>CM060409.1:5272765-6472765 GCA_030545235.1 Helianthus tuberosus | reverse complement strand
GGGTCCACGAAATACTCACATGGTTATTCGTCATCAAGTTCTTCGGATGGGGTTATTCGTTATCTAGTTCTTCATGGGTTCTCAAAGATTTGGTGATTTGGGCCTATCTTCACAAAAGGCCCATCATATTCTTCGTGGTCTTGCATTTCTCGTGGAAATTAGTTCTTTAACAGAAGGTTCACAATTGTTTTTAAGTTGCTTATTTTCAGTTCATCATGAGTACACACCTTTAGAGTCAAGCACTTGTAGGATCTCAATCTTCAAATGATCCTTCTCATCAAAGTAAACCGAAAATGGCAACATATATGCATGGTCGTTGGATTCCAGATTCAAATGCGGACAATTTGTATACGCAAAAGGGTTCAGTGTCATCTTGGGTTCAGTCTCCCACACCGTCAACTAACACGTATACGAGAAAGGGTTTAGCAACCGATATGTATGGAACACCATGTCACACCCCCAAATTCCACATGCGGAGCACCACCGCTTGGAGGCGTGACTGACCAGGATCCAGCCACCAATTATACTGAGCATCGAGTAATAGTAAAAATATTCACCAACCACAATGGTTAGTAAACATCGTAGTTTAAAGTTCAAAAGTTTGAGTTTCCGTAACAGTCTAAACAAGTAGCGGAAGCATAGGCAAAACAATTTAAAACAAGGTTCATAGTTCAAGTTTATTTAGAACCCAACGCATGGGTTAGACGACCACTACACATCCCCAAGCAGCAAGCTCCTGAGTCACTGGTTACCTGCAAAGCATGCAGTAGGGTATCAACAAAAATGTTGGCGAGTCCACGAGTTGACCAGTTTTAATTACCAAAAACTTGTTTCACCAGTTAATTTATCCGTTTATACATGCGATAGGGAGCTACCCCATAAGTAAGCGACTAAACTGTTTTTACAATACCGAATACTATTCATCCGTACGTTTTCGTAGAGTGCCCCGTTTGTCAATGTTCTATCATCATTGACGGTTGCCAGAGTACATTAGTTCACGCCCGATCCCATACGCGGGCACGGTGTGAGGTTGGTGAGACCTAAATAGCGCTATCAACTAATAACCCGTTCGCCTGACCCCGGCGACTAATCGGTATTAAGAAGTGAGGACTTGAGTGATAGAGTTTTGTTTAGTGTTGCTTGTTGCATCCAGTATAAACAGTAATTAACTAAAAGTCCCATTTAAGGGGAGAGAAGTAGGTTTGTATCCCTTACGAGGGGATAGCGTTGTTTAAGTTTCCGTTTCCCAACCACCGGGAACGCATGCTTTATTAGTTGTGAACTCACCTTGGGTTGCTCGGCAGGTTAGTTTACTTGGTTAAGTATGCTGGTCACCACGTCCTAAATGGTTACCAGTATAGGTCAGGCTTGGACACAAGTAATCACGTATATCTACACATAGCTAACACATTGAATGCATAACATATGATTATCCAGCAGGTTATCGAGCCTATTCCAATACGTAGCAGTTAAACAGTAAACGTCAACACCAATCATACAAATTATAAGTGTTATTGGGCCTATCCGATCATACTAACAGTTAACAGTACCACAGAATCCAAATAGAACGGTATGCACAGTCCACACATTTCCGGCCCAATAACGGAGACAAGCAGCCCATTCGAGATAGGGTGGTCTCGACTCGAGAACGTGCGGTCTCGAGTCGCAACCATGAGATCTCGAGTAATGCCGGTACAAGTCGCAATCTCGGAGGTCTCGAGTCCAGTCTCGAGTCGGGATCATGAGATCTCAAGTCGAGACCTTGCTGATTTCAAGTTCCTGATGTCTGCTTTGTCTGGTCTCGAGTTGTCACGTATGGTCTCGAGTCGCAATCACGCGGTCTCGAGTTGTAGTTTAATGGTCTCGAGTCGAGACAGGAGGTCTCGACTCCAACATTGTTGTTTCTAGAATGCCAGCCAAGACATGAACTAACCAATAGAATTTCATGTGCATGATTTTATGTACTATCCAATAGAATTTTCCTAACATGTTTTCTTGTCTAAATGCTAATCAAAACAGATCAAACAAAGCATATTTCAAATATTTTCATGACATTCATGTTGTTCTTTATTAGGGTTTTCATCATAAACATGTTCATATGGTTCATCATGAGATTCATCCAAGTAGATAACATTTTTTTGTTCAAAGCATACGCATACATCCTCATTCTTCAATACATATCATGCTACTCGATTAAAAAGGATCATGTAAACATTTATTCTAAACAATAAACACCCTACACTAACCATCATTCATCATTCAAATATCTTATCACTTCGTTATCATGCAAGAGTTCACATATTTCATCCATCGTTTCAATCCTTCAAGGCAATTAGCACTATTATACATATAAACACATAGTGAATATCTAAGGTACTAACCGGTTGTGGAAGGGCACCGATTTAAGGAAGAAAGTGAGGAAATGAAGCGTCCGAGTGGTGATGATGAGCTTGACCGATCCTCCTTGTTGTTGTTGATTGAATCCGAGAGAGAGAGAGAGGAGGAGGTGAGCTTGATTGTTCCGAATGGGTGTGAAGTAGGGTTTAGGGTTTTCTAGAGAGAGAGGAAGTGTGTGTGGAAATGTTGCAAATGGTGAAAAGTGGCAAGGTTGGCCACTCTTGTGGGTTTTATACCCGGACCGAGTTGGTGCACCCTAGGTGGGTTCCGAATGAATTAAAGGAGGAGGGGTGCGGCCCAACTGTTTACTCGAGACCGAGTGGTCTCAAGTCGGGTTCGTTGCGGTCTCGGTTCCCTATTATACACACATACTTATATTATACATACATACACCACATAGCATAACAAGATAATCGCTACTTTCATTTAATACATATATACACACAATGTAATTACAAGGTATTTGCTCGGGAAAACCTAGCGTGTCACATTATCCCCAAGTTTTAAGAACTTTCGTCCCGAAAGTTAAGGCAGCCACTGACAAGCTAGTATGAGTGAGAGCGTTTCAACGGGGTGTCACATCATCCCCCCGTTAGTTTGGAATTTCGTCCTGAAATTCGGTTGTAGCTTCAGTGCTGGGGGTTTCATTAGGGAACAGCTGGGGATACTTGTGCTTCATCTGGTCTTCCCGCTCCCAGGTAAACTCTGGGCCACGCCGCGAGTTCCAACGAACTCGTACGAGAGGTATCTGGCTACGTTTGAGGGTTTTGATCTCTCGATCCGTGATCTCAATCGGTTCCTCAGTAAAGTGTAGCTGTTCGTCAATAGTGAGTTCCTTGAAAGGAATGATGAGTGTTTCATCTGACAGACACTTCTTCAGATTAGACACGTGAAAGACGTTGTGCACAGCGCTCAGTTCTTCAGGCAGATTCAATCTGTAAGCGACCTTACCGATCTTTTCGGTAATTTCGAATGGTCCGACATATCGCGGATTAAGCTTGCCCCGTTTTCCAAAACGAACCACACCCTTCCAGGGTGAGACTTTAAGTAGAGCCCGGTCACCAACCTGGAACTCTAGCGGTTTCCTATCCTTATCAGCGTAACTCTTCTGGCGGTCATGAGCTGCCGCCATGCGTTGTCTGATCTGGGCAATCCTTTCCGTAGTGTCTACCACGAGTTCTGGACCTGTGATTTGGCTGTCACCAACTTTCACCCAGCAGAGAGGTGATCGGCATTTACGATCGTACAATGCCTCAAAGGGTGCTGCCTGAATGCTGGTGTGGTAGCTGTTGTTGTAGGAGAATTCTACTAATGGTAGGTGCCTTTCCCAACCCTTGCCAAAATCGATTACACATGCCCTAAGCATGTCTTCCAGGGTTTGGATGGTGCGTTCAGATTGCCCATCCGTTTGTGGGTGATAAGCGGTGCTCATGTCTAAGCGTGAGCCAAAAGATTTATGCATAGCTTGCCATAACTCAGAAGTAAAACGCGCGTCTCGATCGGAAATTATAGAGGTTGGCACCCCGTGCTTCGAAACCACTTCCTTTAAGTACACCTCTGCTAAGGTGGAGAACTTGTCTGTTTCTTTAATAGCCAAAAAGTGTGCAGACTTAGTTAGCCGGTCCACTATCACCCAAATGGTGTCATTACCACGCTGAGACCTAGGCAGGCCAGTAACAAAATCCATGGAAATTTGCTCCCATTTCCATTGTGGGATTTCTGGCTGTCGAAGTAGGCCTGATGGTTTCTGATACTCAGCCTTGACTCTTGCACAGGTCAAACATTTTCGTACATAGGTTGCTATGTGGGCCTTCATGCCAGGCCACCAATAGGTAGTCCTTAAGTCGTGGTACATCTTATCCGAACCCGGATGTACCGAGTAACGGGATTTATGGGCTTCATTCATTACAAGCTCGCGTAAATTCCCATAAAGCAGGACCCATATACGCCCGTTTACATAGTAAGCACCGTCTCCTTTTTTGTTCTAAATGTTGTCTCGATCCTCGTAGGGACTCAGCCCTGATGTTCTCGGCTTTCAATGCTTCAACCTGAGCATTTTGGATCTGATTAGGGAGGTTCGAGTGGATAGTGAGCTGTAAGGCACGAACACGCTTGGGTTTGGTCTCTTTTCTGCTGAGGGCATTGGCTACCACATTAGCCTTGCCTGGATGATATTTAATCGCACACTCGTAGTCATTTAGGAGTTCGACCCATCGGCGTTGCCGCATATTCAACTCCTTTTGTTCCATTATGTGTTGGAGACTCTTGTGATCGGTGTAAATCGTGCACTTGGTACCGTACAAGTAGTGTCTCCAAATCTTGAGCACGAAGACCACAGCTCCAAATTCTAAGTCATGTGTCGTGTAGTTCCGTTCGTGGATCTTGAGTTGTCGCGAAGCGTAAGCAATGACCTTCTCGCGTTGCATCAGTAAGCAACCAAGTCCTTGAATAGAAGCGTCACAGTAAACTACAAAATCGTCGGTACCTTCAGGTAAGGAAAGAATAGGAGCACTACAGAGGTTCCTCTTTAGCTCCTGAAAGGCAGCTTCCTGAGCATCACTCCATTTGTAAGCAACACCCTTCTGAGTGAGGGTCGTAAGTGGTTGAGCAATCTTAGAAAATCCCTTGATAAATCTTCGATAGTATCCTGCCAATCCCAAGAATTGGCGAACTTCGGTCGGAGTCTTAGGTATAGGCCAATTCTTAATGGATTCGATCTTAGCGGGGTCAACGTGAATCCCATCCTGATTGACGATGTGCCCAAGGAAATGGACTTCTCCAAGCCAGAAATCACATTTCGAGAATTTGGCGTACAGTTGTTCATTGCGAAGGAGTTCGAGAATAAGGCGCAGGTGTTGTTCATGCTCCTCTTGACTTTTTGAGTAGATAAGAATGTCGTCAATAAATACAATTACGAACTTGTCAAGGTAGGGTTTGCATACTCGGTTCATGAGATCCATGAAGATCGCAGGTGCGTTAGTCATTCCGAAAGGCATAACAAGGAATTCGTAATGACCGTAGCGGTTTCTGAAAGCAGTCTTAGAGATGTCCTCGTCGCAGACTCAAAGTTGGTGATTGCCCGATCACAGATCGATCTTGGAATAATAACTCGACCCTTGCAGCTGGTCGAACAGATCGTCGATACGGGGAAGTGGATAACGATTCTTGATGGTAACCTTGTTCAGTTCGCGGTAATCAATGCACATTCGGAATGTGCCATCCTTCTTTTTGACAAAGAGCACTAGGGCTCCCCAGGGTGACGAGCTAGGACGGATAAAACCCTTGTCCAAGAGTTCTTGTAGCTGATTAGATAGTTCCTTGAGTTCTGCGGGGGCTAGTTGATAAGGTGCGCGAGCTATAGGTGCTGCTCCGGGAGCTAGTTCGATTTGAAATTCGACCTGACGGTGAGGAGGGAGTCCAGGTAGTTCTTCTGGAAATACCTCAGGATAGCCGCGTACAACTGGAAAATCTTCAATCCTGTTTTCCTTTTCCTGCGTGTCGGCAACAAGTGCTAAGATAGCAGTGTGCCCCTTTCGTAGGCACTTCTGGGCCTTTAAGAATGAAATGATGCCTGTGACTTCCCCGCTTTTGTCGCCTAGAAATATAAGGGGCTTGCCAGGAGGACGGGGAATACGAATAGCTTTCTCTTGGCAGAGGATTTCGGCTTGATGCTTGGATAACCAATCCATACCAATGATGACGTCGAAGCTTCCGAGAATGATAGGAAAGAGATCGATACAGAAGGTCTGACCAGACAACTCTAATTTGCAGTTACGAATTACGTGTGAAGCCTCGAGGTTTCTACCATTAGCTATTTCAACGATGTGCTTAGAGCTTAAAGGCGTAAGTGTGGACTTAAGTTTCTTGCTAATACGTAGGGATACATAACTAGCATCTGCTCCGGAATCAAATAGTATGGAAACATAACGATCATTAAGTAGGAACTTACCCGCTACAACGTTGGGGTCATTCCTTGCTTCTCCAGCTCCAATCACGAAGGCCCTTCCTCTTGCACCATTCCCAGCATTGTAGTTATTGTTCCCAGCACCCTGATTGTTGTTGTTTTGATTCAGTTCAGGGCAATCCTTTCGCATGTGCCCCGTTGCTCCACACTTGAAGCATCCACGGTTGTTTCCTTGTTGCTGTTGTGGTTGTTGTTGATTCTGCCTAGCTGGAAGCGGGCTCCTGCAGTCTTTGGCTTCATGCCCCATCTTGTTGCATCGCTGACACTGACCTTTGCCACATGGCCCACTGTGGTGTCGGTTACATTTGTTACACTTGGGGTGGTTTCCTCGATAGCCACCCTGTTGCTGAGGGCCCTTGTTGCTTTCAGTCTTCCTTTGTTGAACTGGAGCCTGAGTGGGGTTAGCATCCTTACCCTGACTTCCATCCCACTTTCGTTTGTTGTCGTTAGAAGTTCCAGCAGTAGCATTGATCCTCTTGGGCAACTTGCCTTCTTCCACAGCCTGATTGGTGAGTTTGTGAGCAAGACGAACCACGGGCTGTATGGTATTGAGGTTGGCTGAGGTCACATGGCTTCGGATTTCTGGGACCAAGCCTTTGATGTACAATTCGATCCTTCGATACATAGGTCGGGACATGTTTGGGCAAAGTGCAGCATAGTCGTTGGACTGCTTAGTGTAGGTCTCAATCTCTGACCCAACCATCTTGAGCTCATAGTACTCGTTCTCGAGTTTGTGGATGTCATCCCTGTGACAGTATTCCTCTTTGATCATGTCCTTGAAATCTTCCCACGCAGTAGCATTAGCAGTTTCCAGACCAAGCATCTGAATCTGTGCTTTCCACCATGAAAGCGCGTTTCCTTCAAGCGTACCAGTCGCGAACTTTACCCAGTTAGCAGGGGGACACTCACAGACAGCAAAGACAGCTTCGGCCTTTTCAATCCAGTGCAGAAGGCCTATGGCACCCTCAGTGCCGTTGAAAGGGAGAGGCTTGCCATCCATGAAGGTTTTGAAAGTACAAACACGTGGCTGTGCAGGCGCAGGCTGACCTGTTGTGAGAAGTGGAGCGAATAGGTTTAGAGGTGAAAAGACGATGTGGGGGTAGGATCTAAACATCCTAAAGTAACGAGTTTACCTCCAGGGTGAGCTGCGAAAGCTGCAGCCACCGTGTTGAGCAAGTTGGTGAACTGAGCCTGAGTCATGTTAATGTTTCCTCTTCCGCGTCCACTCATTGTCTTCATAACCAGAAAACACAGTATGAGTGTGATGTCGTAAAGTAGCGAGAATGAGATAGAAGAGGGGTGTGTATCTATCTAATTAGGCACACTAGTATGTATAGTAGGGCTGTCAACATAAGATAAACAAGTAGGTAAACACAAGTCCGAGCTATGAGGTCTAATGTGTTGAGTCTTGCCCTTGGAGTGTAGTGTCGTCACGGGTCACGGGTTATAGTCTGGTTTTTCTCAAAAAGACTTTCTTTTTAAAACCGAGTTCACTATAACCAATGGCTCTGATACCAATCTGTCACACCCCCAAATTCCACATGCGGAGCACCACCGCTTGGAGGCGTGACTGACCAGGATCCAGCCACCAATTATACTGAGCATCGAGTAATAGTAAAAATATTCACCAACCACAATGGTTAGTAAACATCATAGTTTAAAGTTCAAAAGTTTGAGTTTCCGTAACAGTCTAAACAAGTAGCGGAAGCATAGGCAAAACAATTTAAAACAAGGTTCATAGTTCAAGTTTATTTAGAACCCAACGCATGGGTTAGACGACCACTACACATCCCCAAGCAGCAAGCTCCTGAGTCACTGGTTACCTGCAAAGCATGCAGTAGGGTATCAACAAAAATGTTGGCGAGTCCACGAGTTGACCAGTTTTAATTACCAAAAACTTGTTTCACCAGTTAATTTATCCGTTTATACATGCGATAGGGAGCTACCCCATAAGTAAGCGACTAAACTGTTTTTACAATACCGAATACTATTCATCCGTACGTTTTCGTAGAGTGCCCCGTTTGTCAATGTTCTATCATCATTGACGGTTGCCAGAGTACATTAGTTCACGCCCGATCCCATACGCGGGCACGGTGTGAGGTTGGTGAGACCTAAATAGCGCTATCAACTAATAACCCGTTCGCCTGACCCCGGCGACTAATCGGTATTAAGAAGTGAGGACTTGAGTGATAGAGTTTTGTTTAGTGTTGCTTGTTGCATCCAGTATAAACAGTAATTAACTAAAAGTCCCATTTAAGGGGATAGAAGTAGGTTTGTATCCCTTACGAGGGGATAGCGTTGTTTAAGTTTCCGTTTCCCAACCACCGGGAACGCATGCTTCATTAGTTGTGAACTCACCTTGGGTTGCTCGGCAGGTTAGTTTACTTGGTTAAGTATGCTGGTCACCACGTCCTAAATGGTTTCCAGTATAGGTCAGGCTTGGACACAAGTAATCACGTATATCTACACATAGCTAACACATTGAATGCATAACATATGATTATCCAGCAGGTTATCGAGCCTATTCCAATACGTAGCAGTTAAACAGTAAACGTCAACACCTATCATACAAATTATAAGTGTTATTGGGCCTATCCGATCATACTAACAGTTAACAGTATCACAGAATCCAAATAGAACGGTATGCACAGTCCACACATTTCCGGCCCAATAACGGAGACAAGCAGCCCATTCGAGACAGGGTGGTCTCGACTCGAGAACGTGCGGTCTCGAGTCGCAACCATGAGATCTCGAGTAATGCCGGTACGAGTCACAATCTCGGAGGTCTCGAGTCCAGTCTCGAGTCGGGATCATGAGATCTCGAGTCGAGACCTTGCTGATTTCAAGTTCCTGATGTCTACTTTGTCTGGTCTCGAGTTGTCACGTATGGTCTCGAGTCGCAATCACGCGGTCTCGAGTTGTAGTTTAATGGTCTCGAGTCGATACAGGAGGTCTCGACTCCAACATTGTTGTTTCTAGAATGCCAGCCAAGACATGAACTAACCAATAGAATTTCATGTGCATGATTTTATGTACTATCCAATAGAATTTTCCTAACATGTTTTCTTGTCTAAATGCTAATCAAAACAGATCAAACAAAGCATATTTCAAATATTTTCATGACATTCATGTTGTTCTTTATTAGGGTTTTCATCATAAACGTGTTTATATGGTTCATCATGAGATTCATCCAAGTAGATAACATTTTTCTTGTTCAAAGCATACGCATACATCCTCATTCTTCAATACATATCATGCTACTCGATTAAAAAGGATCATGTAAACATTTATTCTAAACAATAAACACCCTACACTAACCATCATTCATCATTCAAATATCTTATCACTTCATTATCATGCAAGAGTTCACATATTTCATCCATCATTTCAATCCTTCAAGGCAATTAGCACTATTATACATATAAACACATAGTGGATATCTAAGGTACTAACCGGTTGTGGAAGGGCACCGATTTAAGGAAGAAAGTGAGGAAATGAAGCGTCCGAGTGGTGATGATGAGCTTGACCGATCCTCCTTGTTGTTGTTGATTGAATCCGAGAGAGAGAGAGAGAGAGGAGGAGGTGAGCTTGATTGTTCCGAATGGGTGTGAAGTAGGGTTTAGGGTTTTCTAGAGAGAGAGAGGAAGTGTGTGTGGAAATGTTGCAAATGGTGAAAAGTGGCAAGGTTGGCCACTCTTGTGGGTTTTATACCCGGACCGAGTTGGTGCACCCTAGGTGGGTTCCGAATGAATTAAAGGAGGAGGGGTGCGGCCCAACTGTTTACTCGAGACCGAGTGGTCTCGAGTCGGGTTCGTTGCGGTCTTGGTTCCCTATTATACACACATACTTATATTATACATACATACACCACATAGCATAACAAGATAATCGCAACTTTCATTTAATACATATATACACACAATGTAATTACAAGGTATTTGCTCGGGAAAACCTAGAGTGTCACACACCACAACCAGTTGCCTCAGAGCAAACGACTTTTGTCTCAAGAACCGATATGTATGGAACACCACAACCAGTTGTGTCGCAACCCCCGATCCCTTATCTGTCCCGGAAACGGGCGGCCGCGAACTCAGAATTTCGGTGGTATCAGTTTGTTAATTTGGCAGCGGAAATTACATCAAGACCGTAGTTAGGAAATGTTTATCAGAGTAAAACCACCATAATTTATATTAATAATCACATGGGTAAAATCCAAGTTTCTTATTACAACATGTTTATACGGATAAACCCTATTTTATTGAATTTAAAACATCGTATTTTAGGTAACTTTTATAGCCACATTTTTCCAAGCCGTCAGTGCTCTCGAGCTGGCTTTTTACTAATTGGCTTTCACATTGTGTTACCTGAAACACGTGTTTAAAAATATTTGTCAGTGGGAAATACTAGTGAGTGAATCCCAGTTTAATCAAGAAACATTAATTTAATTTAAATTTAACAGTATTGAGGGCGATTACAATGTTTATATCTACACAATTACTCATTCAGTACTTGCCACTCGACCGGATCTATGGCTATGGTCATATCACACATTGGCTAACTCTTCGTCCAATTGTGAAGATTATCAAGTAATGTATACAAAACCCCATAATACCGGCAGTAATTGAAGAATTACAAAGACTCAATCACTGCTAAATTGCATTGTAAAGTATTTAAGGTTTTGTAAAAACTGTTTACAAAAAGGAGATTACTCACATTGCTATCTTAGACTTCGTGTAAGGGTTTCCTGAGAATTATCTATAACTTACACAAATGCACACGCGTTAGTATAATAACTCATTTTAACGTTAGTAATACCCTCCCCGAGACGGCATTCCAACGACTACGTCGGGTAGAACCACGACAACCGTTACGGAACCCTAGATCAATCGGGCAGCGTATCTAATACGTATCCAGGGTTACAATACTTACAACGGAGCAGAACTTCGCTATTTAGGGGGTATAATACCCGCGTATTATGCCTAATATTCAGAATTTAGAGAAAAGAAACGTTTGTGAGCGATTCTCGACTGAAATCCGATGGCCTTTATTTATAGTTGCTGAACTCAGGTTCCAACACCCTAGTAAATTTAGAGAAAAGAAACGTTTGTGAGCGACTCTCGCGGCCCGCGTAAGAGTAGCCTAAGGGCTACGCGGCCCGCGTCAAAGCTAGTCAACGGACTAGCTTGTCCGGCTCATCGCCTAGACCCGCCACGATGATGACACGTGTCATCACTGGGCTGCGCCACTATCTCGATCTCACGCGGCCCGCGTTAGCTTAACGGGGTCTTACGCGGCCCGCTTGAACTTAAGAAAATCAACGAAATCAGGTTTCAACCATCATACTGCCCGCGTAAGGGTTGGGGTGGTTCTACGCGGCCCGCCTCAACTTAAAAATCAGACTTTTTAACTTATTTTTAATGCTATATTGTATTTCGGGCTCGGTTTCCATATTCGGGGTATAATTAAAGACATATAGGGATATTTTAAAATATACTAGGGTGTTGGAAACATATTCGGGGGTGTCAGTTTATTGAGGATTGTTACATCCTCCCCACCTTGTTTTAGAGCTCGTCCTCGAGATCTACTGGAACAAGTGTGGATATTTCCTTTGCATTTCAGATTCAAGCTACCATGTGTACTCAGGTCCTCTTTTGGAGTCCCACTTCACTTTGACCAGAACTAATCTCTTGTGCTTGAGATTCTTGACTTTCCTGTCTTCAATCTGTAGAGGCCTCTCTACAAATTTGAGTTGTTCATTTACCTCTATGTCCTTAAGAGGTACTACTAGTGATTCATTGGCTAAACACTTTTTGAGATTAGATACATGAAATACATCATGTATTCCTGCCATTTCCTCTGGCAGTTGTAGCTGATAGGCTACAGGTCCTATTCTTCTAATAATCTCAAAAAGGTCCAACATACCTGGAACTTAGCTTTCCCTGTTTGATGAATCTTACTACTCCTTTCTAAGGAGAGACTTTTAATAATACTTTATCTCCTACTTGAAATTCCAACGGTTTGCGTCGGTTATCAGCATAGCTCTTTTGTCGATCACGTGTTGCTTTTAGTCGTTCCTTGACTTGAATAATCTTGTCGGTTGTTTCTTGCACTATCTCAGGTCCAGATAGTTGTTTTTCCCCAATTTCTGCCCAACAGACTGGGGTTCGGCACTTTCGTCCATAAAGTGCTTCGAATGGTGCAGCATTGATACTTGTGTGATAACTATTATTATACGAAAATTCTATTAAAGGTAAGTGATTGTCCCAATTACCTCCGAAATCAATTACACAAGCTCTAAGCATGTCCTCCATCGTCTGAATTGTCCTTTCACTTTGTCCATCCGTTTGAGGATGATAAGCTGTGCTTAGACTCAACTTGGTTCCCATTGCCTTTTGGAAACTTGACCAAAAATGAGAAGTAAATCGGCTATCTTTATCAGAAACAATTGATAAAGGTATTCCATGTAAAGAAACGATTTCATTTACATATAATTTAGCTAGCTGTTCCATACTGAAAGTTTCTTTCATTGGTAAGAAATGAGCTGATTTTGTTAGCCTATCTATAATCACCCAGATTGTATCATTACCTTTCTTTGTTTTGGGTAATTTAGTAACAAAATCCATTGTTATCAATTCCCATTTCCAAACTGACATTTCTAACTGTTGTAACAAACCGAAGGGTTTCTGGTGTTCAGCTTTAACTTTGTAAACAAGTTAAACATTTAGAAACATAGGCTGCTATGTCCTTTTTCATTCCTATCCACCAGAAATTTTTCCTTAAATCCTGGTACATTTTATCACTTCCTGGATGCATCGTATACTTAGACTTATGGGCTTCTTCTAAGATACGACGACACAGGTTTCCTAACTTAGGTATCCACATTCTCTTTTCATGGAATCTCCAAATTCTATCTGTTCCTTGTTCTAATTCCTTAATCATACCTTTTAGTTTTTCAGTATCATCCTTGATTACTGATTCTTGTGCTTCTCTTATCTGATCATTTAAATCTATTTGTAGATTTAATTTAAGAGAACGTATTGTAACAACCCTCATTAAAAGTCCTATTTATTTTATTATTTTATCCAATAGGAAACCCTAATTATGATACCCAAGTGATTCTGCACAAACTCTAAAATTTTCAAAACAATCAGAATCAGGATCAGGGCCCCTAAAACTCAAGGGGGGTATTCCCCTATTGACAATTATCCTAATAACTTGCTGTCTAAATTGAAATTTCTCGTGCCGTCGACTCAGCTAGGCTAGAAACACGCGTGGCAAGCCTATAGCAATTTCGTGTCCCTTACGGACCGTAAGGGATAAGGCTTACGGTCCGTAAGCTTGTCAAAAATCGTGTATAAATAGCAGAGTCTGGGACTTGATTCCTGGCTTCAATACGACGAACAAATTCGATTCATACGTTGAGATATTGTAGAAACAGTCTCCAAATCACTAATTAGTATAGCGGGGTGCTGCTACGATGCCGGGTATTAACTCGATCGCTGCTACGATTCAATGTCCGATCGATTTAAACTATCCGACCGGATGTTTAAGTGCTATCCTTTGTCATTCGTCGTGATTCGGACAGGATGTTTGAGTACCACCCGAACTCGGGGAATACTCTGTCATTCGTTGTGAATCCGATGGATGTTTAAGTGATTACACTTTGTCATTTCGTTGTGAGTTTGTTAATTTGGCAGCGGAAATTACATCAGGACCGTAGTTAGGAAATGTTTATCAGAGTAAAACCACCATAATTTATATTAATAATCACATGGGTAAAACCCAAGTTTCTTATTACAACATGTTTATAGGGATAAACCCTATTTTATTGAATTTAAAACATCGTATTTTAGGTAACTTTTATAGCCATATTTTTCCAAGCCGTCAGTGCTCTCGAGCTGGCTTTTTACTAATTGGCTTTCACATTGTGTTACCTGAAACACGTGTTTAAAAACATTTGTCAGTGGGAAATACTGGTGAGTGAATCCCAGTTTAATCAAGAAACATTAATTTAATTTAAATTTAACAGTATTGAGGGCGATTACAATGTTTATATCTACATAATTACTCATTCAGTACTTGCCACTCGACCGGATCTGTGGCTATGGCCATATCACACATTGGCTAACTCTTCGTCTGGTCATTATTCTTCGATTATTCTTCGAGGATAGGAATCAACGAAAAATCCATAATCATTTTTAGTTGGCACTATTTCTTTGTGGAAATTTAAATATCTAGTTTTTCGTTGCGAGTTTGCTTTTAACATTCATTTTTTGTGAACATTAATAGTGGGCTAGTGGGCTTTTAAGAGTATTTTGTTTTTCGTTGGTTTAGGCTTAGGAAATTTAAGGGTCCACGAAATACTCACATGGTTATTCGTCATCAAGTTCTTCGGATGGGGTTATTCGTTATCTAGTTCTTCATGGGTTCT
Organism: Helianthus tuberosus; assembly: GCA_030545235.1. Lineage (NCBI taxonomy): Eukaryota > Viridiplantae > Streptophyta > Magnoliopsida > Asterales > Asteraceae > Helianthus > Helianthus tuberosus. The sequence continues at coordinate 6,457,973 of CM060409.1, read as the reverse complement.
CAAAGATTTGGTGATTTGGGCCTATCTTCACAAAAGGCCCATCATATTCTTCGTGGTCTTGCATTTCTCGTGGAAATTAGTTCTTTAACAGAAGGTTCACAATTGTTTTTAAGTTGCTTATTTTCAGTTCATCATGAGTACACACCTTTAGAGTCAAGCACTTGTAGGATCTCAATCTTCAAATGATCCTTCTCATCAAAGTAAACCGAAAATGGCAACATATATGCATGGTCGTTGGATTCCAGATTCAAATGCGGACAATTTGTATACGCAAAAGGGTTCAGTGTCATCTTAGGTTCAGTCTCCCACACCGTCAACTAACACGTATACGAGAAAGGGTTTAGCAACCGATATGTATGGAACACCATGTCACACCCCCAAATTCCACATGCGGAGCACCACCGCTTGGAGGCGTGACTGACCAGGATCCAGCCACCAATTATACTGAGCATCGAGTAATAGTAAAAATATTCACCAACCACAATGGTTAGTAAACATCGTAGTTTAAAGTTCAAAAGTTCGAGTTTCCGTAACAGTCTAAACAAGTAGCGGAAGCATAGGCAAAACAATTTAAAACAAGGTTCATAGTTCAAGTTTATTTAGAACCCAACGCATGGGTTAGACGACCACTACACATCCCCAAGCAGCAAGCTCCTGAGTCACTGGTTACCTGCAAAGCATGCAGTAGGGTATCAACAAAAATGTTGGCGAGTCCACGAGTTGACCAGTTTTAATTACCAAAAACTTGTTTCACCAGTTAATTTATCCGTTTATACATGCGATGGGGAGCTACCCCATAAGTAAGCGACTAAACTGTTTTTACAATACCGAATACTATTCATCCGTACATTTCCGTAGAGTGCCCCGTTTGTCAATGTTCTATCATCATTGACGGTTGCCAGAGTACATTAGTTCACGCCCGATCCCATACGCGGGCACGGTGTGAGGTTGGTGAGACCTAAATAGCGCTATCAACTAATAACCCGTTCGCCTGACCCCGGCGACTAATCGGTATTAAGAAGTGAGGACTTGAGTGATAGAGTTTTGTTTAGTGTTGCTTGTTGCATCCAGTATAAACAGTAATTAACTAAAAGTCCCATTTAAGGGGAGAGAAGTAGGTTTGTATCCCTTACGAGGGGATAGCGTTGTTTAAGTTTCCGTTTCCCAACCACCGGGAACGCATGCTTTATTAGTTGTGAACTCACCTTGGGTTGCTCGGCAGGTTAGTTTACTTGGTTAAGTATGCTGGTCACCACGTCCTAAATGGTTACCAGTATAGGTCAGGCTTGGACACAAGTAATCACGTATATCTACACATAGCTAACACATTGAATGCATAACATATGATTATCCAGCAGGTTATCGAGCCTATTCCAATACGTAGCAGTTAAACAGTAAACGTCAACACCTATCATACAAATTATAAGTGTTATTGGGGCTATCCGATCATACTAACAGTTAACAGTATCACAGAATCCAAATAGAACGGTATGCACAGTCCACACATTTCCGGCCCAATAACGGAGACAAGCAGCCCATTCGAGACAGGGTGGTCTCGACTCGAGAACGTGCGGTCTCGAGTCGTAACCATGAGATCTCGAGTAATGCCGGTACGAGTCGCAATCTCGGAGGTCTCGAGTCCAGTCTCGAGTCGGGATCATGAGATCTCGAGTCGAGACCTTGCTGATTTCAAGTTCCTGATGTCTGCTTTGTCTGGTCTCGAGTTGTCACGTATGGTCTCGAGTCGCAATCACGCGGTCTCGAGTTGTAGTTTAATGGTCTCGAGTCGAGACAGGAGGTCTCGACTCCAACATTGTTGTTTCTAGAATGCCAGCCAAGACATGAACTAACCAATAGAATTTCATGTGCATGATTTTATGTACTATCCAATAGAATTTTCCTAACATGTTTTCTTGTCTAAATGCTAATCAAAACAGATCAAACAAAGCATATTTCAAATATTTTCATGACATTCATGTTGTTCTTTATTAGGGTTTTCATCATAAACATGTTCATATGGTTCATCATGAGATTCATCCAAGTAGATAACATTTTTCTTGTTCAAAGCATACGCATACATCCTCATTCTTCAATACATATCATGCTACTCGATTAAAAAGGATCATGTAAACATTTATTCTAAACAATAAACACCCTACACTAACCATCATTCATCATTCAAATATCTTATCACTTCGTTATCATGCAAGAGTTCACATATTTCATCCATCATTTCAATCCTTCAAGGCAATTAGCACTATTATACATATAAACACATAGTGAATATCTAAGGTACTAACCGGTTATGGAAGGGCACCGATTTAAGGAAGAAAGTGAGGAAATGAAGCGTCCGAGTGGTGATGATGAGCTTGACCGATCCTCCTTGTTGTTGTTGATTGAATCCGAGAGAGAGAGAGGAGGAGGTGAGCTTGATTGTTCCGAATGGGTGTGAAGTAGGGTTTAGGGTTTTCTAGAGAGAGAGGAAGTGTGTGTGGAAATGTTGCAAATGGTGAAAAGTGGCAAGGTTGGCCACTCTTGTGGGTTTTATACCCGGACCGAGTTGGTGCACCCTAGGTGGGTTCCGAATGAATTAAAGGAGGAGGGGTGCGGCCCAACTGTTTACTCGAGACCGAGTGGTCTCAAGTCGGGTTCGTTGCGGTCTCGGTTCCCTATTATACACACATACTTATATTATACATACATACACCACATAGCATAACAAGATAATCGCAACTTTCATTTAATACATATATACACACAATGTAATTACAAGGTATTTGCTCGGGAAAACCTAGTGTGTCACATTATCCCCAAGTTTTAAGAACTTTCGTCCCGAAAGTTAAGGCAGCCACTGACAAGCTAGTATGAGTGAGAGCGTTTCAACGGGGTGTCACATCATCCCCCCGTTAGTTTGGAATTTCGTCCTGAAATTCGGTTGTAGCTTCAGTGCTGGGGGTTTCATTAGGGAACAGCTGGGGATACTTGTGCTTCATCTGGTCTTCCCGCTCCCAGGTAAACTCTGGGCCACGCCGCGAGTTCCAACGAACTCGTACGAGAGGTATCTGGCTACGTTTGAGGGTTTTGATCTCTCGATCCGTGATCTCAATCGGTTCCTCAGTAAAGTGTAGCTGTTCGTCAATAGTGAGTTCCTTGAAAGGAATGATGAGTGTTTCATCTGACAGACACTTCTTCAGATTAGACACGTGAAAGACGTTGTGCACAACGTTCAGTTCTTCAGGCAGATTCAATCTGTAAGCGACCTTACCGATCTTTTCGGTAATTTCGAATGGTCCGACATATCGCGGATTAAGCTTGCCCCGTTTTCCAAAACGAACCACACCCTTCCAGGGTGAGACTTTAAGTAGAGCCCGGTCACCAACCTGGAACTCTAGCGGTTTCCTATCCTTATCAGCGTAACTCTTCTGGCGGTCATGAGCTGCTGCCATGCGTTGTCTGATCTGGGCAATCCTTTCCGTAGTGTCTACCACGAGTTCTGGACCTGTGATTTGGCTGTCACCAACTTCCGCCCAGCAGAGAGGTGATCGGCATTTACGACCGTACAATGCCTCAAAGGGTGTTGCCTGAATGCTGGTGTGGTAGCTGTTGTTGTAGGAGAATTCTACTAATGGTATGTGCCTTTCCCAACCCTTGCCAAAATCGATTACACATGCCCTAAGCATGTCTTCCAGGGTTTGGATGGTGCGTTCAGGTTGCCCATCCGTTTGTGGGTGATAAGCGGTGCTCATGTCTAAGCGTGAGCCAAAAGATTTGTGCATAGCTTGCCATAACTCAGAAGTAAAACGCGCGTCTCGATCGGAAATTATAGAGGTTGGCACCCCGTTTGTGGGTGATAAGCGGTGCTCATGTCTAAGGTGGAGAACTTGTATGTTTCTTTAATAGCCAAAAAGTGTGCAGACTTAGTTAGCCGGTCCACTATCACCCAAATGGTGTCATTACCGCGCTGAGACCTAGGCAGGCCAGTAACAAAATCCATGGAAATTTGCTCCCATTTCCATTGTGGGATTTCTGGCTGTTGAAGTAGGCCTGATGGTTTCTGATACTCAGCCTTGACTCTTGCACAGGTCAAACATTTTCGTACATAGGTTGCTATGTGGGCCTTCATGCCAGGACACCAATAGGTAGTCCTTAAGTCGTGGTACATCTTATCCGAACCCGGATGTACCGAGTAACGGGATTTATGGGCTTCATTCATTACAAGCTCGCGTAAATTCCCATAAAGCGGGACCCATATACGCCCGTTTACGTAGTAAGCACCGTCTCCTTTTTGTTCTAAACGTTGTCTCGATCCTCGTAGGGACTCAGCCCTGATGTTCTCGGCTTTCAATGCTTCAACCTGAGCATTTTGGATCTGATTAGGGAGGTTCGAGTGGATAGTGAGCTGTAAGGCACGAACACGCTTGGGTTTGGTCTCTTTTCTGCTGAGGGCATCGGCTACCACATTAGCCTTGCCTGGATGATATTTAATCGCACACTCGTAGTCATTTAGGAGTTCGACCCATCGGCGTTGCCGCATATTCAACTCCTTTTGTTCCATTATGTGTTGGAGACTCTTGTGATCGGTGTAAATCGTGCACTTGGTACCGTACAAGTAGTGTCTCCAAATCTTGAGCACGAAGACCACAGCTCCAAATTCTAAGTCATGTGTCGTGTAGTTCCGTTCGTGGATCTTGAGTTGTCGCGAAGCGTAAGCAATGACCTTCTCGCGTTGCATCAGTAAGCAACCAAGTCCTTGAATAGAAGCGTCACAGTAAACTACAAAATCGTCGGTACCTTCAGGTAAGGAAAGAATAGGAGCACTACAGAGGTTCCTCTTTAGCTCCTGAAAGGCAGCTTCCTGAGCATCACTCCATTTGTAAGCAACACCCTTCTGAGTGAGGGTCGTAAGTGGTTGAGCAATCTTAGAAAATCCCTTGATAAATCTTCGATAGTATCCTGCCAATCCCAAGAATTGGCGAACTTCGGTCGGAGTCTTAGGTATAGGCCAATTCTTAATGGATTCGATCTTAGCGGGGTCAACGTGAATCCCATCCTGATTGACGATGTGCCCAAGGAAATGGACTTCTCTAAGCCAGAAATCACATTTCGAGAATTTGGCGTACAGTTGTTCATTGCGAAGGAGTTCGAGAATAAGGAGCAGGTGTTGTTCATGCTCCTCTTGACTTTTTGAGTAGATAAGAATGTCGTCAATAAACACAATTACGAACTTGTCAAGGTAGGGTTTGCATACTCGGTTCATGAGATCCATGAAGATCGCAGGTGCGTTAGTCATTCCGAAAGGCATAACAAGGAATTCGTAATGACCGTAGCGGGTTCTGAAAGCAGTCTTAGAGATGTCCTCGTCGCGGACTCTCAGTTGGTGATTGCCCGATCACAGATCGATCTTGGAATAATAACTCGACCCTTGCAGCTGGTCTAACAGATCGTCGATACGGGGAAGTGGATAACGATTCTTGATGGTAACCTTGTTCAGTTCGCGGTAATCAATGCACATTCGGAATGTGCCATCCTTCTTTTTGACAAAGAGCACTGGGGCTCCCCAGGGTGACGAGCTAGGATGGATAAAACCCTTGTCCAAGAGTTCTTGTAGCTGATTAGATAGTTCCTTGAGTTCTGCGGGGGCTAGTCGATAAGGTGCGCGAGCTATAGGTGCTGCTCCGGGAGCTAGTTCGATTTGAAATTCGACCTGACGGTGAGGAGGGAGTCCAGGTAGTTCTTCTGGAAATACCTCAGGATAGCCGCGTACAACTGGAAAATCTTCAATCCTGTTTTCCTTTTCCTGCGTGTCGGCAACAAGTGCTAAGATAGCAGTGTGCCCCTTTCATAGGCACTTCTGGGCCTTTAAGAATGAAATGATGCCTGTGACTTCCCCGCTTTTGTCGCCTAGAACTATAAGGGGCTTGCCAGGAGGATGGGGAATACGAATAGCTTTCTCTTGGCAGAGGATTTCGGCTTGATGCTTGGATAACCAATCCATAACAATGATGACGTCGAAGCTTCCGAGAATGATAGGAAAGAGATCGATACAGAAGGTCTGACCAGACAACTCTAATTTGCAGTTACGAATTACGTGTGAAGCCTCGAGGTTTCTACCATTAGCTATTTCAACGATGTGCTTAGAGCTTAAAGGCGTAAGTGTGGACTTAAGTTTCTTGCTAATACGTAGGGATACATAACTAGTATCTGCTCCGGAGTCAAATAGTATGGAAACATAACGATCATTAAGTAGGAACTTACCCGCTACAACGTTGGGGTCATTCCTTGCTTCTCCAGCTCCAATCACGAAGGCCCTTCCTCTTACACCATTCCCATCATTGTTGTTATTGTTCCCAGCACCCTGATTGTTGTTGTTTTGATTCAGTTCAGGGCAATCCTTTCGCATGTGCCCCGTTGCTCCACACTTGAAGCATCCACGGTTGTTTCCTTGTTGCTATTGTGGTTGTTGTTGATTCTGCCTAGCTGGAAGCGGGCTCCTGCAGTCTTTGGCTTCATGCCCCATCTTGTTGCATCGCTGACACTGACCTTTGCCACATGGCCCACTGTGGTGTCGGTTACATTTGTTACACTTGGGGTGGTTTCCTCGATAGCCACCCTGTTGCTGAGGGCCCTTGTTGCTTTCAGTCTTCCTTTGTTGAACTGGAGCCTGAGTGGGGTTAGCATCCTTACCCTGACTTCCATCCCACTTTCGTTTGTTGTCGTTAGAAGTTCCAGCAGTAGCATTGATCCTCTTGGGCAACTTGCCTTCTTCCACAGCCTGATTGGTGAGTTTGTGAGCAAGACGAACCACGGGTTGAATGGTATTGAGGTTGGCTGAGGTCACATGGCTCCGGATTTCTGGGACCAAGCCTTTGATGTACAATTCGATCCTTCGATACATAGGTCGGGACATGTTTGGGCAAAGTGTAGCATAGTCGTTGGACTGCTTGGTGTAGGTCTCAATCTCTGACCCAACCATCTTGAGCTCATAGTACTCGTTCTCGAGTTTGTGGATGTCATCCCTGTGACAGTATTCCTCTTTGATCATGTCCTTGAAATCTTCCCACGCAGTAGCATTAGCAGTTTCCAGACCAAGCATCTGAATCTGTGCTTTCCACCATGAAAGCGCGTTTCCTTCAAGCGTACCAGTCGCGAACTTTACCCAGTTAGCAGGGGGACACTCACAGACAGCAAAGACAGCTTCGGCCTTTTCAATCTAGTGCAGGAGGCCTATGGCACCCTCAGTGCCGTTGAAAGGGAGAGGCTTGCCATCCATGAAGGTTTTAAAAGTACAAACACGTGGCTGTGCAGGCGCAGGCTGACCTGTTGTGAGAAGTGGAGCGAATAGGTTTAGAGGTGAAAAGACGATGTGGGGGTAGGATCTAAACATCCTAAAGTAACGAGTTTACCTCCAGGGTGAGCTGCGAAAGCTGCAGCCACCGTGTTGAGCAAGTTGGTGAACTGAGCCTGAGTCATGTTAATGTTTCCTCTTCCGCGTCCACTCATTGTCTTCATAACCAGAAAACACAGTATGAGTGTGATGTCGTAAAGTAGCGAGAATGAGATAGAAGAGGGGTGTGTATCTATCTAATTAGGCACACTAGTATGTATAGTAGGGATGTCAACATAAGATAAACAAGTAGGTAAACACAAGTCCGAGCTATGAGGTCTAATGTGTTGAGTCTTGCCCTTGGAGTGTAGTGTCGTCACGAGTCACGGGTTATAGTCTGGTTTTTCTCAAAAAGACTTTCTTTTTAAAACCGAGTTCACTATAACCAATGGCTCTGATACCAATCTGTCACACCCCCAAATTCCACATGCGGAGCACCACCGCTTGGAGGCGTGACTGACCAGGATCCAGCCACCAATTATACTGAGCATCGAGTAATAGTAAAAATATTCACCAACCACAATGGTTAGTAAACATCATTGTTTAAAGTTCAAAAGTTCGAGTTTCTGTAACAGTCTAAACAAGTAGCGGAAGCATAGGCAAAACAATTTAAAACAAGGTTCATAGTTCAAGTTTATTTAGAACCCAACGCATGGGTTAGACGACCACTACACATCCCCAAGCAGCAAGCTCCTGAGTCACTGGTTACCTGCAAAGCATGCAGTAGGGTATCAACAAAAATGTTGGCGAGTCCACGAGTTGACCAGTTTTAATTACCAAAAACTTGTTTCACCAGTTAATTTATCCGTTTATACATGCGATGGGGAGCTACCCCATAAGTAAGCTACTAAACTGTTTTTACAATACCGAATACTATTCATCCGTACGTTTCCGTAGAGTGCCCCGTTTGTCAATGTTCTATCATCATTGACGGTTGCCAGAGTACATTAGTTCACGCCCGATCCCATACGCGGGCACGGTGTGTGGTTGGTGAGACCTAAATAGCGCTATCAACTAATAACCCGTTCGCCTGACCCCGGCGACTAATCGGTATTAAGAAGTGAGGACTTGAGTGATAGAGTTTTGTTTAGTGTTGCTTGTTGCATCCAGTATAAACAGTAATTAACTAAAAGTCCCATTTAAGGGGAGAGAAGTAGGTTTGTATCCCTTACGAGGGGATAGCGTTGTTTAAGTTTCCGTTTCCCAACCACCGGGAACGCATGCTTTATTAGTTGTGAACTCACCTTGGGTTGCTCGGCAGGTTAGTTTACTTGGTTAAGTATGCTGGTCACCACGTCCTAAATGGTTACCAGTATAGGTCAGGCTTGGACACAAGTAATCATGTATATCTACACATAGCTAACACATTGAATGCATAACATATGATTATCCAGCAGGTTATCGAGCCTATTCCAATACGTAGCAGTTAAACAGTAAACGTCAACACCTATCATACAAATTATAAGTGTTATTGGGCCTATCCGATCATACTAACAGTTAACAGTATCACAGAATCCAAATAGAACGGTATGCACAGTCCACACATTTCCGGCCCAATAACGGAGACAAGCAGCCCATTCGAGACAGGGTGGTCTCGACTCGAGAACGTGCGGTCTCGAGTCGCAACCATGAGATCTCGAGTAATGCCGGTACGAGTCGCAATCTCGGAGGTCTCGAGTCCAGTCTCGAGTCGGGATCATGAGATCTCGAGTCGAGACCTTGCTGATTTCAAGTTCCTGATGTCTGCTTTGTCTGGTCTCGAGTTGTCACGTATGGTCTCGAGTCGCAATCACGCGGTCTCGAGTTGTAGTTTAATGGTCTCGAGTCGAGACAGGAGGTCTCGACTCCAACATTGTTGTTTCTAGAATGCCAGCCAAGACATGAACTAACCAATAGAATTTCATGTGCATGATTTTATGTACTATCCAATAGAATTTTCCTAACATGTTTTCTTGTCTAAATGCTAATCAAAACAGATCAAACAAAGCATATTTCAAATATTTTCATGACATTCATGTTGTTCTTTATTAGGGTTTTCATCATAAACATGTTCATATGGTTCATCATGAGATTCATCCAAGTAGATAACATTTTTCTTGTTCAAAGCATACACATACATCCTCATTCTTCAATACATATCATGCTACTCGATTAAAAAGGATCATGTAAACATTTATTCTAAACAATAAACACCCTACACTAACCATCATTCATCATTCAAATATCTTATCACTTCGTTATCATGCAAGAGTTCACATATTTCATCCATCATTTCAATCCTTCAAGGCAATTAGCACTATTATACATATAAACACATAGTGAATATCTAAGGTACTAACCGGTTGTGGAAGGGCACCGATTTAAGGAAGAAAGTGAGGAAATGAAGCGTCCGAGTGGTGATGATGAGCTTGACCGATCCTCCTTGTTGTTGTTGATTGAATCCGAGAGAGAGAGAGAGGAGGAGGTGAGCTTGATTGTTCCGAATGGGTGTGAAGTAGGGTTTAGGGTTTTCTAGAGAGAGAGGAAGTGTGTGTGGAAATGTTGCAAATGGTGAAAAGTGGCAAGGTTGGCCACTCTTGTGGGTTTTATACCCGGACCGAGTTGGTGCACCCTAGGTGGGTTCCGAATGAATTAAAGGAGGAGGGGTGCGGCCCAACTGTTTACTCGAGACCGAGTGGTCTCGAGTCGGGTTCGTTGCGGTCTCGGTTCCCTATTATACACACATACTTATATTATACATACATACACCACATAGCATAACAAGATAATCGCAACTTTCATTTAATACATATATACACACAATGTAATTACAAGGTATTTGCTCGGGAAAACCTAGAGTGTCACACACCACAACCAGTTGCCTCAGAGCAAACGACTTTTGTCTCAAGAACCGATATGTATGGAACACCACAACCAGTTGTGTCGCAACCCCCGATCCCTTATCTGTCCCGGAAACGGGCGGCCGCGAACTCAGAATTTCGGTGGTATCAGTTTGTTAATTTGGCAGCGGAAATTACATCAAGACCGTAGTTAGGAAATGTTTATCAGAGTAAAACCACCATAATTTATATTAATAATCACATGGGTAAAACCCAAGTTTCTTATTACAACATGTTTATACGGATAAACCCTGTTTTATTGAATTTAAAACATCGTATTTTAGGTAACTTTTATAGCCACATTTTTCCAAGCCATCAGTGCTCTCGAGCTGGCTTTTTACTAATTGGCTTTCACATTGTGTTACCTGAAACACGTGTTTAAAAATATTTGTCAGTGGGAAATACTAGTGAGTGAATCCCAGTTTAATCAAGAAACATTAATTTAATTTAAATTTAACAGTATTGAGGGCGATTACAATGTTTATATCTACACAATTACTCATTCAGTACTTGCCACTCGACCGGATCTATGGCTATGGTCATATCACACATTGGCTAACTCTTCGTCCAATTGTGAAGATTATCAAGTAATGTATACAAAACCCCATAATACCGGCAGTAATTGAAGAATTACAAAGACTCAATCACTGCTAAATTGCATTGTAAAATATTTAAGGTTTTGTAAAAACTGTTTACAAAAAGGAGATTACTCACATTGCTATCTTAGACTTCGTGTAAGGGTTTCCTGAGAATTATCTATAACTTACACAAATGCACACGCGTTAGTATAATAACTCATTTTAACGTTAGTAATACCCTCCCCAAGACGGCATTCCAACGACTACGTCGGGTAGAACCACGACAACCGTTACGGAACCCTAGATCAATCGGGCAGCGTATCTAATACGTATCCAGGGTTACAATACTTACAACGGAGCAGAACTTCGCTATTTAGGGGGTATAATACCCGCGTATTATGCCTAATATTCAGAATTTAGAGAAAAGAAACGTTTATGAGCGATTCTCGACTGAAATCCGATGGCCTTTATTTATAGTTGCTGAACTCAGGTTCCAACACCCTAGTAAATTTAGAGAAAAGAAACGTTTGTGAGCGACTCTCGCGGCCCGCGTAAGAGTAGCCTAAGGGCTACGCGGCCCGCGTCAAAGCTAGTCAACGGACTAGCTTGTCCGGCTCATCGCCTAGACCCACCACGATGATGACACGTGTCATCACCGGGCTGTGCCACTATCTCGATCTCACGCGGCCCGCGTTAACTTAACGGGGTCTTACGCGGCCCGCTTGAACTTAAGAAAATCAACGAAATCAGGTTTCAACCATCATACTGCCCGCGTAAGGGTTGGGGTGGTTCTACGCGGCCCGCCTCAACTTAAAAATCAGACTTTTTAACTTATTTTTAATGCTATATTGTATTTCGGGCTCGGTTTCCACATTCGGGGTATAATTAAAGACATATAGGGATATTTTAAAATATACTAGGGTGTTGGAAACATATTCGGGGGTGTCAGTTTATTGAGGATTGTTACATTCTCTTTTCATGGAATCTCCAAATTCCATCTGTTCCTTGTTCTAATTCCTTAATCATACCTTTTAGTTTTTCAGTATCATCCTTGATTACTGATTCTTGTGCTTCTCTTATCTGATCATTTAAATCTATTTGTAGATTTAATTTAAGAGAACGTATTGTAACAACCCTCATTAAAAGTCCTATTTATTTTATTATTTTATCCAATAGGAAACCCTAATTATGATACCCAAGTGATTCTGCACAAACTCTAAAATTTTCAGAACAATCAGAATCAGGATCAGGGCCCCTAAAACTCAAGGGGGGTATTCCCCTATTGACAATTATCCTAATAACTTGCTGTCTAAATCGAAATTTCTCGTGCCGTCGACTCAGCTAGGCTAGAAACACGCGTGGCAAGCCTATAGCAATTTCGTGTCCCTTACGGACCGTAAGGGATAAGGCTTACGGTCCGTAAGCTTGTCAAAAATCGTGTATAAATAGCAGAGTCTGGGACTTGATTCCTGGCTTCAATACGACGAACAAATTCGATTCATACGTTGAGATATTGTAGAAACAGTCTCCAAATCACTAATTAGTATAGCGGGGTGCTGCTACGATGCCGGGTATTAACTCGATCGCTGCTACGATTCAATGTCCGATCGATTTAAACTATCCGACCGGATGTTTAAGTGCTATCATTTGTCATTCGTCGTGATTCCGACAGGATGTTTGAGTACCACCCGAACTCGGGGAATACTCTGTCATTCGTTGTGAATCCGATGGATGTTTAAGTGATTACACTTTGTCATTTCGTTGTGAGGGTTTTAATCTCGTGAGTTATCGTAATTGTTGTATTAAGTTACCTACCTAGTTCGTGTGCACTAGGTTACAAGGCTAAATCAATAAGCTAAGTTCTGCCTGTATAAATCTGCAATATATCAAGGCTTATCTGTAGACTAAACTTTGGCCGTATGAATCTGCATGCTTACAATGTGAGTCATTCTCTTTTTATCAAATTACTTTTGAAATCATGTTTATTTTCAAAGTTATAATTACGGGGATTAAGTCTTTGTAATCACCAATTTACAACCGGTATGTGGGGTTTTGTATACATTACTTGATAATCGTCACCATTGGGGCAGCCAATGGGGGATATGACCATAGTCACAGATCCGGTCGAGTGACAAATACCGTGGGTAGTTGGTTTGATATCAGAAACATTGTAATCACTCTTAATACTGTAAATTATAACAAAAGTATCGTTTTAACAAAATGAATGAACTCACCAGTATTTCCTGCTGACAAAACCTTTTTAAAACGCGTTTCAGGTAATTACAGTAGATTGGAGTAAGAGATTGATACGGCACTGAAAGGCTTCAAGAAGTGACTTATTTTATTAAATAAATCAAATTAATAAATATTGTTTTATGTAATCAAATTTATCTTTATTAAAGCTGCCATTGTAAAACATGGGTTTATCCCATCTGTTTAATAAATAAAATCCGGTGTTTTCTAAACTCTGATATTTTTCCTAACTCACGGTCCTGATGAAATTTCCGCTGCAATATTTTTCAAAATAATCACCGGTACCACTGGGCTGCTCGCGACTCCCGATTCCGTCCAGGGTGGGTCGGGGGTCGTGACATGTACCCTTTTTGGCTTTTCATGATACTTTCGGCTTAAAGCATCTGCCACTACATTTGCTTTTCCTTCATGATACGAGATATCACAATCATAATCACTAAGCATCTCCATCCAACGTCTTTGTCTCATATTCAATTCCTTTTGCCCGAAAACATACCTTAAACTTTTATGATCAGTGAATATGGTAAACTTACTACCATAAAGGTAATGTCTCCAAATCTTAAGGGCAAAAATTTATAGCTCCTAATTCTAGATCATGGATTGAATAATTCTCTTCATGATTCTTAAGCTGTCTAGATGCATAAGCTATAACCTTTTGGCGTTGCATCAGCAAACATCCATAACCTAACTTAGAAGCGTCACAATAGACTACAAAGTCTTTTGTTCCTTCTGGTAATGCTAATATGGGTGTATGGGTTAATCTTTGCTTAAGAATTCTAAATGCTTCTTCTTGTTTTGGTCCCCATTCAAACTTAAGAGATTTACAGGTATATTAGTCAAAGGAATGGCTATTCTAGAAAAATCTCGAATAAATCTTATATAATAACCGGCCAATCCTAAGAAACTTCTAACCTCAGTTTGTAACTCCGGGTTTTCCATTTAGTTAATCGCTTCAATCTTTATTGAATCCACATGAATTCCTTCATGGTTAACTAAGTGTCCAAGAAACTGTACTTGTTCTAACCAAAACTCTCACTTTGAAAACTTAGCATAAAACTTTTCCTTGCTTGGTAGACTTAGAAGTGCGTGCAAATGCTTTGCATGTTCCTCTTTACTTTTGGAGTAAATTAGAATATCATCTATAAAGACAATTATGAATTTATCCAAATATGGCTTACATATTCGGTTCATCATGTCTATAAATGCGGCTGGGGCATTGGTTAAACCAAATGGCATGACAGTAAATTCATAATGGCCATACCTTGTTCTGAAAGCGGTCTTAGGAATGTCCTCTTCCTATACCTTTAATTGATGATATCCTGACCTTAAATCGATTTTAGAGAAAAATCGAACTCCTTGCAATTGATCAAACAGATCATCGATCCTTGGTAATGGGTACCGATTCTTAATCGTGACCTTGTTTAATTCCCGTTAATCAATGCACATACGCATTGATCCGTCTTTCTTTTTAACAAATAGTATCGGCGCTCCCCATGGCGACGAACTTGGCTATATGAATCCCTTTTCCAACAATTCGTCTAATTGTTTCTTCAGTTCCTGCATTTCAGCGGGTTCCAATCGGTAGGGTGCTTTGGCAATTGGGGTTGTTCCTGGTATTAAATGGATTCTGAATTCAACTTCTCTGTCCGATGGCAGTCCTGGTAATTCTTCAGGGAATACAGCTGAAAACTGAGATATTACAGGGAGATCTTTTAAATCCTTACTTTTAGTGTTAGTGATTATGGAAATCAAATACACTAATGATCCTTTTTATATAACTTGCAGTTTTCATCACAGAGATGAATTCAGTGGATCTAGATGGTTTACCTCCTTTAATTGTGATCTTTTCACCCATTAGTGAATTTACTTGAATTGACTTTTGATCACATAAAATATTGGCTTTATTGGTTATTAACCAATCCATTCCTAATACTATATCAAATCCTGCCAGATTCATAGGGTAAAGGTTTGTAATAAATTGCTGATTTAGAATTTCTATTCTTGCTCCCTGCAAGATTTCAGAAATCTTAATGGTTTCCCCAGTGGCTGTCTCTACTAGACATGCTTGTGGGAGTTTTAGTTAATGGTTGATTGAGTAATTTGCAAAATGAAGTATTAATAAAACTTTGGTTTGCATCAGAGTCAAATAATACTTTAGCAAAAATATCAAAAATGTACAAGTGATCATATCCGAGATCATCTTTGCTTCTTCTGCAGTTAGAACAAATGCTCTAGCATTTTCTTAGGTGCTTTAGTCACCGTAGCTAAATTTAATTACAGATTTTTCATAGTAATGCAAGGGGAATTCTTATACTTATGATGGCATTTCAACTTTAAAGAGTTACTGCCGCTCATTTTGTCACTTAGATTGATGATCAAACGAAATAATGTTTGTCATTAGAATTTATAGATATACACACGAAAGATTTCTGATAAATCTAAATTCATACATGTTCATGATTTATCCTTAAGGGTCAATTATTAAGGCTTTCGAATTTCCTTATAGATATACATATCTATATAATCATATATTTCGTATATGCCTTTTTCATAAGGTCAATATGTATAATAGTTTTACGTTCCCAAAAATAGGGCAGACATCGCTGGAGTGATTTTATTAACATATACCCCATCTCACCCGGACAAACTGGAGTGTTTACCACATTATACCTAGTCTTGCCGGAGAGGTAATTATTATTGTATTTCCCATATTTAGAATCACAAATTTTCATCATTCATTATGGCTTGTAACAAGAAACATGGTAATTAGTATTCTCATGATAGATCATATTCTAGAATCGAGTAATACAAATAAACAAGATATAACAATGGCCAATTGTTATTGCTTATTTACCATATTTGCACTTTTCTAGCTATCATCCTCATGATATACCAATATCCATCACAATTTATCTATACAATTAATTAACTTATACTAAGGCATTAAAATTTCTTGTACTACCAGGTATTGGTGTTTAGGTTTCCATTATTCTCATTATTCTGGTTTTCCTGATTTACTTCATTGTTCATCTGAATATTTATCAGGTGTTAATTATCACAGACTAATATTTAGTATAAACATTTAGGTACAATCGTACAGACAGATTGAAAAAATAGCAAACATAACGACTTTTATATATATATCTATTACAAAATACAACTGAAATTCAAAATATACTAGTGGTTATGCATCCGTAACTTATTTTAGTCTATCTAGGAATATTATGCTTAACATGCTTTTATATAAGGTTTATTCTATCTCCTGTCTCTACTAAGTTGTTACTTAATGGGCGAAGTTCCTTTAAAGTTTCTAGCTCATATGTGACATGGGTGCTGGTACTGGTTTGGCGGTTCAACTATTTAATATAAGTTAGCATTTACTGTTGTAGTGGCTAACATATGGAGATTTACCCATTGTTCATCTAGTTTATCTTCCCATGGTGGGTTATTACCTATTTCCTGAGTTACCTTATTAATCATCACTCCTTTTGGTTGTGACTTCTTTATTTTCTCTTGACTTTTTCTAATAATCCAACTTCTTTTCTTAGTGGTAAGTGGTTTCTCAGACTGCGCCTTACGAATAAATATTCATTCCTCAGTATCTGCTGAGTATCCTGAGGGATTTGGTTGAAATGAGGTTCCCTTATCTTTTGGTGAACTATCTAATTGACAATAGATGTCCGAAATTCTTTGCTTACCCATACTGTAGACTAACAAATAGTCAAATACACAAAAACATATAATCACATAAGTTATTTCCTAACACAGAATTTAAAACTTAAGTGTCAGCAGAACACTTCTTTGGCATGAACCAGTGGCTAGGCTCTGATACCACCTTCTGTCGCAACCCCCGATCCCTTATCTGTCCCAGGAACGGGCGGCCGCTAACTCAGAATTTCGGTGGTATCAGTTTGTTAATTTGGCAGCGGAAATTACATCAGGACCGTAGTTAGGAAATGTTTATCAGAGTAAAACCACCATAATTTATATTAATAATCACATGGGTAAAACCCAAGTTTCTTATTAAAACATGTTTATAGGGATAAACCCTATTTTATTGAATTTAAAACATCGTATTTTAGGTAACTTTTATAGCCATATTTTTCCAAGCCGTCAGTGCTCTCGAGCTGGCGTTTTACTAATTGGCTTTCTCATTGTGTTACCTGAAACACGTGTTTAAAAACATTTGTCAGTGGGAAATACTGGTGAGTGAATCCCAGTTTAATCAAGAAACATTAATTTAATTTAAATTTAACAGTATTGAGGGCGATTACAATGTTTATATCTACATAATTACTCATTCAGTACTTGCCACTCGACCGGATCTGTGGCTATGGTCATATCACACATTGGCTAACTCTTCGTCCAATTGTGAAGATTATCAAGTAATGTATACAAAACCCCATAATACCAGCAGTAATTGAAGAATTACAAAGACTCAATCACTGCTAAATTGCATTGTAAAATATTTAAGGTTTTGTAAAAACTGTTTACAAAAAGGAGATTACTCACATTGCTATCTTAGACTTCGCGTAAGGGTTTCCTGAGAATAATCTATAATTTATACATATGCACAGGCGTTAGTATAATAACCCATTTTAACATTAGTAATACCCTCCCCGAGACGGCATTCCAACGACTACGTCGGGTAGAACCACGACAGCCGTTACGGAACCCTAGATCAATCGGGCAGCATATCTAATACGTATCCAGGGTTACAATACTTACAACGGAGCAGAACTTCGCTATTTAGGGGGTATAATACCCGCGTATTATGCCTAATATTCAGAATTTAGAGAAAAGAAACGTTTGTGAGCGATTCTCGACTGAAATCCGATGGCCTCTATTTATAGTTCCTGAACCTAACTCTCTCGCGGCCCGCGTAAGAGTAGCCTAAGGGCTACGCGGCCCGCGTCAAAGCTAGTCAACGGACTAGCTTGTCCGGCTCATCGCCTAGACCCGCCACGATGATGACACGTGTCATCACCGGGCTGCGCTACTATCTCGATCTCACGCGGCCCGCCTTCATACTGCCCGCGTAAGGGTTGGGGTGGTTCTACGCGGCCCGCCTCAACTTAAAAATCAAACTTTTTAACTTATTTTTAATGCTATATTGTATTTCGGGCTCGGTTTCCACATACGGGGTATAATTAAAGACATATAGGGATATTTTAAAATATACTAGGGTGTTGGAAAAATATTCGAGGGTGTCGGTTTATTGAGGATTGTTACAAGTTGCCTCAGAGCAAACGACTTTTGCCTCAAGCACCAATATGTATGATGAACCACAACCAGTTGCCTCAGAGTAAAGCTATCGGTCTACTGGAGTACCATCATTTCTTGATCCAAACTACCATGGTCAGACAAGAACTGTGTTTTATGCCAAAATTGTCAAGGATGTCAGCAACGGTGAGTCCTCGAGAAATGATGACAGTTCTGAACATGGCGGTAGCTCAGTTGAAGATGGTACAAGTTCAAGTTCAAGTTCAAGAGAGGATGGATCTGAATATGAATCAGCGAGGGAGGTTGTTGATTCTGAGGCAAATGATTCAATATCTGAAAGGCTTGGGTCCCCCTCTCCAACTAATCTCTAAATGAGTGTGCAGGATGTTCTAGGAAGAACTATTGATAGTCTTAGGATTGTTGATAGTGGAGCGTCCATGCATAAGATCAGCGATATAAGGCTCTGAAACATTATTATATCCAGGAAAATATTGTTGCCTTTGATGGAGAGAGAAAAAGAAAAGAAGACAAAAATGTCCGATGAATGAAGAATGATGATGAATGAGGTTGAACACTTCGACAAGATGGAAAACGTGTAAAAGTTTGATTGTTTAAGGTTTTGATTGTGACAACCCGTATCTTGTTTCAATTCTCAATTTGTTATTAAATGGCCAACAATATAATCTGATGTTTATCTAAATGGACCGATTTAGGTTAAACAATTTAAAGATGGTTTACGTGGACCTTTTGAATGAATATGTGTCAATCTAAAATGTAAAGTAACTGCATCGATCAACTATATCATATCACATGGACTTCTCAAGATTTCATGCAATCTGACATGCACAACTTTGATTGAATTTTATCAATGTTTCACGTGAATTACTTAAGTATGACCGACAAGCTTTTATAGAATGGATTGCTATTGGACCTTTGTATTTAGTGGAGTTGCATTGAATTGTGTATATTTACAAGTATTATTGTCTTTCTATACTTTTCAAATTGAGCTGCTATTGATTAGAATCAACACAAAGTCACATGTGATCACATGGGCCACTTCAAGGTAATTGGACCACTACGTAAAGCTGGCTGACAATTATTAATACATTCAATACGTTTACTTGTTAACTCAGTTAAGTTTAGTGCTAGTTATTTTAATTAAACGATTGTTAATTTGGGCCGCTACACTCACACCCGAAGCCTAAATCGAACACATCATACGCTCAGTTTCACTAGACTTATGTTTGGGCCGGAATAGAGCCCCTCACATTTAACCCGCTAGTACACTAAACCTGGCCCAGCTTTTCTTAAAAGCCCAAGACAACCCGAGCCCTCATTTTCCCTTGTTTACGTGAATTGTGTATAAGATTACATAATGATTGAAAACCCTATATTCTCCTAAAACTAGCAACGGCAGTAGCAGCCCCCTTCGAAACACTGATTCACCGGTTAGTATGTTATGTTTGCTCGCAATCCTTGTTGATTTTATGATTATGGTTGCATTAGTACTGTGATATATGTGATATGCAACGATGATGAATATGTAACGATAGGTTGTTGCTAGTTGTTCTTGTTAATTTGAGTTGTGTGATGCTTGTTAGTATTATCGTGCTAGACTTATGAAAATAAATCTCGATACAGGATCTTGATTATATGTTCATATGAACACTAGTAAAAACCGATTTGATATAATGATTTTGTGATGTATCGATGGTGCCACTGATTGATGTATGATGTTGAGTATTTGGTGTATAATAATGTGGTTTGATGTGTTGGGTATATGGGTCACGAGTAGGCAACAAGAGTATATGAGTTTGGCCCATAAATCATGATTCGATGATTAATAAATATTTAATAAAATGCTTGGTACTTGATTCATATGACAATGTGACTGATAGTTGGTTAATTATTAGTGCTTAAAAATGTGAGATCATGATGAAAGTGGATGAGTGTGAAACGTGTCATATAGATAGACTTTGCATGTTAGGGTAGTAGATGAAAGCCTGTATGTAATGATTAATTGGATAAGTTAACACAAAGTGGCTGCACATGTGTGAATGATAAGGGTCCTAGGTTGGGGAATTAATGCTTATGCACTTCAAAGATTAAATGATCATATCATACATTGTTCTCAACTAACAGTGGGATGAGTATACATAAAGCATATTGGAATATGGGTGTTGATTAAGTGGGCCGAAGCCCAATAGGTTGTGCAGCTCAAAGTATTGAAAACAGGTGTTAACATTTGTTGTGTTATTAGAGCGATATTGGGCTTGATGGACTATATGCACAATGACATCGATAGAACCAATGGGCAGCACCATAATTAGAATCATGTAACAAGATGTCAAATGTTATTAGTCGACTGTGTAACGATACGTAGTTACCTGTGATTCGAATATTTATTGTGCATAACGATGTGTGGTGTTTATATGCAAAGTGTATGAATGTGTATGTTGAATACGTGATCTTGTGTTCATGAGATTAATAATATCCGGTAACCATAATAGGTCTTGGGTGACTAACTGTGAAAGTACACGAATATCTAGTCTTACCGAGCAACCCAAAGGTGAGTTCACTACATTCGAGCATGCGTCCCAGTGGTTGGGGACAGTTAGTGGGTATCCCGTGGATGGATAAGTTTTTTGGGTAAAAACGGGTATATTGGTTAATATTCTCACCTATCATTTTTGTAAGTCCCTTATTATGTTACCTGGAGGGTAACAGATATTAGTTGGTAGCGCTACTTAGGTTTGGCACCCTCACACCGCTCCTAGTTAGGACGGATGTGAACTAATGACCCAGTCGGGGCCCAGTACTAGATAGGAGTACGTGGGAAGGGCAGTCATGTACATCAGGAGCCGTCTTGTTCGGAATTGAGATATTAACAATATTACTTGCATTGGTTATTGAACTGTTTTACATTCAACTGGTAACAAACGTTTTCTTAAACTGTGGACTCGCCAGCTTTGTCTGATACACTTGTTACATGCTCGCAGGTCGTTAGGTGATTGAAACAGGAGCTTGCTGGCTGGAGAGCAAGAGTGGTCATGGTCATACCGACGGGATTATTTGTCAAATACTTATTTATTATGATTGATTCGTATTTACCTTATGATACTTTAATGCTTCCGCTGAACTTGTGATTTTGAATAACTTATGATTGGAATTGTTATTGCTTAATTGATGGAACTTTATTACAACTTGTGATTCAATGTAATTAGTGGCTCATTGCTAGTAGTCACACGCCTAACAGGGACACTCCCTAGGTGGTAATTTGAGGGTGTGACAGTTTGGTATCAGAGCCACTGGTTATAGTGAACTTGGTTTTAAAACGAATTTATAAAACCAGACTATAACCGAACTGATCCGAAACCGACCATGACACTCAGCTCCAGACTGCAAGGTTCGTTTCTCGTTTACTATTGCATAGTATATCTAGTGTTTGCTTATGAATAACATCACACGTGAATGAACACTTAGCACTGCAGTATGAACTTCTATGTTACCAACCCATGTTACGTGTTTTAAGAGTGCGACTCTTCTTGAACTTTCATGATCTATGTTGTGGCGTCATCTGTCTTATTGCTCGAATTCGGGGAACCTTTTAGCGCGAGTTAAGAGGCACTGAGATAAGCATGCAAATTGCCTTATTATTATGGGTGCACACATAATAATAATGTGGGGTGCATGTGAGTCCCAGTGAGGCTTAACGAGTGTGAGAGGGGTTCCGCTTTGTTAATTGATGTTATGTAAGAACTCAGCAGTCTATAGGAGTCATAGCAGTGATTGTCTCCTACTCGAACATGATCTTTTCACCCCTTTCTGAATCCTTACGAATCTCGATGCTATCGAGTATCACCTGATCACACATTTGAACGCCTAGCAAACTGTGTAGAATGTTAGGTGCTAGTACGAACGTCCCTGAGTTGGATGGCTCAGCGTCAAATGATTGGACTATACTTTCCTCAGTTATCTTTGTTTGCTGGAACTTAGCGTGTTGACGCCTTAGATCCCGAAGTGCGATCACTTCTGCAACACTCTCGCGACATACCGTGTATTACTCAGTCAACTTGCAAGAACGATGGACAAGAGGGTAAACGTAGTACCTTACCGACTTCGGAATTTGAACGACCCTAGTTACCAGCAACGAACAACAGCGATTTGACTCCAATCGAATCCTTAACCCCAGCCAGCGACTCATGGGAGTCGACTCTTACGAACCAATCGGGACAAAATCGATGACGATTGACTGTAGAGCGGACTGTGTAACCGCCCGCACCATGAGTAGTGCCTTAGGACGTGGTACGGAATGTGAAAAGGTGGACCTTGTTGGTGAAAGGACGCAGGAAACCGTTACAGGAAACAATATTAGAGGCAACATCAAGGTACTCGTGATTGTAGCTTACAGTATGGAAACGAAGGTGACGATAACCAAGGGAACGACGACAGCACTGGAAATTCTCGCAACCGTAACAACACTGGAAATGATGCTCGTGGAAGGACATTTAGGATTGGCATAGGCGACGCCAGGCATTGCAGCAACATGGTAGCTTGTATGGGTAGCAATTCGCTTCGTCTCTATTCTGCTTGACCCTGATACTTCTTGAAACCAAACCTGATGTGGAATCGGCTGATGCAAGTCAATTGAAGCCTTATATGTTCGCTGGGATGCAAACTCGACCTTGGGGGACAGGTGTTCGACATCGGCCTTCCTTCTACTACCCCTGATGGTTACAATGCAGTAGTTAGTGTGGATTGGTTATTCAGAAATCGCGCAGACATACCTTGTGAGGAGAAAATTTTGTGTGGAGAATCGTTATTTGTTCTAAAGCAACAGAGTGGTGCGAAGGTTAGCGCCATATCAACTATGAAGGCCCAGAAGTGTCTACGGAGGGATCACCCCGCTACGTTAGCAACCGTTACTGATGTTGAGGCTAAGGGAAAGAGGATCGAGGATCCACCAATTGTTCATGATTCCTCTCAGTGTGCTACCCGAGGAGCTTTCAGATTTACTTCCACCACTGTTAGGCAGAATCTCAGTTTGATCTCACGACAGGGGCAACCCTGATTACTCGTGCTACATACCGTCTTGCACCTGGAGGGTTGCAAGGACTATTTACAGGAACTGTTGGACAGGAGTTTTATTGGACATAGTTTTTGTTCGCTTTGGGGAGCCCCAGCTATATTCGGGAAGATAAAGCCTTTTCATATGTGTACTGATTATCCAGAACTCAGCAAGGTGACAATCAAGAACTGTTTGCCTCGACCATGTATTGACGGAAGACCAAGAGGAGAATGTTCCTGAAACGGCATATCGAACGCAATACGGCCATTGCGACTTTGTACATCATGACCATTGAGTTAGTCAACACACCAGCAGCTTTATGGACCACATGAATCGACCGTATTTATGGATGACGTTCTGGATCATTTCCAAGAGGAAGGAACATCATGGGCGGCATTTGTATCTTATTTTAGAGCTCCTGAGAGAGGAGCCACTCTGTGCGAAGTCTTGTTAAAGGTAACTTCTGGATTCGAGAGATACATTTTTGGTCATATGATCAACGAAGTGGGAATACACGTGGATCTCGCTAAAGACCCATTTCGTTAGATATTCTTCGGCACCAAAGATCCCTTCGAGGATGCAGCAATTTCTTGGTCACATTAGACTCTATCGCAGATTCACCACAGGATTTTCGAAGATCGCGCAGCTTAAATCTCTTTAGCACAGTAGGGTGCTGTGTTCGTGAAAGACAAAACAGGAGGACGTCTTTTCAGCTTTCGAATCCCAACTCTGCAATGTTTACACACCGACGCAACACGAGAAAGTGATGACTTACGTAATGGACTTACAGGAAGAACTGCATGAGTCACGACCTGCGGTGGAAGCCCTGGTCTTTGGATTTAAGTTGGAGGCATTACTTGGACGGTACCAAATGCACTACCTAGACCGATCACAAGCGCCTCCCGTGTGAGCTAAACATGTGATGGCACCGCTGGATGGAACTTTTGAATGAATACGACCGTGAAACATGGACGTGCACGAGCTTTGCAGCCTGCTATCGACTCTAACATACCTGATCAGACTCGCCTTGCTCAAACTGAAGAACTGAAGGAAGAGAGTTCTCAAGATTAACCCATGCGGGGCATGGGGAAGCAACCTTTGGCAGGTCGGACGATATTTGCTACTTCATGGAACGAATATGGACCTCACAATACAGCAACCTTAGGGAACTGGTGCAGGCGAAGCACACGGGCCTCGATATCCTACTCATCAGAGTTTTGATAGGATGTATTAAAACCTGAAGACCATGTACGGATGACCGGGCCTGAAGGCCCACATAGCCACGCATGAGAACGAAGTCAAGGTGGGATATTAGCAATCAGAAACACATATATGGAAATGAGAACAGACTGCCATGGATTTGGTCACTAGTCTACTTACAACTCGAAAACGAAAACATTATCCTCTGGATGATCATTGATGGACTCAAGTTACCAACACACTTGCTTGCAAACGAGGAACTGACGAGTCTTCACAACTTGTGAATGTTATTCTGAGAGAGGCGGCTTTTAGGCATGAGGTGCCAACTCCTATTACCTCCGATTTTGAAATATACCTGATTTATTACAAGCGATACACAACACCCTTGGCTCACATCTAGACATGAGCATTACTTATCATCATAGAATGAACGGTTTGAGTAAACGAGCCCCCCCTGACACTCGAAGACATGCTACGAGCATGTGTGGGATTAATTTAGTATAAATTAGAAGGACGTATACTTTTGGCTGAGTTCTACCATAGCTGTTACCTTTCTAGTATTCAGACAGCTCTGTTTGGGGCATTGCATGGATGATAATGCCAATCTCTTCGTGGATTGAGGTGGATGACAACCTAAACATGGGTCCAGGACTTGTACTTGAAACTCTGGGGAAGATTGCTTGGACCGGAAATTGTTTGGCGGCATCGAGTGACCGTCAGGAAAGACGATAAGCTTAGGAAACACTGGGGGTTCGTTGTAGATGGACGTATCATGTTAAAAATCTCACCCTAGGAAGGTGTGGTACGCTTGGGAAGCGTGGCAAGCTTAATTTACATTACGCCAAGTTATTCAGAACGCTGGGAAGAATCGGCCGCGTCGCCTGCAAACTCGAGTTACCCGACGAATTAGGTAACGCACATGATGTCATTTATGTCTCGAATCTAAGGCAGTGTTTGTCCGATGAAACGCTGGTGATACTCTTAATAGAGCCTGAGGTTAATGACAAGTTGCAGTTGTTGAGGAATCTACTGAAATCTTGGACTAGGACGTCAAGATTCGTTGACTTAGTCGAATTTCAAATTGTGAGAGTTCGTAGGAACTCAAGTCGAGGACTGGAGTTCACGTGGGAACGCAATGATCGGAGTAAGCTCTAGTATCCTCAGTTGTTTAAGCGGTTGTATCAACTTCTGATATCATTGGCGAATTTCGGGACGAAATTCCCTTTCAGGTTGGGGATGATTTGGCACCCGCGGAAACTCCACAGTCATCCTGATCCAACACCTTGTTGTTATGGATTACCTATCAAATTTCGGGACGAAATTTCGTTCAAGTTGGGGATGATGTGACAACCCGTATCTTGTTTCAATTCTCAATTTGTTATTAAATGGCCAACAATATAATCTGATGTTTATCTAAATGGACCGATTTAGGTTAAACAATTTAAAGATGGTTTACGTGGACCTTTTGAATGAATATGTGTCAATCTAAAATGTAAAGTAACTGCATCGATCAACTATATCATATCACATGGACTTCTCAAGATTTCATGCAATCTGACATGCACAACTTTGATTGAATTTTATCAATGTTTCACGTGAATTACTTAAGTATGACCGACAAGCTTTTATAGAATGGATTGCTATTGGACCTTTGTATTTAGTGGAGTTGCATTGAATTGTGTATATTTACAAGTATTATTGTCTTTCTATACTTTTCAAATTGAGCTGCTATTGATTAGAATCAACACAAAGTCACATGTGATCACATGGGCCACTTCAAGGTAATTGGACCACTACGTAAAGCTGGCTGACAATTATTAATACATTCAATACGTTTACTTGTTAACTCAGTTAAGTTTAGTGCTAGTTATTTTAATTAAACGATTGTTAATTTGGGCCGCTACACTCACACCCGAAGCCTAAATCGAACACATCATACGCTCAGTTTCACTAGACTTATGTTTGGGCCGGAATAGAGCCCCTCACATTTAACCCGCTAGTACACTAAACCTGGCCCAGCTTTTCTTAAAAGCCCAAGACAACCCGAGCCCTCATTTTCCCTTGTTTACGTGAATTGTGTATAAGATTACATAATGATTGAAAACCCTATATTCTCCTAAAACTAGCAACGGCAGTAGCAGCCCCCTTCGAAACACTGATTCACCGGTTAGTATGTTATGTTTGCTCGCAATCCTTGTTGATTTTATGATTATGGTTGCATTAGTACTGTGATATATGTGATATGCAACGATGATGAATATGTAACGATAGGTTGTTGCTAGTTGTTCTTGTTAATTTGAGTTGTGTGATGCTTGTTAGTATTATCGTGCTAGACTTATGAAAATAAATCTCGATACAGGATCTTGATTATATGTTCATATGAACACTAGTAAAAACCGATTTGATATAATGATTTTGTGATGTATCGATGGTGCCACTGATTGATGTATGATGTTGAGTATTTGGTGTATAATAATGTGGTTTGATGTGTTGGGTATATGGGTCACGAGTAGGCAACAAGAGTATATGAGTTTGGCCCATAAATCATGATTCGATGATTAATAAATATTTAATAAAATGCTTGGTACTTGATTCATATGACAATGTGACTGATAGTTGGTTAATTATTAGTGCTTAAAAATGTGAGATCATGATGAAAGTGGATGAGTGTGAAACGTGTCATATAGATAGACTTTGCATGTTAGGGTAGTAGATGAAAGCCTGTATGTAATGATTAATTGGATAAGTTAACACAAAGTGGCTGCACATGTGTGAATGATAAGGGTCCTAGGTTGGGGAATTAATGCTTATGCACTTCAAAGATTAAATGATCATATCATACATTGTTCTCAACTAACAGTGGGATGAGTATACATAAAGCATATTGGAATATGGGTGTTGATTAAGTGGGCCGAAGCCCAATAGGTTGTGCAGCTCAAAGTATTGAAAACAGGTGTTAACATTTGTTGTGTTATTAGAGCGATATTGGGCTTGATGGACTATATGCACAATGACATCGATAGAACCAATGGGCAGCACCATAATTAGAATCATGTAACAAGATGTCAAATGTTATTAGTCGACTGTGTAACGATACGTAGTTACCTGTGATTCGAATATTTATTGTGCATAACGATGTGTGGTGTTTATATGCAAAGTGTATGAATGTGTATGTTGAATACGTGATCTTGTGTTCATGAGATTAATAATATCCGGTAACCATAATAGGTCTTGGGTGACTAACTGTGAAAGTACACGAATATCTAGTCTTACCGAGCAACCCAAAGGTGAGTTCACTACATTCGAGCATGCGTCCCAGTGGTTGGGGACAGTTAGTGGGTATCCCGTGGATGGATAAGTTTTTTGGGTAAAAACGGGTATATTGGTTAATATTCTCACCTATCATTTTTGTAAGTCCCTTATTATGTTACCTGGAGGGTAACAGATATTAGTTGGTAGCGCTACTTAGGTTTGGCACCCTCACACCGCTCCTAGTTAGGACGGATGTGAACTAATGACCCAGTCGGGGCCCAGTACTAGATAGGAGTACGTGGGAAGGGCAGTCATGTACATCAGGAGCCGTCTTGTTCGGAATTGAGATATTAACAATATTACTTGCATTGGTTATTGAACTGTTTTACATTCAACTGGTAACAAACGTTTTCTTAAACTGTGGACTCGCCAGCTTTGTCTGATACACTTGTTACATGCTCGCAGGTCGTTAGGTGATTGAAACAGGAGCTTGCTGGCTGGAGAGCAAGAGTGGTCATGGTCATACCGACGGGATTATTTGTCAAATACTTATTTATTATGATTGATTCGTATTTACCTTATGATACTTTAATGCTTCCGCTGAACTTGTGATTTTGAATAACTTATGATTGGAATTGTTATTGCTTAATTGATGGAACTTTATTACAACTTGTGATTCAATGTAATTAGTGGCTCATTGCTAGTAGTCACACGCCTAACAGGGACACTCCCTAGGTGGTAATTTGAGGGTGTGACATTGATCGGGTCCACTGGATAGATTCAAATGAAGTGTATGCCCCTGCAGCACGTCTGAAGCTTTTTGAAGATTCATGCCTTTTCTTCCACAAGAAGTTCAAAGTTGGCAAGATGAACGTGCAGTGTACATTTCTTCACGGTGTGATTGAAGAAAATGTGTTTGTTGATCAAATCAACCAGGTGTGCGGATGCCTTGCCATGGATTGATCAACCGCACACTACTTCTAAAGGAGAAAGACGAAGACCTTTGCTGGTACAAAAGCATGTGGATGACATCATATATGGACCGTCCAAAGATGATGTGTACAAGCTTTCCCACATGCTCCAATTTGCCACTTACCAGCCGGACCTGGAGGTTTCTGATTTTGTTGCTGTGAAGAGATTTCTAAGTTAACTGAAGTATCTGCAAAATCGACCTTGAAATCTACACCGGGTGGATATCCAGTTTGGGAGAGCACTCAGATTCCTGGAAATGCACGAAATAGTATCAGGGTTACGGTTTTGAATTTCTAATATCTCCTATCTTTGTCGATATTTAAGCTGCTTTATGATTTTCTAACATCTCGTTCAGCACTCTTTGACCAAACACGTTGATCTCGTATATCACCTCACACGTGATTGTTTCAATACGAAACTCGCCAATGTTGTTTTGGTCCACACCGATTACCGACGTGCCAACTCATTTTTCCAAAATTCGATAAATCATTTCTGATTAAAATTAATTTTGGTAAACGGCATCGAGGTAAAACATGAGTTAATCCACATCGGAAATCGTTTTTTTGTGAATATTTTTCTTGAGAAAATCCAAAAAGATGTTTTTAAAAGTTTAAATTTACTTTTTGAATTTCAGGGGGAGTAAATCCAAATTTCAAAAACACAAAAACATTAGAAAAACAAAACTGAGTTTCCTGGTGAGCAAAAGAGAAAATGATAGTACATCAGTGGTCTGTCGAAACCTCTTTGAACTTAAAATGAAAAATGATAAGCAGCTCTATATAAGATGTATCGGTAGGCTCACAATCATTTTAAAGTGTGCAGGGTGATATAAACCTAAATCGACTGAAGACCGTGTGGGAACTGCTCCTTGGCATATGGTCTTGGTACTGAAATTTCGTTTGATAGATTGCCGAGGTTCTGAGATATGGGGTCTTTATGTCGTTTATCATCTGGGTATCATGGTTGTTTCTTTTACCGGAAACAACAGGGACGCAAGTCTAGAACTTCCATGATACCATACATACGGGTACATATCATACAAACATGTATATAATACATGATGCATACAACCTCAATAAGTGATAAACAATCACATGTCCCAATCAATAAGTGATAATATATCAAACCTTTTATGTGGGAGTCAAGTTCGTCTCTTTGTCGGTACGATGGTACTAACCTATTCACGGACTTGCGCTTGTGCTCTGCATGCATCGAATTTCAAGTTCCTCATTAATAAGTGATTTTATCACATAGGGCTTGTATTCATCCAAAAATAAGTGAGTATCTCACATCATATACATTGAAAACAGATGATAAATGGTATACTCACCAATAAGATAAACTCACGTGCATACCTTGATACGGGAATGTGTCGTGTGTGGATGAACATCGGTCGGTAAGTATAAATCATACCTTAATCGTATCTCCTAACCGCGAGTACATCTGATAAGTTGAGCTTATGTGGACAACAATACCGATAATCATTATAGGATGCTTATCTAAATGTTAACTAATTGAACAACAAGAGCATTTTAGCGTGACCGTACACTGATATGATTCTCTTACCCTCGAAACTCGCAAAAGGAATGTCTGTAAATATTTATTTACGGTTTTTCGTTTCTGCATCTCTGTATATATCTATTTACTGCTTTCCGTCTTTACATTTGAAATATTCAAAATACCAAAAAGATTTTAGGTGTGTTTTAATATAAACTTTATAAAAGCCAATAAGATTTTATTTCTATTTTATTTTTGATTGCCCGATGCTGGAACTCAAGTCCTTTCCACTTGAAATCTAATTGAAACCTAAAAACAATTGCATCTTCATAAACGGTCGAAATTATCAAGTCTTGAAAGTTAAAAACTAAAATTGATCGAATTTTTACAACTGTCAAACTGTTGTCGGTTGGTAGTTGATTGAGAGTTGGTCACTTGTGTATCGTTTGTTTATGTTATCTATGTTCCAAGCGGTTGTTCTCATTACGCGTTTAGCTTTCTTGTATGTGCAGATGCGACATCCAAACCAGCTAAATGCGAAGAGAACGTGTTAGATGACGAGCTTTGGAATGAAGACACGACATTGATGCAATCAGAAGATCAAGATGATCGAGTTGCAACTGAGCACTCATCAACACCACAAGGATCTAAAGTTTGAAGATCAACGTCTCACGAGCAACGTTCAAGGGGGAGTTTGCTGATACACCTCCTAACTGGGACAAACGGAGACATCTGAAGATCCGATAACATGTGAAGAACGAACCATCACTAGCAACATCCAAGTGGGAGTTTGTTGATGCAGTTTTGTGTGGATGTGGCTCGGTTCGGTTCGATTCAAGACCGACGTCACGACATTCCTCCGTCGTGCGCCTCAGAGAACGACACACGAAGCACAAAGAGCCACGAGCGATCCGTTTGAAGGATGATGATGTCACGATGACACATCATGATGTCACTTTGCATGAAAGTCTCTTTGCATGTTCAAGCCACAAAGAATCTGCCCATATAAAAGTCAACGAAGAACCTAAGGTTCTTAATTATTCACTGTATGAGTCCACGAATAGCCAAATGGTTAGTGGTCCTGGAACGTGATATTGGGCCTGACATCTTTCGTGAATTATAAAATGCACAGTGGCCGAAGAACCTACATGGGCGAAGAACAGTGTTTCGGACATAAGTGTTTGTTGTTATAAGGTTCACGAAGAACCTTTACTTCTTCGTGAATCTTGGTTCTTCGTGGGCTTTGGATCAGGCCTAGCTTGTTCTTCGTAGACAGTGGATAAGGTTTGGTATAAAAGGCAAGTTGCAGATCAGATAATGAGAGCACACCCAGATATAACACAGAGAACACATAGTAAACACAGGAGAGTTTAGTGAGAGCTTTATCTTGTATCATCTTGTACGTAAAACTCTTCTAGTTGAAATATATTGAGCTTTAATCGTTGAATCTTGTGTGTGTTTGCGTGTTCTTGTCTCGGTTGCATACCCGTTTGGATTCCGCACAACCGGGTGTGTTCGGTAACAAGGATAAGGTTACTAGATCCTCCTCTAGGGACCTACAAGGATGAACATAGTGTCGCTAAGGTCTTAGTCCCAAAAGAATGCCCCAAAGAAAGAAAAACAAAAACTCATGAATAGAAGCTTAGGGCAATATCTACATAACCGTTGGTCCTTGGTTACTTCTCTTTTGGGGTGTATTGGCTAGAAAATGTATATGTTGTTGTATGATGATTCTATGAAATATGATTACACGATGAAGAGCTTGGATTTTGGGGATAAATCCATATCCATTATTGAGCATGATGATGATGTGACCCAACAATATGAAACACCAGAAAGAAGGAGACAGCAAATGTCTAATGCAAAGACAATAATTTTTAAATAATACACATTTCTTGATATCCTGTTAAACATGTCATGCCACTCTTGTTTAGAACTCTTTAGATTTAACCATGTTAAACGTGTCATGTTATTAGTGAATTGGTTATAGATTATCATGTTAAACATGTCGTGTAATCCGCTTATTAATTATGTCCGTGCTATTGATTAGGTAGATGACACATTAACTTAAATGTATGGCGTTTAGGTTGAAATGTCGTGTCAAACACATCCAGTTTAGAACAACACTACACGTTTTGCAAGTTGCATTTTGCTTCTGTTTTCCGACTTTACATTTAATAATTTACTCATCTAAAAGGGTACGTTACAGAATCCATAGAAGTGCAGAGAAAACAACCTCCAAGCAACTAATTTACAATCAACCCAATGGAAATTTGCCCTAACCCATAAAACTTACACACAAGATTAGTAACATAAATAAAAAGAGACATTACATCATACATATGGGTTTATGGTGTAATGGTACTCGGTGTATCGAGTGTGATGGTACTCAGTGTATCGAGCGTGATGGTACTCGGTGTATCCTGGGTCTCTGTTGAAGGCATATAATCATATCCCTTAGAGTGGTCATCGGACGATTGTCTCATCCACATTTTTTCCATCTTGCTCACCACATCCTGCATTATTGGTCGTTGTTCTGGCACTTCCGATACACAATCCTTTGTTATTTCCAAAAACTCCATCATCATCTCCTTTACATTATTAGGAACCATCCTTAACTCCACATCAAATATATCATCCTTCGGTTCCTCGAGCGCAACTGACTCGAGCAACTTAGAAAAGGGGACCCCATCGCCGCCCAATGAGGCTTGCTTTGGAGTTTTACCCGTTAAAAGCTCCAATAACAAAATCCCAAAGCTATACACGTCAGATTTCAATGTGACTTCTCGGGTATCCTTAACTTCTGGGGCCCGGTAACCCGTAACATGATGGTTCTGGGAGCTTGAAGCGTCAAAAAGCGTTTTGAGACCATAGTCGGACACGGACGCTTCAGTGTTGGTTTCTTGTCGGATGAGGATGTTAGATGAATTGATGTTTCCGTGAACAACTGATATTTCTCCTTCTTCGCCTTTTTTGTCTTCATGTAAGTATGCCAATCCCCTAGCGGCACTCAAAGCAATTCTCATCCGAGGGTCCCAATCGAGTTGTGTTTGTCCCTAAGCTATACTTCCTGTAAAACAATCGCTTACGCTTCTTTGATCAAGGGATCCTATCATTTACAAGCTAAAACTACATAGTAGCACTAGTAGTGGTTATAATATAAGTAACTTTTAGTTATTCAAAATTGGCCGCTTGTTCATTTTTTTGTAGAATGTGAACATATGATGAAAGTTGGTAATACATAAATATAATAAAGGACACACATGTCAAAAGATTGTGGCAACCAACGACCAGCAGCAGAAAAGGAAACATTTTGAGCATTATTATACCCCACTATCAAGGACATATTTTTTTCATTTTAAATTTTATATAATTCTAATTTTTTAAAAACTATATATATATATATATATAGGAACAGGATCATGAGAGAACGCCTCAAAGTGTGAGAACAGTGAGAACGATTCTCAGCCACAAGATCTTAGTGTTTTGTGGCTAAGATTGATACGGTGACATTTTTGTAAATAATAGGGGCCTTGGAACTACCAGGAGGGGTAAAATAGGAAGATCCAAACAAAGGTGCACATGCTAATCACATGTCATTTTCCCCCATCATATTTAAACGACAATAACTTTTTTATACGTGATTATTTTTCGAAAAAAAATTACACCATAAAACTCAGCGTTTTTTAATATTTCCAACGAGTATACTATTGATATACTTTGCGAAAAAAAAATTAAATGGGTTTAATGGCGTTTTTCTGAACTGGGTGTTTTATGGCGTTTTAGACTAGGTATTTTCATGGTGTTTTTCTAAACTAGGTATTTTTATGGCGTTTTAACTAGGTATTTTCATGGCGTTTTTCTTAACTGAGTGTTTTATGGCGTTTTCAACTTAGTTTTTTCATGGCGTTTTTCTGAACAAGGTGTTTTATGGCGTTTTTAACTGGGTATTATGGCGTTTTTCTAAATTTGGTGTTTTTATGGCGTTTTATTTGAACACCCAGTTCATGTGAGTGGGTTTTTTGACAATATTACCTCTTAGTGTAATTTAACATCAATGCCACATGTCACCACCAAAATCGTTTTCACCGTTCTCACACTTTTCACCGTTCTCTCTAAATCCTGACCCTATATATATATATATATATATACACCATAAAATGTTTGATTTAACCCAAATATGTAAAATTCATAATTATTTCTAATTACATCATCAGTATACAAGATCAGTGGAATTAAGCATTACTAGACATAGTTGACAAAAAAAAAATGAAAATAATTTATACTATTTTCGGCTATGGGTTTGAGTAAACATGTACATAAGCTTAACTATTTTTAAATGGTGTCAAACAATAATATAAGAGAATATTATATGTATGTGTGTGTTAATGTTAGTTTCTTTTATATACACTAGTATTTAGGACCCGTGCTTTGCGGCTGGTCCGTTAAACCAAACAAAACGTAAACGTAAAAACATTAAACCACATACCTGTGTTACGGCATGTTAACTTGCAAAATATATTCAAATGTAAAATATAGAATATAATAACTAAGTCGATTTACGACTCTGCGCGTTGAGACGGGGTCGTTAAACCGCCAAAAAAATGTAAAAATGTTGAACCATACACGTCTGTTACAGGGCATTAAGTCACAATATTTAGACTAAAACGTAAAACATTATTAAAAAAAGAATAACTAAGTCGAAAGATAAC
The DNA here is from genome assembly GCA_030545235.1 of Helianthus tuberosus. Classification (NCBI taxonomy): domain Eukaryota; kingdom Viridiplantae; phylum Streptophyta; class Magnoliopsida; order Asterales; family Asteraceae; genus Helianthus; species Helianthus tuberosus. The sequence continues at coordinate 6,422,955 of CM060409.1, read as the reverse complement.
AAAATTCACGTAAAAAAGAAAATAAAAAATTATTTTTTACTCGTGACATAATAATAATAATAATAATAATAATAATAATAATAATAATAATAATAATAATAATAATAATAAGTATAATAAGATATTCATCTAGATTTGGTACTTTTATATAGAAAAAAAGTTTTTTCTTTTATTTTAAATTTACATGTTTTGTAACAAAATATAATTGTAAAAATCTTACTATGAAATTCCTAAAAGACTTTCACTCAAACCAAAACTCTTTTTATATCATATATTATAGCCACACACAACCTTTTTTTATTAACCTTGAAAAACAAAGCAAGATGTTGACTTATCAAACTTAGAGGAGTAGACCAATAGCATTAAACAAAATTGAACAGTACATCTTCCTCACAAACAAATTTTGTTAAATAATAGAGAGGAAATATGCTCATGTTATTTATTAAAATTCACCACTACTATTTTCTTATAGATTATTTTTCATTGATTTTCATTTTTACCACCAGAATTTTATCTTTACAAAGCATGCATAATTTGAGTTGGGACCTTCATGTGTTTATAAAAGATGGGGAATCAGGGCCGGCTCAACCATTTTGGTGGCCTAAGGCGAAGTAAAATTTTATGGCTTTTTTCCCAAAAAAATGTATGTAATTGAAAGTTAATCTTGAAGGGCCCAAGTATAATTATTTGAAAGATTGTGTTAAAATTTAAAAACAAGGAAAAAAAATGCTGAACCAGGGATTCGAACCTGAGTCTCACCAACATCCATACATACAGAAAACCACTAGACTACCAACCATCAATCTATTGATAGGTCACACCCTAAATCTTTAATAAATGGACTGTGGTTTCATCAAATTGTGGAGGCCCTATAGTTTTGGTGGCCCAAGGCCCAAGCCTCATTTGGCTTACCCTTGGGCCGGCCCTGTGGGGAATTAAAATATGACATTGTAGCTGACAGTGGGTACTATGATGGTGGATGTTATGGAAGTGGTGGTGGTTACGGAGGTGGATCTTATGATGGAAACCTCGGCTGAGGCGGAGGCTAGGCAGAAGTTGTCGCCACCGCGGGTGTAACGACGTTGAGTGGAGTCCGGTGTTGATGAACTGGCGACCATCGATCTGGATTGAGGATGTGGAGATCTTTACGGCGGCGGCGTGGACGGATATCGCTGTTGTGGGTTGCATTGGAGGAGCCGATGGTGGGTTGAGTTGAGTGGAGTCCGTTGAAGATTATAATATAAATTTTGCTTAAAACCGAATCATGAATAGCAATGTGTAACTGATTGAAAAACAAACGTATTATTTTATAATTATAATTACTTTTGATATATTTGGTTTATAATGAGTGTCGGTAATGTACCGCTGTCGTAACAAACCGCGAAAAGATTCCGACCGAACAACTTCAGGACTATCGGAAAAATGACCAATATTTATTTTTATGGTTTTCGATTGATGGAAATGAACAAAATATGTTCAAAATTAATATTTACACTAAAATAACAATACAATAAGTTTAAAATTAAAAAAATTGAAAAAAATTGCTTATGTTTTGAAATATGGATATAAAATACTGGCCGAGTTATATCAATATCGCAGGTAATCGAGCAACAAGCTGCGCCGCTACCCCTTTCTGAATAGGAAACCCTAGCCTATTAAAGACAAACCCCCTGTTGATGGAAAATATTTATTTTTTGGGTTTTTATTTTCAGTTGAAATACTGGGTGTCGCCACCACATTGATACCGTAGAAAATCAAACATATGCCGGTCGAATTTCCGCGCAACACGCGGGTATTTCATTAGTTAAAACAAAAAGTACAAATCTTAATAGCATATGCATTAGTAGGGCTGTACCCAACTCATCATTGGCAATAAAGCATAAACTCATGATTCACGTGATTCAAGATTTTTGATTAAACAGAAAGAAAATTACCACTTTTCAAAAAAAAAATGAGAGCGCGTTGAGCCGGTACTTTTCATCTAACGTGTAGGCTTTGCCAATTCTTTTTAGCAAAAAGTATAGACTAAATATAAGTTGTCTCAGCTGGCGAAGCTGATGCACCGGGCAAAAAGTATAGACTAAATTAGAATAAAGATTGGAGAAATTACCATGAAGACAATCATATAAGCTACCACCATCCATGTAACCATAAACAAGCCATTTCTCATCTTGAGAATAATAATAACCTATCAATGGCACCACATTTTCGTTCTGTTGTTTGGTATAGAGAATGAACTGATTTGAGGCTTGAATCTTATTGAAATTGTATTGAAACTATTTTCTGTGTATTACAAACTAGGGTTACAAATAGGGGTGTACATAATTCGTTTCGAATTCGAAAAATTCGAAATTCGTTTAAATTCGATTCGATTATCAAGAATTCGTTTCGATTATAAGAATTCGAATTTGATTCAACTTCGAGTCAAGTAAATCGAATACGAATTTATAATTTCAAATTCAATTCGATTCGATTCGAAATTTGAATAAAAATTATACATTTTTAATTATTATTTTTATATATAATACATATATAACTTTTATTAGGCTATACTTTAAATTATTTTCAAAATTTATTCCAAGTATTAAAATTACCAATTACCAAACCCACTAAATGGCACATAACTAAAACCTAACTAACAAATCTATCAATAGATTTCTAACCCTAAATATTAACTTGTAATGTGAAGTGGTTATTCCCAACTTCTCGTTTTGAATTTTAGACTTATAGTACTTTATTTGGAACTTTTTAATGTGATATCGTGCTTTATGGCTGCTTTAAAATTTATGTTTCATTTTGATAGTTATTTACATGTTTTTGAAGAATCTGAATCAAATCGAATTTATTCGAATACGATTCGAATTAGAATTTTTAATCGAATACGAATTGGGTTTTTTATTCGAATACGAATTCGAATTCGTTAAGTTTTAATCGAATTTGAATCGAATACGAATTCGAGGGAAAATAAAAATTATTCGAATAATTCGAAAATTCGATATTCGATTCGATGAACACCCCTAGTTACAAAGATCGGTTTATATAGGTCCCCACTTTACACACTAGCCCCTATACTATCTATTTTCTCCTTTCCGACACTCCCCCTCAAGTTGAGTAGTGGGGTCACCAATACTCAACTTGCTCAAACAGCTACTAAACGCGTTTCCGTTGACTGCCTTTGTGAGGATATCTGCGAGTTGATCTTTTGATGCTATATACGGGAGCTCTATGATCCTTTCCTGTAGTTTCTCCTTGATGAAATGCCGATCAACTTCCACGTGTTTCGTTCGATCATGTTGAACTGGCCGGTTTTCTAAGATTTGTATTGCAGCTGTATTGTCGCACATAATTTTACTGGGTGTCCTTTGGGAGAAACCAATATCTTCTAGAAGCTTTCTAATCCAAAGAACTTCGCGTAACCCTCGAGCTATGCCTCTGAACTCTGCTTCTACACTTGACAGAGCGACCACCTTCTGTTTCTTACTTCTCCAGGTAACAAGGTTTCCACCAACCAAGGAGAAATACCCTGATGTCGACTTTCGGTTTCCCTTATCTCCTGCCCAGTCTGCGTCAGTGTAGAGCTCAACATTTAAATGCCCATTTGTTTTGAACAACACTCCATGGCCTGCGGTTCCCTTGAGATACCTTAGAATTCTCTGAGCAGCTTCCATGTGGGCAACTTGTGGTTGGTGCATAAACTGACACCACTCCAACAGCATAAGCTATATCAGGGCGAGTGTGGGAGAGATAAATTAACTTGCCCACGAGCCGTTGATACCTTTCTTTGTCTGCGAGCTTTCCATTGAGTTCCATGTGAAGATTGTGGTTCACCACCATTGGCGTATCTGCTGGTTTACAATCAATCAACCCAGTTTCCACCAGGAGATCAAGAACATACTTCTTTTGGCAGATGAAAATCCCCCATTTAGACCTCAGAACTTCTATTCCAAGGAAATACATGAGATTCCCAAGGTCTTTCATTTCAAACTTTGAAAACAAATTCATTTTCAGCCGTGCTATTTCTTCTACATCATCTCCGGTGATAATCATGTCATCTACATATATGATCAAGCAAGTTACGAGGCCGTTCCTCCTTTTGAGGAACAAGGTATGATCAGCGTTACTTTGGTGATACACGTATTCTTTCATGGCCAAGGTGAACTTTCCAAACCATGCCCAAGGAGACTGTTTTAGTCCGTATAGGGATTTCTTCAACCTACAAACTTCCTCGTCTTTAAAACACCCTGAAAAACCTGGAGGAGCTTCCATGTAAACTTCTTCAATTAGGTCTCCATGAAGAAATGCATTTGTGACATCAAATTGATGAAGTGGCCAATCCTTATTGGCTGCCACGGAGAAGAGGACTCTGATAGTGTCCATTTTTGCAACCGGAGAAAATGTCTCAGAATAATCGATTCCATACGTCTGAGTGTACCCTTTGGCTACAAGCCGGGCTTTGTATCTTCCAATGGAACCATCTGGTTTATATTTAATCGTATACACCCACCGGCAACCAACAGTTTTTTTTTCCTTTCGGGAGAATGCACTTTTCCCATGTATTCTTTTTTCATAAGAGCGTGCATCTCCGTTTCCATAGCTTCTTTCCAGCTCTTCTTACTTTGTGCTTCCTTTATAGAATTGATGTGTGTAAAATGCAACATATAAATTACATCAAATGAGGCATAAAACTAACCCTTTTTTAGTACTAATGTTGGAAAAAGTGTGTTTTTGTCTTCCTTTTGTATTTTCAGGGTTAAATGAGCATAAATGAACAAAAGGAGCAAATATGCAGCAAAATCTAACATAATTACAAGAAAAGGAATAAACGTGGCATGCCCGACCCCTCGACAGCATCTTCCTAAGCAAAAAAAAAATATCAGAAGGCTGAACACGCCCCGTGCTCACCCAACACGGGGGCGTGCCCAAGTACCTGCAGAAAAGACAAAGTGTAGAAGCTTCTATTTCCCAACACGGGGGCGTGCCCAGCGGACACGGGGCCGTGTTCAACGCTAAGATTCGCAGAATCTAAGCAAATCTTGATAGTACAGATACGCTTCCGCACACGGGGCCGCGCCCAGCGGACACGGGGGAGTGGTCAACTAATAAGAAAAACTGCAATTAATGAAGGAAGAGAAAGTGGGTGGACACGGGGCCGTGTCCGGGCTTCTGTGCAGGCTATAAATAGGGGTGCTTGGTTCATTTCAAAGGCATCCCTTGGCAAACCACCTCTCTCACACTTCACCCACACTCCACCACCATCATCCATCATAGAGTGTGTGTAGTAGTCTCCGGATCCAAGATTGATCGTAAGAGTTCTTGACAATCAAATGCCATGTTTGCCTAAGTCTCTTATATCACTTGGTGAAGACAAGCATTTAGTGTAATACTTTTATTTTTTAATCTTTTCGCACTTTTTATTTGGTTTTGTATTAATGACATTAATAACTAGTTTCTTATGTTGAAGGTGAAACTTCCTTATCATTTGTCCGTGGTGTCTTGGCGTTATTTTACTGTCTATATAAAATAAAAGATTTACACAATTCATATCTCTACGGTCTATATAGAGATATGTTGGCTACCTGGTCGGGGGTTAAGGGAATGGTTTGGTAAGGTTCTTGCCTTGTTCAGTGTATAGATCCTGCAAGGACCTGGGTCAAGCTTACTAGGACCTCCTTCAATACCCACTGGTATTGGATGGCGGGGGTGCGAATAGCTTGATCCCCTCATATGTAAACTACTATTATTACATTAACCCGGCTACTTGGGATTGTATCCCTACTGACTCAAACCACTTAGCCGAGGGTAACGTCACCTTCAAAAGAGGGGCCTACCACATTACGCATTAATAACGTAATTAATTATCTTCCAATATTCCAACCCTTTAGGATTGTATCCTTGCTGACTCAAACTACTGGGTTGAGGGTAACGTCACCTTCAAAAGAGGGGCCTACTACTATAACTAAGATAATCTCTTAAAAAGTGCAAAAGTGCGAAAAACATCAAAGGTTACACTAAAGGCGAGTCGGATCCAAGTGATTCATCTTGTCTATCTGTTTTATTTTATTTTTATTTTCAGCATTTTTAGTTTTTATTTTCTTGTTTAAAACCTTTTTCTAACTTTTTGATTTGATTAGACGTTGAGGATAAACCGGTATTAAAAGCTCTTGTGTCCTTGGATGACCTGGGTATCTTATCAACGCTATACTACGCTCACGATGGGTGCACTTACCCATATGTGTGTTTAGTGTTAGTAAAATATCGTGTTTTATAAATTTAAAACTTGACTAAAGTGTTAAAAAGGGCTTAAAATATAATCAAAAACATATAACGCTACACACGCATCAAGCTTTTACCACCGTTGTCGGGGACATAAGGATTTTAAGAAAGCTTAAAGTCGACGGCCTAATCAGTTTTTCAAAACTTTTTTAAAACGCGCGCACATTTTCTGCATTTTAGTTAGTTTTTGCATTTACAGTAGACTGAACACGGGGCCGTGATGCACATTTTTTTAAACTCCCAGATACAGAGTCTGAACACGGGGTCGTGCTCACCGAACACGCCCTTGTGCTGTACAAAACCAGTCACTTTTATTTAAACGCCCAGATACAGAACCTGAACACGGGTCGTGCTCACTGAACACGGGGCCGTGTCCAGCCTCTGTTTCCGTTTTTATTTTTGTTTTCTGGTCCCGAGACTCTGTTGTGGTCTGCTGAGTGATTCCTATGGATCAATACTCAGAAGATTACAACTACAACTATGAAGATGATGATTATAGGGAAGACTATTGCACCATTTGTGGTGACCCTCATTCGGTACAATATTGTGACCTCTTTGCACCATCCAATTCATACAACCACTATGAGGAGCCCAGGTACGAGCCATCGACTTCATACACAACCTATGAAGACCCAAGGTATGAACCTTCTCCCTCATACTCATATTTTGTTGAACCAAGGTGTGAGCCTTCATACTCATACTTTGAGGAACCAAGATATGAGCCACGACCTTCATATACTTACTATGAGGAACCATGGCGTGAACAACCCACCTCATATGAGTATTATGAAGAACCAAGTTACGACCCTTATCCATCATATACTTACAATGAGAAACAATGGTATGAACCATCTACCTCATATGAGTATTATGAGGAACCAAGGATCGAACTTCCGACTTCAAGCTTTGATGATACTTATTCAACTCAATTTGATGAACCACCAACTATTTCACCCGTGGCCGAAAGGATAATAGAGCATCTTAAAACTATCGAGCGCTATATAAAAGAAGCCCGCGCAAGGGAAGAGGAGTCCCGCACAAGGGAAGAATTAACTCGTAATAAAGAAAAGATAGTTGAAAAGGTTAAAATGGAAGAACAAGTAAGTGAAAAGCCGACACATGACTTAAACAACGAAAAAGGTGAGTCCGATAACGTTAAAATTCAAGAAGAGTCTAATTTTAAAGAAGTTAATCTCTTATCACCTTCTTTCGAAAATCATTGTTTAGTTCCTACCCATGCTAAGATTTTAAAAGAGTTAAACACTAACACTAAAATTGACGAAACGGTAAGCATTAAGTTAACAAATGATCAAACTTCACTAATAAAAGAAGACCCATTTGAAATTAACATTACACCGGTTCCATGTTTTTTTTCAAAACTCCGTTATTAGTAATATTACAATAGATAAAGATCTTTGTGTTAATATAATGCCAAACTACATTTTCGAAAAATTAAGTATTGGTGATTTTTCTCCACTTCAAATACCCATTTTTCTATCTAATCGGAAAATAATAGAATCAATAGGGGTGGTTGAGGATGTTTTGGTTCAAACAAATTAAATGGTAATCCCAACCGACTTTGTCATCCTTGATGACGCTCCTTTAGTGTTGGGATGACCTTTTGTAGAGACTCACGAAGCTTTGAAAAATCGGAAGAATAACAATTTACCCATTCAATTAGGGGCATTCAAAAAATGTGTCGATCTTGAACGTTCAATGAAATACCCATTCGGCAATGATGACCCCCTAATTGAAGATGAAGCTGAACCACCCGATACAAGAAGAGAAATTGACCACTTTGTTGAAGAAGAGGTCGCCATAGAACAAACCTTTAAGGTTCTTGATCGAAATGAGCAACCAAATGAGGAGTCTCCTAAAGACCCACCTCTTGAGCTCAAAGAACTTCCAAAAGGTTTGGAATATGCTTTTCTTGACAAAGATGGTAAATCACCTGTAATTATTTCTTCAAAATTAACTAGTTTAGAAAAAGAAAAATTAATCACACTTTTGAAAAAACACAAAAACGCAATCGCTTGGAAGCTTGTAGATATTAAAGGAATAAGTCCTTCCATGTGCACGCACAAAATTTTAATGAACGATGACTATAAATCGGTAATACAACCACAACGTAGAGTAAATCCAAATGTCCAAGAAGTGGTTAAAAACGAAGTCATCAAATTACTTGATGCCGAACTCATTTACCCAATCTCCGATAGTCCTTGGGTAAGTCCCGTCCAAGTAGTTCCAAAGAAAGGAGGTATGACGGTAATAACTAACGAAAAAAATGAATTAATACCAACAAGAACCGTCACAGGATGGAGAGCATGTATAGATTATTGTCGATTAAATGAGGCAACAAGGAAATATCACTTTCCCTTACCTTTTGTTGATCAAATGTTAGAAAGATTATCCGGTCACAAATTTTATTGTTTTTTAGATGGTTTTTCAGGATACTTTCAAATACTGATAGCACCCGAAGACCAAGAAAATACAACATTTACATGTCCCTATGGAACTTTTGCTTATCGACGCATGCCTTTTGGTCTATGTAATGCCCCCGTAACCTTTTAACGTTGCATGGTGGCCATCTTCCATGACATGATAGAAAAGAGAATGGAAGTCTTCATGGACGACTTTTCTATCTTTGGAGATTCATACGACCAATGCCTCGATAATCTTGAACGAATGCTATCCCGATGTGAGGAAACTAACCTCGCCCTTAACTGGGAAAAATGCCATTTCATGGTAACAGAGGGAATAGTACTCGGTCACAAAATCTCAAGCGAAGGAATGGAGGTCGATCGAGCAAAAATAGACACTATTTCTCGATTACCACCTCCATCCTCCGTTAGAGCTATCAGAAGTTTCCTAGGACATGCCGGATTTTATAGGCGATTTATCAAAGACTTTTCTAAAATCTCAAGGCCTCTAACAAAATTACTTGAAAAAGATGCTCCTTTCATCTTTAACAAGAATTGCAATCAAGCATTTCTAACACTAAAAGAAATGCTAGTCAATGCACCTATCATGATAGCGCCTGATTGGAAATTACCCTTCGAAATCATGTGTGATGCAAGTGACTTTGCAGTTGGAGCCGTCTTGGGACAAAGAAAAGATAAGCATTTTCACCCAATTTATTACGCTAGTAAAACACTTAATGATGAACAAGAAAATTACACAACAACATAAAAGGAATTACCAGCCGTGGTATTTGCTTTTGATAAATTTCGTTCTTATCTAGTTCTTTCTAAAACGATAGTCTATACAGATCATGCAGCCATTCGATATCTCCTTAAGAAACAGGATGCTAAACCATGTTTGATTCGGTGGATTCTACTCCTCCAAGAATTTGAAATTGAAATAAAGGACAAAAGAGGAGCGGAAAACACCGCAGCAGATCATCTTTCTCGCTTGGAAGACCCAGCTTTAGAGGCAACCAGGGACGAGCTAATCAATGAAAAGTTCCCAACGGAATCCCTGGAAATGGTGGAATACCGAGAAGAGCCATGGTACGCCGACTATGCTAACTAGCTAGCGGTATAGTCGCAAAAGGATGGCCACATCATCAAAGAAAAAAATTCTTTGCCGATGTAAAGCATTATTTTTTGGAAGATCCTTATCTTTTCAAAATGTGTGCCGATCAACTCATCCGTCGATGCGTACATGGTAGTGAAGCAAGAAGAATTCTCCGCCATTGTCATGAAGGTCCATACGAAGGACATCATGGTGCCGCTAGTACCGCACGAAAGGTGTTTGCTTCAGGATTTTATTGGCCAGCCATTTACAAAGACGCCCAAAGTCTTATAAAGACATGTGACGCTTGCCAAAGATCAGGTAATATTTCTTCCAAAAACGAAATGCCACAAAATGACATTCTTGTTTGTGAAATTTTTTATGTGTGGGGACTCGACTTTATGGGACCTTTCCCACCATCAAAAGGAAACAAATATATACTTGTGGCGGTAGATTACTTGTCTAAATGGGCCGAGCCACTTCCAACAAACGATGGAGGAGTCGTGGTAAGATTTCTGAAAAGATTATTCTCTCATTTTGGAACACCAAAAGCATTAATAAGTGATAGAGGTACCCATTTTTGTAATCATCAACTTGAAAAATCTTTAACAAGGTATGGGGTCTATCACCGGGTCTCAACAGCATATCACCCTCAAACAAACGGACAAGCCGAAGTGACTAATAGAGGTTTAAAAAGAATACTTCAAAAAACCGTAGGGTTAAATAAAAAGGAATGGGCCGATAAATTAGACGACACTTTATGGGCTTTTCGAACAGCATATAAAACAACAATAGGAACAACCCCATATAAGCTTGTCTATGGAAAAAGTTGTCATTTGCCGGTAGAAATAGCACACAAGGCCTACTGGGCAATTAAAAACGTAAATTTAGACTTAGAAATTGCCGGTAAAAATCGATTTTGCCAATTAAATGAATTAGACGAATTAAGAAATTGTGCATACTCTAACTCCGAAATTTATAAGGAAAGAATGAAAAATTTGCATGATAAACACATTAAACCTAATGAATTTCGGGTAGCGGATCAAGTTCTATTGTTTAATTCACGACTTCGATAATTTCCTGGTAAATTAAAGTCTAGATGGTCGGGACCTTTCTCCATCACCCATATTTTCCCACACGGTGCAATTGAAATTAAATCTCGGAATGGAATTCCATTCAAAGTCAATGGCCAACGGCTAAAGCTCTATCAAGGATTTATTGAGGATGAAGAGGAAGAAATCTCGTTACAAGCGGCCGAAGAATGAAACAAGGATTTGAGCATCAACATCATATCTTGTAAGTTACGAACATCGGGAAAGCGTCTAAATCGGTAAGATTTCTAAAACCAAAGCAACAAGGAACGGGTCATTCACACGTGCACTCCTTAAAAAATAAATAAAATAATACTAATAATAATAATTTTAAAATTGCCCGCCCACGGGGCCGTGTCCGCGCAACTGTCGGGATAAAATCCCTTTTCTTTTCATTCTTTCATTCCACACGACCCGTTTCCACGCGTTTTCTCTGGTTCCACCGGAAATTCCTACAGATTTCAATGTTCCCCCGTCCTCTAACAACGTCAAGGTATGATTCTATCATCATAATTAGTTAGTTTAAGCACTTGCATGTAGTTTAACATCAAAAATTTGGGGAAAAATCTAGGGTTCTTCAACTTGAACCGTATCAAACCCCAAATTTTTGCTTAGATCTGTTAGTTTTAGTTTAGATTCTTGTTATAGGAAGTAAATCAACTTGTATTCTTTGTAATTTTGCCCGATTTCTCACAAAAACCCCAAACCCTTGTTTTTGAACCGAAAAAGATGAAATTGAAGGGGTAAACGGGTTGTTTTGGAAAAAACAGCTATTGGGGTTTCATTTTCGGGGAAAACCGCCCCTACTGGACCAAAAATTTTCGAGTTTTCGGAACCGGGTCGAAAAATGGGATTTTTGGGAAACAGACACCTGGACATGGGGGTAGTGCTCAGCGAGCACAGGGGCGTGTCCAGCAAAAATCAGGCGAACATGGGGCGTGTCCGCTGAACACGGGGGCGTGTTCAGCTGACTGTTTTCAGTTTTCTTCGAAAATTTCAGTGTTTCACGCTAATTGTTTGGTGTTTTCTTTCAGATGGCCAAGAAATTTACCAGGTTCAACGCAAGTGAGTTGGCTGCTCAGGCGCGTTATGAGGTGTTAAGAACTAGGCCCGAGGAAGATCCCCGACAAGTGTGCATGGATCTTTTAGAAACAGTGAACCAAATTGACCGCTTCAACAACCTTGTTACCGGACCACTACGAGCAGCTCTTTGCACTCGGCTTCACTCCGTGCATGAATACAATATGGAATTCTACAGCACGTTTGTTTTCAAATCAAGAACGGGTCCGTTTGACGAAGAGGGTGTAGAGTTCCGTTGTAGAGGGACCGTGTACTCAATCTCAAACGCGCAATTTGGGGCAATTGTTGGGTTGTATTCGGAAGAGGATGCTGGAGATGAAGAGAACACTGGTGGCCTCCGCGAAATTCCAAGATGATCAACGCCAAGCTGTTTGGGCTTAGTTAGGGGAAGGCCACTATAACCCGAGCCGAACTAAGAGCACAATGTTAAGGGACCCTCTTTACCGCTACATCCACAGGGTCCTCAGTTACTCTCTTAGCCAGAGGCATGACAACAGTGGTTTTGTTGGGTTGCGCGATCTACTGGTCCTCCATTGCATTAACAACCGTATCAACCTCGATGTTCCATACATGCTGCTCCGCAACATGCACTTGAACCAACTTGGTACTCCCCCGACCCCTATCTTCTTTGGAGGGTGGATCTACCGCCTCTTCAAACACTTTGTACCAAGGATGCCGAGGTCCATTAAAAAGGGCCCATGGTCGGGGAAAGTAGACCTTGTCATATGCCGCTCCATGAACTTAATCAATGAAGCGGGTAACGGGACGATCAGATTTCAAACAGTTCAAGGGTATGCATGGAACCCCCAAGAAACTCTCGTCCTACACGCTCCACACATCCGTCCTCCTCCACAGTACCAGTACCAGCCCCATAGTGATCCGGGTCAATCCTCCTCTCAAGGAGGTGGTTTTCCTAACTTTCAAAGCTTACATGATTTATTGCAGGAAAATCTTATGTGCACCAGGAACACCTACAACATGGCCAGCAACACATACGCCCTGGTCGAAGTGATAGAAAGAAATATCTCTGACATACAGGATGATATTGGAAACATCCGGGAGTATATGGCGGGCCACGGAGGGGATGATGATGATGAGGATGAGGATATGGATTGAGCGGGAGGAGTTGGAGGTAGCATCACACGGTTGAAGGTCTAACAGGTTAACCCTTTATCTCTCAAAAACAATTTCATGCCCTGCGTGCCATTTGTTGAACAATTTACTTCTCTTAACACTTTTTATTTTTTTCATTTCTTTTCTTTTTAACTTGTGGTGTGGATGATGAAACCTTGGTAAATTAGGATGTTTGTTATGATGTTTGGTGTGGTATTTATTAGTAAAACAGGTACCTACGAAGGCTTAAAGCACTGAATATTAGTGCTACTTAAGCCGGGAAAGCAGAACCGAAAGCCGAAACCTGTTTTAAACTTCTGCAGACTGTCCACACGGGGTCGTGCCCAGCCGGCACACCCTCGTGCCCATCGCCCCAGACCTGCTGTTGTTCAAATTTTGCAGATATTGTGCCTAACACGGGGTCGTGTTCACCAGACACGCCCCCGTGTCCACCTTCTATAAGTTCTCGTTACTGGCACTCTGCACACGGGGCCGTGCTCATTCGACACGGGGCAGTGTCCAGACACCCAGTAACATAAAATTTTTGTTTTAGACACCTTTTTACACAGTCAATCAACCTAAAAACTTATTTTTGGGACACATTGAGGACAATGTGTAATTTAAGTGTGGGGGGATGCTAAAACCTTGAATTTTGCAAGTCCTAATAACAAGCCTTACACAAAACTCTATTGGAACTGCTAAACACCCCAATTTTTTTCAAAAACTTTTATTTTTTTTACTTGTCTAGGTTTAAATCGGGAATAACAAGTTCTAAAAAGGTTATAATTTTATGAATTTACAACTGATAGCGTCGTGATAAAAAGAACCAACATAAGAAAATTATGAAATGGCATGACAAATCTAGTTAAAATTTGATTATATATACTTGATCACATTAATAACCCATTCCCACAAAAAGTGAGTTTTGAGCCTTTATTGAGCATACAAATACACATCTTTAGATTAAATGCTCATTTTTCGTTTCTTGTGTGAATAGCCGCTTGGTTTCTTACGACTCTAGAACTTGCCATGACGATTCATTCCCGGTCCTTACCAACTTAAACCCAAGTAAGTAAATGATGGAGGCATTAGGACTAACCCTTTTTCTTTTCAACACCATTATTTTTCTTTTTTTTACCACCTACCCAAAATCCCCCTAGTTAACCCCGTTGAGCCTAAACCTTTTCATTTCTAAACCCACAAAACAAACACCCTCTACCCACCAAAAACCTTTTTTATTTTTAAACCCTTTATTTTAGTAAAAAGCTCGGTCTTCATGTGACATTCCTTATCCAAAAAAAAAATGATGAAGTATGGCAATAAACAAACAAGTTCCTCAAAAGAAACTTTGTTTGAAAGTGCTTTGTTTGAATAAAAGTCACAAAAATAAAAAGTTTTACGATGACCGACGCTTTTTACGCTTTTCGCCATTTTCTACTAACCACTAACCCAAAACCACCTACCTTTAACCCAAGCCTAACCCTTCCCCAAAGTCCGCTTGATATTTACAAATGTTTATAGTTAAAAAGGAGGAGGATTGATTGCTTGGCAAGCATATGGTAGAAGTAAGTTCCATGCCGGTCTCGAGTGTTTCACAAAAACACATCTTCGGCCGAGTGTTGAGTGATCTCCCGTGAGGTATGTGAACTTGTATATAAATGGAATTTTAAAAAGGCATGTTATGCCCAAATAAGTAATTTCTCTTATGAAACGTTCTAAATAAATCATAACGAATAGGATTGTAAATAACATAAAATAAAGCCTAATAAAGATCTTGGAATCCCGACACTCAATACAAGCCCAAAAACTTCTCTTCTACCCATTCCATTTGGGCGTGTAAGCCACATTATAAAGCGTTTTGCTTGAGGACAAGCAAAGATTCAAGTGTGGGGGTATTTGATGTGTGTAAAATGCAACATATAAATTACATCAAATGAGGCATAAAACTAACCCTTTTTTAGTACTAATGTTGGAAAAATGTGTTGTTGTCTTCCTTTTATATTTTCAGGGTTAAATGAGCATAAATGAACAAAATGAGCAAATATGCAGCAAAATCTAACATAATTACAAGAAAAGGAATAAACGTGGCATGCCCGACCCCTCGACAGCATCTTCCCAAGCAAAAACAAAATATCAGAAGGCTGAACACGCCCCGTGCTCACCCAACACGGGGGCGTGCCCAAGTACCTGCAGAAAAGACAAAGTGTAGAAGCTTCTATTTCCCAACACTGGGGCGTGCCCAGCGGACACGGGGCCGTGGTCAACGCTAAGATTCACAGAATCTAAGCAAATCCTGATAGTACAGATACGCTTCTGCACACGGGGCCGTGCCTAGCGGACACGGTGGCGTGGTCAACTAATAAGACAAACTGCAATTAATGAAGGAAGAGAAAGTGGGTGGACACGGGGCCGTGCCCAATGGACACGAGGCCGTGTCCAGGCTTCTGTGCAGGCTATAAATAGGGGGTGCTTAGTTCATTTCAAAGGCATCCCTTGGCAAACCACCTCTCTCACACTTCACCCACACTCCACCACCATCACAACCCACATCCACCACCATCATCCATCATCCATCATAGTGTGTGTGTAGTAGTCTCGGGATCCAAGATTGATCGTAAGAGTTCTTGACAATCAAAGGCCATGTTTGCCTAAGTCTCTTACATCACTTGGTGAAGACAAGCATTTAGTGTAATACTTTTGTTTTTTAATCTTTTCGCACTTTTTATTTGGTTTTGTATTAATGACATTAATAACTAGTTTCTTATGTTAAAGGTGAAACTTCCTTATCATTTGTCCGTGGTGTCTTGGCGTTATTTTACTGTCTATATAAAATAAAAGATTTACACCATTCATATCTCTACGGTCTATATAGAGATATGTTGGCTACCTGGTCGGGGGTTAAGGGAATGGTTTGGTAAGGTTCTTGCCTTGTTCTGTGTATAGATCCTTCAAGGACCTGGGTCAAGCTTACTAGGACCTCCTTCAATACCTACTGGTATTGGATGGCGGGGGTGCGAATAGCTTGATCCCCTCATATGTAAACTACTATTATTACGTTAACCCGGCTACTTGGGATTGTATCCCTGCTGACTCAAACCACTTAGCCGAGGGTAACGTCACCTTCAAAAGAGGGGCCTACAATATTACGCATTAATAACTTAATTAATTATCTTCAAATATTCCAACTCTTTAGGATTGTATCCTTGCTGACTCAAACTACTGGGTTGAGGGTAACGTCACCTTCAAAAGAGGGGCGTACTACTATAACTAAGATAATCTCTTAAAAAGTGCAAAAGTGCGGAAAACATCAAAGGTTACACTAAAGGCGAGTCGGATCCAAGTGATTCATCTTGTCTATCTGTTTTATTTTATTTTTATTTTCAGCATTTTTAGTTTTTATTTTCTTGTTTAAAACCTTTTTCTAACTTTTTGATTTGATTAGACGTTGAGGATAAACCGGTATTAAAAGCTCTTGTGTCCTTGGACGACCTCGGTATCTTACCAACGCTATACTACGCTCACGATGGGTGCACTTGCCCATATGTGTGTTTAGTGTTAGTAAAATATCGTGTTTTATAAATTTAAAACTTGACGAAAGTGTTAAAAAGGGCTTAAAATATAATAAAAAACATATAACGCTACACACGCATCAAGAATCAGGTATTCGTTCGGAGTATAGTGAGGTGACAAATGCTTTCGCACTGTTAGATAAGTTCCCATTAACCATATTAGCTACCGGATACCTTGAATTTCTGGTTTCTCTCTCTCCGGGGAATACCGTTTTGGAGGGATCCCTCTATTGGCTCTAGGGGGAAGAAAGTATCTTCCGGTTTTTTCTGTTACAACTGGTTCAACGTGTTCAATGGCTGGTTCAACTTCTTCCACATCTGGTTCAACCTGTTCTATAGATTCCGTTGTTGTCGGGTCTATGTGTTCCCCTGTTGTCTCATAATTTGTCACACCCCGATATTTCCACATATTACCGGTGGGCCCGGTGGGGAGTATCGTGACGTAGTTGATATCATCATGGTCAAACATACACAGAATAGCACAACGGAAGTCTTGGAATATAAAATATTATTACAAACCCAAATGTCTGAAAATAACAAAGTATTTATTATTAACGAGTCTGTAATATCAAATCCACAGGTGGATCTTCACAGAATGTATAAAATGAAGTTTAGCAGACTTTAGGGCATCTTTAAGGATTTGCAAGATCCTCTATTTCGACACCGAGCAACTCCCAGCCTATTTTGAGTAGTACCTGCCACTTAGTCTTTTGAAAATACGTCAGTTTTCATTGGTAAATACAATTAACTGACTCATTTGAAAAGAGTTTATCAAATTGATTTAAGTGCACAAGGCACAAACCATTTATAACTTGGGACAATTATTTAAAATAATCTTTTATACAGTTTTATATGTTTGTCATACATATGGGGCCGGTTTGGAAGCCGGTCATGATTAACCGACTCACCACTTATTAAACCCACAAAGGAGTTATCCCCAACATGTGGGTTATTTAGCATTTGCATCTGTTAGGTGTATGCCTACCCCTCGTGCTTAAGTCATGGCCATTTTCAAATGAAATGAGCCGAGGATATCCAGGACATGGTCGTATTAACCCCCAATGTTTATGTTATCAAACAACACAGATTAAAACGGGTTATGTAATTTATTAATCACAATCCGATTAAATGATTTCATACCCGACCAAGCGGTATTATTATAATACCGTATCCCAAGCCCGTATAACGGAAAATAAGTTAAAAGTATTTACCTGAGCTAATACTTAATTTACAGCAAAATAACTCAGTCGTATCCAATCTATCTAAATGCAGGTAGCTTTTACCGGGTGGCTCTAGTCTGGAGTGATGGTAATATATAACCAATTCAAAATGCTAACGGTCTTATTTAAGTCGTAGACTTAGACCGGCTAGCTTAAAGTATCTAAAGATGTACGATACGCTAGATTAAGCGATGACCGGAAAAGAATGTAATTTTAGACCCAACAAGTACGAGGACTTGTATAATATTGGTAAACTAAGTACATTCTAGATTTTGAAGTAAAAACGATAAGGTTAAACCCGTTTCGGCAAACTCACGTAAACTAGTTACGTAAACCGATTCGAACGCTTAAATGCGTAACGGGCAACCAAATGAATCATATACAAGTCTCATATGTTATTATGCTTAGAATATGTTAATACATCAGTAGGATGTTAACATATATGCCCAAAAGTATTTAAAACCAATTTAAATCCCATAGGGGCATTTTGGTCATTTAAATGATTATAAAAGAGATTTTATAATAAACTGAGGTTCTGGTCTAAACATTCAGTAAAAATATTTATTTTATCCCATTACATCAGTAAGATATTATATCTATGTGAGGTTTACCAATTATGGCCAAACTATGCCCCGAAAGGGCATTTTGGTCATTTCACATATGCTTTTAAGGACATTTTCGGAAGTTTGAGTTCATGACCTATACCTACTGTAATGATATTAAATTTTTTTTAAAAATTCAGTAGGTAACAAGTCTTAGGTGTTAATTATGGTTTAAAACCATACTATGCACCTAAATAGCGTAAAAATCGCTAATTGACGATAATTAAGGTGTTCTATGGAAATCTGAGATTTTGATCAGTTTTGGATGCTCAAAATAATTTATTTAATGTATGAAATCAGTAGGAAAAGGTTTGGCGTTCAAATCATTTGTTAATCTCATTTTATGCATGAAAAGGTTATTATCGTCATTTACCGAATTACACAAGAACTCCATGATATGATCAGTTTATAATCTGACCAAAAATCCTAAAAATCCTTAAAGATAATATCTTAATAGTAGGTAATGATTTTTGGGTCAAAATCCAAGTTTAAACATGCCTTATGCAAGATATCGCAATTTAATTACTAAAAAGCTTCTATTTACGATATCGATCATAACTCCTGTTTGATACCAAGAACTGATGTGAAATTTTCAGGACATACTTATATATCAGTAATAAAGGTTTTTGTCCACTCACATTTCTAAAAATCTTGTTTATATGTCAAAAGGGCAAAAACAGCATTTATAAGCATAATAACGGACATGTGCATATAATTCAAACTACTAAGGACCAGGTAATATAACCTCAGAGGGTTTTACTACAACATAATACGGTCCTAATGGAAGCTTAAAACATAAAGGATTTAAGCTAGATTGGGTCAGAACTGAAAGTCAAAGTCAAAGCAAAAGTCAAGCTTTTGCGACTTTCGGTTGCGAACCGACCCTAAACTCAGAATTGTCGGGTTGAACATGCTTAGACATGTTCTAATAATAATTACCAAGTTATTAGAGTGTTAAAATATAATTTATAACCTCTGCATCATTGGTTTTAATTATTATTTATAAATCTGCCAAGTTTGACTTTTTACCTAAATGGTTTGACCCGACAATTAACTAAGCAAACGAACGAATTAGGAGGTGCCCTTTTAAGGGTTAATCACCTACCTAACAATGGTCACATACCCACATTCATCTCGAATAGTGGCTGGACCATTTGAGCTTAAACCGAAAGTCAAAGTTAATTTACGATAACTTGACTTTTCGGTTTTTAAATCATAAAACTGAACTAAAGAGAGGGCTAAGACACTTACAAAGGGTCCTAGCTATCTTTTCTACTAAAAAGAATTCCCAATCAGATCAGGAGCTCCAGAATTTGAGAGAGGAGAAGATAGGATGAAAATGAGCAATTGAAATGGATGAACTTTCATCCTATATATAGTTTTTGGGTGACTCTTGGATGATCAACTGGTGTTTGGAGGGTCCCTAAGATGATGACAAGTGCTTAATAACGTGTCTTAAGTCGGTTAGCAGCCCATAGATTCGAAACCATTGAGATAAGTTGTTTGTTTGGACAACAAGCAAATGTTTTGGAGCTGGCATGGGCTACGCGGCCCGCGTAACAAAGGGGTCAGGCCTACGCGGCCCACCACAAGGTGTGGCCCAGATCATAAGTTTGGCAGAATGTCGAGATAGGTCCCTGTCTTTCATAAATGCCATATATAACTTTCTTTTATGACATTTTTTTGCACAAAAATTCATGTATATTATGTATTATGATAATGTAAGATATAATTATCATAAGTGATCAATCTTAGGCATGCCCGGAAGTACGATTAATCATTGCGGAATTCCCGGTTCCTTTAAAAGGCCGCTCGAAGCGTAGTTTCGCATGTTTAACGCTTTTAATCCTTTTAGCGCATAAAGTGACGCGTAATAACATTTATCGGTATCAAAGCCTTCCATGGCCCATACTAGGCATTCCCGAGCGTATGCTCAAATATTACGATGCTCCAGTTCGCTTAAAAGGTCACTCAAAGGTGTATTGTTCGATGTTGACGCTTTTGGCCCCTTTAACGCGAAAACTTGTGTGTATCATCATTTAATAGCATCAAAGCCCTATGTAGCTCATGCTAAGCATTCCCAAGAGTATGATTGTACATCATAATACTTCGGGTTCGTAAAAAGGTCATTCAGAGGTGTAAATAAACATGTTGACGCTTTTAACCCTTATAACTCGCAAACTTGTGCGCAACTTCATTTATTGGCATAAAAGCCTTGAATGGCCAATATTAGGCATTCCCGATAATATAATTAAACATTATTAAGCTCTCGGTTTGTTAAAAGGTCACTCAGAGGTAAGAATTAACATGTTGACACTTTTAACCCTTCGACGCGCAAACTTTCACATAATTACGCAAACGGCTCCTCTCGTCCAACAAGTGGCTCATTTGAGAATACGGACACCGTATAAGGTCACTCAGAGGCCTAGCTTAGGCATGTTGACACTTTCAGTCCTTCTATAATCAAGGTTTTTGATTTTGACGAAATTTGTCCCTCTTAGTCAACGTTTGACTTTATTAGGGTTTATTACACGTGTCAACACATCATTGGACACGATTTTACAAGGTGTTACATAATTAAAAGACGCAGTACATTCAGGGTTCTCATATTCAGGGTTCTCAGTATTTCTTACCACTGGTATCACGTTGGATGGACTTTCTTTGGTAGTACTGTGCTCCGCAGATTGTGTGGCTGTGTTTGAAGGGCTCGGAGTACTGTGATGGTTTTCTGCTGTTACTTCTTCGGATGATGGCAGTTGAGTTAGCCAACTCAGAGTGTCTATGCGTTCATTCTCCCCCTGACCACTGAGTTGGGTGTTATAAAAGTATTTTGTTTCAAGGAAGTCAACATTCATTGTGGTGAACATTTGATGAGTTTGTGGATTATAACACATGTACCCTAATTGATCGATCCCACAGCCGAGAAATACACATTTCTCAACACATGGGCCAAGCTTGTTTCGGTTGGTTTTGGGTAAGTGGACAAATGTTGTACACCCGAAGATTCGAGGTTCAAGTGTAAGAGGATGTGGAATATTGGCAGACTTAGATAGGTAATCTAAGGGAGTCTTAAACTTAAGAGATTTGCTGGGGAGCCGATTTAGGAGATACACGGAGGTTGCAACTGCCTCCGGCCAGAAAGATTTGGGTACCTGAGACTCAATTAAAAGAGCTTGAGTCATTTCAAGAATAATACGGTTTTTTCGTTCGGAAACACCGTTTTGTTCGGGGGTATGGGAACAAGAGGTTTAATGAATTAATCCTTTGGTTTTAAAGAATTGTTTCATGGAAGTGTTAACAAATTCCCCCGCCCCTCATTGTCGGATCGAAGGATTTGGATTTGGGTTTGGAATTGAGTGTGAATCATAGTATAAAAAGTGATAAATTTCTCGTAAACTTCGGCTTTGTTTTTTAAAAAATATACCCATGTCATGCGAGTGCAATCATCCATGAATAGTAGAAAGTACCGAAGACCCTGCCCCCCATCACTGGAGCAGGACCACACACGTCAGAATGGATTAGTGAAAAAGGTGAAGCAACCTTCGTATTGCTAGGTTTAAATGGTTGTCGATGGCTTTTAGCACGAAAACATGTTTCACAATCTATTTTTCCATTTGAAGGGAAGAGTTTTGGAAACAAAAAATGCGAATAACCATGGGATGGGTGTCCCAAATGTCTATGCCATAGCCAGGCTTCCCGGTTTTCGGTTCCGTGAGCCAACATCACAGTACCCTGTTGAACCACTTCATCCATGTAGTACAATCCTTGGCGCTCAGTACCACATCCAATAATCACACCCTTCCTGATATCCTGTAGAAGGAAGAAAGTAGGATGCATTAGTACTGTGCAATTTAGCTCTTTGGTAATATGGCTGATTGAGAGCAGTTTGTGCGATAATGATGGAACATAAAGACAATTTGATAATTTCATAGTTGGTGAAATTTCAATTGTTCATCCTCCTTTCACTTGCATCGTTCCGTTGTTTGCGGTGTGGATTTGAGTTTTTTGAGGATTGGACATTGACCGTATGTCTGACTGTTCAAACGTCATGGTGTCATTGGCACCAAAATCAAAGATCCAAGAACTGTTCTTCCCATGATTGATTTCCATTTTTGATTCCTTTTTTTGATTTTTTAAGTTGAAACTGGAGCTGTTTTAGGGGAACACCTAGCCGAGGAACCAACTCTATGAAAGGTTAATAGGATTCGAATCAGTCAAGCTGCACTATAACGATAGCCGTGACCAATATCAGACCTACTAAGCAATCAAGAAGAGGAACCGGCTAGCAACAGATCCAAAAAAGGCCGAACAAAACCGAATCCCGGAAGCGAATGGAAGGATCGAAAGATCGACTTAGGGTGAGAGGTCAAGCCGGGAGAGATAGCGACCTCACACACTAAGCCTGTCTTCTCCTCTTCGTCAAGCCACCGGTGACCGGAATGAAGGTTCTTTGGAATGTGGGCTTGAACTGTTTTGACGAAGAGTGAATCTTCGTGGGCTTGTACTGTTATGGTTCTTCATTGAGTTGGAATGGTGAATTGATAAAGGTTCGCAATGAAGGGTTCGTGGACTTGAACTGTTAGGGTGAAGGGTTCGTCGAGTTGAAAGGGTGCAACGAAGACTGAAGGTTCGTGGATGAAGGGTTCATGGACTTGAACTGTTAGGATGAAGGGTTCGTCGAGTTGGAAGGGTGCAACGAAGACTGAAGGTTCGTGAGTGAAGGGTTCGTCGAGTTGAAAGGGTTCGTCGAGTTGAAAGGGTTGTTCGTGGGTTTTGAGGAAGGTTCGTAGGGTGAATGTTTATAACAGTCTTCGTAAGGGTGAAAAAGGTTTGTTCGTAGGGTGAAAAAGATTTATTCGTAGGTTTGTAAGGTTTGTAAGGGTGAATAAAGGTTCGTGGGTTGTTGAAAAAGGTTCGTAAGGGTGAATTTTCATAGGGGTGTTGTTCGTAGGGTTCGTAGGTCTTGTTGACCGTCGGTGATCTGTGCAGCGGCAGTTTTGGGGTTTTCAGACACGAATGAATGCGGCGGCGGTAGCGGATTTGACGGCGACTGCTGTGTTGGATGCGGATTCGACAGAGGTTCGTTTTTTAAGAGTCTGATTTTGTGATTTGATTATCGGGTTTTGTTCTGGTTTAAGGTTGGATTGATTGGGGTTGATTGTAGATGATGATCAAAGTGTTCCAGAATCAGAAACACTGCTCTGATACCATGTTGTTTGGTATAGAGAATGAACTGATTTGGGGTTTGAATCTTATTGAAATTGTATTGAAACTATTTTCTGTGTATTACAAACTAGGGTTACAAAGATTGGTTTATATAGGTCCCCACTTTACACACTAGCCCCTATACTATCTATTTTCTCCTTTTCGACATGTTATTCATCTTCCCCAAAACCTCCATTCTTGTTCTGAACTCATTCTCTGTCACCACCACATGTTTCAATCTTTTCACGACCACCGTCACATTCTTTCCCTCGAGCACCTGTTTATACAACCTCCCAACACTACCTTCCCCAAGAACCTCCACGGACGCATTCAACAAATCCTCCAAATCAAAACTATGAACCCCGTGGTGGCCGAACAACACCAACTTGTTTCTCCCCACTTTCGGGTCAGCTAGCGCTTCTAATGGTGGTTTTGGCGTCTGCGTACACATCTTCCTCCTTACACAACATAGGAGAATGAGTAACACCACCCCCGATCCAATCGAAATACCAAGAATTTCGGGTGTCTTTTTATCTTTTTCCTTTTGTTTTAAAGGATCCTCCATAATTGGAAATGACCCATTGCATTCATTTTTGGTAGGAAGACCGCAAAGGTAAATGTTTTTTGTGAAGTTAGCTAATGGGAACTTAGAAAGTGAAGGTGGAATCGAACCCACTAATTTGTTTAAGGAGACATCAAACTTAACTAACTTTTCTAAGTGTATGTAGGGAATCTGGCCAGTGAAGGTGTTGTTGTTTAAGGTAAAGCGAACAAGGCTAGTGAAATTGGAGAAATAACTCGGGATGTTGCCCAAAAAGCTATCGTTATTCAACGAAAGGTTGGTAAGATAGGTGAGGTTAGCGAAATCAAGAGGGAGTTCACCGCTGAAGCGGTTAACACGAAGGGATAGGATACAAAGGCTTGTTAACTTTCCAATTGTGTTGAGTGGTATTTCACCTACAAAGCTCTTGGCAGGTAACTGGAGATACATGACGGTTTTGTTTTCGGGAGGGGTGCAAGTAACGCCTTTCCAAGTGCAAGCGAGTTTGGAGTCGTCCTAGATGACGCTTTTAGAGGGGCGAGCCTTCATGAAGTCGAGAAGCGCTTGTCTCTCGTCCGGATTTAGCGATTCATCTTCGGGTGCAGCACACTCGTGCTTTTGTAGTGGGACAATAAGAAGTTATTAGATAATGAACACTTTATATTTTATATTGTCTAATCTTGCATTCTTACTGTACCTAAGTGTAACATTTATCTCTATATATTTGTACTTGTATTATGCAGTAGTCAATAAGATTGATACCCATTAAACTATCTTCATCTAACTTTATATACTGGCGTACCCAGATGCTTCCCATCCTCGCCATTCATCATCTTGTCCCACATATTGATGGCTCTCAAACTCCACCGCTGCCGACAATCACGAACAACGAAAAAGAAGTTGATAATCCAGAATTCCTTACCTGGATTCAAGTAGAACAGCAAACTATAATCATTCTGAATGCGTCGTTAACCGAAGAGGCGCTCTCGGTCACTGTTGGGTTATCATCTGCCCGGGAAATTTGGCTTGCCCTCGAGGCGGCGTTTTGTAAAACTTCTGTTGAACGGGTTCAAAATTTACGGGACAATCTCCGTGCCTTGAAGAAAGGCGATAAAACTGTAGCGGAATTTAGTCGTGCTTTTAAAACCATATGTGACCAACTACATGCCATTGGTCATCATGTTGATACAATGGACCAACTTCACTGGTTTTTGTGCGGCCTTGGTGTTGCCTTCGAAAATTTCTCAACCAATGTTCGATCTGTCCGACCTATACCCAGCTTTGCTGATCTCCTAGCTAGTGCTGAAAGCCATGAGTTGTTCGTTAAAAATCTAAGGGGTGATCATCAGGTTCCTGCTGTTCAAACTGTTGCCTTTACGGCCCAATCATCTAAACCAAATAATTTCAACTCCAAATCTGGTTCTCCTTCCTTTCGGCCCATAACTTCATCAGCCCGCTTTCGGCCCAATCGAAGTCAACAGTCCTTCCCTCATGCTAATAGGCCCATGTATGGAGGTATGAATCGCTCCTCTCGGCCTCCAACCTGTCAGCTCTGCCGAAAAACCGGCCACTATGCATCACAGTGCTACCACCTTGCTTCGTTTGTCGCTTCGGTTACTCCATCTGATGATCAATTAGCACAGGCCTTTCATGCACAATGTCAACTAAACACTAATGTCCCTGACTGGACTTCCGACACAGGTGCGACTTCTCACATGCTCCCAAATAATACTAATCTATCGTCTTCTACACCTACTCAAGGTAACAAACATGTATATTTTGGGAATGGGGAGTCGTTACCCATTACACATGTCGGCAATACTACACTTTTTGGTAAACTTGCTCTTAACGATGTTCTGGTGGTGCCTAATATCACCAAAAACCTTCTTTCAATTGATAAACTTACTGAGGACAACCATGTTGATGTCATTTTTTCTCACCCTTATTTTTATATTCAGGATCGCAAGACCAAGTAAACGCTAGCCCGGGGGTGCCGTGAAGACGGTCTTTATGTTCTTCGAAATAATGATGAAGCTTTAGTATCTACTCACTCATGTCCTAAAGCTTCATTCGAACTATGGCATTCCCGACTTGGGCATGTCAATTTTGATGTCGTACACTTACTTAAAAATAATGGTTGCTTGTTATTTACTTCAGTTTTGCCCAAACCGGGACTTTGTTCCCCATGTGAACTTGCTAAATCTAAACGACAACCTTTTGATATAAATAAGAAGCGGGCTTCATCACCCCTAGATCTTGTCCATTGGGACTTATGGGGGCCATCCCCGATTAAATCGGTTGAAAACTTCTCATATTATGCTGCGTTTATTGATGATTATTCACGCTTTACCTGGTTATGTCCTTTGCGTGCAAAATCAGATTTTTTTTTAGGCACTATCTATATTTGTTTCTTTTGTTCAAACGCAATTTTCATCAAAAATTAAAGTTTTTCAAAGTGATGGTGGCACGGAATTCACTAATCATCGTGTCCGCAAATTGTTTGAACAAAATGGAACATTTCATCGGATGTCATGTCCATACACACCGCAACAAAATGGTCGAGTTGAACGAAAACATAGACACAGTGTTGAAACGGGTTTGGCCATGTTATTTCATGCTAAATTACCAGCACAATATTGGGTAAATGCTTTTTCGTCAGCTGTTTTCATCATTAACCGATTACCCACAACATTACAAAATGGGAAATCACCTTTTGAACTTCTATACCATCATAAACCGAACTACTCTTCTTTTCGGACCTTTGGTTGTCGTGTGTTTCCATTTCTTCGTGACTATGCTCAAAACAAACTATCCCCACGAAGTATTCCGTGCATTTTTATTGGTTATTCCTCTAAATACAAGGGATACATGTGTCTTGACCCGTGCACCTCACGCATTTACATTACGCGTCATGCTCGCTTTGACGAGTCGTATTTTCCGCTTGACCAATCTACAAATGCCTCACCTATTAACACTCTTCAAATGTTTACCTTTCTAGATACTACACCAGAAGCTATAACATCTAATCTCTCTCCGAATAAAAATCATAAAGCCAGTGCCTTCAGCCCACACTCACTAACTCCTGATGAAACTACCACCTTCACTGTTCCCACATTTAAAACCCAATACTCAGGCCCACATTTGCAAAATATTACTGGCTCAACTACCTCCACTTATACCTCACCACCCCCCACTTCAACTTCTCCAACCGGTCTAACTCCTGCGACCACCAGCCCAAACCAAACAACTTCTTCACTCACCTCAATTCCTCCAATCGGCCCATCTACTTCACCAGGCCCAACAACCCCATCATGTATCTCTCATTTACAACATGAATTCAATCCTCTAAACACCAGCTCGCACCATTCTGACCCACCTTCGTCTGTGTCTACTCCTCCATCAACCCCACCTGAAACTCAACCACCTACACCATGTTCGCCTACAAACACCACCCCAATACCTGTTATGCCCCCACTTCCTACTCATCCCATGATAACTAGGGCGAAATCAGGAATTTTCAAACCTCGCCATCATGCCGATTTGGCACATACGGTTGACATCCCTTTACATCGTGCTTTATTCGCTAATGATGACCCTCGAACATATGCCACTGCCTCAAAAGATTCAAAATGGGTTAAGGCGATGAAAGACGAAGTTCATGCTCTTCACAAAAATAAAACTTGGTCGCTTGTTCCACATCCTCCGCATGCCAATGTGGTTGGCTCAAAGTGGCTCTACAGAACTAAATTCAAATCTGATGGATCAATTGAGCGGTATAAAGCCCGACTTGTTGCTCAGGGGTTCACACAGGTTCCAGGCCTTGACTACTCACACACTTTCAGCCCAGTTGTGAAAGCTGCCACTGTACGTACCGTTCTTGATCTCGCTGTTATAAACGGTTGGAACCTTCATCAATTAGATGTCAATAATGTGTTCTTGCATGGACATCTGAATGAAGACGTGTTTATGGAACAACCCAAGGGCTTTGTTGATCCCCTCTTTCCTGCTCATGTTTGTAAATTGAATAAGGCCTTATATGGTTTGAAGCAGGCTCCCAGGGCATGGTTCCATCGTTTAAGCGTATTTCTTACAACCAATGGGTTCTCTTGTAGTCGTGCAGATCCTTCATTGTTCATCTTTAAACGTGAATCATGCATAATGTACCTTCTAGTCTATGTTGATGATCTAATCCTAACTGGGAATCACTCTTCCACAATAACATCCTTTATATCTTCTCTCAACAAAGAATTTGCCATTAAGGGTCTTGGGAAACTCAACTACTTCTTGGGTCTGGAGGTTACCTACACGCACAATGGCCTTTTCTTAAATCAATCTAAATACACTGTTGATATTTTACTTCGTGCTAAGATGTTGGATGCAAAACCTGCACCAACTCCCTTAAGCACCAATGTTTCTTTTGTGTCTACAGGTGACCCTTTTCCGGATGCTACTCATTATCGGTCTATTGTAGGAGCTCTCCAGTATCTGACGATCACGAGACCTGACATTTCGTATGCTGTAAATCAAGTTAGTCAGTTTTTGCATGCCCTAACCATTGCTCACTTCCAGGAGGTAAAACGTATACTGCGCTATCTTAAAGGAACGATTGCATTTGGTCTACATTTCAGTCGTCCCACTCACACAGCTCTTCTTGGATACTCTGATGCTGATTGGGCCCGATGTTTGGAAACTAGGCGTTCTACTTATGGGTACTCTATATTCTTGGGCGGTAACCTTATTTCCTGGAGTGCCAAGAAGCAACCAACTGTTGCTCGCTCGAGTTGCGAGTCTGAATACAGGGCTATGGCCAACACTGCTGCGGAAATTGTATGGATCACACATCTCCTTAAGGAACTTCATGCCTTACCGATGGAACGACCAACCATTTTTGTGACAATCAGAGTGCTATCTTTCTTACTCAGAATCCTGTGTCCCATAAACGTGCCAAACATATTGATCTTGACTATCACTTTCTACATGAATTAGTGGTTGCAGGGAAACTAGTTACAAAATTTGTTCCGACCAAGCTTCAGGTGGCTGACATTTTCACTAAGAGTCTTCCAGTTTCTCAATTCAGTTTCTTTCGGGATATGCTCCGCATTGGCCCTCCACCGTTCAGCTTGCGGGGGGATATTAGATAATGAACACTTTATATTTTATATTGTCTAATCTTGCATTCTTACTGTACCTAAGTGTAACATTTATCTCTATATATTTGTACTTGTATTATGCAGTAGTCAATAAGATTGATAGCCATTTACTTTGTTAGAAGTGAATATAGGAAGACGGCTAACGGAGAAGAGGAAGGCTTCCGGCGACCGGTGGTGAACATTTTTAGTGAGTGAGAATGTGATCAATGAGTGGATAAAGATAAAGGAGGAGTATTTATAAAAGGAAGTTTAGGTAACCGGGTAGACGGCTAACGGAGAAGAGGAAGGCTTCCGGCGACCGGTGGTGAACATTTTTAGTGAGTGAGAATGTGATCAATGAGTGGATAAAGATAAAGGAGGAGTATTTATAAAAGGAAGTTTAAGTAACCGGGTAATAATTTTATTTATTAATAAAAGGTTAATTACCAGCCAAAATAACATTAGTAGTTTAAAATTACTTTCTATGGTATTAACTTTTCATTTTGTAACGTTTGGAGGTATTACCTTCTAAGGTATTAACATATATAGTCTCTGTGTTTTGCACAAAATAACATACTTAGATACTAATAGTTACAAAAATGAAAAGTTAATACCCTAGAAGATGGTTTTAAACTATTAGTATCTAAGTATGTTATTTTGTGCAAAACATAAGGACTAATTATGTAGTTAACTCTTATTTTAATATAAAAAATGAATTTGGTAAATTCAAACATAGTTGTTAACTTTATTTTAATATAAAAAAAAAACTTAAAGCTAGTTGCACCGGTTGTTTTGCTTACGTATCATTTTATGACGTACATGGTTTCTTTTATCTTTTAATTAAAAACTTAGGTGGTTGTTTAGATATAAATTAGCTAGTGGGATTAGCCGTGATGCAGCTGGAAATTTGAATTCGCTATAGCAAATTAAAAAGGGAGAACCTCACAAAATAAAGTCGTGATATGTATCAATAGTGTTTTATATCTATGGAAAACCATAAAAAACACTAATACTAGTATCGATGTTTGGTTAATGAGCGCTTGCCTCTCCTCAGGATTCAGCGGATCGTCGAGTTTAGACTCGTTTGCTAGTGGGAGAATAAAAAGTGAAAGCTGTAAAAAAGGGTTACCGGAGCCATGGGAAGAAATGAAGTGTGATTTTGTTTGTGGTTTTTTTTTTTTTTTTTGAAAGCTGAACTTCAATAAAAACACACCAAAACCCGAGACCCGGGAGGCCACAAAACATCAAATTACATAATTATAAAGTAAAAGTGGCTATTTTGATGTTTTCTGACGACAGGTGGTGGCCATGTTAGTGGAAAGGAGGGAAGAATATTTAAAAAAGGTGGTGTGATTTTGCTAAAGCTTTAACTTGCAACTTCTAATAATTTGGAGCCGGTTTTCGACACGTGTAAGAGACCAATATACGGATATAAAAGACTTAGACCAATATCTTACACTATTGTTATTCCTTCCTCCACCTCCTATTCCTTTGATAAAAAAAAGTCCTCGCCGGAAGTGCTCGACGGTGTTTCCCTCTCCGGTATAGTGAGCGAGGTCCTGGGTCTCTGCTTGCTGGTAGAAATCTGGTAGTACCTTCCTTCCTATACGGGCTAGGTGTTTCACCCATTCGCCTTTTGGGACGACTGTGTTTTTTCGTTGTTCTGGTTCCTCAGCTCTTTTGTTCGTTTTTCGCTTTTAAAGGTTGTGCAACGTTACACCGGTGTCCTTGATTGCTTAGTAGGTCTGATACCGATCGCGGCTATCTGTGAATAGTTCAGCTAGATCAGTTCGATCCTATTAACCTTTTAAAGGTCCGCGTGGGCTGCCGGCTCTGGTTCTGTTCCGTTGTCAGCATGGGGAGGAAAGTTTGGAATAAGAATGGAGATTGGAACACCATTATCAATAAGCAAGAGTATAGGAAGAATAGAATCTTCCTGAACAGGGAAGCTAGATTGAGAAACGCCACTTCGTTTTTCATATCGAATCTTCCTGATTCGTGTGACCATGAAGTTTTATGGAAGGCATTCGAACATTTGGATAACCTAGAGTATGCATATGTGCCGGCCAAGAGAGATAAGGCTGGGAACAAGTTTGGCTTTTTAAAATTTTCAAATGTGTCGGACCCGTCATGGTGGATGGAGAAGCTCAAGGAGGTCCGACTTGAAGGTTCGGTGATTGGGGTTAACCTAGCTAGATTCAATAGAGATGGCTCGAAGACAGCTCCTCCTGTTAATGGTAATCGAGTGTCCGTTTTCTCCAGACTTCAAGGTCCTAATCAACATCAGGTAAAAGGTAAAACCCAGGCTCCGGGTGTCCCCCATCGGCGAGTAAGTTTTTCTTACAGTTCGGTGGTAAGGGGAGAGCATCCGGTATGTACTGGAGGTAACATTGCCCTGCCACCTTTGAACACGGAAGCGAAGAAAAGCATGGAATTTAAATCACTTGTAGGAGAGACTAAAGACATAGACACCTTGAATGATTTGAAAGAGCTTTTATCGGGGATTACTGAGAATGGGCTTAAGCTAAAATACATAGGAGGCTTGAAGGTCCTCTTATGTTTTAATACAGCGAAGGAACCGGAAGAATTTAAACTTCATATGGTGAACTCGTGGGAAAGATGGTTCTCCCGATTATATATATGGGAAGGCATTCCTCCAATCTTTGAAAGAGTTGCTTGGGTGAAAATTTTAGGAGTCCCGGTGTGTCTATGGGACCGGCACATTTTTGATAAGATCGGAGAGAGATGTGGAAGACTTCTGGTGAAGTCTGAAGCTGAGGTGGGGAACGGGAATTTAGCGGAAGAGCGAGTGGTGATTCTGGTAAAATCGGGGAAACGCTTCTCGGCAGATTTCATTCTTACCTGGAAGGAGCACAAGGTTCAAGTCTGGGTGGAAGAGATTTCCGGCCAGTGGTGTCCGTCTTTTCTGGAAGAAGAATGTCAAATTCCGGGATCCCCGCTTAGGTCGTCGGAAGTTGGCGGGTCGTTGGAAGGTGAGCGATCGGATTCGTCGGACAATGATGACAACGCCTCGGTTACGTGCATGGGAAAATTGAGTGCATTAAAGTCTCATAGTCCCGAGGTTGGTGAGGATAGGAACAGTTTGCAAGGGAAGTCAAAACAGCCGTTGTCAGAAAGCCACGAGGAGAGAGAAGTTGGAAGGATAATTCAAAATCTTAATTCTGTTGAAGATTTGAATGGGAACCCTCATGTGGACTCGGTCAGGCCCAGCCTAATTACTATTAGGCCCAAAAAGATGACAGATTTTAATGCTAAGGCCCAGGGGGGGCAAGGGCAGCAGAGCAAGTGTAATCCGTTCCAGGAGGCCCATATTCCTGATCTAAACGAGGAGGCGGAAGTTTCAGGGGATTCAGACCCCTTTGATATTGAAGCAATCTTCAGAGAGGAGAGAGAAATGGAAGGGGATGCGGCGCTTGATGCTGATTCGGTGGAATTACAGGGCGGCAGACCGGAGGACGAGACGATCCGGTCTCCTTTTGATACAGAAGTGAATCGCACTATGGAAATCGGGTCGGCTTTGGGAATAGAGGTGGAGGGTTTCAGGAATCACATTAAAAAATTAGTTAATGGGGAAGTGATGACCGATGTTGCCCAATGAATTTTATCACCATTAACTTGAATGGAGTTTCAGATCCTCGCAAAGGTCCGTGGATCAGGAATCTAAAAAAGAGATTGAAGGTGGATTTTATAGCGATTCAAGAGACTCATCTGGTAGGTATGATGGAGAGTGTCGCTCGAAATTTTTGGGATAATTCGAAGATGGAATATGTTGCTGTTGATTCTTCGGGTAGAGCCGGGGGCCTGGCTGCCATCCGGAACCCGGACTCCTTTAAGGTTGAGCAGGTCACTAAAAATCATCGTTATCTTTTTATTTCGGGCCATATCACAGGGGTTGATGGTTTGGTCAATGTTTTAAACCTTCACGCCCCTAATGATGCTGCTGCAAGAAGAACTTTCTGGAGAGAGTTGGCTGAGCTGATTACCCAGGATGGCTTCTGGGTGCTTATGGGCGATTTAAACGAGGTTCGGGCAGAATATGAACGTGTTAACTCCAGGTTCGACAGTGGCCTTGCGGACGCTTTTAATAGTTTTTTGTTTAATGTCGGGCTTTGGGAGTATGCTATGGCAGGGGGGAACTTCACATACATCTCAGGTCATGAGGAAGTGAAGATGAGTAAATTAGACCATTTCCTGGTCAATGACCTTTTTTTATCTCGCTGGCCAAGTGCTAAAGTAGAAGTTCACAACAGAAATTTGTCGGATCACTGCCCCGTTTCTCTGTTGTGTTTTGCTGCGGATTTTGGTCCAGTTCCTTTTAGATTTTTTAATTCCTGGCTGGGGGACAAGAAATTGTTCGAGCTGGTGGACTCTGTTTTTGGTCTAGTTCAGGCTGGGGGGAAGTGGGATGTGGCTCTTGCTGGGAAGTTAAAAACCCTGAAATTAGAAATAAAAAAGTGGAGAGCGGAAAAATTCAAGAGCGATAACAAGGAGATGGAAAATATGTTACAAAGCATTGATCGTTTGGAATCCAAAGCTTCTATCGGTCCCCTCTCGGCAGAAGATAAGAAGCTCAGGATTGAGCTTAAAGCTAAAGTTAATAATCTGGAATTAATTAAAGCGAAAGATGTCCAGCAGAAAGCCAGAATAAGATGGTTGAAATTTGATGACGAAAATAGCAAGTTTTTCCATAAAGTGGTGTCGTTAAATATTGCCTCGAATCGGATTAATAGCTTGGTTTTTAATGGCTCGACTATATCGGATCCGGAGGTCCTTAAAAAGGAGATTAGGTGCTGGTTCAAAAAAC
Source organism: Helianthus tuberosus (assembly GCA_030545235.1). NCBI lineage: Eukaryota > Viridiplantae > Streptophyta > Magnoliopsida > Asterales > Asteraceae > Helianthus > Helianthus tuberosus. The sequence goes on along the minus strand of CM060409.1, from coordinate 6,388,794 downwards.
AGTTCGCGGAACCTATCAGAAGAAGGCCGGATTTTAATGTTGATGGTCTCCCGACTGTGACGGAGCAACTAGGAGATTCGCTTTGCGCTCGTTTTTCAGAATCTGAAATATTCTTGGCTATTAAAAACTGTGATGGAAGTAAATCCCCTGGTCCGGACGGCTTTTCGCTAAAGTTCGTAAAGATTTTCTGGGATAAGCTGAAGCCATGGATAGTGGGGATGATGAATGAGTTTTTCTCCTCGGGAAATCTGAGTAATGGCTGCAATTCGTCCTTCGTGGCTCTTATCCCAAAAGTCAGTGATCCTCATATTTTATCTAATTTCCGTCCTATCTCGCTTGTTGGCTTGATTTATAAGATTTTGGCGAAGGTTTTGGCTAACCGTCTAAAATCTGTTATAAATCACTGCTCTTCTCAAACTCAATCGGCTTTTGTGGGGGGGAGGAACATTTTGGATAGCCCCCTGATTGTGGGTGAAACGGTGGCTTGGGCAAAGAAAGCGAAAAAGAATATTTTAATCTTCAAAGTGGACTTCGAGAAGGCGTATGACACCATAAATTGGAAGTTCTTATGGAGAATTATGGAGAAGATGTGTTTTCCTCGCAAATGGATTGATTGGATGAAAGGGTGCCTCTCCTCGGGGATGGGCTCCATTCTTGTCAACGGTTCCCCTACTAAAGAATTTAAATTCAAGAGAGGCTTACGTCAAGGTGATCCTTTATCCCCATTCCTCTTTGTCATTTCTATGGAGGTAGTTACTCTGCTGATGAATAGGGCGTGTAATTCGGGCCTTTTTAAGGGATGCATTCTCCCTAACGGAGGTCCAATTATCTCGCATCTGTGCTATGCGGACGATGTTCTCTTTATAGGCGAATGGTTGGAAGATAATTTAGTAGCCTTAAACCGCATTTTAAGATGGTTGTCTTTAATTACCGGGCTAAAAGTCAATCGAAATAAGAGTAAATTATATGGAGTGGGTGTTTCGAGCTCTGAAATCGGGGAATTAGCAAAGATGGCGAACTGTGAAGCTGGCTCGTTCCCTCTTCTGCATTTAGGCATCCCCATTGGAGTCAACATGAAAAGAGCCAGATTTTGGAAGCCGGTCTTTAATAAATTTTCGGCTAAGCTCTCTAAGTGGAAAGCTATACAACTATCGTTTGCGGGGCGATTGACTCTTGCTAAATCGGTTCTAGGAAGCCTCCCCTCGTACTTCCTTTCTTTATTTGCAGCCCCTAAGTGTGTTGTCCAAAAAATGGAAAAAATTAGAAGAGAATTTGTTTGGGGAAAATCGGTGTCGGGCAACAAGTTGAGGTGGATCCGTTGGGATTTTATGATGAAATCTAAAAAAATGGGAGGCATGGGTATAGGCGGGATTCGTATTTTTAATTTAGCTATGATATCCAAATGGTGGTGGCGTTTTCTTTCAAATACAAACGCCTTGTGGGTCTCGGTCATTAAGGCGATTCACGGGACTGCAAGTTCTGTGATTCCGTCTTCTATTCCGGTCAAAAGATCTATTCCCGGCTTATGGAAAGATATTAGCTCGGTTGAGGTATCATTGGAGAAGATGGGGGTCAATTTGAAAGATAATTTGGTGGAGCATAGTGGTTCGTGGAAGTGGAGGACGGACGTAAATGGGGCTTTCTCCATTAAACAGGTTCGAATGGACTTGGAGCTAGCTACTTTTGATTCTGAAGTCTATTTTTACAGCTGGAATACATGGGCTCCCCCAAAAGTTAACTACCTCCTTTGGAGAGCCCTCTTCGGTAAGATCGCTTCTAAAGTTGGCTTGGTTAGAAGGGGTGTCCCTCTTCTGGACTGTTCATGTCCTCGATGCGGGTTAAATGCGGAAGATCCAGACCACTTATTCTTTAACTGCTTATGGTCGCGAAGTGTGTGGTGGAATCTTTTAACCTGGATGCGCATAAACTTCCCTTTAGAGATTGATAATGCCAAGGATCTGATCGGTTTCATGCAAAATCAGTCGGGGGATGCTAAGTGGAAACAAGTGGTTTATACGGTTGCTTTGGCTTCGACTTGGAGGATCTGGAAAGCTCGCAATGACATGGTTTTTGAGGGTCGCTTTATCCCGGTAGGTAATATTGTCGAGCAGACGAAGGAAGATGCTTATTTGTGGATCTGTAATCGGTCTAAAAGGCCTCAGCCAAGCTGGGAAGAATGGAGGGCGTTTGATGTCTCTGTTATGTTGTGATTAGGTGTCGAGGCCTGCTTCGGCTTTTCCTCCTTTTGTTGTTGTTTCTTTTCCGCTTTCCTTCCTGTTGTTTGTTTCTCAGCCTCTGGCTGGCTCTTTATATATATATATAAAGTGAGTTTGCTGTTAAAAAAAAAAAGACTTATCTCGATATAAATTAGAAAGTGATCTTTACGTTTTCTATGATTTAGAAATGAAATATATTCATGTAACTACTATAAAGGGGTTGAACTTCGAAGTACTAAATTGTAACGCCCGGCTCTTTTGTACTTTCCATTTATAGAAAGTTTTGTTCGTATTTCTATTTTTGGAAACTTTGTATTCTTGTAATCGTTCTTTCTTTGTAATCGTTGTAAAAACCGAGACTTGAATCATTAATGAAACTCGTATTTTGTTACAAATATGATATACACACTTTATATATGCTCGTATGTTCGATTTGATGAATCAATTGATGTTTAATCGTTATTCTTGGAAACTATGTGCTAAACTTGTGATTAATCTAAACTTATGCCTAAAACATGTTTCGAATGTGAACGACACTTGATTTTGATACTTATACGCTTAATTATACTTGGTTTATACTCCTCATACTTTATTTTACCTTAAACTATGCTTAAATGGCAAAACAAGTCCCTAAATCACCCTAAAAGCCCTAAATAGTAAACTATGGGGGCTAAAATGGAAAATTTGGAAATTTCACCCTCTCGCGGGCCGCGTAAACTTAGTCTTTGGGTTTACGCGGGCCGCCTGGACACCCCCAAATCAGAAAACACAATCAGCTGCATTTCTACACGATTTTGCACGAAATCCCAACATCCAACCTCACCCAATCACCTCTAATCCACCTCTAATCACCTCCAATCATCCCTAACCTCTTCCACTATAAATACACACCTCCTCCAAGCATTTTTACACTTTCACAACTCTCTACACCTCACAAATTCACTCTCAAAGCTCTTGCAAAACAGAATTTCGGACAGATTCATACCCTTGCACTAAAGTGAGTATAACTTGCTCATTTCTCAACCAAATCACTTGGTTCTTCTTCCTACTTCCTTGGATAATCATGGGGTTTGATCCCTTGATCTCTCCTTGGAGAAATCAGACCTGGAATTGCCCTGAAAATGTCCATAAACTTTCTGTTATGTTTTAAACTCTTTCAAAACTTGTTTAAACTTATCAAACTTGAGTCTAACTCATCTCACACCTATGTCCTAATGCTTACAACCTCTCTTGTGGTTGGTTAAGCTTAAAAACAAGGTTGAGACAAACAAAATCAGAGGCTAAACCTCAAATACTTTCTGTTTTGTTTAGGGTATTTAACCCACAAGTCATGTCAAGCTTAGACCTTGATGAATGAGTGATTATGGAACAACTTGGGTTGTCCAAACATACAATCCTCACATGATTTGATGATTTATCTTTAGTTAGGTTGTTTATATTATTGTACTAATCCTAGTTCGTGACCCTCCTTGGTTGTTTTTACATCAAGTGAAGTGGTGAACATTCAAGGGGTTCCTAAACGGAAGCTTGTTCTTCCTACCCCATACATGACTTCCATGATAACTCGAGGTGCCTAAATGAAGATCCTAATCTTCTACCTCCTACTTGAATTATTGGACTAAATAACATATAATACTTAACCTAGATATATATGTACATACTCATTCGAACCTTTAATGTTGAACTTGTGTTTATATGTTAAAGTCGTAGAATATCATCTAAGACTTTAAAACCTTGATATGATTCTAATGGGTGTACTACCCATGAAATACATTCTAACCATATTGGTTACATAGTGTCATACAAGGGTTATAAAGCTAAAGATGATTATTTTTAATATCATATTTTATGTTATGTTAAACTTCAAATTTATAATCTTTCGTTGAACGCCAAACTCACACACCTATGTTTCCTCGTGTAGAAGGACTAGGTGCTCCAAACTAATCCATCCACCAACTCACTCGCGGGATTTCAAGTAGGAAAGCTTGCAACCACCGTGAGTATACTCGATTCCCTTTTTCCCCTTTATACTTTGGGATGCAACATGTATAATTATTCAAACGACTTTAAACTAAATTAAACTTACTCTATCCATGATTAAACATGAAACTAATGTGATTTACTTGCTATTCTCGTATGCTATGTGAACGATTTGGAACGTTATATGCTCATTAACTTTGCTCGCCCACCTTGACAATTATAGCGCTATAGGATTAACTCCCCGCCCGCTATTCTTTTGGGTATTGTTAAGTTACCACCCCGCTAAACTATTGGGATTAGGCTATTTTATGCGTTGTATTCTAGGGTTTGATCATATTGTACGCCAAAATTGCATACTAGTAATCACATATATGAATCATGTTGGATATGAGCTTTTATTCTATTATGCTATGTAATTAAACTTGTATACTCGCCTTTGCTTTTGCATTGAAACTCTATTTTAATACATGTTGCAGGTTGATTGTTGAAGTATGGATGAATGATGAAACAAGTTTAGGGTGGACTAGATACACACCTAAATTATTTATCTTTTTGTGTTATGTTACTTGTTGGAACAATGTTGTATTTTGTTTTGATTATTGTATGACAATTTAGCAATTGCAATGAAATTTGAATTTAATTAAATATTGTCACATAGTGTTATGAAGTCTCTAGCAATCTATACACACTTCGTCTCATCCCGATGTTTCCGCCATCGGTTGGGGTGTGACAGATTGGTATCAGAGCCATAACTATAGGGAATTAGGAAAATTGCCATCCTTTTGCCCTAATCTATAGTTTTAGGAATTTTGCTTCTTATGTGTTGTTTAAAACTTTTGTACTCTACCATGCATGCTTCCTAACTATCCTTCTTGTTGATTAAATTTATATGCCTTTCCTAAGGTTAACATGAATACACTTTTGTTTATTTGCATACTCTTGTAACACAAACGAGACAACTTTACCAAAATAGGCGTGAAACCCACAATTTGGTAAACGACTCTCATTCTACCTTAAACTATTTTGCACGAAATTTCACCATTAAGCTAGGAGTGAAATCCACAACTTAATGGTAATTTCCATTTCAACTCTAGTGGACCCTTGTCATAGTGTCGAAATTTTATTTTGACCCGACAAGTACCAACCACATTTAGGGTACGAAATCGTCAAGTTAGGGGTGAAACCCGCATCTCGTCGATTAAGTCCCATTCCTCGATTTTCAATCTCGCCAAAGTCCCGATTGTTCCAATCGATTAGAGACGTGTAGTAACTGGAAGGGTAAGATACCGTTAATCGCTTCTCGACGAGAGTATCTTACCTATAGGCCAAAGCACGTTTTCTCTAATTCGAAAGGACTTTCGACCCACTTTGGAATAGTCGACGTTTCTCTACCCGAAACAATCCAATGTTTTATTGAGCCTCTCTTTTATGTATCTCAATTTGTATGTGATTTTATATTTGAACGTTCGCTTATTTCAAATTTCGTTTTCATTATTCCGCACGACATCGCAATCAAAAACAATAATAATCTCTCGTGAACAAACTAAATTTAAGATGCTTTCATTTATTCATGTTATGCTATGTGAAACTCATGATTATGCTATATGAGACGTTTAAACCTTTTTATGCTATGTGAATCAAGTTGAACCCTTTATGCTATGTGACACGTTATGCTATATGAATCATTTCATGAAAACAATTTTCTTAAACAAACATTATGATCAAGTCTCACCTATTCGTTCTTTTGAATCTTAGATGTCTTCTCATCTCGCTAACTCGTCTAAGAAGTCAAGGACCCGTGCCACGAAGAAGATGATGGCTTTCATGGCCGATCAATTTGCCCGTGTTGTTCCCAAGGTCATCACCGAGATTCGAGCTTCTGAAACTCCGAACTCTTCCGTCGACTCTAAGGTTGAAATACGCAAGCCCGCTTCGTTCAACTTCAAGCACTTTTCATCATGCAATCCCAAGCCATTCACTGGCAATGATGGGGTGACCGCCATGCTCGAGTGGTTTGATAGCATGGAGGTCACGTTCATCAACAGTGATTGCCCCGATGAGCTCAGAACGCGTAGTGCGACTGGGGTATTCCAAGCCCGAGCTCTCGAGTGGTGGACGAACGAAAGAAACATCCGTTCGAACGAACTGGCAAATGCGTTGGCATGGGAGGAAGTTAAGGCCCTGATGATGGATGAGTTCTGCCCTCCGCATGAGCAACAAAGGTTAGAGGAAGAATTTTGGGCTCTAAAGCAAGTGGGTGATGAGAACCTAGCCTACACCACCCGTTTCAAACAACTTAGCTTCATTGTCCCCCACCTTGTCAATGGGTTACCCTCTGCTATGCGCACAAGATAAGTAAATACATCAATGGGTTACCCTCTGCTATGCGCGATACGATCGAGGCAGCCAAGCTCGACAATATCGAAACTGTTTACCGTTTGGCCGCTTCTCTGAACAATAATCGCATTCGCGATAAGCAAGCCTCAAACCCCGATTCTTTCAAGCCAACCAACCAGATTACCCAGCAGTCGAATAGCAATAGGGGGAAGAAGCGAAAGCAATCCAACCCCGTTTGTAACGTGATCGTACCGCCAGTTAACCCGAACCCTGTTGCTCCTGAGAACACCCAAAAGTCGTACACTGGGATTCACCCCAAGTGTGCCACTTGTAATTACCATCATCCCGCCAATGCCAGGTGTCGTTGTTGTGGAAATTGCAACCGTTATGGACATGACACCGCCTTTTGCCGCTTCAATCAACAACAGCAAGCACCACCAGCCCAACAGGCACAACAAGCTCCACCTGCTCCTCAGAACGCAAGACCCGCTAGAGCTTGTTTCAAATGTGGGGATGTTAATCACCTTCGTCCTCAATGCCCATTATGGAATCAAGAACAACAACAACCTCCTCGTGGACGCGCTTTCAATCTGAACGCAAATCAAGCGCGCAACGACAATGATGTCGTTAATGGTACGTTTCTTGTTAACCATCTTTATGCTTCAATACTGTTTGATACTGGTGCGGACAAAAGCTTTGTGTCCTTAGAATTCGAATCATTGTTAAATTGCACACGCTCTAAGTTACCTAAGTCGTTTTCCGTTGAAGTCGCCAATGGCAAGTCCATCTTAGTCGATTCCGTTCTTCGCGATTGTCGCCTTACTCTTAACGAGCACGTTTTCCCTATCGATCTCATACCCATGCAACTGGGTAGTTTCGATGTCATCATAGGCATGGATTGGCTTCAAAAGAACCATGCTGAAATCGCTTGTCACGAGAAATACGTTCGTTTACCTCTTCCATCTGGTGATGTTTTGCACGTCTATGGAGACCGACCTTCAAGGGGACTGAAGTTGATGTCCTGCACACAAGCAAACAAATACTTATGCAAAAAGTACCTTGCCTTTTTAGCCCACGTTGTGGAAGAAAAGGGCAAGGGAAAAAGTATAAGTGATGTTCCAGTGGTGCGTGACTTCCCTGACGTCTTTCCTGAGGATTTACCTGGTCCTCCTCCACCTCGATCTGTTGACTTTCGTATTGACCTCGTACCTGGAGCGACTCCTGTTGCCAAAGCTCCTTATCATCTTGCACCTTCTGAGATGCAAGAATTATCTACGAAACTTCAAGAACTCCTCGATAAGGGTTTTATTCGTCCAAGTACCTCACCTTGGGGTGCTCCTGTACTCTTCGTCAAAAAGAAGGATGGCTCTTTCCGCATGTGCATCGACTATCGTGAGCTTAACAAACTCACCGTCAAGAATCGTTACCCTCTTCCGCGTATCGATGACCTTTTCGATCAACTTCAAGGCGCTACATGTTTCTCCAAGATCGATCTTCGATCTGGTTATCACCAGTTTCGTGTTCTCGAAGAGGACATTCCCAAAACCGCTTTTCGCACTCGCTATGGGCACTACGAGTTCGTGGTTATGCCTTTTGGCCTGACTAACGCGCCCGCTGTGTTCATGGATCTTATGAATCGTGTTTGTAAGCCCTACCTGGATCGCTTCGTGATCGTCTTCATTGATGATATTCTCATTTATTCTAAATCTCGAGCCGATCATGAACGTCATCTTCGTCTTATACTCGAGCTCTTACGTATTGAACGCTTATACGCTAAGTTTTCCAAATGCGAGTTCTGGATCAAAGAAGTCCAATTCCTTGGGCACGTTGTTAGCGAAAAAGGTATCCATGTAGATCCTTCCAAAATCGAAGCAGTGCAAAATTGGACCACGCCTAGATCTCCATCCGAAATTCGTTCGTTTCTTGGTCTTGCTGGCTATTACCGTCGTTTTATCTCCAACTTTTCTAAAATCGCCGTCCCTTTGACCTCCTTGACTCAAAAAGAGAAACCTTTTGTGTGGGGTCCCGAACAAGAGAAGTCTTTCCGAACACTCAAGGACATGCTTTGTAATGCTCCTATACTCGTGCTTCCTGATGGTAACAACGACTTCGTCGTGTATTGCGATGCTTCACGCCTCGGTCTTGGTTGTGTGCTTATGCAACGAGACATGGTCATCGCTTATGCGTCGAGACAACTCAAAATACATGAGAAAAACTATACTACCCATGACCTTGAACTTGGCGCAGTTGTTTTTGCGTTGAAAATTTGGCGACACTACCTTTATGGTACTAAGTGTGTGGTGTTTACTGACCACAAGAGCCTTCAACATATCTTCGACCAAAAGGAACTGAACATGCGTCAACGTCGTTGGGTGGAACTGTTAAACGACTACGACTGCGAAATCAAATACCATCCAGGTAAAGCAAATTTAGTAGCTGACGCCCTTAGTCGCAAAACTCATATGAAGGGTATTCGTTGTTTTCAACTCGTTAATGATCTTCAACACCGCATTCGTGAAGCTCAGTACGCCTCTATTAATGAAGGTAACTTCCATGTTGAGATACGAGGCGCTAGAGAACACGACCTCATGTCCAAAGCCGATGGTATCCTATAACTTGTCAATCGTGCCTGGATCCCTGATCGTGAAGACCTTCGAGACTTCATTATGAACGAGGCACACAAATCCAAGTACTCAATTCATCCTGGTGCTGACAAGATGTACCATGACCTACGTACATCCTATTGGTGGCCTGGTATGAAGAGAGACATTGCCGTGTACGTTTCTAAGTGTCTTACCTGTTCGAAAGTCAAAGCCGAACATCAACGACCTTCTGGTCTACTCGAACAACCTGAAATCCCCGTTTGGAAATGGGATAGCATTGCAATGGACTTCATAACTAAACTCCCTCGTACACCCTCTGGTCACGATAGCATTTGGGTGATCATCGATCGTTTGACCAAGTCCGCTCAATTCATCCCTATTCGTGAAGATTTCAAGGTTGAACGACTTGCTCGCATCTATACCGATGAAGTCATACGCCATCATGGTATTCCTCTCGACATCATTTCTGATCGCGATGGTCGATTTACTTCGCATCTCTGGCAAACTTTTCAGTCCGCTATAGGTACTCATTTAAATCTCAGTACGGCTTTTCATCCTCAAACGGATGGACAGACTGAACGTACTATCCAAACCCTAGAGGACATGCTCCGTTCTTGTGTCATCGACTTTGGTGGTAGTTGGGATGTGCATTTACCTTTGGTCGAGTTCTCGTACAACAATAGCTACCACTCTAGTATTCAAATGGCTCCATTCGAGGCATTGTATGGTCGCAGATGCCGATCTCCTTTAAACTGGCACGAGATTGGTGACAAACATTTTACTGGCCCTGAGATCATACAAGAAGTGACAGATAAGATTCACCAAATCCATGATAATCTACTCAAGGCTCGAAATCGTCAAAAGGTCTATGCTGACAAGGGACGCAAACCAATGGAATTCAACGTTGGGGATCACGTTCTACTCAAAGTATCTCCTTGGAAAGGAGTGGTTCGTTTTGGTAAAAAGGGAAAGCTTGCCCCTCGCTATGTTGGTCCTTTCAAGGTACTCGAAAGGATTGGTAAGGTGGCTTATCGACTCGATTTACCTCAAGAGCTCAACAACGTTCATCCGACGTTTCATGTCTCCAATCTAAAGAAATGTCTCGCTGATGAAGGACTTCATGTTCCTCTCGAAGATCTCCAAATCAACGAAACTATGCATTTTGTGGAAAAACCCGTCGAAATCATGGATCAAGGAGTCAAGTTATTGAGGCGCAGTAAAATTCCTATCGTCAAGGTTCGATGGGAAGGTAAACGTGGCGCTGAATTCACTTGGGAACTCAAGAGCGATATGAAGAAGAAGTACCCTCATCTTTTCCCTACGTCTTCCTAAATTTCGGGACAAAATTTCCTAAAGGAGGGGAGACTGTAACGCCCGGCTCTTTTGTACTTTCCATTTATAGAAAGTTTTGTTCGTATTTCTATTTTTGGAAACTTTGTATTCTTGTAATCGTTCTTTCTTTGTAATCGTTGTAAAAACCGAGACTTGAATCATTAATGAAACTCGTATTTTGTTACAAATATGATATACACACTTTATATATGCTCGTATGTTCGATTTGATGAATCAATTGATGTTTAATCGTTATTCTTGGAAACTATGTGCTAAACTTGTGATTAATCTAAACTTATGCCTAAAACATGTTTCGAATGTGAACGACACTTGATTTTGATACTTATACGCTTAATTATACTTGGTTTATACTCCTCATACTTTATTTTACCTTAAACTATGCTTAAATGGCAAAACAAGTCCCTAAATCACCCTAAAAGCCCTAAATAGTAAACTATGGGGGCTAAAATGGAAAATTTGGAAATTTCACCCTCTCGCGGGCCGCGTAAACTTAGTCTTTGGGTTTACGCGGGCCGCCTGGACACCCCCAGATCAGAAAACACAATCAGCTGCATTTCTACACGATTTTGCACGAAATCCCAACATCCAACCTCACCCAATCACCTCTAATCCACCTCTAATCACCTCCAATCATCCCTAACCTCTTCCACTATAAATACACACCTCCTCCAAGCATTTTTACACTTTCACAACTCTCTACACCTCACAAATTCACTCTCAAAGCTCTTGCAAAACAGAATTTCGGACAGATTCATACCCTTGCACTAAAGTGAGTATAACTTGCTCATTTCTCAACCAAATCACTTGGTTCTTCTTCCTACTTCCTTGGATAATCATGGGGTTTGATCCCTTGATCTCTCCTTGGAGAAATCAGACCTGGAATTGCCCTGAAAATGTCCATAAACTTTCTGTTATGTTTTAAACTCTTTCAAAACTTGTTTAAACTTATCAAACTTGAGTCTAACTCATCTCACACCTATGTCCTAATGCTTACAACCTCTCTTGTGGTTGGTTAAGCTTAAAAACAAGGTTGAGACAAACAAAATCAGAGGCTAAACCTCAAATACTTTCTGTTTTGTTTAGGGTATTTAACCCACAAGTCATGTCAAGCTTAGACCTTGATGAATGAGTGATTATGGAACAACTTGGGTTGTCCAAACATACAATCCTCACATGATTTGATGATTTATCTTTAGTTAGGTTGTTTATATTATTGTACTAATCCTAGTTCGTGACCCTCCTTGGTTGTTTTTACATCAAGTGAAGTGGTGAACATTCAAGGGGTTCCTAAACGGAAGCTTGTTCTTCCTACCCCATACATGACTTCCATGATAACTCGAGGTGCCTAAATGAAGATCCTAATCTTCTACCTCCTACTTGAATTATTGGACTAAATAACATATAATACTTAACCTAGATATATATGTACATACTCATTCGAACCTTTAATGTTGAACTTGTGTTTATATGTTAAAGTCGTAGAATATCATCTAAGACTTTAAAACCTTGATATGATTCTAATGGGTGTACTACCCATGAAATACATTCTAACCATATTGGTTACATAGTGTCATACAAGGGTTATAAAGCTAAAGATGATTATTTTTAATATCATATTTTATGTTATGTTAAACTTCAAATTTATAATCTTTCGTTGAACGCCAAACTCACACACCTATGTTTCCTCGTGTAGAAGGACTAGGTGCTCCAAACTAATCCATCCACCAACTCACTCGCGGGATTTCAAGTAGGAAAGCTTGCAACCACCGTGAGTATACTCGATTCCCTTTTTCCCCTTTATACTTTGGGATGCAACATGTATAATTATTCAAACGACTTTAAACTAAATTAAACTTACTCTATCCATGATTAAACATGAAACTAATGTGATTTACTTGCTATTCTCGTATGCTATGTGAACGATTTGGAACGTTATATGCTCATTAACTTTGCTCGCCCACCTTGACAATTATAGCGCTATAGGATTAACTCCCCGCCCGCTATTCTTTTGGGTATTGTTAAGTTACCACCCCGCTAAACTATTGGGATTAGGCTATTTTATGCGTTGTATTCTAGGGTTTGATCATATTGTACGCCAAAATTGCATACTAGTAATCACATATATGAATCATGTTGGATATGAGCTTTTATTCTATTATGCTATGTAATTAAACTTGTATACTCGCCTTTGCTTTTGCATTGAAACTCTATTTTAATACATGTTGCAGGTTGATTGTTGAAGTATGGATGAATGATGAAACAAGTTTAGGGTGGACTAGATACACACCTAAATTATTTATCTTTTTGTGTTATGTTACTTGTTGGAACAATGTTGTATTTTGTTTTGATTATTGTATGACAATTTAGCAATTGCAATGAAATTTGAATTTAATTAAATATTGTCACATAGTGTTATGAAGTCTCTAGCAATCTATACACACTTCGTCTCATCCCGATGTTTCCGCCATCGGTTGGGGTGTGACAGATTGGTATCAGAGCCATAACTATAGGGAATTAGGAAAATTGCCATCCTTTTGCCCTAATCTATAGTTTTAGGAATTTTGCTTCTTATGTGTTGTTTAAAACTTTTGTACTCTACCATGCATGCTTCCTAACTATCCTTCTTGTTGATTAAATTTATATGCCTTTCCTAAGGTTAACATGAATACACTTTTGTTTATTTGCATACTCTTGTAACACAAACGAGACAACTTTACCAAAATAGGCGTGAAACCCACAATTTGGTAAACGACTCTCATTCTACCTTAAACTATTTTGCACGAAATTTCACCATTAAGCTAGGAGTGAAATCCACAACTTAATGGTAATTTCCATTTCAACTCTAGTGGACCCTTGTCATAGTGTCGAAATTTTATTTTGACCCGACAAGTACCAACCACATTTAGGGTACGAAATCGTCAAGTTAGGGGTGAAACCCGCATCTCGTCGATTAAGTCCCATTCCTCGATTTTCAATCTCGCCAAAGTCCCGATTGTTCCAATCGATTAGAGACGTGTAGTAACTGGAAGGGTAAGATACCGTTAATCGCTTCTCGACGAGAGTATCTTACCTATAGGCCAAAGCACGTTTTCTCTAATTCGAAAGGACTTTCGACCCACTTTGGAATAGTCGACGTTTCTCTACCCGAAACAATCCAATGTTTTATTGAGCCTCTCTTTTATGTATCTCAATTTGTATGTGATTTTATATTTGAACGTTCGCTTATTTCAAATTTCGTTTTCATTATTCCGCACGACATCGCAATCAAAAACAATAATAATCTCTCGTGAACAAACTAAATTTAAGATGCTTTCATTTATTCATGTTATGCTATGTGAAACTCATGATTATGCTATATGAGACGTTTAAACCTTTTTATGCTATGTGAATCAAGTTGAACCCTTTATGCTATGTGACACGTTATGCTATATGAATCATTTCATGAAAACAATTTTCTTAAACAAACATTATGATCAAGTCTCACCTATTCGTTCTTTTGAATCTTAGATGTCTTCTCATCTCGCTAACTCGTCTAAGAAGTCAAGGACCCGTGCCACGAAGAAGATGATGGCTTTCATGGCCGATCAATTTGCCCGTGTTGTTCCCAAGGTCATCACCGAGATTCGAGCTTCTGAAACTCCGAACTCTTCCGTCGACTCTAAGGTTGAAATACGCAAGCCCGCTTCGTTCAACTTCAAGCACTTTTCATCATGCAATCCCAAGCCATTCACTGGCAATGATGGGGTGACCGCCATGCTCGAGTGGTTTGATAGCATGGAGGTCACGTTCATCAACAGTGATTGCCCCGATGAGCTCAGAACGCGTAGTGCGACTGGGGTATTCCAAGCCCGAGCTCTCGAGTGGTGGACGAACGAAAGAAACATCCGTTCGAACGAACTGGCAAATGCGTTGGCATGGGAGGAAGTTAAGGCCCTGATGATGGATGAGTTCTGCCCTCCGCATGAGCAACAAAGGTTAGAGGAAGAATTTTGGGCTCTAAAGCAAGTGGGTGATGAGAACCTAGCCTACACCACCCGTTTCAAACAACTTAGCTTCATTGTCCCCCACCTTGTCATGACCACTGCGCACAAGATAAGTAAATACATCAATGGGTTACCCTCTGCTATGCGCGATACGATCGAGGCAGCCAAGCTCGACAATATCGAAACTGTTTACCGTTTGGCCGCTTCTCTGAACAATAATCGCATTCGCGATAAGCAAGCCTCAAACCCCGATTCTTTCAAGCCAACCAACCAGATTACCCAGCAGTCGAATAGCAATAGGGGGAAGAAGCGAAAGCAATCCAACCCCGTTTGTAACGTGATCGTACCGCCAGTTAACCCGAACCCTGTTGCTCCTGAGAACACCCAAAAGTCGTACACTGGGATTCACCCCAAGTGTGCCACTTGTAATTACCATCATCCCGCCAATGCCAGGTGTCGTTGTTGTGGAAATTGCAACCGTTATGGACATGACACCGCCTTTTGCCGCTTCAATCAACAACAGCAAGCACCACCAGCCCAACAGGCACAACAAGCTCCACCTGCTCCTCAGAACGCAAGACCCGCTAGAGCTTGTTTCAAATGTGGGGATGTTAATCACCTTCGTCCTCAATGCCCATTATGGAATCAAGAACAACAACAACCTCCTCGTGGACGCGCTTTCAATCTGAACGCAAATCAAGCGCGCAACGACAATGATGTCGTTAATGGTACGTTTCTTGTTAACCATCTTTATGCTTCAATACTGTTTGATACTGGTGCGGACAAAAGCTTTGTGTCCTTAGAATTCGAATCATTGTTAAATTGCACACGCTCTAAGTTACCTAAGTCGTTTTCCGTTGAAGTCGCCAATGGCAAGTCCATCTTAGTCGATTCCGTTCTTCGCGATTGTCGCCTTACTCTTAACGAGCACGTTTTCCCTATCGATCTCATACCCATGCAACTGGGTAGTTTCGATGTCATCATAGGCATGGATTGGCTTCAAAAGAACCATGCTGAAATCGCTTGTCACGAGAAATACGTTCGTTTACCTCTTCCATCTGGTGATGTTTTGCACGTCTATGGAGACCGACCTTCAAGGGGACTGAAGTTGATGTCCTGCACACAAGCAAACAAATACTTATGCAAAAAGTACCTTGCCTTTTTAGCCCACGTTGTGGAAGAAAAGGGCAAGGGAAAAAGTATAAGTGATGTTCCAGTGGTGCGTGACTTCCCTGACGTCTTTCCTGAGGATTTACCTGGTCCTCCTCCACCTCGATCTGTTGACTTTCGTATTGACCTCGTACCTGGAGCGACTCCTGTTGCCAAAGCTCCTTATCATCTTGCACCTTCTGAGATGCAAGAATTATCTACGCAACTTCAAGAACTCCTCGATAAGGGTTTTATTCGTCCAAGTACCTCACCTTGGGGTGCTCCTGTACTCTTCGTCAAAAAGAAGGATGGCTCTTTCCGCATGTGCATCGACTATCGTGAGCTTAACAAACTCACCGTCAAGAATCGTTACCCTCTTCCGCGTATCGATGACCTTTTCGATCAACTTCAAGGCGCTACCTGTTTCTCCAAGATCGATCTTCGATCTGGTTATCACCAGTTTCGTGTTCTCGAAGAGGACATTCCCAAAACCGCTTTTCGCACTCGCTATGGGCACTACGAGTTCGTGGTTATGCCTTTTGGCCTGACTAACGCGCCCGCTGTGTTCATGGATCTTATGAATCGTGTTTGTAAGCCCTACCTGGATCGCTTCGTGATCGTCTTCATTGATGATATTCTCATTTATTCTAAATCTCGAGCCGATCATGAACGTCATCTTCGTCTTATACTCGAGCTCTTACGTATTGAACGCTTATACGCTAAGTTTTCCAAATGCGAGTTCTGGATCAAAGAAGTCCAATTCCTTGGGCACGTTGTTAGCGAAAAAGGTATCCATGTAGATCCTTCCAAAATCGAAGCAGTGCAAAATTGGACCACGCCTAGATCTCCATCCGAAATTCGTTCGTTTCTTGGTCTTGCTGGCTATTACCGTCGTTTTATCTCCAACTTTTCTAAAATCGCCGTCCCTTTGACCTCCTTGACTCAAAAAGAGAAACCTTTTGTGTGGGGTCCCGAACAAGAGAAGTCTTTCCGAACACTCAAGGACATGCTTTGTAATGCTCCTATACTCGTGCTTCCTGATGGTAACAACGACTTCGTCGTGTATTGCGATGCTTCACGCCTCGGTCTTGGTTGTGTGCTTATGCAACGAGACATGGTCATCGCTTATGCGTCGAGACAACTCAAAATACATGAGAAAAACTATACTACCCATGACCTTGAACTTGGCGCAGTTGTTTTTGCGTTGAAAATTTGGCGACACTACCTTTATGGTACTAAGTGTGTGGTGTTTACTGACCACAAGAGCCTTCAACATATCTTCGACCAAAAGGAACTGAACATGCGTCAACGTCGTTGGGTGGAACTGTTAAACGACTACGACTGCGAAATCAAATACCATCCAGGTAAAGCAAATTTAGTAGCTGACGCCCTTAGTCGCAAAACTCATATGAAGGGTATTCGTTGTTTTCAACTCGTTAATGATCTTCAACACCGCATTCGTGAAGCTCAGTACGCCTCTATTAATGAAGGTAACTTCCATGTTGAGATACGAGGCGCTAGAGAACACGACCTCATGTCCAAAGCCGATGGTATCCTATAACTTGTCAATCGTGCCTGGATCCCTGATCGTGAAGACCTTCGAGACTTCATTATGAACGAGGCACACAAATCCAAGTACTCAATTCATCCTGGTGCTGACAAGATGTACCATGACCTACGTACATCCTATTGGTGGCCTGGTATGAAGAGAGACATTGCCGTGTACGTTTCTAAGTGTCTTACCTGTTCGAAAGTCAAAGCCGAACATCAACGACCTTCTGGTCTACTCGAACAACCTGAAATCCCCGTTTGGAAATGGGATAGCATTGCAATGGACTTCATAACTAAACTCCCTCGTACACCCTCTGGTCACGATAGCATTTGGGTGATCATCGATCGTTTGACCAAGTCCGCTCAATTCATCCCTATTCGTGAAGATTTCAAGGTTGAACGACTTGCTCGCATCTATACCGATGAAGTCATACGCCATCATGGTATTCCTCTCGACATCATTTCTGATCGCGATGGTCGATTTACTTCGCATCTCTGGCAAACTTTTCAGTCCGCTATAGGTACTCATTTAAATCTCAGTACGGCTTTTCATCCTCAAACGGATGGACAGACTGAACGTACTATCCAAACCCTAGAGGACATGCTCCGTTCTTGTGTCATCGACTTTGGTGGTAGTTGGGATGTGCATTTACCTTTGGTCGAGTTCTCGTACAACAATAGCTACCACTCTAGTATTCAAATGGCTCCATTCGAGGCATTGTATGGTCGCAGATGCCGATCTCCTTTAAACTGGCACGAGATTGGTGACAAACATTTTACTGGCCCTGAGATCATACAAGAAGTGACAGATAAGATTCACCAAATCCATGATAATCTACTCAAGGCTCGAAATCGTCAAAAGGTCTATGCTGACAAGGGACGCAAACCAATGGAATTCAACGTTGGGGATCACGTTCTACTCAAAGTATCTCCTTGGAAAGGAGTGGTTCGTTTTGGTAAAAAGGGAAAGCTTGCCCCTCGCTATGTTGGTCCTTTCAAGGTACTCGAAAGGATTGGTAAGGTGGCTTATCGACTCGATTTACCTCAAGAGCTCAACAACGTTCATCCGACGTTTCATGTCTCCAATCTAAAGAAATGTCTCGCTGATGAAGGACTTCATGTTCCTCTCGAAGATCTCCAAATCAACGAAACTATGCATTTTGTGGAAAAACCCGTCGAAATCATGGATCAAGGAGTCAAGTTATTGAGGCGCAGTAAAATTCCTATCGTCAAGGTTCGATGGGAAGGTAAACGTGGCGCTGAATTCACTTGGGAACTCAAGAGCGATATGAAGAAGAAGTACCCTCATCTTTTCCCTACGTCTTCCTAAATTTCGGGACAAAATTTCCTAAAGGAGGGGAGACTGTAACGCCCGGCTCTTTTGTACTTTCCATTTATAGAAAGTTTTGTTCGTATTTCTATTTTTGGAAACTTTGTATTCTTGTAATCGTTCTTTCTTTGTAATCGTTGTAAAAACCGAGACTTGAATCATTAATGAAACTCGTATTTTGTTACAAATATGATATACACACTTTATATATGCTCGTATGTTCGATTTGATGAATCAATTGATGTTTAATCGTTATTCTTGGAAACTATGTGCTAAACTTGTGATTAATCTAAACTTATGCCTAAAACATGTTTCGAATGTGAACGACACTTGATTTTGATACTTATACGCTTAATTATACTTGGTTTATACTCCTCATACTTTATTTTACCTTAAACTATGCTTAAATGGCAAAACAAGTCCCTAAATCACCCTAAAAGCCCTAAATAGTAAACTATGGGGGCTAAAATGGAAAATTTGGAAATTTCACCCTCTCGCGGGCCGCGTAAACTTAGTCTTTGGGTTTACGCGGGCCGCCTGGACACCCCCAGATCAGAAAACACAATCAGCTGCATTTCTACACGATTTTGCACGAAATCCCAACATCCAACCTCACCCAATCACCTCTAATCCACCTCTAATCACCTCCAATCATCCCTAACCTCTTCCACTATAAATACACACCTCCTCCAAGCATTTTTACACTTTCACAACTCTCTACACCTCACAAATTCACTCTCAAAGCTCTTGCAAAACAGAATTTCGGACAGATTCATACCCTTGCACTAAAGTGAGTATAACTTGCTCATTTCTCAACCAAATCACTTGGTTCTTCTTCCTACTTCCTTGGATAATCATGGGGTTTGATCCCTTGATCTCTCCTTGGAGAAATCAGACCTGGAATTGCCCTGAAAATGTCCATAAACTTTCTGTTATGTTTTAAACTCTTTCAAAACTTGTTTAAACTTATCAAACTTGAGTCTAACTCATCTCACACCTATGTCCTAATGCTTACAACCTCTCTTGTGGTTGGTTAAGCTTAAAAACAAGGTTGAGACAAACAAAATCAGAGGCTAAACCTCAAATACTTTCTGTTTTGTTTAGGGTATTTAACCCACAAGTCATGTCAAGCTTAGACCTTGATGAATGAGTGATTATGGAACAACTTGGGTTGTCCAAACATACAATCCTCACATGATTTGATGATTTCTCTTTAGTTAGGTTGTTTATATTATTGTACTAATCCTAGTTCGTGACCCTCCTTGGTTGTTTTTACATCAAGTGAAGTGGTGAACATTCAAGGGGTTCCTAAACGGAAGCTTGTTCTTCCTACCCCATACATGACTTCCATGATAACTCGAGGTGCCTAAATGAAGATCCTAATCTTCTACCTCCTACTTGAATTATTGGACTAAATAACATATAATACTTAACCTAGATATATATGTACATACTCATTCGAACCTTTAATGTTGAACTTGTGTTTATATGTTAAAGTCGTAGAATATCATCTAAGACTTTAAAACCTTGATATGATTCTAATGGGTGTACTACCCATGAAATACATTCTAACCATATTGGTTACATAGTGTCATACAAGGGTTATAAAGCTAAAGATGATTATTTTTAATATCATATTTAATGTTATGTTAAACTTCAAATTTATAATCTTCCGTTGAACGCCAAACTCACACACCTATGTTTCCTCGTGTAGAAGGACTAGGTGCTCCAAACTAATCCATCCACCAACTCACTCGCGGGATTTCAAGTAGGAAAGATTGCAACCACCGTGAGTATACTCGATTCCCTTTTTCCCCTTTATACTTTGGGATGCAACATGTATAATTATTCAAACGACTTTAAACTCAATTAAACTTACTCTATCCATGATTAAACATGAAACTAATGTGATTTACTTGCTATTCTCGTATGCTATGTGAACGATTTGGAACGTTATATGCTCATTAACTTTGCTCGCCCACCTTGACAATTATAGCACTATAGGATTAACGCCCCGCCCGCTATTCTTTTGGGTATTGTTAAGTTACCACCCCGCTAAACTATTGGGATTAGGCTATTTTATGCGTTGTATTCTAGGGTTTGATCATATTGTACGCCAAAATTGCATACTAGTAATCACATATATGAATCATGTTGGATATGAGCTTTTATTCTATTATGCTATGTAATTAAACTTGTATACTCGCCTTTGCTTTTGCATTGAAACTCTATTTTAATACATGTTGCAGGTTGATTGTTGAAGTATGGATGAATGATGAAACAAGTTTAGGGTGGACTAGATACACACCTAAATTATTTATCTTTTTGTGTTATGTTACTTGTTGGAACAATGTTGTATTTTGTTTTGATTATTGTATGACAATTTAGCAATTGCAATGAAATTTGAATTTAATTAAATATTGCCACATAGTGTTATGAAGTCTCTAGCAATCTATACACACTTCGTCTCATCCCGGTGTTTCCGCCATCGGTTGGGGTGTGACATAAATTATTTACATTTTAAAATAAACTAGTGGGTTTCGTGTGCGCTACGCCGTGGGTACTCTACCTGTATTGTTCATTACGGTATCGACACTTGCTATAGCAACTGAAAGATAAAATCTAATAAATAAAGTCATGATATGCACAAAAGAATATCGACACCTGTTTTATATCAATCAAAAACCTTAAAAACGAATAAGCCATGTGTAGTGATCAAAATAAGAAAGTAAAAGTCAATAAGTGGTTAAAACAGAAACTTTGAAAGTGTACTATTGCACCAACTTTGATCAATTAATAGATATTGAGTAATCTCCATACGTGTGTTTGATTGGTGATGCAAAAGTAAACATGTTTTTCTTAGTTTAATGGTTGGGAGTGATAGTTTAAATTTGTATTGTTATATGAGGGCATAATGGGAAGTGTTAGATGAGAAGTGTTGGATGTGTATGTGTCAAATGGATGTGGATTCAATGGTAGTACAAAGCGCACAAAAAATAGTACCAAGTTGAATAGTGAACATGTGAGACAAAGTATTTTTGCTAAATAAAGGAGGGATAATTTCTATCATTCTGGTTGGGTTGATTGGTTAAACCGTTCTCACTGTAACCTGTTCTCTTCAAATAAACTACATCAAACCAGTTAACTATTATGAAGAAATCGTCAGAAAACTCAAGTTATTGATTTATTTGGATCCCAATTTGTTTATGTTGATTTTCAATCATGAAAATTCTAACCCTTTGATGTTTCACCTCCATTAATATAATTGATGTGTAACTTTGAGACACTATGCTATATAGTGGTTTGTTCTGTACCTGACATTCTTGAAACATGCTACTTCAGTCTAAAAAGTTAACGTCCGTTAATTTTGTTTGTTTAATGAGGGGTAAAACGGTCATTGTACGATTTAATTTGAGTTAACTATCATTTTCGTCCCTAATAATGTTTAATTAATATTCTAAAACCGTCTCCGTAAGATGTACCACAAAACTCTCCGGTTGTTGCACCCATGGACCTTCCATTTGCAGCATGGTTATATAAACTATGATGTTCTACAAAATTTCGAATTTTGTAACGTTATTTTTAAAGCAACTGGTTATTTTAGACGTGTTTTGTCACACCCCGATATTTCCACGTATTACCGGTGGGGAGTATCGTGACGTAGTTGATATCATCATGGTCAAACAACACAAATTATAATGCACAGCGGAAGCAAAAGATAGATTTATTTCAACTGAATAATATTGTAATATCAAGTATCACAAAAGTAGTTGAAACAGATCCACAGGCGGATCAAATAAAAAGGAAACATAGTTCATCAGACTTAATGCATCCAAGCTTGCGAGACTCTTAATGATGCTAAGGAGAGGCCAGCCTATTACGCTTAGTACCTGCACTTAACCTTTTTGGGAAAATACGTCAGTTTACACTAGTAAATACAATTAACTGACTCATTTTGAAAAGGTTTAAAAATTTATTTGAATGCACGTGGCACAAAACATTTTATAACTTGGGATAATTATTTATATATATAAACTTTGTAAAAGAATTACATGTTTCTTTTGCGTTCAGTAGCCCAGTTTTGACACCGGGTTAAAGATTAATTGACACACCACATTATTTATTTATGCACTGACGGGTGTACGCCTACACCCCGTGCTTAGGTCGTGGCCATTTCGTAAAATGATGTCAAGGATATCCGGGACATGGTCATTAACCCCCCAAAGGCTTTAAGCAAACAAAACATTTTTAAACGGGACATTTCAATGATTTAACCTTCATACAATTAAAGATTCAATGCCCGACCAAGGGGTATTTTATATACCGTACCCCAAGCCAGTATAGGGAAAATAAGTTAAAAGTATTTACCTTTGCAAGTATAATTCACAAATAGCAAAATGCGAGTAGCTTTTACCGGGTCTCCTATTCTGGAACGAAGGTTTATAATAACCTATTAGAATCCTAACGGGTCTTTAATTAAGTTTAAGCTTAGACCGGTTAGTTTTAAAAGAAGATACGGTTCAAACGCATGAATAAGCGGAGACCAGAATAGAATGTGATTTAGACCCGACAGTTTGAAGACTTGTATGATATGGGTAAACTAAACACATTCTGGATTTTGAGACAAAGATGATAAGGTTTGACCCGTTTCGGCTAATATATGCAAACTAGTTATATAAGCCGATCCGAACGCGAAAAGTGCGTAACGGGTAACCATATGAGTCATATACAAGTTTCCTAAGTTGACATGCCTTAAATATGTTGTGACATCAGTAAGATATCTTCTATTATGCCCAAAACGGATTTAAACTCAAACTATGCCCCGTAGGAGTATTTTGGTCATTTTAAAGGTTATAAAAGAGTTTAAATGATAATCTGAGTTACAGGTCTGATGTAATCAGTAAATATTCTTATTTTTATAAGTAATATCAGTAGGGTATCACCTATATGTGAAATTTACTATTTATAACCAAACTATGCACCGAAGGGGCATTTTGGTAATTTCACATAAGCTTATAAGGTCAAATTTGGAATCTGACTTTAAAAACTTTTACTTACTATTAGAATATAAAAATTTATTTAATATATCAGTAGGTATCAAGTCTTATATATCTAATATGGTTTTAATACATACTATGTGTTAAAAACGCTTAAAAAAGCGATTTTGAGCTATTTCCGGGCTCTTAAAGGAAAGCTGATATTTTTATTATTCCAGAAGGCTCAAAATGTTTTATTTATCATATTAGATCAGTAGAAAAAGGTTTGGTGTCAAAAGGTTTTGTAAAACTCATTTTATAGCCAAAAAGGGCAAAATCGGCAATTACGGAATCAAGCTTAAAACTCTAAGTTATGCTCAGCCTAAAAATAAATAAAAATCTTCAAAAATCCCAAAATATTATATTACATTAGTGGGTAAAAATTTTGGTATTGAAAATCGGGTTTAGATAGGCTATATGTTAATTACGCCGTTTAAATAATAAAAAGCTTTTTATTTACGCTAATGAGCATAACTCCTATTCTAGACCTCAAACTGATATCAAATTTTAAGGACAAGTTTATAATTTAGTAACTAAGGTTTCTACTCTTTTACATTTTCAAAAATCACGTTTTAAGGTGTAAAGGGCATAATAGTCAACATTTAGGTGTTTAACGGAAACATGCATATGAATTGAATAACTAAAGAACCAAGTTGTGTAACCTCAGGGGGTTACACTAATCTATAACCTGGTCCAAATAAAGCTCTAAGGCATTTCTAAACAATGCTTAAACGGGTCAGAACTGAAAGTCAAAGCAGAAGTCAACTTATGCGACTTTCGGTTCCGAACCGAGCCTAAACTGAAAATTGTCGGGTTGAACATGTTTAGACATATTCTTACACTAATTACTAAGTTATATTAATGATAAAACAGGTTGCATAACTTCTACATTACTAATTATACATTAATTTGAAAATAGGCTTTCTTTTGACTTTTTAATATTAACTTTGACCCGACAATTGACCTAGTTAGAGTGGGAATCAGAGGGTGCCATTTTAAGGGTTTATTACCCACATAATTACCAACTCATAGGTACTTTCAATTCATGATTTGACTGGATAATTAATAAATAATCACGAAGTCAAACTCTAATTACGACGGTTTGACTTTAGGCTAATTAACTAGGCAAAAATTAATTAAGAAAGGTTAAGGACACTTGCAAAGGTCCTAAGCACGACTAGGAAGCCTAAGATGACTTAGTTGCTGACCAGAGAGCTCCAGGGGAAGTGTGGAAGTGAGTTTTGAAATGAACATCTTCAAGTGTTGCAACTCCACTTCATTATATAGGGATTTAGAGTGCACAAGATCATCACAACTAAGTCTACAGGTGTAATATGATGTCCTCATGTGTCCCTATTGCATGTAAAACCATTGGGGCAGCCTCTGGTATGCAAAACAAGTGTTTAAAGTCGGTTAACAGGCCTGAACTGGCAGCTGCCAAAGTTTTCTGTCGCTGGGGTGCTCTGGCGGCCCGCGTAAGGGTATCTTGACACCTTACGTGCCCCGCGTGGGGGTCCAGAAAAGGTTAAACAAGTTTCAGCTTATTGCATTTTTGGTCCCTGGTCCTTTATACGTGGTTTCAACTTCCAAAATTGCATTTTAAGCCCTCTAACTTGATTTTTAAGGGCTCCAAGACCTATACAAACTTTGTTAAGTCCTTGGTTAACTTTGTGATCACCCGTAAAGCCTTAATTTTCAACGTTGACGCTTTTAACCCCTCGTACACGAATTTTATCATAACTTTCTCATACGATAACGAAACTTTGTGAAATTTTTATCACATATTCTAGTGAGCATATTTTATCATTACAAAGCCTCGGGTTTGTTAAAAGGTCACTCAGAGGTGTACTTTAAACATGTTGACACATTTAACCCCTGTAGTTTGTAATCTCTCACTTTCTTTCACAATTAGCTTCGTATGATCCATGATTTATTCGTTTAAGGGTATAAACATCGTGTAGGGTTATTGTAAAGTATATTTATTCATTGTTGACATTTTAAACCCTTATATTCACAGACTTTCTCTGTTTGTCAACTTTAGTCCTTCTAAAGTAATCTTTTACACGTGTAAAGCTCATGACACGTGTCGATACATTATTGGTCATAAATTTTCGAGGTGTTACATGTTTAAACTATCCGGCGCTCATCCCAAAATACAACATTAAGACATGTTATTTTATCTATGTTTAAACTAACATGTCGTAACGCACTTATTTTTATCCATGTTTCGGTGTGAGTTTTGTTCAAATAACCTATAATAATTATAAAACTGATAATAAAAAAAAAAACTCGATCACACTAACATTTTATGTAAAAACATAGGATAAAAAATTATATTAATTGTAAAATAAGAAAAGTAAATCATTTAATCAAACAAATTATAAAAAACATATATTTTTATAAAAAATAGAGAAAAGTGTCCGGATAGTCCCTGTGGTTTGCTCCGTTTTCACCTATAGTCCCTAACTTTTTAAAATTACAGCTATAGTCCTCAACTTTTGCAATTTCGTTCCCGGATAGCCCCTGACGTAGATGGGGGTTAGTTTTCTCAGTTAAGTTGGTGTGAATGGACTATAATGCCCTTAGTGTTAAATTAGTAACTAAAATGTTTCAAAAAATATAATTAATATTTAAAATTTATATGGGACCCACCAAACCCACTTCATCTTTCTCCACCACCACCACCACCACCATCAAGATCTCCATATGGATCAGAGACACCTTCATTCACTCGAAATTCCACATATTAACTTATAACGTCAACCTGGTAAATAAACTTCACTTCAGTTGCAATTCTTGATTAAAATTCTAATAAAGTATCAAAGTAAAAAAAAATAAGATCTCCATGTGCATCAGATAGATACATTCATACATCCACAGTTCCACACATTGACTTATATAGTCAAACCTGGTAAGAAACTTCACTCCACAGATTGCTTAGCTTACCAGATCCTCCAATATCAGCCGTTCGATGTACAAATCGGCCATTGTTTCTGGCGAGATCTTTTTTCAAATCTAAGAAATTTTCAGCCGTTTCGGGTTCGCGAATCTTTTGAAATTCACAACAGATTTGTTTAATGAGTCGCTTGATTCCGGTGAAGCAACTGAACTGAGATCGAGGTTCGAATGTGAAAGCACAAAATCCCCGGACAACCGCGCCACTGCCAGTACATCAAAAAAGTTGCAAGTTTTTTTCATGGCTCAACCGATAGTCGGAAGATGTGGGTGTTGCAGGTTTGAGGTGGTGGCCGGTGGAAACGACGGGTTGCAGGTTTGAGGTGGTGGGCGGTGAAAAAAGGTGTTGCAGGTTTTGAGGTGAGGTTATTGGTGAATGAGAGAACTGGGGGAGCGGTGGTTTTGTTAGAGCATCACAATAGAGAAGTTTTTTGATGTTTTTAAAGAGAGAGAAAGTGATGTGGAGGAGAGATGATGTGAGGTGGATGAGAGAGGGTGTGGTGATGTATGTGAGGAAAAATGAGAAAAATGGAGGGAAGGAGGTTATGTGAGTGTGATGTAGGAGAGAGGAAAGAGAAGAGATAATATATGTTTTTGTGTTGTGTGAGTAGAGCAAGAGAGAGAAAGATGGGTATTGGTTGGGCAAGTGACAACTAGGCACTAGAAAAAACATAAAAAATACCCCTTATTGAGGATGCTCTTAAGAGACAAAGAGGGAAAAAGGGTGGGGGTGGGGTTGGGGCGGTAGTGTGGGTCACATGTACTTTTTTAATATTTTATTTATTAGTGTTTTTAATAGAGAGGGCATTTTTGTCATTTTACACCAGCTTAACAGAGAAAACTAACCTTCATCCACGCCAGGGACTATCCGGGAACGAAATTGCAAAAGTTGGGGACTATAGCTGTAATTTTAGAAAGTTAGGGACTAAAGGTGAAAATTAAGCAAACCACAGGGACTATCCGAGCATTTTTCTCTAAAAAATATATATATATATATTTTTTAATCAATGAATTAAGAAAGTTTTTAAAGTAATCAATAATAGGGGTGTGCAAATTACAGTTCGGTTCGTTTATTACCTTTAACCATATACGTAAGTGCTTTTGGTTATGGAATTTCCTTAACAATAACCATAATCGAACTTTGGTTTGGTTAATCGGTAATGAGACTCGGTTATGGTTCCGTTTAAGTTAATTTCAATTAATTAACCGATCTAAGTTCAAACTACAATTTAAACTAAATGAACTTATCAGACAATTATTGTCTTAGTTACAATCATTTTTAAAATATAAAAAAAAGAAATTAACATACACATGCATAAAATGAGTCAAATTTTATACAATAACTATTTTTTAAACATTTTAAAACTAATTATATAACATACAAAGCTTTCATATATGTTTTTTTTGTATGTGTATAGAGTTTGATTTCTTGAACATGTATATCTTAAATTTTGATATATTTTAAAAGCATGTCTTAATTCATTTCGATTCGTCTCGATAACGTTCCGTTACGTTCGGTTATGGGACACATTTAACTATATCGATAACCGACTTATTGGTTAATCAAATAGCATTATCCATAACCGTCATTTAATATCGGTTATCGGTTAATTTGGTTTGGTGGCGATTCAGTTATCAGTTAATTTCGGTTAACGGTTAAGGATTGCTCTCCCCTAATCGATGAAACAATAGTGATAACTAATAAAATAAAAAGAAAGAAAAGATATTAGAAGAAAAAAACTTAAGTAAATTACAGATTACCTCCTTTATAAATAAATTTCAGATTACGTCCTTTGGGCAAAATGGATATTTTACCTTTAAGTTTAGACGTTTAGTTAGCTTAAAGGACAAAAAGTGTGCAAATTTTTTATATATAAAGGACATTGTGCGTGTTTTTTTAATACAAAGGACAAAGAGTGCAATTTAATATATAAATAAAGGACAATTTGTGTAATTTATTCTTAATTACTTAGTTTAGTGTTCGTCCAAAATTATGATTAGTGTACTTGGAAAGAAAAATGAGTTTATTTCCTTCATTGCCTCTCCATCTAACCCTAGATTTCCAATTTCGCATCGCTTATTTGGATGATAGCTCCTCGCAAGTGTGAATTTGGTAATAGGTTTTGGCAATGAAGGATCACACCAACACATCTCGTTAAACCTCTTGCTCTTGATCACGTTCTTTTTCTTCACTCAATGATGTTTCGAATATAAATTAAAGATCATTTGAAGAAAAGAGATATTTTATGGTTTTAAGTTTCTAACTGGTTGACTCAAAGAAAGTGAGTAAAAATTGAATCAACACAAGGATGGTTTATGGGACACCAAGATGGACAATGGAGCGATCGAATCATGCACTGACCATGGATTCGCCTATCCATTTTTCTCTTAAAATAATACATCGTAATAAGCCCAAAAGCGATTTAAATATGTAAAACATTGGTGAAATCGCTTGCAGACTGATAGTTTTCCAAAGTACCTTGCTTTCGAAAAACATTAGGCTTTGTTTATTTCTCATCTGTTGTGTAATAACTAGAACATATTAGCAATGTATAGAAGAGAATGAGAGAATGGGAGATGAATTTCTTATTGATATATCACATACAAAATACATGAGCCACTATATATAGGCTATAACATTAATACAAACATAAATGTGACATAGGAGTTACAAATGTGTATAGTTACTAATAATGGATGCATTCATAACACTCCCCCTTGACAATCCACATGATGATATACTATTCTTTAATACGCTTGGTGATGCTGCCTCGTTAAAAACCTTGCTAGGAAAACCCAGTGGGACAAAACCTCAGCTAAGGGAAAAAGAGTGCAACGCGTATTGTCTCCCCCTAATACTTCTGGATCAGGTATGTTGCCTTATTAAAGAAAAAGAGTACATACACTGTGTTTAGTGGACTGTTTCTGTGATAACTCAGTCTACGTAACTCGAATTTACGTCTTTCCAAAGACAGAATTCAAGTCCCAATGCCTAGTATTTATACCCGAAATGTGCACCCCCCGCGTGTCGCGAAGGGATTCCCTTACCCTGTCGCGACTCGCCTGGGAAACCTATCTAGCCTAGGGTTGCTTCGTCACTAGTATAGGCTTGATGAATTGACAGTTCGTTAATTCTCGTTGTTGACAGCACATTTTTAAAGATAATCGTTAGTTAGGGTTTACCCCCCTTGAGTTTTAGGGGCCCTAATCCTGATTCTAAATAATTTGAAATTTTTAGGGTTTGTTCAGAATTACTTGGGTTTCTCAATTAGGGTTTCCTATTGGCCAAATTAAATAATAATTAGGACTTTTGATGAGAGTTGTTACATTCTCCCCACCTTAATAAAAATCTCGTCCTCGAGATTTATTGGCATAAATGAGAATATTTTCTCTTCATTTCTGATTCCAGCTCCCAAGTATATTCAGCTCCTCTCTTTGAATCCCATCTGACTTTGACTAAAACTAGTCGTTTGTGTTTGAGAAACTTGATCTTTCGATCCTCAATTTGAAGAGGTTTCTCAACAAATTTTAGCTTTTTGTTTACCTCTATATCTTGAAGAGGTATTACTAGTGATTCATCTGATAAGCATTTCTTGAGATTGGATACATGAAATACATCATGTACTCCAGCTAATTCTTCTGGTAGTTGTAAATGATAAGCAACTGGTCCTATACATTGAATCACTGAAAATAATCCTACGTACTTTGGATTAGCTTTCTTTTCTTATCAAATCTAACAACTCCTTTCCAAGGAAATACTTTCAATTAGCATTTTGTCTCCAACTCGAACTCCAATGGCTTTTGTCTATCATCTGTATAACTTTTCTGACTATCTCTAGCCGTCTTCAGCCTTTCCTTCGTGATACTGAATATCACAGTCGTAGTCACTTAGGATTTTCATCCATCTCCTTTGCCTCATGTTTAATTCTTTTTTTTTTCCCAAATATATATCTTAAATTCTTATAATCCGTATAGACAGTAAAATTACTTCCATACAGATAATGTTTTTAATCTTAAGGGCAAAATTTATGGTTCCTAATTCTAAGTCATGAGTGGTATAGTTTTCTTCGTTCTTTTTCAATTACCTTGAAGCATACGCAATTACCTTCTTGCGTTGCTTAAGCACACATCCTAATCCTAGTTCTGAAGCATCACAATATACTTCAAAATTTTCAGTTCCTTTTTGTAAAACTAGAATTTTATTAATTTATGCTTTAAGATCCTAAAGGCTTCTTCTTGTTTAGGTCCTTATTCAAACTTACCTGTTTTATAGGTTAGCTTAGTTAATGGTATAGTTATCTTTGGAAAAATCCTTAATATAGTATCCGACTAAACCTATAAAACTTCTAATTTCTATTGCGGATTGCGGAACTTTCCATTTGGTAATTGCTGTTATCTTATCAGGATCTACGTGAATACCTTCAAGATTCACCATATGACCTAAAATTTGCACTTCTTGCAGCCAAAATTCACACTTCGAAAATTTGGCGTAAAGCTTTTCTTTTCTTAATAGAGTTAAGAGTGCATGCAAATGCTGACAATGTTCTTCCTGACTTTTGGAATAAATAAGTATATTGTCGATGAAGACAATTACAAATTTATCCAAATATAGTTTACAGATCCTATTCATCATGTCCATGAATGCTTGGAGGTGCATTCATTAATCCGAAGGGCATGATTGTAAAACTCGTAATGACCATACCTAGTTCTGAAAATGGTTTTTAGGTATGTCTTTCTCTTGTATTTTTAATTGATGATAACCGAAGCGTAAAAAAAATATCTAGCTCTTTGAAGTTGATCGAATAGATCATCAATCCTAGGTAATGGGTATTGATTCTTAATTGTAACCTTTATTCAATTCCTTATAATCAATACACATTTTCATCGAATCATCCTTTTTAAATAACACTGTGTTAACCGATAAGGTGTCTTGGCTTATCGGTATAGTTCCTGGATTTAAAGGAATTCTAAATTCTATCTCCCTATCAGGTAGTAACCCTGATAACTCTTTTTGGGAATATATCTGGGTATTCTGAAACTTACAGAAATTTCCTTAAATTCTTTATCTTTAGTATTGATGATTACTGAAATCATGTATACTATTCCTTGCTTTTGTTCATGATTAGCACTTTCATTACTGATATGAACTTTAGGGTTTTACATAGCTTATCTCCTATAATCATTATTACTTCTCCAGTGGTGCACAAATTTCTATGGAATTCTTATCATAGATAATTCGAGCATAATTGTTTTACTAATCAATCCATTCTTAGCACAACCTTGATTTCAATTAATTTCATAGATAATAGGGTTGCAGAAAAATTATAACTTAAAAGTTCTATTTCTATGCTTTGCAGAACCTTATTTATTTTAAATGAATTCCCATCTGCCGTTTCTACTGTAGAAATTTGCCTAATGCTGGTTAAAAGTAAGTTATGAGTTTGGAAGAATAAAGTATTTATAAAACTTTGGTTTACACCAGAGTCAAATAATATTTTGTGTAAACGTTGTGAACTAAGAACGTACCGGCTATCACATCTGGAATGAGCTCTGCTTCCTTAGCAGTCAGTTGGAAGGCTCTTACATTCCTTTTTGCTCCTTCTGCAGGTTTAGCTTGATTGTCAGATGGTTTGTTCAGTTTTGGACAATCTGGCCTAAGATGTCCAGCTTCTCCGCAGTTGTAGCAGACTGAAAATTTCTTCCTCCTGCAGTCTTCTTCTTGATGCCCCGGAATTTTGCAAAAATTGCAATATCCTTTGCATCATCCAAAATGCTTCCTTTTGCAAAAATTGCAAAATGGGCTAGTAGAAGATTGTCCATTCCCTCCTTTCTTGAAATTGTTATGGTTACCCGAACGTAATTCTTGGGTAATCTTTTGGGCTACTTCCTTCCTTCTATTTTCTTCTCTTGTCCGTACTAGTTCGTCGGTCAGAGTATTGGCTAATTCCACCGCATCATCAATCGTGCGAGGTTTCGCAGCCTTGACGATATTACGGATTTCGGAAATCAATCCCCAAATATAACGAGAAATAAGTACCGGCTCTGGCGAAGCCAGGGTTGGTACCACTCGAGCATATTCGAAGAATGTCGAAGTATAACTGCGACAATCTACATCCACCATCCGGTGGTTTAGAAACTTATTTGCCATTTGATCTTTTTCATACTCAGGACAGAATTTTCTTTCTACAAAGCTCTTAAATTCTTCCCAGTTCATAGCATACGCCATCCTTCTTCCTTTTGCTTGTAACACCGTATTCCACCATTCTAGCGCCACTTCTTTGAAAAGATTTGATGCATACATGACCTGATCATCCTGAGCACATTTACTTATGGCAATTACTGCCTCGGTTTTTTCTAACCAACGCAGTGTCGCAGTCGCTCCTTCATTGCCTGCAAACTCAGTGGGTTTACAAGCAAGAAATTCTTTGTAAGTGCAACCAGGCATTGCAGTTTTCCTTTTCTTAGGGAACGGAGCTTGTCGTGGTTCATTATCATGATTAACATGATTACCGCCTCCATTTACACTATTACTGAAGTTATCTTCAGAAATACGTTTACTTGGAATGATTTGTTGAGGTTCGATTGGATTTTTAACAGCAGCAACGATTGCTGGAATAGCATTGGCTATCCCTTGAGCAACTATTTCTGGAATAGCGTTGGCTATCCCTTGAGCAATGATATTTTCTATATCTTGCCTAGTCACATATTGGTCCCCCGGTTGTTGCTCAGATTGATTAACCTCATTAACTAGTTCATTATTAACGTTTTCCATCTGATATCTAATTTATAGATAAATAATTAGTATAAAGGAAATAATCCAATGTCACAATTTAATTGCACATAATCACGTAAACGAATATACAAACAAAATTGTAACTTTCTAAAATTTCCTTATATCATGCTTCTATATACACCCGTTTTATTATTTATTCTACACATACTGATTTTACTATTACTATTACACAACCACAGTTTCATAATCCCTATCCTTTGTCAGGTGATATTCTAGTAACGGCGTTCCTTCTCATCGTATTTCCAGGAGATCTGTCCCAAAATCTCTTGGATCCTATTTCCAGCATCCATTAGTTCTTTGTTAAAATAACGGAGTTCAACCATATTCTCGTTACTCATTGGTGGATTTGGTAAAGGTTCTGGATTGAACTTAGGAAAAAGCTTATAGGGATGGTTTTGTAACAGTATTTCATTATTCAACCATTCGTCTATTTGCCAGTGGATTGAAGGTTTTGGAATAGCTGGTTCTAAATTCATTGGTAGTTGTGTTTCAAGAGAATGAATAAAATTATTTTCATTAATAGGCTCAATAGTATCCCCTTTTACCATTATAAAATCTAGTTCTTCTTGAGATGGTAAACCCTCAATTTGCCTAGAGCTTTCTCCAATTTCCATTTTCTTAGGCTTGGGTTTCTCAAGAGGTAAGGCATTGAATTCTATAGGTTCTTCTGTGTCTGGTATATACCTATTGAAATCTCTGGAAACTTCTATTCTTACTGGATAGAGATTTAAATTCTGAAGGGCATCAGACAAGTTACTCATGCTGTTTAGCAAAATACACACAATTACAAAATTAGAAATCATAACAAAATTTTATAGAAAAACTTTTAAATATTATTTCATACTGGGTAACTTATCAAAACAACTGAAAATACAAACATACTAGGTTTTATTTGTAAATTTATTTATTTAGCTTATATTTAATAAGGATGCTAAAACTTGAATCAAAATATTTAAAGTTTTGTATTTACTGCTATAGTGGTTAGCCTATAAAGATCTGCCCATACTGTATACAGTTAACTAGATAATAAAACATATAATCAGTTAATAAAACATGTTTTCACAAAATAACAATTAAATTTCCTAAGTATCTCTCAATTATTTTAATAGGCTAAAATCAATAGTAAGCTTAAATCAGTGGCTCTGATACCACCTTTTCCTGTCACGGCCCTTGGCCCTGATTTGACCCGGTCCAGAGCAGCGAGGCAGAAAATCCGATGGTATCTAATTAAATGACAGCGGAAGTATTTTTAAACAGGATCGATTAATATTAAAACTGCTCATTTATATATAATATAGGGATAAATCCCATAATTTACAATAAAGTGATTTCACTGGGAAATCTTTATTTTTCAAAACATGTTTCTTTATTTTATACTGAGCCACTTCCTTGAGCTTGTAGTGCTTTATGGCACTTTTCCTAGATCATGACAGATCACCTGAAACATGTTTGAAAAAGGTTTTGTCAGCGGGAAATACTGAGTGAATCATTCTATTTTTGCATAATGATGCATAGTTATTAATTACAGTGTAAGAGCGATTACAATGGCTTCTATCTTATTTTTATCTGGCATTCTGTCACAATGGTGACAAGTCACAATGGTGACGATGGTCATACCACTATTAGATTAATGAACCTAAATAGTGATGATTATCCCTGTAGGTCAATGAACCTAACAGTGATTATCCCGAGTAGGTTAATGAACCTTAACTGGGAGAAATTAGTAATGTGCACAATACCCCACTAACCAGTAATTCAAGATATCCACGACTTAGTCCCTGTAATTATAACCTTGAAAATAATTTGAGGTATTGTAAAATAGTTGATAAAAAGAGAATGACTCACATTACAGATTTAACGAGCAGAGTATAAGCCTACTGATTAGCCTTGATTAACCTAATTTAAATAACAATGCACACACAAACAGGTTAGTAACTAATACAGCAGTTACGACAATTCACGAGATTAAACCCTCACAATGATTTACAAGTGCAATACTTATCAATTCAGTGGATTCACAACGAATGACAGAGTATAGTCCGATTTCGAGCAGTACTTAAACATTCAAGTCGAAATCACGATGAATTAACAAAGTATAAACTCAATTTGAGTGGCACTTAAACAATCGTTGGATAGTTACAATCGATCGGACGTTGAATCGTAATAGCGATCGAGTTGTTACCCTGATTGTGGCAGCAATTAGTGATTGTGTGTGTTTAGTGGACTGTTTCTGTGATAACTCAGTCTACGTAACTCGAATTTACGTCGTTCCAAAGACAGAATTCAAGTCCCAATGCCTAGTATTTATACCCGAAATGTGCACCCCCCGCGTGTCGCGAAGGGATTCCCTTACCCTGTCGCGACTCGCTTGGGAAACCTATCTAGCCTAGGGTTGCTTCGTCACTAGTATAGGCTTGATGAATTGACAGTTCGTTAATTCTCGTTGTTGACAGCACATTTTTAAAGATAATCGTTAGTTAGGGTTTACCCCCCTTGAGTTTTAGGGGCCCTAATCCTGATTCTAAATAATTTGAAATTTTTAGGGTTTGTTCAGAATTACTTGGGTTTCTCAATTAGGGTTTCCTATTGGCCAAATTAAATAATAATTAGGACTTTTGATGAGAGTTGTTACACTAATTTACATACTTCTTAAATATGCTAAAATCTTCGACCTTCATAACTTGTATCTGGATTGAGATCGAACTCTATGCAAGTCTAATATATATCAATCATAACCCAGGACGCCATATTGTTCTTGTGGAACTATCCCGTGTCTCGAGTTTGTAAATATGTCAAATAATTATTTAATGCGCTTTATAATTCTGCCTCGTTAAAAACCATGCCAGGAAAACCCAATGGGACAAAACCGTAGCTAAGGGAAAAGAATGCACTACGCATTATACATAATTAACAACATGATTTATGATGATGTTAAGTTAGTACTTCGGGACCTATAAGATAAACTGATACTACTGGATCAGTTATGTTGTCTCGTTAAAAACCTTACCAAGAAAAACCCAATGGGAAAAACTTAGTGAAGGGAAAAAGAGTGCAACATTTGAGATTAGAACTGTAATCTTACCAATACAACGTAATATCAGATGTCGTCTTGTTTGCAAGATACGTCAATGCTCTGATCGCAATTAAGTATGGTACTTCTTGACTAAGTAGTTCAACATCCTTTTCTTGGGGTTGATAAGAATATTTTTTCTATGTCAAGCGATCAGACAATCGTTCATGTGCTCAACGAATGAGCTTTTTATATATAACATCTTCTAGATGTAGTCAGATTGATGAGCAAAAATAGTACATATATACTCGAAGCTACAGGTCGAGGATAACTACACTTTGTAAAGGTCATTCAAAATTTTCCTCTTTAGTTTGAGAGTTCCCTCTCGATGATGTTTACATTATCACTGTAAGAGTGAAATCTTGTTAAATAGATGTAGCTCATTTTATCAAAATTATACCTCTCTTTTCAGAGTATAGTCGACTGTACCACATACGAGTAGTTTCCTTTAAGACTCATATATATAACACATATGGGGTTATTGTTTCATAATGCTTTGAGCATTTTTTAATCCTTCAGGGGTTTTCATACAGATGTCATTTGCAATTGTCTCGTACATGTATACGGTGATGACATCCATAAGTTGTTTTATCTGAAGTCATTCTGAGATTGCGAGGCCGCTTAAACATCTAAAGATTATCGCATCCACTACAGGGGTATACGTTTCCTCGTAATCAACTACTGGGATTTGGGAAAAATCTTTATGTTAAAATGCGTGCCTTACATCGCAAAAACTCATTATTTACGTTTCCTTTTATTTAAAGACACCCATTTATAACCTACTGGTTTGACGTCTATGGGTGTTCGAACTGCTGATTCGAAAACGTTTAGTTTGTCGAGCAAATTTAGTTCAACCTTGAGTCATGTAGCCATTTTGGCTATTTGTGTGCGTACACTCTTGCACACTTTCTATATATGTAATCTTTTTTTTTTCATCGATTACATCTATTGCTATAGCATAATCAAATATATCATTTTACACGTGTTTCATTACGGTTCCATATTGTACTTATTTTGTACATAATTCATCGCGATCTCATATTTGTTTGGTACTAGAGTTTCTTTTAGAACTCCATTAGCCTCTTTTGGGGTTTTGACAACAACCTTCTTTAAGGTTTAGTATGCAACCACTTCTGGGGTTTTGTATGCAACCACTTATGGTGTTTTGTGTGCCACCTCTTTTGGGGTTACACCAACTGCGTTACTCTGCTCTTTTTGTGCTTGTGGGTTTTATCTTTTTGGAACCGATTTATCTCTCACAATTTATTAATATGATAATCATTTTGTGAGTACTTCCATTTGAGCAGATAAGTTTAAGCTGGTATATGTGACTTTGTCACCTTATTTGTGTTAGTGAATGCATCTTGTATTTCATTTGTTATTATTTGCAAATACACGCTCTTTCTTTTGGACTTCAGATTTGCATTGACCACTTCAGGGGTCGATATATAATATGATGCATTTTTTTTGTTACCAGTCTTTCATTTTCTTGTCTCCCCCTAAGACTGGGAATACGATGTACATATCCCATTTTATATGTTGTGGTGGTTCTATTGGTACATAGGCTGCACAACAAAATATATATAAAAAAAATGGAAACTTGGTTCTCTTCAGGAGACCAGTTGCAATGGGGAGTATTTGTGATAAGCAGTTGGTTTTGAATTGATATAATCAATCGACGAATTCTGTCTCGACTACGTATGCCTCTCACTATATTTCACATTGTGCCCAACAATGGTCCCTACAATTGGGTTGTCAAAGAACAGTGTTAAACCATGTCAAAAAAACAACGTTCCATAGTGTTGGGCATATGCTACATACGGGTAGCTAAAAACTCCCATGTAACCATGTATGAATGCCACAATCCACACAACTATACATTTCAATGGTCCCATATAAGAGGGATTGTTTATAGGAGTCTATTGTTTGGAAGGGCATAAAAATTTATTTGCCACAAAAAAAAACTAACTAGACATATGATAAGGCATTTTGGGAGCAATGTTTTTAGATTACTGTAACACCCGTTCTTATAAATTAAGGTTTAACGTATCATTTATGAAAAACAGTCATGTAATTAAGATTAGATATGCATTGGAAATTACGGGTTTATTAAAACTTTTTACAATTTAAAAAGTATACAACATATCATGTGTACGTTCGTCATTTAACATAATAACGATACATAGTGCGGAAGCTTATTTCGTGATCGTGTTCGGTTCTTGCTCGTCGCTTGATCTTCATCCGTGCACTCTTGGCATTCACCTATGATCAAAACCAACTTAAAAGTTAGTTTTGATAGTCAAATATTAAGTTCAAACAAGTACAGGGGTTAAAAATGACAAAATTTAAAAATTTTCGGAGTTAGGGGGCTAGACGTGACGCCAAGGGCCTAGGTGTCACGCCTAGCCCTGTTTTTCATAGCCTGTTGCCTTAGCTGATGCTGTACATACCCAGCACGATCTGATTTCACGGAAACGGCCATAACTTCTTCGTTATTGATCCGTTTTACCCGATTCTTTTTCCTACGCGTCCGTAATTTAATCCTCCATCTTATCGAGTTAAAATCCTACATCCAACATAAGAAATTTTGAGACTTCTAAGCCTCTGACTCGTTACCTTTTTACCGAATTTTAACCCATTTATGCATTTTATCAAACAAACGTATTTATTTGATTCCTATATCTCATACACTTCTTCAAATTAATGTTACCTACTATATTAGGTTCTAATCATAGGTTTATTACACCATTTAAACCCGTTTTCGCTCGTATGCTTATTTTGACCCGTTAAGGGTATTTTAGCACTTTAAAACTTTCTACTCGCTTTCATTCCTTTCTAGCATCTTATTCCTACATTTCTTATCAAGTTATCTTCCACCACATCTATATGTGTGTTGGATTTAATATGGATATCTATATGTTCCGAGTTTCTACCCCTCGGATTATCATTTTACGGCAAAGACTCATATAAAGTCTTTCGACCCAAGGATTTACATCCTTCACTACCTATACTCATTCTAAGCATATATTTAATCATAAAACTTATTTCCGAACCACCTTTATGGGTCGTTCGTTCAAATTAGCTTACAAGGGCAATTTGGTCAATTTTCATCCTTCTTTTACTACAAGGACCTTTAAATAGTTGTTTGACTAAAAATCCAACCTTTTAACTATAATTCTTGTTTGTAAACTCATGTGCTTCTAAAACACCATAAACATAATTCAACTTATTCGGTTTACCTAAAGATAACCGAATATCTATACCTTAACCTTGTCTAACTCTTATAGAACTCCAAATTCTATGTGATGAGTTGTGTTATTATACATACCTGGCTCGGATCAATATACTGAGCCGTTTCAATACCTTGCCTTAGTGGCTGTTAAGTGATAGCGCTGTAAACATCCATATGATATTCATTCCTATAATCATATAACTCAACGAACCATTAGTCGATATTGTCAAAGGGTGATAATTTCACCTTTTGACCCGTTTATCTACTTAGTGATCTTTGTCACTTTAACTAAATACCAATTTCATCTATTATGATAATTTAAAGTCTACTAGCGAAAATACGTAATCGAGCATATCGTAACGAAACCGTAGTTACGTACCTTTAAAGCACACGTTTCAAGCGAGTATCACCTCCGGCTTGTCCGCTTGACGTTCCGGACTCTTTGCCTAAAGAGTTCAATTCACGATAAGTTTAGAACTCTTTCACAAGCTTTAACGCATAATTCTCTAAAATGATCAAATCTGCGTTTTTACTTAACTTTTAACATTTTAACCCTCATTTAGGCGTTTCATCAAACACCTAGCGGGTCAGATTTCTACATGATCAAAACCAAGCTCATGACTTGAGTTTATCACCCTAATTAACTTCAATTAGACTATATACACATATTTTAACATCATCATATCAGAAATCCCTTTCTATGACCCGTATTACACTAGAATAATCATTCTAAACCCTAGTGTTTACTAGTTTCCCACAAACCCATGAATCACCTTCCATGTGTTCATGAGATTTTCAGGAATTTGCCAAGATTTCGCATGTTATTGTCTAGGTTTTACTCCTAGACACTATATCAACCCTATTCTACCCAAATAGCAAACATGCAACATCAATTTTCAGATTTCCCAATTTCATGAGAATTTCAAGTTGAGAGTTTTTATCAAATTTTACATACCTTGTAATCCTCTTGTGATGAGGATCAATAATCTATGCTCGATTTTTGTTTTTGATCAGATTTAGACCCTCAATTTATGATGAACTAGATCCTCTTGTGATGAGGATCAATAATCTATGCTCGATTTTTGTTTTTGATCAGATTTAGACCCTCAATTTGTGATGAACTAGGGCTTGGATGGAGCTTGGGGTCGCCCCTGACTCCTGGTCGATCTCCACAACACAGACAAAATATGTTTGTGTTTTAATTTAGCTATTTTATTAAAAATAGTTCTCATTTAGACACTTTTAGTCCCTCACTTTTGATACTTTATTTGTTTTAACTCCTAAATACTTATAAGTGACCAACTAACTTGGTTAGTGCCACTCTTAGTCAGTTTATTTCACTATTTTATTCGCAACCATATTGCAAATTTAAGAATTCGCATTTTCGGGATGTTACAATTTATCCCTAGTTACTTAGTGGGTCCCGAGAGTTATAACCCGTTTTATTTTAAGTCCCGTTAACTCGGGCTCTTATAAACTCAATTCCTTAAAACTTTGATTCGCTTGTATTTATTATTAGGATTTCTTATTTAAATCCAAATATTCACCTGGTTATTTTTACTACTAACGGTACTTTACCCGTCTTTTAGTATTAATGGAGTTTGATTACCAAACCCGTTTTCGGGGTGTTACAATTACTTAGAGGTGCTAAGGTACCGGTTAGCATGTTTGATTGTTTAGCATATCATGATGCTATCTTGATGACCTATTTGGTCATGCCATGTGGTGAACGTATAAATATTCTAGTAACTTCTGGTTACTCACCATATTTGATTTAATGGAATATTGTGGAAAATTAGTATCATTTCTAGTAACTTCTAATATAGTCTTCTGGCCATATTTGCTATATGATATATTTTAGATATTTCTTTTACACCATTCCATGGTCATGACTTTTCATTCAAGCATAGTGGAAACTTAATAAATTTCTTCGGTATACATTAGAATATGATGCATTATGAATTACAAAATTCGATTTCAGCGGGTAAACTATCGATGTTCTTCTGGAGCATTTAATATGCTATTAACACGTGAAATAGTATCAATAGCGTCTCTTCCACGTGAAATATTATAGTTTTAGCCTTTGTTTAGAGGGAAAACATGTACTATTCATAAGGTTTTCCATCACTAGGCTTTATGTTAGCCAAAAACGCCAAGTGCGATGAACTAAAGTTTGGGTTGAATTTGAAAAATCATTATTAAAAACAAACGGGACTTTGTATACATTTGGGAGAACTTCGGGTTCTCATCATTGATTTAGGATTCATGTGAGCATCAACACTAACTCAAGTGAATTATTATCTATCAATTTAAGCAAGTAACATCAGAGTAGTTTACTTAAGCTAAAGTCCACTAATTATTTTCATAGCTATTTTTCATCATTTTCATGTGAGGGCACATTTCTAATGACTATATCAATGTCTATTAATATTTGTTTAGCAACAACAAGCAATTAGAAGAATAACCATACAATTAATTATGTTGACTATGCATAGCATTGTAACAAGCTGAAATATCAAATCACTAAAGCATAACAATGTTTATCTCAGCGTAGTTGTTTTGGTAACCAGCTACCAATGAAATTTGTATTAATTTATTTAGCACATTTAACTTGTCAAAAGGCAATACATATAACATATATGCTATCTAAAACAATGAGACCAACAGGAGTATTGCTAAACAAATGAAATCCGTAATATCTACCCATAAGCAAGTTATATGCATGTTAATTATTCACAATTTATATGCATATCAATTACATATATAAATCACACACAATCCTGTGACATTATACGTATACATATATGTGTGTGTGAGTGTTAAAGAGATTAAGCTCATATTAATTTGCTTGTCATGTCTAGAAAAAAAAATATTAAAGATCACAAGTATATAACATATGAATCTTTATCACTCGTAAATTAGCTTTCTTATACTAATAAATTTTGTTGCTCAAGAAAATATAACTGGCATCTTGAGAATTTTAGTGTCATGTTAATTTGCAAATAATATCTTTTACCACACAAATATTTCATAGAATCAAATCACATATTTAAATATCAAATAGCAACTAAAAGGCTTATACAATTGCAATAACAATGATATACAGCAAAATTAACTTAGTAGTTGTCATATTATAACATATTATCATATAAACATATGCATTATTGTAAATTCATTAACAGAATTGCACTAATGATTATCTTCAAATATAACTATTAGACATCACCTTTTAATACAAATTGTATTTTGGTAGTCATCATAAATGGTATAAATACTAATAACAAAAACTAATTAATGGACCAATCAAAACTCATAACCATAATAAT
Source organism: Helianthus tuberosus (assembly GCA_030545235.1). Taxonomy (NCBI): domain Eukaryota; kingdom Viridiplantae; phylum Streptophyta; class Magnoliopsida; order Asterales; family Asteraceae; genus Helianthus; species Helianthus tuberosus. The sequence goes on along the minus strand of CM060409.1, from coordinate 6,345,880 downwards.
AAAAGCACATAATGATATTAAAACTCATAACCATAATAATAAAAGCACATAATGATTTAGAATTTGTAATGTCTCTTTGAAACGTAATTTGTTGTATAAAATTTAGAACAACAATAAAAGGCTATTTCATTACTATTTACTAACCATAAAATATAATAAAAACAATTTATTAGAATAACAATAAAAGGCTATTTAATTACTATTTACTCATTTTGTAAATTGAAAAAAATAGGTATATATACATCAACATGAATTAATGATGAGGAAATCGGAATTAATTTTATAATTAATAATATTCAATCCACACTCATAAGTTATATATTAGAGCTTTAATTGAATTTATGCTATATTAATTAAAACTAAATAATATATATAACTTTAAAATATATATAAATAATATAATCAACAAGTAAATGCAAGATCATGGATATTATAATACAACTTTTCTTTTCAAGGTTTATCTATTAAACATGCATAAAAAGAATTTATCAAACTATATATCAATTTCTAAACCAAGGAATAAGCTTGTAATATAACTAGCAAATAGATAAGATTAGACTTAATAAATTAATAACAAGTATTTTCTCATCGGGTTTCTGTAACAAGTGTCCATGTATATATTAAACTTATATTTCCTATTTTTTTTTTCAATACCGTGATGATCATTTATTCTAGAAAAGGTCATTGAAAATGAAAATGAAAATTATGAGTAGGATTTGAACATCCCCTGTTCAACCGACTTTCAAAAATCTCATTCTGGTTAACGATTATTTTTATCATGGTAAAATCAAGTTGAAAAGATAAGGCATATTCAACCAGAAACAATATAGGTATAAGAGTAGTACCTTATGTAGATAAACATGTATGGTGGAAAAAAAAACTTACCTTGAAATAACTAAAGGAAATAGTATCTCCATCACTTTTCAATCGCCATGTCTACGAAATCCAATCTTCGTTGGAAACACCTCGGGCCACCAAAACTTTTATCAACAAAACATCATCAACGACATGGGTCAACCGAGACTTTAATCAACGATTAAAACCAATGATGATTCGAGCACTTTCGTGCTGATAACGTGTTGTGTAATAACTAGAACATATTAGCAATGTATAGAAGAGAATGAGAGAATTGGAGATGAATTTCTTATTGATATATCACATACAAAATACATGAGCCACTATATATAGGCTATAACATTAATACAAACATAAATGTGACATAGGAGTTACAAATGTGTATAGTCACTAATAATGGATGCATTCATAACATCATCTAAATTGATTTATTTCGTGAGTTAAGTAATCTCAATTCTCTTGACTTAATTACATTTAAAATGCTTCTTCTTAAATAAGATTTTCTTGCACTACGCTTTGACTAAGAAAGACTTGATAGGTTTTATAAAAACCTTGACTTGTTTTGTAAAAATATATAAAATCGTAGTTTTTTTTAACAACAAATTTGGATCATTGACGAACATCAAATTTAGATAACTAACGGACCACTCGTTCTACCAGCGGAATCATATCCATCTCCACTAGGTAATAATGCCTATATACTAATTCAGAATGAAACCCCACTGGAGTATCATCGTGTGACGAGCGGAATCATATCCATCTCCACTAGGCAATAATGTCTATACACTAATTCAGAGAGAGAGACCCAATAAATCTGTGAAAACCCCACTAATCATATCCATCTTCACTAGGCAATAATGTCTATACACTAATTCAGAGAGAAACCCAATAAATCGGTAAAAAAACCCCTTGTGAGAATCGAACTCAGGACCTAATGGTCCCTAAGACTTATTCCACTCCTAAGATGTCACTATGCTATAATGTCATGGGTATTGTAGTTTGTTATGTTGAAGGGCATAGTATACTCTTTTAACAATACAACGTTTACTTTCAAATTCACGAAGACCGAATTTATTTTATTAAACTTTGTTTAAAAAAAAAAAAAAAACTTTAGGTAAGCTGGACATAAGTTTTATTGAACTTGCCCCATTAATAACCAAAAGGCCCAATAAAACCTTCACAAAGTGGCATTTAGTGTATCTAGACATAAAAGCCCAATAAAGGCTTCACAAATGACAAACCCAACACCATGAGTGGTGAATTACCCCACTATAAATAAGCAACATTATGTTGCTTCATATGCTTGTACCCTATGCATAGGGTGTTTCTCAAAAAAAAAAAACTTAAATTTTTATTTTCAACCTATAAGTTTTTTATCTTTTATATTTTAACCTTTTTGAATTTTTTTACTTTTAACCTTAAAACTTTTCATCTTTTACAATTTAACACAAACACTTTTTTCTGTTCAACTTTAGTCCGGGTTTTTCGCTTTATTGCGAGTCAACACGCCGCAACGTGCATGGGGGTTCAATGTTTTTTCGTCTATTTTTTTTAGTTTGACAGGCCCCGTCGAAACGCGTCTATTTTTCTCCGTTTGACAAGTTTATCGCAACACGGAGGTCCCAAATGGACTTAGTTATTCTTTTCTACATTTTACATTACGTCTAACTTTTGCATTAACATGAAGCAATGGGTGTGCGTGGTTCAACAATTTTACGTCTGTTTTCCGTTCGATGTTATTTATTCCTTTTTTATTTATTTTATTTTTACGAGCTTTTCTGATGTTGGTGGTTGCTGGCAATGGTGTGGCATTAGTGTTACTTGGTATGATTTTACGAACGTATTTAACCTATTAAGCTTTCTATTAATAATTTGTTTCAAGTTTACCTCTATACCTCCTTTACTTAAAAAAATATTTTTACGTGCATATTTTTTATGTATGTGTTGGTATGAATTCAATTTGCTCTACGTTTCGACGTAAACTTTTTCTTAAAACGAGCTAGGCCAAATATAATATGTTTTCCTATAAGAAAACCATTTTTAGGTACATATTTTTATGTACGTTTCGGTATAAATTCAAGTTGGTGTATCTTTTGACGTAAACTATTTTGGGAAACGAGTCAGGTCAAATATAGTATGTTTTCGTGCTTATTTTATGAATGTTTTGTAAAATTTGTTTTGAATCGAGTGGAGTCAAATCAGAGTTTCTTTTTTTTTCCGTTTCTTTTTTTCAAAAGCTCTAATTAATCTCTTTTAATTATACGTGTCAACTTTTCCGTTACATGTGTTACGTTTTCTATGTATGAGTCGGGTCACATATAATACGTTATGATTGTACGGTATAAATTTGATTTACTTTATGTTTTGATCCAATCACAACGCTTATATAGGTTACATTGAGTTCAATCGGAAATGTCGAAACACGCGTTTTCATATGATTAATACATCACATAACGTTTGGAATAATCAATTCGATTTTTGCGACGTACCCGCGCTGCAACGCGCGCGGTCTTATTCCTAGTTTATCACAAAGTGGCATGTAATGTATCTAGACATAAGAGGTCCTCCACAGTAAAATCCTTGGTATTTTATAAACTTTCGCTAGTTTGTCCATTAATTTGTCATAAAAATATTTAAAGTTATACACGTTTAAGTATTTTTTTAACTAAATAATCTAATAGGGATGGTTCAAATGATAATCACTTTTAACGCGAAAACTCGAAAACTAACTAAAAAAGTCTAAAAAACACACCAAAAAAAAAATTACAATTTTTTTATTAAAAATCGCTAGTTTTTGTATATAAAAAAAACTTTAAAAAAATTGTAGTGCACATGTGTAGTACACATACACATGTGTACTACAATTTTTTTTTTGTGAAAAAAAGTTTTTTTATATACAAAAAATAGCAAAAATTGGTTTAAAAAAAAATTTGGTATGTCTTTTTGGCCTTTTTAGTTAGCTTTCAAATTTTCGCGTTAACTAGTGATTTTCATTTGAACCTTCCCCATAATCTAATATCATTCATATTTGTCAAGTTACATCAAAACAGAAGGTAGACGGGCAACAAGCTGCGCCGCCATCCCTTTCTGAATTGCAAACCATAATCTACCAAAGACAAAACCCCGTCCCCTGAAGCTGAGCAATTTGGTTAAGTATATAGTATTTGGTTTTGGTTTTGTAACCGTTTATGCTTGTAATTCAAACCTTATTATATATTTTTCAAGTGGCCTTTTCATCATTTACCGTATTTTATTTGTCAATCTTGTATTTTTGTCTCTTGATATTAACTAGTAATACTCCCCGCACTTCGCGGCGGGATTCGCGTCTGAGAAATATCCCTAGTGTTGTCTAATTTGCTAATACAAATGATACAGTAATTTAAAATAGTCAGTTGAGTATATAACAACCTATAATTAGCACTAACATACCAAAAGTGATTCAAAACTCTTATTGTAACATGTCTTGAAACATACAATTAGTAAACAAAAAAACATATGCCGCACATAGTTATTACCTGCAAGTCTGCAACATGTCATAACAAAAGCATGACAAAAGAGGCCAAAGAATAATTAAATTTAAAGTCTTGGGAGTTTCTTGGCTGTAGGCTGTAGCAAAAGGGGAAGGTTTTGATGTTGTATGGTAAGACCATTGGGTATGGGGATCGGCAGAGGGCCGCCCCCCCCCCCCCCTTTAGCCTCGTCGCACACCGCCCCCTTGGGGCCCGGCACGGCACATGCGTCGAAATTGTAACGTTGGAGACAGGCCAAGCTTTTTGAATGGGGTGGGCCCTCAACGGTAACATGCAACTATTTTAAAAAGAAAAAAAAAATTCACCCCAACATTATAAATTAAACCCCTTTTCACCCAACTTTTTTTTACCAAACTACTCTCACTTTTCTCCCATTTTTATAAAAAAAAAACCTCTCCCAACCTTAAAAAATTTATGGATCCCTACAACCCAAATAATCCTAACTCAAGTTCACACCCGTTTTCGTCATCCGGCTACACACCCGTAATGGACAACGCTTTTGCGGGTTACCAACAAATGCCAAACGCTTTCAACCAATACCCGTTCAACCCAATGCAAATGCAACAACCCAACATGCCGTTCAACCCATATCAAATGCAACAACCCAACATGTCGTTCAACCCATATCAAATGCAACAACCCAACATGCCACAAGCACCTCAACCACAAATCGAGGAACAAGATGATGAGATAGAGGTTGTGCCAGAAACGCAACCTGAACCTTCAAAAAAGAAAAATCAAAAGGGAAAGGGTAAAAAGGAAGACGCAGCGGCCAAACAAATGCAACAATGGACAAAAATTGAGTAAGAGGCGTTGACGAAAGCATATATTAACTCTTCAACGTCTCCTATAATCGGTAAAATATTATTATTGTTATTTTATTATCGTTATTAAATATTATTTGTACATTATATTATTATTGTTGTTATTAAATATTTATTTGTACACTATATTTTTCTTACAAAATATTATTATTATTGTTACTAACTTGTAGGTAACAATCAACTAAGCGATTCGTTTTGGCAAGAAGCCCTTGATATATTCCACGGGCTTATGGAACAAGGCGAGTACAGAACCATTGATTCTATCAGCTCGAAGTGGCGCAAGATGAATACGTTGATCCAACGCTTTTGTGGGTTTTATAACACAACTCTCGCCAACAAACCGAGTGGGTGGAACCACGAAAATGTTTTCAATGAAGCGGTGCGTTTATACGAAAATGAGAGCAAAGGTCCTTTCCCACATGTCCGTGCTTGGCTAGTTGTAAAGGATCAACCAAAATGGAAGGGATGTCAAAATGAGGTTGCACACGCGAAACGAGCAACGAAACGGTCTAAAACTTCCGAGTCAGGAAGTTATAGCGTTGGAGGCTCAACCGGTCGTTGCCAAATAAATATCAACGACGAGCCCGACTATGAGGAGGAGCCGATTGAAGATGGAGAACGTCCCCCAGGAAGGGACAAAAGTAAAAAAAATAGCGGCTGAAAAAAGGAAACAAGCCGCATCAGGAAGTGGTGGTGGTTCGAGGTTGGAAGGTGTTATGGCCGAGTTGAAATCATTCAAGGAAATCTTTAACGACACGCAAACCGAGAAGGTAAAGATGAAAAAAACTAGCCGAGGAGAAGCTAAAGAAGCAACAAGAAGCGCACGAGTTGGAGGAATGGAAAATAATGACGGCCGACCTTAGCTCCTATCCACCGGAAGACCGTCCCATTTTACAAATGATGAAGGACAAAATTAGGAAAAAATGGAGTGGGGGAGTGTAGTTTTTTTTTTAAATGTAACTTTAGGTTTTTTTTAAGTGTGTTTTTTTTTTTTTTTTAATTTAAATGTAACTCTAGGTTTTTTTTAGGTGTGTTTTTTTTTATTTAAATATAACTTTAGGTTGTTTTTTTAGGTTTTATTTAAATGTAACTTTTTTACTTTTATTTACTTTGTTTTCATTAATTATTTAAATCAAATAAATAATAATAAAAAAATGGAGGAGGAGCATCCCCACACCCTTGGATAGTCTCCAAGGGAGGGTCCTCCTCCCATGCTTACGAGGCGCATATGTGGAGGATAGTCCCTTTGGAGACTATCCTCCCCATACCCAATGGTCTAAAGATTATCAAGTTTTGTTAACAGGGCTAAAACTTGTATTTAAAGAAACATCTTTTGGATTTTTATAAAAAAAATATGTTGAAGTTCATGCCTATTCTTTGTTGGCCATAATGTTGAAGTACATATTACAGCTTGCCTCATGGAAGTCATTGGAGAGTTACTTTTTTCTTACAGCTGCTTATGACAGTGATAATATATAGGTTTAAATATGATGAAAAAACCTATTACAATTTAGTATACCCAGAATCGCATAGTACTATATTTCTAACTTGATAATCACAATAGACAATTAAGTTGATATTCACACATTATAAACTAAAATAGTTTAGTATTCACACAAAACTTTCTATTGAATACCATTAGCACTATTTCTTTTATTAATTACATTAATTCAAATTCAAATGCAAATTCTTGAAAAATGTATTCCAAAAGACTGCAAGCTGAAGAGAGTGTGCATCAGGTATTATATATTCATGCATATTATCGCACCAGACAAACAATCCACACAAAAACAAACTACAACTTTGATTGTTGGTTATCAATAGCTGTTTAACAAACATAATGAAATAAATAAGCGATAAACGGAAAGGGAAAGCAAATTCACCTCAACCGATACAAATAAGATATGAAATTGATGCTCAAAACCTATAACGGATAAAAACCTACATGTATCCATCAATCGTGTATCATTTAGAAAGGAATCAGGCATGTACATTTACCTTCAAATTTTGTAGTTCAGTGGGAATTTCACAACAGGTTGTCACTTACACAAATGATGAAACAAAACTCAATCAACTTGATTGAACAAATGAAATTACTCACATTAAGTCATTGTCACCACCGATTGGATTCCAAACCACCTGCAAGACCATCGTTGCTGCTTCTAAGACTATGGGGTATGGGGCGGGGGTTGGGGCGTGGGTTGGGTACAAACGCCCAAGTCACCACCCCGGGTGGGCTTGGGTTTCGGCGTGGCCCCTTGGGCGGGGGGTTTCAGCCCGGGCGTTGGGCGGGCCTAGCAGTCTTCCGTGGCCGGCTCTCATTGGTTGGGTTGGCTAGGCTATAGGTGGCTAGGATTTAAACTTAGAAAACAACTGTTTGGCCAAGCCAAACCCATACCCACGCGGCCAACCCACGCGGGCTAGCCACGCCCCGCCATACCGACCCAACATGCAACTGACCAGCGGTGCCCCTCGAAGTCCACGTGTCAACCCATGTCCCAAACCCCCGCCCCACCATACCCCATGGTCTAACCCAAATAACACTGCCACCACCGTATAATGTTACAGAAGAACCCTAGCCACCGCTAGAGCCTGAGTGTCAGAACACAATCATCGTTGCTTCCATGAAACCCCAAGTTCACCCTCTGACTTTAACCATTCCAGATCATCGGAGACATGGCTGTTCTTCCAAAAGGCACACCGCCGCCACCTGTTTGACCAAATTACCACCGCCGCCACCTGTTTGACCAAATTACCACCGCCATTAGACTCCTCATCTTCCATTATGTGGGCAGAAGTGGTGCTAGCGCCGGAAGTCGTATCGCCGCCAATCGCCATGGGCCACTAATACCGTTCCTTATCTAATTGGAAACGTTGTTCCCTCTCAGCTGTTGCTATTCCGATGACTGTGGTTGTCTGATTGTTGGCGGTGTTCCGATCACGATTGAAGGTAGGGTAAACCTAAATGACGTCTCTCTCTCTATGTCTGTGTGTAGGCCTTTTCAAATACATTCCAAGAGGCAGGACTCAGGAGTGGTAAAAGAACAAAAACAAAAAGCTCGGTGGTAAATCTAAAAACTCACAAAAATTCACTGACGCAAACATACGTTATGTTTTGATATATATAATAATTAGTTCTTGTTCTTGACTTTGTTAGATTTTCATCATTTACCGTATTTTATTTGTCAATCTTGTATTTTCATCTCTTGATATTATTAGTTCTTGTTCTTGACTTTGTTAGATGATTATTTTTTTAATAATCTTTAAGGATTGTCCCCGGTTTGAATCGTACATAGACCGTGGTTCTTATGTTCTTGAATCTCTATTTTTTGTACGGTTTAGTTGAAACTTACTTCTTGCTAAAACTGAATAAGAATTCTAATTTTCAGTTTGAAACAAAAACAAATTTAACTAGGGCTTTTGTATTAAACTTAAATAGGTTTGGAATTAATGCAAAAAGAAATCCTAGACGACTGAGGAATGTCAAACTCAAATTGACAAATCCTAAACTTTCCCTTGCTTGATTTTTCTTCTACAAATTTGGAAATAATATAAAAAGAAAGGAAGTAACAGAAAAAAAAGCAACAAATTTCTTCTTTGTGGTATTGAATTAACAAGAAAAGAACCGTATATGACAACAAGTAATTTGTTTCTATGTTAATGAGTTTAAGTGGGAGTAAAAATTGTAAGTTAGAGAGTTAATAAATAAAAATCAACATATCTCTTTTCAACTTTACACCAAAAGTTTTTCTAACAAATTAGTATATCAAAGACTCTAAACTTGTTTAAAATATATATACACTTTAAAAATAATAATAAATAATAATAATAACAACAACAACAACAACTTGTTACCCTTTAAAGAGTCAAATTTTGATAAAACGGCATTCCAAATGTAAAAAAAGTAATGACATGAATGTTCTTTATCATAGATGATATAAAATGTATGTAAAGCAACAAAAAGTTGATGAGATAATCCATGTCAAAGAAAAAAAATCAACATGATCTCCACTTATGTAACAAGTGTGATGGTAGTCGACGTGTATCTTTATTGTAAAGTACATATATTTTGTACATATTCATGAAAAAGGTATGTTGTGATAATGATATTATCCCTAACCTTTATATGAACAAACCACTAATATAAAAAATAGATTAGTTTATGACCATGTCCTTGTTAACTTATTATCTTGTTTACTATACTTTCATTTGTCATGAAAATTCGTTAACCAAAAATTTACGTGTCTCGTTAATATGCTATTAATCAATATGATCAAGTAAAACACACCTTACACTAGTTAATTAATCTACAAAATCTGTTACAATACGATAACTTTCGACGTCGGTTCTCAAGAGTCGGAACTCTTCAGTTTCTTGAGCTTGTAGATCAAATTCGAGTCGTCTATTATCAAACTCCAGCCCATCTTTTTCCATCGTCACCGCTTCTTCCTTTTCTTTCTCTTTCTTTTTTACTTCTCCTCTTGCACTCCTATAAAACGGTTGGGACGGTGGCATTTGTATTGGTTATGATTGCATTGCATTTGCATAACATGTTGGTGTTGTTGGTATTGTATTTGCCAAGCGTTTTGAGCTTGACTAAAACCGCAAAACGAACACGGATCCATCGGTGTCGTGGGGTATACGAGTGGGGGTTGGGTCGAGGGAGTAGCGGGTGAGTTGGGAAAGAATGGAGGCGGGTTCGGGTGTGTTGGGAAAAAATGGATTTGAGATTGTGATTTTTAAAATTGAAAATGGAGTTTAAATAGGATTTTAAAATTAATTTAAGTTTTTTTTACCATTGCCAACTGCGACATTTCAAACGTTCAAAAATTTTGGAGCTTAGGGGAAGATGGGGTGAATCCCGAGTGTCATCATTGATGGATGGACGAAGGGCAGTGTTCCCCGACCGAGAAACCCTCTACGTCAGCTCCCCAATACCAACCCCGAGACGATACCCCATCGCCTTAACCAATTTTATCATGTAAAACGTACTTACACTAATTAATTAACATACCAAATCTGCTAAAAAAAATCACATGTTCCATCAATACCCTATTAACCAATATAATCATCCAAAACGCACATTACACTACTCAATCAACCTACCAAGTTTAGAACAAATTTTATAACAAACATAAAACAATATAAAACTCCAAACATTGGAGTTATACAAATTAAACAAAAGAAGAAAAAGGGGCACAAATTATTTAACCGCCTTTGGTGCTTCTTGAGGAAGTCAGTCCGTACACTTTCTAAGTCAAAAAGAAACACTTTTATAATTTCACAATAAAAAACATTCTGATTACAAAAACCTTTTTCATCAGCCATTTCTTTTCGCTTATTTCATCGTATTGTTTCTGGCCGTTTTGCTTTCTTCTGGGGTTTAACAAGAATCATCATGTCTCAATCTCCACACCAACAATCATCCATCATGGATAGTGATACAATGTAAGCATTCATTCCCCTTTTTCTTTGATCATCAATGGTTTTTTTTTTTTTTTTTTTTACTTTTTAGTAGCGTTTTATTGTTCAATTTTGTATTTTTATTTGTGGGTTTTGAATGATCGAATGAGGGTTTTTTTTTTCTTTTGCATTTTGTGCATTTTTCAATGATTCTTGATATCTTTGCTTAAAATAGTTTATTTTATTTTATTTTATTTTTTGCTTTTAGAGAATGATTTTTGATATGAGGGTTTTTTGGGGTTTATGTAACCACTGTTTACTATCGACTGTGTGTAAAATATGTGTGTATTTGTGTTTGTATGTATGCATATAGAATCACCCATTTCAAGAATCCCAAGTTAAATGCAAAAGGGTTTTTTTTTTTATTTTTTTTTTTTTATTGTTGATGTTTTAGTTGTGGTCAGAGGGGGTGTTTGGTTGTGGGTTTGAGTGATCAGTGTGAAGCAAGTAAGGAGTTGTAAGAAAAATGATTACTGATATTAGCCTATTAGGGCTGCGAATTTCTCGGAGCTACTTTTATGTTGAGAACTGCGAGAACCGCATAAAGCACTTGTATATAGTGCATTGGTGATTTAACGAGAGATAGTGGTGTATGCGGTTACGTGACCACCTTCCGTGTCACATTTAAAGCAAAATATACAAGTGGATTATGCAGTTCTTGCAGTTCTCAACGTTATCTTGGTTCTGAGTAGTGTAAAATTACTTGACATTATGTTTTTCAATGTTTACGAGTATAGATAGTTTTGAGATTTTTTTTTTTCAAATTTTCTGTTTTTTTGTTGGAAAACAGGTTGGATGTTTATATTCTGGATTATCTTACCAAGAGGAAACTTAACGCTTCAAAAAAAGCATTTGGAGAAGAAGCAAAAGTATCCGTTAACCATCGCGGTAAATGGAGATAATAGTTTATATGTGCTTTTACTTTATCTTCATATAAAGGATTAAAAATTGATGTTCTTTATCGATTTTGACACAGTAGCAATCGACGCTCCGCGTGGTTTCCTTCTTGAATGGTGGACGGTTTTCTGGGATATCTTTATTTCTCGGTACAAACACCACCAAGGTATTATGGAACCTATCAATGAGGTGAGCTTACGCGATGACATATTTTTCCATTTGCATTTATTTATGTTTGACTCGGAAAGTCAAATCACATAATGGGATCAGATGTTTGGTTCTGATTTCTGACGAATGTTATTAATACGATTATACGAAGAGGGGTTTTTTATTATATAATTTATCTACTTACGTAGAGTTTAATGACAGGATTTTAGAGTACCACAACAGCATCAGCAAGGAAGTCAACTTCAAAGTCGAATGGTCAACGCAAACAACGTTGGTACTGGAAAGAACGCTTGGGTTGCCGAGGCGTCAACCCAAATGAGGCAAGCGGTTCCCAAGGTAGGAAATGTGATTTTCAGTTTCTTATGAGTTTGCTTATAATATACTTATTAAAAAATTATATGTTTTTTTTTTATTTTTTTTATAGCAATGCTATGGAGACAATGCGGGCTTAATTATGAATCACATTAATTCAATGAGTGACCAGCCGATTCCGTATCAGAAGCAATCTTTGGTACCTACACTTGTGTGTATCTTTTGGTTTTTGCTTTACACGATAGTACCCGAGCCTCAGGTGGTGTTTGGATCTGAGTTTTTAACGTGATTATCGCAACTTGAAAAATTATAATCATAATTTTAATCAATTTTCATATATCTCAATAATCAGTTTTCTTGCAACAACTATTTTTTGGTTATTATGATCCTAAATAATGAAGAAAATATAAAATAATATGTTTAACTAAACTATATAGACTGATTATTGACTTCACGTCGTAGTTAACGAATCTAAACACACATCCAAACGCCCTAAACTTATTATTATGTCAAATTACTTTATTTTGTAATTTTTTTTGGTGGAACAGGACATAAGTAATATGATAAGTTCTTTGATCAATCAAAGTGCTCAAGTGTCCGAGGGCTTACCGATGGGAGCTCATGGTACTTTTTGAATAATATTTATTTTAATACACTATTTTAGGTGACAGTTAAATTAGAGTTTGATCCTGATATGTTTAGTCGGACCATGGTTTAAATTAGATCCGTTTAGATTAGACTTAGATAGTGATTTGATTTAATATTTTAATTTAATCAGCCCATTAATTATCATTGTTTAATCACTTTTTTGTTGTATGTTTCAGCAGCAGCTGGAACGTTAAATAATATGCCTTTAAAGGGATGGCCGTTAACGGTGAGCCTGAAACTCAAGTTGTATTTGTGTGTTGGAAATGATTATTTGATTATATTACGGAAATTAACAGGGACTGGATCAAATTCGGGGTCGAGTTTATCAGCAACAGGGTGCACTACACCCGCCCCCACTATCGTATGAAGGTCAAATGCAGGGTCAAAGTCAACTTTCAAATGAACGAGAAATAAGTCAAACTGAGGATCAACTTCATCATTCAATGGAAAACAAGAGAAAGCAGCCATTGATGTCTTCAAGTGATGCTAATACATCAGCAACTGCAAATGTTATTGCAGCATCACTTCCTCGTTCTCCACAAAATGATAAGGTATTTTTTTACCTTGAAATCTAAAAGAAAATATAATTTTCATGTTTTTAGGGTTGTTTTATTTGTATTATTAAATTGTTTTGCAGATCAATATTGATGATTTCTTGAATTATGGTGCGTTGGATGGTAATGATAATTTGCAGTTATCCCGAGTGGGTAAAGAAGCTGATGTGGACACCTCAAACGGTATGTTGACAGTGATTCAGGTCCGATTTATTTAGGTCATTTAACTTTTTATTTATATGGGTCTCATCGGATAATTAACTTGTGATTTTGTGTCCCAAAGACACAAAAAAACTAAAGAGTAAAGTACACGGGTGGTCCTTATAGTTGACCAAAATTTTGGATTTGGTCCCTAGCTTTTCAAAAGTACACGGATGGTCCTTGTGGTTTGCACTTTTAACACATTTAGTCCCTAATTTGGACCTGTCGAAACCTTTAGATATGTTAATGGGGGCTAAATGAGTTACAAAGTGCAATCCACAGGGACCATCTGTGTACTTTCGATAAGCTAGGGACCAAATCCAAAGTTTTGGTTAACCATAGGGACCATCTGTGTACCTTACTCAAAACTAAAATTAAAATGTCTAACTTGTATTTTTTTTTTCGTAAAAAGGTTTCTCATTTTCGGAAATTGGAAGTGTTCATGCAACTAGTGTCAATTGTTGTGACATCTCATGCGATGGAAAATTGGTTGCCGTTGGCGGGCATGACAAAAAGGTATATACTTTTTGATTTAATGATACGGTTAAAACATATGGTTTCTTAATAATATTGTGATATAGGCGAGGCTATGGTGCACAAGTTCCCTTGAAACTAAAGCTACACTTGACGGACATTCACAAGCAATAACCGATATCCGTTTCAGTCCCTCTATGCTACGCCTTGCAACTTCTTCGCATGACAAAACCGTAAAGATTTGGGATCTTGAAAATGTACGTCAGTTGCTCCTAAACACTTTCTGTCCACTTTCGAACATTTTTATAAATAATATGTCATATATGATAAGAGGCCGGTTAACGTACAAGACCACCTTATCGTGCGATGCATACACGAGCATCTCAACAGCACATCTGATCTAATCTAGGCCTTCAATTGAAAGCGGTGACATAATAGTATTAACTTTGCGTAATTACGCACGTTATTTGCATAATTACGCATGGGTTGAGTTAAACCCTAATTACGCACGTTATTTGCATAATTACGCATGTGTTGGGTTAAATCCTAATTACGCACGTTATTTGCATAATTACGCACATTATATTGGTGGTCGCGTACCGTCACACGTTAAGAGCCTTTTGTATTTAAACCTTTTACCGATATTAATTGAATTGATGAATTTTAATATGCAGCCGGGCTCTTTAATCAAGACAATCACAGGGCACACTGCATCAGTTACATCAGTCGATTTTCACCCTAAAAAGGAAGACCTCATTTGCTCTTGTGATGAAACCGAGATTCGTTACTGGAGCGTTAAGAAAACCGGTTGTCTTAAAATGTGCAAGGTTCAATAACCAACACAAAACTCACTATTCACTAATCACATCTTGTGTTGGCTCTTAATCCTTTTCATCGTTTGAACATGTTTATTAACTTTGTTTTTTCAGCGTGGCGCAAGTCTGGTTAGATTTCAGTCTGGTGTCGGGAAGTATCTTGCATCTGTTGTCGGAAAGTCTGTATCGTTATCGGATTTGGAGAATAATCTCACCCCCGGGCATATTTTGAAGGTTGATTCTTAGTTATTTCATTTGTAGAGTAAAATGCTATTTTCGTCCTTAAGATTTGGCCGGTTTTGTGACTTTCGTCCAAAGGTTTGTTTTTCCGCATCTGGATTCAAAAGGTTTGAAATGTTGCCATTTTCATCCGGCTCGTTAACTCCATCCATTTTTCTCCGTTTAGTCATTGGGTATTTTCATTTTTTTGTTGACTTAAAGGGCAGTTTGGTCTTTTTCACTTTATGTACAATCATTTAGATGTATAGGTATTCAAAACCCTTTAAGTTAACAAAAAAGACGGAAATAACCATGAATTAACGGAGAAAAATGGATGGAGTTAACGAGCCGATGAAAATGGCAAGATTTCAAACCTTTTGGATCCAGATAGGGAAAAACAAACCTTTGGACGAAAGTCACAAAACTGGCCAAACCAAAGGGACGAAATGGCATTTCACTCTCATTTTTATCTACCTTTTTTTATTTGATAAGGAGCAATAAACTGTCTTGCACAAATATGCGTTTGTAGAGTTGGAAAAATGGGTGGGTTGAGTAATGGGTCGAATTGAATTTATTTCAAAACAGGTCATTCTGGCACGGTTCAGATCAGTTGGTCCATAACACTTTTATGTCCATGGTTGTAATGTATAAGCAATTTTTTTTAATTATATTCTAATTATTTTTGGGTAATGCAGGGTCATGGATTGAATATTCAGTCGTTATGCTGGGATTCTTTGGGTGAGCATCTGATATCGGTAAGTGAGGACTCGATAAAAGTGTGGAGAATGGACGTGGGGGGAAAAGCAAACTGCATTCATACTTTAAGTGTTCCCGGAAAAAGATTTCGTTGCGGTATTTTCCATCCGAGTTATCCTTCTCTCCTCGTAATTGGCTGCTATCAGGTATTAAGATCACACCTTTGAAAATATGCGTAGATAGCAAAATATGGTACACTTGAAAATGTGCCAGGTTGGGCTGAATAACAAACACCTTTTTGTCCATTTTTAATATAATTAATGACGTAAATATGATTGAAAAAGTATATTATTAGTTTATTATCACTATAATAATCTAATTTTACAAATAAGGACTGTAATTGGGTAGTATTCATTAATAATACACTTTCTAGTTAGTGTATTTTAGATGAGAAATGAGCGAGTCTAGCGGGGGGATAAAAGGGTAATGGGTCAAATGTGTTGCATCTTGTTCAACTGCAAATGCCGTTTTGTCTTTTTTTTTTTATAATTTTTTATAAATAATGAATGTCGTATTTGTTAATAAAACTGTATAATACCATTATACCAATAACAATTTGAATAGCATGGAATTTAGTAGTGTATACAATGCAAATACATTTTGGTCAACTATCAACTCGTTTGACCTGTTAATTCTCTTATTTAGTTGAGTGGTTGGTTTTTTTTTTTTTTTTTTTTTTTGTATCTATAACCTCAAGCTATTCAGATTATTAATATACTCATAAGAGTTTACATGGTCAAGACTAATTGATGTTGCATATATAGTGTTGTTTAACAAACTAAGAACATCTTAGTAGTCGAAAGTTAATAGTTTTAGCCTTACAAACCATCGTTGTTATAACTCTTGTTTCTAATCATATTGATTTTCTTGATGTTTTTAGAGTATGGAGCTATGGAACATGACAGAGAACAAGATGATGATGCCAGTGGAAGAACCTGTTTTTGCACTAGTGGTATCGAGTTCCGGTTTGGTAGCATCAGCTGGTCACAATGGCAATGTCCTTAAGCTTTGGAAGTAGTTTAGATACATATAATATATTTTGGTATTTTGGAGTAGAGAAAGTTTTTGGTGACGTTTGAGTTTCTATAATAGGTTTTTGTCGTATATTTTTGGAACTATATACACGCGCAATCTTAGATCTGATGTTCCTATCATAGTTGGATATATGGTAATAGTATGAGCTGACACTGTTAAAAATCTATTAAATGGTAGTATTATATAATCCCATTATTCAGAGGTTGCAAGTTGGGTTGGAAAAGGGTTTTTATTTTTTAAGTATGTGTAGAATTGGGCTTGGTTGTAGGGCTGTTCACAATTTGAGCCAAACCGAGCGGACCTTTGCTCGTGCTTGGTTCATATACAAACCAAGCGCACATTTTTCTGAGCAAGCGGCGGGTGATTTCGACAACCATAAATTTGGGATGTTTCTTTCGATGTTTACGTTGTCAGGTGCCGGAGGTCCGGCTGTTCGAGGATGAGGGTCGGGTTGAGGCTGGTGAGACGATGAGCATATTGCAGAGAACAATTTTCGCGTTGTGGCATAGGGTACGGGAAGTCAAGACTGTCGCTTCACGATTTAGGGTTTTACTATTAAACTTAGTGTTAAATTTTTTATTGGGTTGATTGGGCTAGTAAGTTTAAATATAATTGTATATTTGCATATATTAGGCCAAACCCAATACAGTGAACCTTTGCTCGTGCTTGGCTCGTTTACAAACCGAACCGAGCTAGAAATTAAACGAGCATTTTTTGAGCGGCAAGCGATTTGGACAGCCCTAACGGGTTGGTTTGTTTGACGTTAAATTTCTGTCATTGGTGTCCAAGCTAAAGCAATCAGGGTCTAGGGACGAAAATGTATGACACATTAACTAGTCACTAATACCGAGTTGTGTTTGGGTTTTAAAGCACATAAATTCTTTGCACCTATAAAGAAAGTATTATAAACTAATGAATTTGCTAGTCACAAACTCTGCTGCAAATACAACACCAGGCCTTATTATTCAACCCGCAAAAAGAATAAATCTAAACATGTTCTCTACAACATTCTATATATATAACCAATTCACAAATTTAAAACGTTTTCTATAGTTTTTTTAATTGATAGAAGGAACATAAACCCATCATTTTCGCTTCCTTCTTTTTACCTCTTTTGGAAGATAAACGATTTTATAGCGAAAGCAAAGATGACTGCAAACAGGAAGCAGAAGCCAAACACCATGAAAACTGCAACGCCAAGAAAATCATGTCTGTAACCAAACACTTTGTTGACTAATAGTTTTATAGGCATAGAGGTGACTCCATCTGATAATGTTACGAGATTATCTAAGTCGCCATATTGGGATGCAAACAGTCCGTAAAGAGTCCATGCTACAGGGTTGGCCCAATAATACCATCTCCACCATATCGGAATTCTCTGCACCATTCCAAAAATCAGTACAGTTAATGGCTCAATACGTTGCCCGTTTGTGAACGGGTCGATTTGGGTTATGTTTTATACAACGTATCAAGTGGATACAAACGAAATATTATTAGACAGGTCAAAACGAAAGTAAATCATGTTATAGAAAGAAATATATTATTTGGTGAAATAAAATTAATATGTAATCATAATTCACATTTTAATCTTCATATAGAATATTATATATTTATAGGGTAAAGATCAGATACAAATGAGGTTAACATACTAAACGTGAGAAGTGAAGGAAGATTTTTATTTTTATTTATTTTAAACTTTTTTTCCATCTACTTAAACATGTTTAGTTGCAAAATATAAAAAATAAAAAAAATAAAATAAAAATTCGTGTAGAGTGATTACATAATTACTCTTCTAGTGTAAATACATGAATTTTTTTTTGGATTCTAGGACTAAAATACATGCTTGACAAGATGGGAAAAAAATCAAAAAAACAAAAAATTCCCTTCACTTCTCACGTTTAGCATGCTAATCCCATTTGTACAATAACGTTACTCTATATTTATATATATGTGTGTATGTATTTCATCTAAACACTGAAGAAGTGCTTATATGGCTTTAAAAAACATAATAAACAGATAAAATATTTTTAAGAGTTTGAGGTGATTACCTTATGAGGAATCATAAAACCACTGAAAAGATTCCACAACATGAAAAACGGAGCAGCAATAATGGCAGCTACATTGTGATTAGGCGTCACAGCAGTTGTCATCATCCCGTAAAAAGTGAAGTACAGCATCGTGACGTACATAAAATATATGTACCATATAAATTTCCATGTTGTCCATTCAAATGCAGCTAGGGAGTAAAATATGGTACTGTATATAAGTGCTTGTGCTAACACATAAGGAAACTCAATTGCACCCTACATACAAAGTATAAAAGAAATTTAGCAAAGTATTACGGTGAGCATACGAAAAAACATAATAATAATAATAACAAGAACAAGAAGAAGAAGAAGAAAATACCATTTTCGTTCCCAAGGTTTGGTCAGTTTTGCGACTTTCGTCGAAAGGTTTGTTTTTTGCATCTGGATCCAAAAAGTTCGAAATCTTGCCATTTTCATCCAGCTTGTTAACTCCATCCATTTTTTTCCGTTAAGTCAGGGGTATTTTCGTCTTTTTCCGTTAACTTAAAAGGCAATTCAGTTTCTTGAATACTTGTACATTATGCTAAATGCTTGTAGTACATAAAGTGAAAAAGACCGAATTGCCCTTTCAGTTAACAAAAAAGACGGAAATACCCCTGACTTAATGGAGAAAAATGGATGGAGTTAACGAGCCGGATAAAAATGCAAGATCTCAAACCTTTTGGATCCAGATGCGGAAAAACAAACCTTTGGACGAAAGTCGCAAAACTGGCCAAACCTCAGGGACGAAAATGACATTTTACTCTAATAAGAATTTTACGATTATTATTTGGAAGATAAAAGCTGCAGAAAAGTTTACCTGAGCAAAGGCGAAGGGTAGAGCTGAATACATGCCAGCAGCCCTTTCTCTGTATGAAACAAATCGTTCTACAGAAACAACGGGTTGGACAGCTGTCGCATTGGTAATTCCTATAAATAGTATCGCTAAGTACATGGATCCCATGGCATTAAATAAATCCTGCTGATGCTCCCTAATAATTCAAATTAAAAATAAATTAACCAGACTGAAACATACAATGCATACATAAGAATTAAGCATTAGATACACACCGTTTAGAACCGAATCTCCAACATATTGTTCCAAGCATGAGTGAAATGATTGAAGTGTAGAAAAACCGAACTGCAGTGTACTGCGGGTTTCGCCAATAAGAAAGGTATTGTTTCCAAAGACATGTAGCAAACTGATCCATGTACGATCGGGAATACTTGGTTGGAAAATGCAGTTCTTTTGCATCATTTCTCGGTTTCTTTAGCCTTTCGACCAAATCTCTATTGCGTCTGATAAATCATTTATAAAGAACTTTTTCCGTAAATAAGTAGTCTTGAATATATGAAATAATGTAAAGAGAAATAGCACATACATAAATAATTTGGATTGCCTATAGACTTCAGCAAAGTCTACACCTAATCGGGTTTCTTCTGCCGGTGAAGTAGCCTCTAACATCCATGTTGCGGGATTATGTCCGGATTTTATCTTCCTCACTCCTTCAATTGCCTGCATAGAATGTCTATCTCAGTTGTATTCATGAAACATTGGGTGGCGAAATAGACGGGTCGGGTCAGGCCCGTCAAAACGCATAAAATTTTGGTGGGGTTGAGTTCACACAAAGCTTTTCACAAAATATACATTGTTTCAATAATTTAATATAATGAGTAAAATGCCATTTTCGTCTCTGAGGTTTGGCAAGTTTTGCGACTTTTGTCCAAAGGTTTGTTTTTCCGCATGTGGATGCAAAAGGTTTGAAATCTTGCCATTTTCATCTGGCTCGTTATCTCCATCCATTTTTCTCCTTTAAGTCAGGGGAATGTCTGTCTTTTATGTTAACTTAAAGGCAATTCGGTCTTTTTCACTTTATGTACGAAAATACCCTTGACTTAACGGAGAAAAATGGATGGAGTTATCGAGCCGGATGCAAATGGCAAGATTTTAAACCTTTTGGATCCGGATGTGAAAAAACAAACCTTTGGACGAAAGTCCCAAATTGCCAAACCTCAGGGACGAAAATGGCATTTTACTCTAATATAATATTTATAGAATGAAATGATGTATGAGAATTTATACATTAAAAATAAGCTTGTTCCATAACTCCGTAGGTATGACTCGTTAAGAGGAAAATATGAGCAAACCAAACCTCAAAATACTCGACAAGTTTGCATGATCTGGGACCAAGTGGGCCCGCATAGATGAGTTGTCCTCCTCGCTTCATAAACAGGAGCTGCATATCAGAAATTGATCAGTTTGTTGTAACAGTGATATTTTTATTATGAAGAGATGTAAAAATTTCAGGGGACAACCTCGTCAAAGGCCTCGAAAATGTCAATGCTGGGTTGATGTATTGTGCAGACAATAGTCCGGCCCGTGTTTACAATGTTTCTAACGGTCCTCATGACGATAGCTGCAGATCTTGCATCTAACCCTGAAGTGGGTTCATCCATAAATACTATAGATGGGTTGGCAACTAACTCAACAGCTATGGTCAACCGTTTTCTTTGCTCGGTTGATAAGCCGTCAACACCAGGCAGACCAACCAATGCACCTTTTAGTGGCGTGAGTTCAACAAGTTCCATCACTTCCTCAACAAATATCTAGTAGAGAAAAATAAAGTGGAATTATGAGAGATACTAGTAAAAGAAGATGACGAAATCCAACATGTTATCAGAGCATGCAAGATAAGCAGGTCAGGTAACGGGTTTGGGTTAAATTGGACAGGCTCGTTTTAGTACAAGTTGAAACGGGTCGATTTGACCTGCAAGCAAATTTTTTCCATTTTTTACAGTTCTTTTACGTAAATAATCAATGCTATATTTATGTAAAGGGCAATGGACAAGTTGAATATGCAACACTGGATTCACTTTTAACAAATAAAGTCTTGGTTTGCATGATTAAATCCTTACAATCAGTAAAGATCACAAACGAGTATTTTGAGTAAAGTGCACGGATGTCCCTGTGGTTAACCAACATTTTGGATTTAGTCCCTAGTTTTTCAAAAGTACACGGATGGTCCTTGTGGTTTGCACTTTGTAAAGCATTTAGTCCCCAATGTTTAGTGACTAAATGCGTTACAAAGTGCATACCACATGGACCATCCATGTATGTTTGGCAAAAGTTGGGGACTAAATGTGTTATAAAGTGCAAACCACAAGGACCATCTGTGTACTTTAAAAAAGCTAGGGACTAAATCCAAAATTTTGGTTAATCGCAGGGACCATCCGTGTACTTTACTCGAGTATCTTTTTATATGATTTAAGTCCTTGAACTTTATAAAAGGATCTTAACATGAAGTTCAAAAGTCTAGAGGATTTTTTCAACAACTGTTGTTACAATAATAATAACAACACCAACAACCTAAATAAAAACAACTTGTAACAATAATAATCTATATATTTAATAAGACAATTAACTGACTAAACTTTAACTTGTTTGACCCCCTTTGACTCATTCCCCTTTTAGCTAAATTCTATCAACCTCTAGTATTTATAAAAACGTATACCTTTTGTGTTTTGCAGTCAACGTCTGAAGGTAAACGAAGCCAAGCAGAGAACAGAAGTGATTCTAGAACAGTCAAACAAGGGGAATGGATGTCATTTTGTTCACAATAACCGGAAATTCTAGCAAAAGTCTCTTGTGACTTTGGATATCCGGAAATATAAATGCTTCCCTCTATTACTCCACCGGTTTTCCGGCCCGCCAATACATCCATTAACGTGGTCTTACCGGCACCACTTACTCCCACTAATGCAGTAAGCACACCAGGCCTAAATGCTCCCGTAACATTCACCAATAACTGCAGTCTATCTACTGCAACACCTTGCTCCTTCAATTCCTGCATAAAATAATATCAATAATCATATGACATTAGCCATATATTTTTTTTTAAATGAGAAAGATGATGAAAAGTTACGCACCGGAGGGACATCAACGTAATAATTGATATTGCTGAATGCCATGGAAAGTGGCTGGAATGGTAGAACCATGCCTCTTTGATTAATATTCTTTCCTGAAAAATGATGATATATGTATTTAGTTTTGATTGATCAGCTTATATGTAGAACCAAACGGGACAATAAGCCATCTTATGATGACTCGTGAACGTACAAAACAAGTACAATGACTAACACCGAAAAAGTGAAAGTATATTGGTATTTTTTCAATATGTTAACCGTCATTTCCGTCCCCGTGGTTTGTCCAATTATATCAGTCCAGGCCAAATTTCAAATTTGTACCATTTCCCAGAGATTCTTGAAACATGCCAGTTCCGTCCAAAAACTAAGGTCTGTTATGCCAGTTTTGTCCCTTCGGTTTGTCCAATTATGCTAGCAGGTTTTAATAGACGTTAGTTTTCTGGAAGGAACTGACATGTTTCAAGAATGTTAGGGACGATAATGGTACAAATTTGAAATTTGGTCTGGATTGGCATAATTGGACAAACCACAGGGACGAAAATGCCAGTTAACTCTTTTTTTAAATTGTAACTAAGACACTAATTGTTAATGAAAAATATAAGCAAAGGTATTTCAGGTCAATCCAAACTGAACTGTTTGAAACTATAAAAAAAATGTTGGTTTGACTTTTGACCCGTTAGCCAACCGGCCTGACCCATTAAGCCGCACTTTTATTATGAAACAATGCTTACCAGTGAAAGAGCCTGAATGCTCCAAAAACTCTCTGAGCTGAATGACAACACTTTCACCGTTCTTTTTTCCATCTTTGTCCTTTTGTTCGTCTTTAGAAACAACAGCTTGGCTCCCTCCCAAGGCTTCAAGTTATAAAGAAAGCTATTAGAATTTTGTTAAGTTATAAAATAAAAATATTATATGGAAAGCAGAGATGGCTTACGGTTAAGGTAAGATAAAAAGAAAGTGAAAAGGGCATTGAATAATATTGTATATCCAAGCAAAGCGCCGAGACCGATCCAATACCAATAAGTCTGCGGGAAAATACTGCGTGCTTTCAGCACCTTCTCGCCTAATGTCATCATCGACTGATTCGCTCTCTGCATGAAAACTTCTTTTAATGACTTCTGAACAATCCGAAAAAATAACTATCCAATAATACTAATTCAAAATATATTTTTGAAGAGAGATAATTACTTTATCCCAAGAATGCCCATGAAACTCATTCACAGATGCTGCATCTTGAGCATACATCAACGGAGAAATCCAGAAACCCCAAATCCACCAACTTGGTATACTATCTGTTACAATACAGATAGTGTCAAAAATGACTATATACCGTATTGTGAGTAAAATGCCATTTTCGTCCCTGAGGTTTGGCCAGTTTTGCTACTTTCGTCCAAAGGTTTGTATTTCCGCATCTGGATCCAAAAGGTTTGGAATCTTGCCACTTTCATCCGACTCGTTAACTCCATTTGTTTTTCTACGTTAAATCAGGGGTATTTTCGTCTTTTTACCTATATTACTTTTGTTTTTTTAGTGAGGGTATTTTGAATACTTGTACATTATGCTAAATGTGTGTACATAAAGTGAAAAAGACCAAATTGCCCTTAAGTTAACAAAAAAGACAGAAATACCCCTGACTTAACGGTGAAAAATGGATGGAGTTAACGAGCCAGATGAAAATAGCAAGATTTCAAACCTTTTGGATCCAGATGCGGAAAAACAAACCTTTGGACGAAAGTCGCAAAACTAGCCAAACCTCAGGGACAAAAATGTGTTTTACAAAAAAAAAAAATATTACCTCTCGAAATTACATATCCACCAAGAGCCATAACAATCAACATAGCAAAAGATCCAAAAGTATTAGCCACTATCATATTTCGCCCCAACGATCCCATCAAACGGAACAGACTGATAGACATTTGGTGTAGGAAGAAAAACACCAGAAACTGCTTTAAAAACCTGAAGATGTATATATAAAAAAAATCAACCTTTTCATAAGTTATAATCCACTTGATTTTGACATAAGTGGAAAATCATGTTGTAGAAACTAGAAATGTACCTGATAATATTTGGATCAAGTCCGACAACATAGTATGTAACTGCGACCCAAATACCGGACTCAATGAGTGAAGTCGGGATACTTAAAACCCAAGAAGGAAGTGTATAAACCCAACAAGGGTAGAAATGTAAATCTCGATGCTTGTAGATCACCGGAAGCTTTGCAACTAACATTGAGACTTCTGTGAACCCGTTAAAAAGAAGAATAACCATTGAAAAGTAGAGTTCCCCGAGATATAGCCCTCCGTCATCAACCGTTCTATGATGCAAAGTTGTCCGGAAGAAAACACTCATTGTGATGAATGCAACAAACAGAAGCTGAAAAACAGTATTTGAGACACATTAGCTAAATCTTTTACCTTAAACCATGACCCGTTAAGGATAAAACATGACCCATATTAGTCACATTACCTGAACGAATTTGAAAACATAGATAAACGAGTTCCGTTGCATGAGCAGCAATTGCCAGTTAAAACTTGTCTTAAGAAGTTCGCTTCGCTTTACACCATAACTAGAAGTTGACAATGCTGCTGGATGATTATATTGTCGGTCAAATGGAACGTTTAACTCCTCGACTAAGTTCTTCCCCACTCGATACGAACGAAATGCTTCAGAAAACTTTTTGACTGGAATGTAGCAATAAGGTCTATTTGGAACCGACCAATATTGCTCTTGATCCTTTTCAGAAACAACCTGTGGCAAATAGTTTACGTAAATTAATGTAATAGAACAATGGAAATTAGACACATCATACATATAATAATGAGTAAACTACACGGATGGTCCCTGTGGTTTACCAAATTTTTGGATTTGGTCCCTTCCAAAAGTACACGGCTGGTCCCTATGGTTTGCACTTTGTAACACATTTAGTCCCTAGGCAACAAATATAATAGTTTTAGCAGGTCAAAGTTAGGGACTAAATGCATTAGAAAGTGCAAACCACAGGGACCATCTATGTGCTTTTGAAAAAAGTTGGGGACTAAATGTGTTACAACGTGCAAACCAACCACAGGGACTGTCCATGTACTTTCGAAAAACTAGGGACCAAATCCAAAATTTTGATAGATCACAGGGACTATCCGTGTACTTTACTCTATAATAATCATGTATAACTTACTTCTTGAAGGAAATCCGCAACGTTCTTTCGTTTGGGACAGTGAAACCCCATAGACGCAAAGAAATCAAGAGCAGCATTTCGGAGACCTTGGTATACTATATGGCCCTCACAAATGAGTATAATATCGTCAAACAAATCGTACGTTTCAGGAGCAGGTTGAAGAAGAGAAACTACTGTGGTTCCATCAAGCGCACGCGTTGAATGTTTAAGATATTGAATAATTTGGTAAGTGGTTGAGCTATCAAGACCGTTTGATATTTCATCCATGAGAAGAACTCGAGATGGGCCCACCAATAGTTCACCTGTCAGTTAATCTACATTGTCAGGTCAACTATAAACCGGTTACATTTCCAACTTTAGTGACTAATGACATATAATGATCAAAAGACTGTAAATAATGTACCGGTTGTAAGCCGTTTCTTTTGGCCCCCCGAGATCCCTCTGAGCATTTCATCTCCGACTAACGTGTTTGCGCATGTATCCAAGCCTAAGATCTTTGTCAAATTAAAACTTTAGTACTTTATTACTGACTCAATATAGCCTATTCGTACAGTAACAGACACATATATGCATCAACAAGATCCAAGCTTAGAGATTTAGTACATAAATAAACACATAATGTATGTGCAGACCACCAATGCATTTAACTTTTTCATTAAAAATAACGATAAACTGGAACTACTTTATCGGTCACCCAAGTATGTATCAGTTACACCAATTTGTGTTTGAAATAAGATCATCGCTAATAAGCAATGGTAGTAAAATACCTTTAGGATGTACTCCACAACAAGAGATGTTTCATGTCCCCCTAAGGCCAACGCCTAGAACAAAAAATATATATCCGTTAAATAAACAATAAATCTAAATAACGAAGGCTGAAAAAGCATTACGAAATGTCTCGTATACCTTCATAAATATATCGAGATCTTCATCAGGTCGTATTCCTGCAACTTTCTCTCGTCTTGTAAGTTCGGTAAGCATATCTACAATGGACACCTGCCAGTCATCATTTTCGCACCAAAAAAAACATGCATATTACATATAACATACCGAACAAAGAGAATCCCCTAGAGCTTACCGTATTTAAATCCAACACCTTGACATCGTGCAGATAAGTCAAGTGTTTCTCTAACCGTCATTTCTGCAATATGCCAATCTTGTTGACTGACATATGCCGATGTTCTTTGAGGAACAAACTCCTTAAAACCATGGCCATTGTACGAGATTTTTCCTGACACCTTAGAGATAATCAAGGCATTAAATACTTATGATTATTTGGATGACACAATGGTAATACTGTGTTATCACCGACAAATTGTGTACCTGCAAATGATTTCCGAGGCGTCCAGCCAAGGCCAACAACAGGGTCGTCTTTCCGGAGCTTGGAGGACCGAGAAGCAATGTCATTCTGCGTATATAAAGTAACCATCAGTAAATAAATAATTAACTTTTACTTCAACAACAATATTTTGACTTGATGTTGCACCTTGAAGGTCTAATAATCCCACTAACATCATCCAAAATCGTCAGTTTTCTTCGATTCCCTTTGTATATCCTCAATTGTCTTAAGAAAGCCTGTTTAAAATTAAGAAAATAGTAAATAATAAGATTCCTCAAGCTCTTTAAATTAAGATGGTTTTTTTTCCTGTAAATAGTATATATATACCTCTGTCATGTTAACAATGAAATTGGTAATGGTTGGCAATGCTCTACTACCAACATGAACAAAAGTTTCTACAGTCAAATTCTGAAATCTCACTTCAATCTTTGGAAATTCCAAATCCACCCTGCAATTTCAACATAAATAAACTTTTAGTATCTAGAAACGCTTGTCCTCAACGAGACATCCCAATGGTAACTAGCATTGGCGGATCATGAACGAAAAATCAGGGGGCCAGACTCTCAAAATCCAATATTTTACACTAAAAAAATCCCCGTAAAATTAACACTATGAAGCGAAAAAACAGGGGGCCTGGCCCATGAGAAGCTCCGCCAATGTTAACCAGTGTACTCCACAACCAAAAGGCGGAAAGTTCAAAGTATTTTTATGTTGAAATTACTGCAGAATCTGGCTCCTGATTTTTAGTATAAATATTGGATTCTGAGAGTCTGGCCCCTAATTTTTCGTTCAAGCTCCGCCACTGCTGCAAAGTGCAGGTGTGGTGTATCTATCCTAAAAAAATCTAGAAATCCCTGGCCCCCTGTTTTTTTCGCTTCGTAGTGTTAATTTTACCGAAAATTTCCGAAACTTTTTTTAGTATAAATATTGGATTCTGACAGTCTGGCCCCTGAATTTTCGTTCAAGCTCCACCACTACTGCAGAGTGCAGGTGTGGTGTATTTATCCTAAAAAATCTAGAAATTGATGTTCATACACACACACACACACAAAAAAAAAAAAAAAAAAAAAAAACCAGAAATGCTTGCAAATTCTCTACATGCTTTTATACAAATTGATAGATTAAAACTTAAAACAAACATTTTTTTAACAAAAATCACAATTTAGGTTAAAATCTGTAGCTTTAACAGATTTAAAAAGCTTATGCAGTTCCACACGGATCTAAAACAACAACCAAAATCACATCAACAAAAGCCTAAACATAATTTAAACAGATAGAAAACAAATTTACGCATCAAATCTCCGCCGCATTCGATCGAAAAACCGCTTCCGATCATCATCCTCACAATTCAACAACCGATCTAGCACCAGCTTCAGCTCCTCAACTTCAAGCTTATTCACATCAACTTCTTTCGAATCTCCAACAATATTCGTAAATATCCCCTTCCTAACTCGATTATAAGTCGGCAGCCGCTCAATCGCCGCCCACCGCAGCGCCTCCTCGTCGTCTCCGTCTTCTCGAAACGATGAGGATCTCGCCGACAGATTCTCGGCCGAATTCCACATTGTTGTAGCAAAATACAACTCGATAGAAATGAAAACGATAGTAAAACCCTAGATTTGGATGTAGAACATTATCATGAAGATAAGGGGAGAGGAAAAACAGGTAAGGAATGGTAGTGTGGTGTTAGATATATTAAGTTTGTATTTACAGTTTGGACTGGTAGTTGAGCTCTGCATTAATGGCGGGCTTTTTTTTTTTTTTTTTTTTTTTTTTTTTTTTTTTTTCTCTCAGCTGTTTTTGAGCAAAACGTTAACTTTACACTAAAATATTCGACACCCGTTTCCCGTTTTCGCCCGGCATAAAATACGACCCATTCAATTTGGTTTTTTTTTTTTTTTTTTTTGTGGTATTCTACTTGTATTTGTTAAGTTATTTAATGTAGCTACTTGTATTTGTTGAGTTATTTAATTTAATTAATGTAGGATTTATTTTTTTTATTTGAAAGAATGAGCATTTGAGTATTCGCATTCAATCTCTTATTCCTATTCTTATAATTGTAGTAAAAAAATACTATTTTTTTCCTCTAGTTTTTAATTAAATAATATTTTTTACGTTTAGTATTATATATATTTTCGATCTCATTTACTTATAACCATTTTCAAAATATTAAAAATTAATATGGGTGAACAATGTAGTGACGTCTTCTCTCTTGTGTAGTTACAATCATTCCTTATAATACAAGTAACTCATTCACAAATATATAAGAGATTCATTGTGAATACCTAAGTGGAACTTTTGCAATTTTAGGTGTGTTTTTAAACATTTTACGTATTTACGTCATTACCCCAACACCCCGAGTGTGTGATGCGGGCTCAAGTGTGGAGGAGCGGGCCATCTTATTTTTGGAGGCCCAAGATCGTGTGACAAAAGAGGCTTCACTAAAATGGCTCTAACTTGGGCTACAGGTGTCCGTTTTGGGCATACGATTAGGCGAATCGATCGTGAGAACGAGGCCAATCTTTCTACAAACACCGTAGGTGGTTTGGGTCATCGTTCGGGCCCAAAAACGCTTATTTCTATGAGTTATTTATCTTTTTATGTTTTTTATTGCTTTTGGTGGACTTTTTTTCGTTCTAGCTTTTGGCCCAAGTGTGTTTTGATGCCCGTTTTTAATTTTCGTTGTTATTTATATGATTGTAATGGGAGGAAGCTAATCAGTTTTTGAATGATATGAAAAGTCATTTTTCTCTCCCAAATCACTATATTGTGTTTTGTGTGTGAAATCTCAATTTTCGGTATTCTTTGTGAATCAAGGAATTTTGGAAGAATCGATCCTGGTATTCTATGAGAATCAACAGGTCCGATTTACTATCTCGTTTTCTAGTCTACATCAGTGTGCCTTACTTAAAACAACCCTAAATTTACGTGCATATTTATATTTTTATGTACGTGTCCGTATAAATTCGATTTGGTCTACCTTTCGAAGTAAACTTTTTTTTAAAAGAGTTAGGTCAAATATAATACGTTTACGTATAAGAAAACCATTTTATACATGTGTATTTTTATGTACGTGTTGATATAAATGCGAGTTGGTTTACAAGTTAAGTCAAACATAATATGTTTTCGTGCTTGTTTTATTTATATGTCAAATTGTTGTTCATTTCGTGTCAGTTATTCCTTTATACCCGTTACAGTTTATATGTATAACTCGGGTCACATATAATACATTATGATTGTACGTTATAAATTCTATTTACTTTACGTGTTGATCCAATCGCAATGATTATATAAGTTACATTGAGTTCAATCGAATACGTGCGTTTTCATATGATTAACAAATTTTATAACGCTTGGACTAATCTATTACGCATGTGTTATTGCTAGTGTTTTATAAAATTACATGCTCATGAAAAATCGAATGAAAATAATTTACATAAGGGAAAATTAATGTGGTGAAAAAGACAGGTGAGAAAGTTATAAAGTAATGATATATGACCAGGGGCGGACCTATGTATAGCGGAACGGGGTCCCCGGACCCCAATCTTTTTTTAAAAAGTAGTAGAAACGGTATATAAAATTTGCTATGGACCCCATAAAATTATTAAGTTGGACCCCATAACAATGAAAGTGAGCCTGGTGTAGTGGTAAAACCCCTTGTTTACACACAAAAGATCCTAGGTTCGATACCTGTTTGTTTCATTTTTTTGCGTTTTTTTTTTAAACCTGAAAAATTTGAACACCGGAAAAATTGGACCCCATCGTTCCAAAATCCTGGGTCCGTCACTGTATATGACACGTGGAGGAAATATTACATCTTGTTGCTTGGGTTTCAGCTGGTGCGTGGGTGGGGTATACACTGCATGAGGATTTTAATTGTAACGGTTGGGAGATGGGTTAATTACTATTAGTGACGCAAAGCTTATTCTTTGGTCAAAATTCTCCACTATTGTTTGACTTTTGTTTATAAAATAGTTATTCAAAGTCAATAGGAAAATGGTAAATACAGTTTTACCATTTTGATGATAGGAAAATGGTAAATATAGTTTTAGCTTTACATGTGTAATGGTAATTCCACGTTCTCGGCATCGAGATCTAATAGAGCTTTACAAGTGTGCGTCAAAGCAAGCTGTGGGGAAAAAGACGGTGCAAGTTGTGTTGCTCACGGCATGTTTGAGTTTATGAAAAGCTAACGAGAAGATGTTTTCGAGCAAGTTGTGAAGGCACTCAGGGGTAGTACTATTGTCTCAATCAACTAAATCTCGCCATGTGAATATTGTTAAAAGGTACCCATTAGCCATAAAACACACACGGGCGGCGCCTTACCGTTGCCATAAACTATTGATTTTTTTTTCAATTTTAATTAAATATAAAACTTAAACATTTCATAAAAATTAAACATAAAACTTAAACATTATATAAAAATTAAACATAAAACTTAAACATTATATAAAAATTAAACAAACATCCTAAAAATTTATCACGCGGAAACGTGTTCAAAGTCATGACCGTACGTATGACGTATGTTTGTAGTCAACAAGGGTCACTTGAATGATGCCAAATTCCGATAGTTCATTGTCAGGATTTTCCACATTGTTGAACATCAAATGAAATTCTGCACTTTTCACACGGATAATCATGAAACGTGAATTAAGTTGATCTACGGTGCGGTTGGTCTCACCAACACAAACACAAAATTGTTGAAAAACCCAGTTCCAAATCGAAACCCTTGCATTAGTAGACGCTCATTCATCATGGGTTGCGACCCAAGATGTAACGCCCGTCTCCATTTATCAAGATTTTAATAATAAGATACACATTTTATATGCTAAAATGTGACATTACAAAAACTTGTTATACTAACATTCACAAATAACTACAACGTTTCAAAAACAAATTTATAAGTGTTTACATAATTCACTTATAATAACACAATTCAAGATTTGACGCGGAAGCTTCATTTAACGTGTGTTCGGTTATTGCTCGACGCTTGATCTTCATCCGGAACTCTCGACATTCACCTATGATCAAAACCAACTTAGAAGTTAGTTTTGATAGTTACATAACAAGTACAACAAGGAAATTGGGTCAAATAATCGAAATAATAAAAAAAAATCAAAATTTTCAGTATTTAGGCCGTCGCCACGTGCGACGACAAAAGGGTCTGTCCGTGGCGCTACGCCACGTCCTTGTTTCGACAGAATGTTGAAGCTGGTTGCTGCATATTCCCATCATAACTCGATTGCACGGAAACGAGCATAACTCTCTCGTTTTTAATCCGTTTTACTCGATTCTTTTTCCTACGCGTCCGTAATTTAATTCTCCATCTTATGGAGTTAAAATCCAACATCTGGATTAATAAAATTTCAGACTTGTAAGTCTTCGACTTATTACACTTTTTACCAAATTTTGACCCGTTTGTGTTTTTATCATACAAACATGTTTATTTGATCTATAAACTCATGAGATTCATAATTTCAATATCTCCTATCATATTAATCATAAGTCACGTGTTTCTTACTTAATTAAAACCCGTTTACGATCAAGTGCTTATTTTGACCCATTAAGGGTATTTAAGCACTTTAAAGCTTAAAACCGTTTTCCTTCATTTCTAGCATCATATTCCTACATTTCTTATCAAGTAATCTTCCACCACAACTATATGTGGGGTGGATTAGATGTGGAAATCCATATGTTCCGAATTTTACCCCTCGGATCATTGTTTTATGACAAAGACTCCTATATAGTCATTTGACCCAAGTATTTACATCTTTCACATTCTATACTTATTCTAAGTATTTATTTACTCATAAAGCTCGTTTTCAAACAACCTTTATAGGTCGTTTGTTCAATTTAGCTTATAAGGGCTTTTGGGTCAATTTTCACCCTTCTTTTACGACGAAGGACTTTTAAATACTTGTTTGACCCAAAATCCGACCTTTTAACTATAATCTTATTTAGAAACCAATATGTTTCTAAAACATCATAATCATAACTCAATTCATTCGGTTTACCTAAAAGATAACCAAATATTTTATTTTAACCTTGTCAAACTCTTATAGAACTCCAAATTCTACATGATGAGTTGTATCATTATACATACCTGGCTCGGATCGATATATTGACCCGTTTCTATACCTTGCCTTAGTGGCTGCTAAGTGATAGCGATGTAAACATCCATGTGCTATTTATTTCCAAAATTCATACAACTCGACAACCCATTAGTCGATATTGTCAAAGGGTGATAATTTCACCTTTTGACCGGTTTGGTCTAAATGACCGATTATATTAGCGAGATTGCATTTATTACCACCTCGTATATATGACTCGCTCCGGTTTACACCGTGCAGTCATTTTACTTATAATTTCATTTCTTAACACTTTTTGGCCTATTATGGCCTACGTCATAATTGTCTTTCAAAACTAACTGTTATGGTCAACGTGTGACCAAATTACCATTTTGCTCTTATTGGTTATTATGATTTACCTTATATGGTAACCATTAAAAGTACATGTTTCATTCGTCATAATATGATCGAATTACCGATTTAACTCATTTTTAGCCATCACTATGGTTTCTTGTCATATTTGATTATCTTGTTTCGTACGTCTACACGCCGGAACACCGCATCTCAATTAGGTATTTGTCTTTTTCGTAATTAATACGACAAAAGGATATTCTAAAATATATGGTTAGTGTAAGATATACTTACCTTGCATCCGAATTACGCTCTTCCTTCATTCTTGATTCGTTTGACCCGCTTCCTTCCCCAAGCTTTCACCTAGCTTGCCAAGCGTCAAACTATCATTGTAATTGTAAGATGGTTAGGTTAGTCAAAATCATTTACGACTATTCCATCGTACGCTTCTTATATCGAATTTATCATTCGATCATATACTTGGTCGGTTTGACTTTTTAAAGTCAATCGACTTATCAACTTATTCAATGCACATTTGGTTTATTGAATTTCGCTTAGGCATTTCATCCGAACTCTTAACGAAATCAAATTTTTTACACACTAACTACTATGTAACATGATTTCAAGCATCTATATCACGATCTTAACATCAATTCTTTTATATCATACAAAACCCATTTCGTGAGAAGTATGATCTTGTACCCAAATTCATGGTTTAATCAAACACATTCTTTTCGCTATCATGCATGTTGATTCTAAGCATAGTTATATCATCAATTTCATTATAACATTAAGGCCCACTTATCTAAGTGTGTTAATTCATTCAATCATTAAATTCATATCATATTATGCATGATTTTCACTTAGGGTTTTGTTACTAAACATGTATACATCACTAATTCAGTCCTAATTTCTACGATTCATACCAAAAATCGCATATAGTGATGTTCATCCAATTTTTACAACTTCATGTAACAACAAAATTTTACATACCTTTTGATCCCCTCGACTTGGTGATCATTTGTATGTATTCGTGCCTTTGATTCAAGCCCGATTTGGCTTTCAATTTGATTGATTTTGTGCATGCTAGGGTTCAATGTAGAGAACCCTTTTTCTCCTGTGGAAATCTCGACCAGAACACACACTACAGTGTGTGTTGTGGTGTTTTATTTTTAATAAATTAAAAACCATTTAAGTTCTTTGTCAACTTTGGTCCCTCCACTTATTCAAGTTTTATAAAAGGTGTTTTAACCAAGTTTTCTTATTATTTTAAAACACTTAACTAGCTAGGTTGATATTCCTAGTTACTTAGTGGGTCCCGTGAGTTATAATCCGTTTTATTGTAAGTCCCGTTAACTCGGGCTCTTATGAACTCAATTCCTTAAAACTTTGATTCGCTTGTATTTAATATTAGGATTTTTTTTTTAAATCCAAATATTTACCGGGTTATTTTTTACTACTAAGGTACTTTACCCGTCTTTTAGTATTAACGGAGTTTGATTACCAAACCCGTTTTCGGGGTGTTACAAGTCTACCCCCCTTAAAGAGGTTTCGTCCTCGAAACCTTTTCTTACATAATTCATTGAGTTCAAACTCAATGTATTTGATCCGAGAAATCTTTTAAACATTAGTTATACTTTTAATCAATTGTTAGTATTACCAGAAAAGTATGGTAACATCTTTTTGGTTACTAATTGTCTACGTATCTCATACGACATAGTGCAACTTGAAATAACGTAATCTCGTTATTTCCACTAGTTTAGTTAACTTAGTGATATCCATCGCTTTCATATACTATCGAATTCTTTATGAATCCGTGACTTTGACCCGTTTAAAGGTCTTTAGTGAAATCTTTCACTTTTAGCAACAAATTCTTTTGTTTTCAAATTTATTTATTCAGTTCAGTTATACCGAATTCACCGCTTACAAGCAAACCAAATTTCTTGATTTGAATTGCTGACCTTAACCGGTCTCACTAACTAGACTTATTAGTCCAGTTACTTTTTACCGCTCGCTTGGTTATAATGTGATTCTACTTCACATTGCATTTCTTGACCGTGATCGTGTCACATCATGTTTAATTTATATCAACCTTTCATTTTCGAAAATATCACTTTTCGAATATATCGTCTTGCGCCTATCAGTGTCAAGACTTGTATCTTTCATGCTTACTATTTAAATTCCTATCAGAATTTATATTTGTAAAAACGTTATTTCTTACTAAAACCGAATTTTTAGTTTTAGGATCTTCTCTTTAACTTTTGTCAATTATCCGTATCGGATTTTTGACAGTCCAAAATTTATTCTTTTACAATCCTTGCTTTATGCGAGGATTCTCAATTGACTCCCTCGCTTTGTCTAATTACCCCGTAGGTTTTATCACTTAGCCTTATAGGCTATTTTTATTAGACTTTCACCTCTTTAAGGCGAGGTACTTATAATCTGTTTCTTTCTAGTCATGACCCGTAGGTCGTTTTAGTCTCGTAGACCTTTCCATTGTTTATAACCCCAAAGGTTATGTTGATCCCGTAGATCATTCTTTACTCATGTCATTCTTAAAATACATGTTTGGTGTTAAGGCACCCTGTTTTTGTTTGGAGAATCATTTGGTTTCAAGCTTAAGATCCGTTAACCTTGACTGTAGTTCGTGGCTATGATTGTTTTCTTTCGGACGATTTTCCGACTTTATGACTTTTCACGTCATTTATGCGTCAGTTCTTCTTATGCTCACGGTTATTTGGTTTGCATATATTCTTAATTGGTTGTGTCCCATTATCGGGCTCATTACTCTTTTGCATTTAACGTTACCTTTATCTGGCTAGCGCTTATTTGTGCCATCCGACATTAAATTGTATTCAACCTGTTTGACTTGTTAATGTGAAATTCATTACTTATAAACAATCAACTTTATTCTTTATTCTACCCGTTCCATCTCAAATGGTTGAACATATTTATTAAAAATTTCTTTTTACGAAATTTTATAGTCATAATTCATAATCCAAGTCTTTTGAATTTTCAACCCGCGTTCACGTCTCTTGGTTTACACATGTGTTTAAATTCCTACCCATCAACCAGGTGTTTTACCGAAGTCATTATTATTGCAACCCTCCCGATATGCATTAAAACTTCGCTTCACTTTTATATTCTGACTTTGTCCTCAAGTTTGACGTTTTACAAAAACGGCCCGTTAAGAGACATATTCGCATTTTCCGGGTTCGAGTGTAAGTACACCCCCTCCCAATGCATATCTTATTCATTTTACATGTTTGCATTCTTCGGGTTCAAGTGTAAGTACACCCCCTCCCAATACATGTCTAAGTCATTTTACATGTTTGCATTCTTCGGGTTCGAGTGTAAGTACACCCCCTCCCAATACATGTCTAAATTATTTTACATGTTTGCATTCTTCGGGTTCAGGTGTAAGTACACCCCCTCCCAATACATGTCTAAATTATTTTACATCCATCTTTGTCCCTTCACTCGGGCTCATTATCCTAATGTAATACGCTTCCGTCATCCGGCTGTGCGTTTACATTATTATCAAATATTTTGCTCATTTGATTCTTTTGGGTACTTTTTAATTTTGTCCCACTCACCCCCGTCATTACTACATCGGATGTAAGCATGTCTATCATAAAAAGTTCATGGTACCACGTGCTCACCACTTAATTGGCCAGAGTAAGCGATCAGTACCTGATATACATGACCTTTTTATAATTTTCACATTACACCCCATGTAAGTAATGCCTCTATTTGTTTCTCTTGGAAACAATATCCCGAATAGATTTTCTATTCGGGTTTTTCCAAGTTTTTAATCTACATATGCAACTTTCAATTTCTATATATTTGTTGCATATTACTATTCGTGCAAATAAATTTAAAATGTGCACCTGGTAATGCTTGCCTTAACGGGCGTCTCTTGCTATTGGCCTTGTTCGCGATCGCCACACGATTTAGGTCCTTGATGAGCATACTCTTTGGACTGTTCCTCTATCAAATCCGTGATTTGTTAAACTCTCGCTATCTTCATATGCGAGTGTCCTTCAACTAAAACATTTACAACAGTTAGTAATTTCGACATTAATGGATGCCCGTATTATAATACAAGGCTTTTCTACTAAGCGCATCAACGCGTG
Organism: Helianthus tuberosus; assembly: GCA_030545235.1. Classification (NCBI taxonomy): domain Eukaryota; kingdom Viridiplantae; phylum Streptophyta; class Magnoliopsida; order Asterales; family Asteraceae; genus Helianthus; species Helianthus tuberosus. The sequence goes on along the minus strand of CM060409.1, from coordinate 6,308,073 downwards.
TAATTTCGTTGACTATATCTAATCCATATCGTTTATATTGGTATAACGTGTATTACACGATAACCATATGTGTTGTTCTCAACACTTTAATCATACTAAACAATTGATATACATGTACTTACCGGATTTGAAATCAAGCCTCGAACCGAACACTTTATTCTTTTAACCTTGAGCTCTGATTACCAACTTGTAACTCCTGTCTCCATTTATCAAGATTTTAATAATAAGATACACATTTTATATGCTAAAATGTGACTTTACAAAAACTTATTATACTAACATTCACAAATAACCACAACGTTTCAAAAACAAATTTATAAGTGTTTACATAATTCACTTATAATAACACAATTCAAGATTTGACACGGAAGCTTCATTTAACGTGTGTTCGGTTCTTGCTCGACGCTTGATCTTCATCCGGGACTCTCGACATTCACCAATGATCAAAACCAACTTAGAAGTTAGTTTTGATAGTTACATAACAAGTACAACAAGGAAATTGGGTCAAATAATCGAAATAATAAAAAAAATCAAAATTTTCAGCATTTAGGCCGTCGCCACGCGCGACGGCAAAAGGGTCTGTCAGTGGCGCTACGCCACGGCCTTGTTTCGACAGAATGTTGAAGCTGGTTGCTGCATATTCCCAGCATAACCCGATTTCACGGAAACGAGCATAACTCTCTCGTTTTTAATCCGTTTTACCCGATTCTTTTTCCTACGCGTCCGTAATCTAATTCTCCATCTTATGGAGTTAAAACCCAACATCCGGATTAATAAAATTTCAGACTTTTAAGTCTTCGACTTATTAGCCTGTTTACCAAATTTTGACCCGTTTGTGTTTTTATCAAACAAACATGTTTATTTGATCTATAAACTCATGAGATTCATAGTTTCAATATCTCCTATCATATTAATCATACGTCACGGGTTTCTTACTTAATTAAAATCCGTTTACGATCAAGTGCTTATTTTGACCCATTAAGGGTATTTAAGCACTTTAAAGCTTAAAACCGCTTTCCTTCATTTCTAGCATCATATTCCTACATTTCTTATCAAGTAATCTTCCACCACAACTATATGTGGGTTGGATTAGATGTGGAAATCCATATGTTCCGAGTTTTACCCCTCGGATCATTGTTTTACGACAAAGACTCCTATATAGTCATTTGACCCAAGTATTTACATCTTTCACATTCTATACTTATTCTAAGTATTTATTTACTCATAAAGCTCGTTTTCAAACAACCTTTATAGGTCGTTTGTTCAATTTAGCTTATAAGGGATTTTTGGTCAATTTTCACCCTTCTTTTACGACGAAGGACTTTAAAATACTTGTTTGACCCAAAATCAGACCATTTAACTATAATCTTATTTAGAAACCAATATGTTTCTAAAACATCATAATCATAACTCAATTCATTCGGTTTACCTAAAAGATAACCAAATATTTTATTTTAACCTTGTCTAACTCTTATAGAACTCCAAATTCTACATGATGAGTTGTATCATTATACATACCTGGCTCGGATCGATATATTGACCCGTTTCTATACCTTGCCTTAGTGGCTGCTAAGTGATAGCGATGTAAACATCCATGTGCTATTTATTTCCTAAATTCATACAACTCGACAACCCATTAGTCGATATTGTCAAAGGGTGATAATTTCACCTTTTGACCAGTTTGGTCTAAATGACCGATTATATTAGCGAGATTGCATTTATTACCACCTCGTATATATGACTCGCTCCGGTTTACACCGTGCGGTCATTTTACTTATAATTTCATTTCTTAACACTTTTTGGCCTATTATGGCCTACGTCATAATTGTCTTTCAAAACTAACTGTTATGGTCAACGTGTGACCAAATTTCCATTTTGCTCTTATTGGTTATTATGATTTACCTTATATGGTAACCATTAAAAGCACATGTTTCATTCGTCATAATATGATCGAATTACCGATTTAACTCATTTTTAGCCATCACTATGGTTTCTTGTCATATTTGATTATCTTGTTCCGTACGTCTACACGCCGGAACACCACATCTCAATTAGGTATTTGTCTTTTTCGTAATTAATACGACAAAAGGATATTCTAAAATATATGGTTAGTGTAAGATATACTTACCTTGCATCCGAATTACGCTCTTCCTTCATTCTTGATTCGTTTGATCCGCTTCGTTCCCCAAGCTTTCACCTAGCTTCCCAAGCGTCAAACTATCATTGTAATTGTAAGATGGTTAGGTTAGTCAAAATCATTTACGACTATTCCATCCTACGCTTCTTATATCGAATTTATCATTCGATCATAGGCTTGGTCGGTTTGACTTTTTAAAGTCAATCGACTTACCAACTTATTCAATGCACATTTGGTTTATTGAATTTTGCTTAGGCATTTCATCCGAACTCTTAACGAAATCAAATTTTTTACACACTAACTACTAGGTAACATGATTTCAAGCAACTATATCACGATCTTAACATCAATTCTTTTATATCATACAAAACCCATTTCGTGAGAAGTATGATCTTGTACCCAAATTCATGGTTTAATCAAACACCTTCTTTTCGCTATCATGCATGTTGATTCTAAGCATAGTTATATCATCAATTTCATCATAACATTAAGGCCCACTTATCTAAGTGTGTTAATTCATTCAATCATTCAATTCATATCATGTTATGCATGATTTTCACTTAGGGTTTTGTTACTAAACATGTATACATCACTAATTCAGTCCTAATTTCTACGATTCATACCAAAAATCGCATATAGTGATGTTCATCCAATTTTTACAACTTCATGTAACAACAAAATTTTACATACCTTTTGATCCCCTCGACTTGGTGATCATTTGTATGTATTCGTGCCTTTGATTCAAGCCCGATTTGGCCTTCAATTTGATTGATTTTGTGCATGCTAGGGTTCAATGTAGAGAACCCTTTTTCTCCTGTGGAAATCTCGACCAGAACACACACTATAGTGTGTGTTGTGGTGTTTTATTTTTAATAAATTAAAAACCATTTAAGTTCTTTGTCAACTTTGGTCCCTCCACTTATTCAAGTTTTATAAAGGGTGTTTTAACCAAGTTTTCTTATTATTTTAAAACACTTAACTTGCTAGGTTGATATTCCTAGTTACTTAGTGGGTCCCGGGAGTTATAATCCGTTTTATTTTAAGTTCCGTTAACTCGGGCTCTTATGAACTCAATTCCTTAAAACTTTGATTAACTTGTATTTAAAATTAGGATTTTTTTTAAATCCAATTATATACCTGGTTATTTTTTACTACTAAGGTACTTTACCCGTCCTTTAGTATTAACGAAGTTTGATTACCAAACCCGTTTTCGGGGTGTTACACAAGACGTAGCCAACACAATATCTTCTTCTTCGGTCCACGAATTCCTTGCCATCTGAGAGGATTTTTTATAGTGAAAAATATTAAATTGAGAGAGTGTATGTGATAAAATAGAATAATGGGTTAGATTAAAATATTAGAATAAGTTGGTTAAATAGAGAAAGTCATTTACCGTCATATTGACCTCGTAATCAACACCACTTACACAGATGACACACATAGGTGACGGCGGTATTCTAACAGTAGTTCAAACCCGAGAGAGGGTTACCCGCATGTGCCCGTCCCCCTAACATCCTTCTTCCATGTTAAATATAAGTTAATGGTACTTAACCATGACTTTATTTTAAGAGTAAACTACCATTTTGGTCCCTGTGGTTTGGCCAGTTTTGTCACTTTAGTCCAAATCTCAAACTTATTACATCTGGGTCCCTGTGGTTTGCATTTTGTTGTCATTTTAGTCCAAAATTCAAAAACCCTATTTTTTTTACTGTTACAACCTCCTATTTTGTCCTTTAGTGCAGGGGCATTTTGGTCATTTTTTAAATTTCATTTGTTTTAGTTTGTTTTTTAGCAATAATATATATTGAGGATGATGATGTTGGGGATGATGATGATCGTAATCAGTTCTCTCTCTTCTCTCTCTCTCTCTATAGCACCACAACCGCCACCTCCTCCCTCTCTCTCTCTTCTCTCTCTCTATAGCACCACCACCACCGCCACCTCCTCCCCCTTCCCACCACCGCCACCTCCTGTAACACCCCGAAGTATATAAAACTTTATATTAGAATTATAAAGTATAAATAAACGAGAATTTACTAACTAGAAATTTTTAACCTAGTTAGTTAAAAGACTAGAAATAGCTTATGATAGGGTTATAAGCTGCTAAACCATATGTTGAACAAAGTTGAGAGGCTTAAGTTGTAATAATTGAAACTTGAATTAATAAAACTAAATAAAACAAACCAAACACCCCACAAAGGGGATGTCTGGTCGACTGGAACAACCAGGGGCGACACCCCCACCTTCAAACTCTCAAAAATCTACTTGAAATCTCAAATTGGAGGTGCAAATCTGGTTCAAACGAAAACCGAGCATAGAATCGTGATCCTCATCACAAGAGGATTACAAGGAACGGGCGCAGGAGCGTCAAGTGGACAAGCGGGTGGCGAACCACGTTTAAAAGGGCTACTTTAAAGGTATGAAACTTGACCCGTTACATTAAGTAAATTTGATGATTATCACACTAGTAGTCGTATTATAGAATAAGAGTTGTTTTGAGTTGAAGTAATAATGTCGCAATAGCGAATAAAAGGTCAAATTTGATTAGAACTCGTTGGTGGTCGTAACAAAGGAAGATTCCTTAGACTAGCCAAACGGGTCAAATAATCAAGTATAGCATGGTTAATGCTTCGAAATATGATTGATTGATCTTTGATATGGGTCAATATATAACATGTTAAAATTACGAGATTTTAACGTATTGGTTTGTTAGAAAAGCGAAAATCCGAGAGTTGGGTTTGAGTGCAATGAACAAAACAAACAAAATTTTGGATTTCCAGAAGCTACCGTAAGTTACGGTAGTACCGTAACTTACGGTAAAGGCCAGATGTTTACGGTAGGTTTCATCTGTTTTACGGTGGACCAAAGACTTCCAGAATCTACCGTAACTTACGGTGAGACCGTAAGTTACGGTGGAACCAGAAATATTTAGAATTTTATTATTTAAAATTTGATGTTGAATCTTGGATCTATGTACTTTATAACAATCATCAAAACTAACGTTTTAAAGGTTTTGACCTTAGGTAACAAGGTGGATTTTATGGATGACGATCAAGCGTATGAAGAAGAACCGAACACTACATTTTGAAGCTTCCGCAATGTTTAAAATCTTTAGTAGTCTTTGTGTGTAGGTTGTAAACATTTGTTAATCTACTTTTGAAATGTTTTAACTTAATCATTAGTTGAATAAGGTTGACGTACTTAAGAACTCCGTTAATGAAACTTACGTTATTTTAATATCTTTTGGTATAAACATGTATAAAATTAGTGTTTAATTCAAGTATAAAAATTTAAGGGTGTTACAAGTTGGTAATCAGAGCTCAAGGTTGTTAATAAGTGTTCGGTTCAAGCTTGATCGATTATCCGGTAAGAATTAAATTATTTTGTTAATAAATTATGTATTATGTAAAGAATGAGAAACGAACAAATATGCATGAAAAGAGTGTGTAAGCTTACTCAAATACAAGAAATGCATGAAACAAGAACAATTAAATCAAGTTATGAACTTGATCGAATCAAAACAAGAACGATTAAATCAAGTTATGAACTTGATCGAATCAAAACAAGAACGATTAAATCAAGTTATGAACTTGATTGAATCAAAGCAAGTAAAACATGTGTTATAAATGGAATGTTTAACAACCTATGTAAACATTTCAGAAATAGAGATGGCTGATGGAGGTAATGATGATGCGGTGCCAAGAGTCACCGAACAAATGAGGGAAGTGATTGCCGAAGAGGTTGGAAAGGCGATCGAAAACAGTTTGTCGGGCTTTATTGATAAAATTCAAAACACAGTTTTATCAATAGTAGAAGAGAGAATCAAGAAATTGGAAGATGATTCAAATTTAGCAAAGGAAAAGCATGGTGGAAGAAAGCCTTGTTCATACAAGGAATTCATGGCCTGTAAACCACCAATATATAATGGGGAGGTTGACCCAATAGTGTGCCAACGATGGCTAAGTGATATCGAAGGGGTATTCGAGAGGACCCATTGTGACGAAGATGACTACGTAGCCTATGGTACGGGTCAACTAAGGAGACAAGCGAAAGATTGGTGGGATAACAAAAAGAGAGAGATCGGTATTGAAGCTGCTAAGGTCATGACTTGGGAAGAATTCAAGACGCCATTTCTTAAGCATCATAGCCCCAAGGCGGTTATGAATAAAATCAAGGAGGAGTTCATGCAACTTAGGCACAAGAGTGAGACCATAGACAAGATTACGGCAACGTTTATGGATAAGATGAAGTTTTGCGATGATCTAGTGACGAATGAAGAACAAAAGATATACTACTACCATAACATGTTGAGTGCTGAGTATAGAGAATTTATCACCCCTTCCAAATACGAAACCCTTACCGAGATCATAAATGCTGCTCGGGAAAGGGAGATCGAACTGAAAAAGAGCATTGAAAGGGGTGAACGGAAAGCACAAGATATAAACCCAAGCCCTACTAAGAAGGCACGAACAAACGAAACCGCAAAGAAATTTGATACGAAAGGTGGGTCGCCAAGTTGCAGAATCTGCGGAAAGGGTCATAAAGGCGAATGCCGTTACAAGGATAAGCCTTGTCCCATATGCAAAAAAAGGGACATATGGCTATATCGTGCCCGGAGAAAGTGACGGTTTGTTACAATTATTATCGAACGGGTCACAAAAAGTCAGAATGCCCGGAACTGGTTGGAAAGAAGGATGGGCAGGACCCGAAAGGTGAAGCCCCAAAAGCAAAGGCAAGATCTTTTCAACTAACCGCCGCCGAAGCAAAGGTTGAACCTGACGTGGTCTCAGGTATATTTGCTGTAAATTCGATTCCTGCACGCGTGTTATTTGATACGGGTGCGAATAAATCCTTTGTTTCATATGGATTTATTCAACATCCTTCATTTGTTCTAACAAAATTACATGTGCCCTTAGAAGTAGAGATAGGTAATAACAAGAGCTTTACTGTTTGTGATGTATGTGAAAATTGTAAACTGAGCATTGATGACGAAGAATATTTAATAAACCTAATCCCGATGTCAATGGGAGAATTTCAAGTAGTCGTTGGGATGGATTGGCTATCTCAACATCATGCAAAGGTCGTGTGTTTTCGTAAAGAGATAAAACTAACATCTCCGAGCGGAAAACACGTCACCATTTATGGCGAAAAAGGTAGCAACCCCATAGTATGCTCAATGTTGAAAGCTCGCAAGCTTATGAAGTGAGGATGCAAGGCATTCATGATATACGCTAATGAGCCCGAAAAAGAATCACGAAAGATTGGAGATGTACCGGTAGTACGAGATTATGAAGATGTGTTTCCGGAGGATTTACCGGGGATACCGCCTGAACGGGAAATAAAGTTCGGGATCGAATTAATTCCGGGCGCGAAACCTGTAGCAAAAGCCCCGTACCGACTAGCACCGTCGGAATTACAAGAGTTGATGTCCCAAATCCAAGACCTGCTTGACAAGGGATTCATAAGGCCGAGTGTGTCTCCTTGGGGCGCACCGGTGTTGTTCGTGAGAAAGAAAGACGGGAGCATGCGCATGTGTATCGATTACCGGGAGTTAAATAAACTCACGGTAAAGAACCGATACCCGCTCCCGAGGATAGATGATTTATTCGACCAACTACAAGGTGCGAACTGGTTTTCAAAAATTGACCTTAGATCGGGGTATCACCAACTAAAGGTCAAAGAAGAAGATGTGCCGAAGACAGCTTTTCGCACGAGATACGGACATTACGAATTCCTCGTGATGTCATTTGGGATAACAAATGCACCTGCGGCTTTCATGAACCTCATGAACCGGGTTTGCAAACCAATGTTGGATAAGTCGGTCATCGTGTTTATCGATGATATCCTGGTGTATTCAAAAAGTGAAGTTGAACACGCACATCACTTGCAAGAAGTATTAGAGACACTGAGACGAGAGAGGTTATATGCAAAATTCTCTAAATGTGCCTTTTGGTTACGAGAGGTACAATTTCTTGGCCATGTCATAAGTGCCAACGGAGTATTGGTAGATCCGTCAAAGATAGAGGCTGTGTCAAAATGGAATTCCCCGAAGAACCCTTCGGAAATTAGAAGCTTTTTGGGGCTTGCGGGATATTATAGGAGATTCATTCAAGATTTCTCCAAGATTGCGTCACCGCTAACAAAGCTAACACGAAAGAAAGAAAGGTTCATTTGGGGTGTTGATCAAGAGAAAGCGTTTCAAACGCTAAAAGAAAAGTTAACTCAAGCTCCGGTATTGACATTGCCGGACGGAGTCGAAGACATGGTGGTTTATTCGGATGCTTCATTATCGGGGCTCGGTTGCGTGTTGATGCAACGGGGCAAGGTAATAGCCTATGCCTCGAGACAATTGAAGATACACGAGAAGAAATATCCCATGCACGATCTCGAGTTGGCTGCGGTAGTATTTGCATTAAAAATATGGAGGCATTACTTGTATGGGGTAAAGTGCACCATATTCACCGACCACAAGAGCTTGAAATACTTCTTTGATCAGAAGGAGTTAAATATGCGACAAAGGCGATGGCTGGAAACGGTGAAAGACTACGATTGTGAAATACATTATCACCCCGGAAAGGCTAATGTGGTAGCGGATGCTCTGAGCAGAAAAGCGGACTATGTCCCAATACGAGTAAGGTCGATGCAACTCGTGGTGACCTCGGGTATACTTGAACGTATTCGAGAGGCGCAGTTAGAAGCGGTAAAAGAAGAGAATTGGAAGAAAGAAAGAATAATTGGTCAATTGAAAGATATGTCGGATGGGAATCACGGGTTGAAGACTCGATCCGGAAGGATATGGGTCCCCCATACTTGTGGAGTAAAGACGCTTCTACTTAATGAAGCTCATAAATCCCGTTATTCAATTCATCCGGGTGCGACAAAGATGTACAATGATTTGAAACAAAATTATTGGTGGCCCGGAATGAAGAGGGATGTGGAAGTACGTGGAAAAATGCTTGACATGTTTACAAGTCAAGGCGGAGCACCAGAAACCATATGGCAAACTCCAACCGTTAGAAATTCCGGTTTGGAAATGGAAACATATTACAATGGACCTATTAACCAAGTTGCCTAAGACGAATCGTGGTTTCGATGCCATTTGGGTAGTGGTGGATAGATTGACAAAAAATGCTCACTTCATTCCGATTCGTGAGACTTATACGTCAGAAAAGATGTCAGAAGTTTACACTAATGAAATAATAGCACGTCATGGGGTTCCGGTATCCATTGTGTCTGATAGGGATACCCGGTTTACTTCAAATTTCTGGCGAGATTTCCAAGAGCAAATGGGAACCAAATTGTTCATTAGCACTGCGTACCATCCTCAAACGGATGGACAGAGCGAAAGAACGATACAAACATTGGGGGATATGCTACGGGCATGTATAATCGACTTTGGAGGAAGTTGGAATGTTCACCTACCGTTAGTCGAGTTTTCGTATAATAGCAGCTACCAATCTAGTATTAAAATGGCACAATACGAAATGCTTTATGGTAGGAAGTGTCGAACCCCGGTATGTTGGGGTGAAGTGGGTCCACGTGAACTCGCTCATCAAGATATAGTACGGGCCACGAATGAAAAGATCGATATAGTTCGGGCACATTTGAAAGCAGCTCAAGACAGGCAAAAGGCGTATGCTGATAAAAGGAATAGGCCAATCGAATTCCAGGTTGGTGACATGGTCATGCTAAAAGTTTCCCCATGGAAGGGCGTTATTAGATTCAGAAAAAGGGGGAAGCTAAGCCCGAGGTTTATTGGGCCATTTAAAATTATCGGGAGAGTTGGCAAGGTAGCTTACCGTCTTGAATTACCGGAGGAACTAAATGGAATCCATGGCACGTTCCACGTGTCACAATTAAGAAAGTGCCTAGCAGACGAAACGGCCTATATCCATTACGATGATATCGAAGTGGATAATAGTCTGAATTATGCGGTGAGACCGGTGGAGATTTTAGACCGAAAGGTTAAACTTTTACGAAATAAACAAATTGACCAAGTCAAAGTCAAATGGGAGCATAGGAAAGGTACGGACACTACGTGGGAGTCCGAAGAGGAGATGCGACGTCTTCACCCTACATTATTTGGTACGTACTTCGGTTTCGGGGACGAAACCCTTTTAAGGGGGGTGGACTTGTAACACCCCGAAGAATATAAAACTTTATATTAGAATTATAAAGTATAAATAAACGAGAATTTACTAACTAGAAATTTTTAACCTAGTTAGTTAAAAGACTAGAAATAGCTTATGATAGGGTTATAAGCTGCTAAACCATATGTTGAACAAAGTTGAGGGGCTTAAGTTGTAAGAATTGAAACTTGAATTAATAAAACTAAATAAAACAAACCAAACACCCCACAAAGGGGATGTCTGGTCGACTGGAACAACCAGGGGCGACACCCCCACCTTCAAACTCTCAAAAATCTACTTGAAATCTCAAATTGGAGGTGCAAATCTGGTTCAAACGAAAATCCGAGCATAGAATCGTGATCCTCATCACAAGAGGATTACAAGGAACGGGCGCAGGAGCGTCAAGTGGACAAGCGGGTGGCGAACCACGTTTAAAAGGGCTACTTTAAAGGTATGTAACTTGACCCGTTACATTAAGTAAATTTGATGATTATCACACTAGTAGTCGTATTATAGAATAAGAGTTGTTTTGAGTTGAAGTAATAATGTCGCAATAGCGAATAAAAGGTCAAATTTGATTAGAACTCGTTGGTGGTCGTAACAAAGGAAGATTCCTTAGACTAGCCAAACGGGTCAAATAATCAAGTATAGCATGGTTAATGCTTCGAAATATGATTGATTGATCTTTGATATGGGTCAATATATAACATGTTAAAATTACGAGATTTTAACGTATTGGTTTGTTAGAAAAGCGAAAATCCGAGAGTTGGGTTTGAGTGCAATGAACAAAACAAACAAAATTTTGGATTGCCAGAAGCTACCGTAAGTTACGCTAGTACCGTAACTTACGGTAAAGGCCAGATGTTTACGGTAGGTTTCATCTGTTTTACGGTGGACCAAAGACTTCCAGAATCTACCGTAACTTACGGTGAGACCGTAAGTTACGGTGGAACCAGAAATATTTAGAATTTTATTATTTAAAATTTGATGTTGAATCTTGGATCTATGTACTTTATAACAATCATCAAAACTAACGTTTTAAAGGTTTTGACCTTAGGTAACAAGGTGGATTTTATGGATGACGATCAAGCGTATGAAGAAGAACCGAACACTACATTTTAAAGCTTCCGCAATGTTTAAAATCTTTAGTAGTCTTTGTGTGTAGGTTGTAAACATTTGTTAATCTACTTTTGAAATGTTTTAACTTAATCATTAGTTGATTAAGGTTGACGTACTTAAGAACTCCGTTAATGAAACTTACGTTATTTTAATATCTTTTGGTATAAACATGTATAAAATTAGTGTTTAATTCAAGTAAAAAATTTTAAGGGTGTTACACCTCCTCCCCCTTCTCTCTCTCTCTTCTCTCTCTCTCTTTTCCGGTGACAGCCGACACTCCGTGAACTCCACCACCACCACCATCGTGAACTCCACCACCGCCACCACTGAAACCCTAAAGCGCCACCACCGCTATCACCATCAAAGCCGATACTGAAACCCTAAACCGCCAGAAGTTTAGCAGATCTGGAACCTTCTATGTTCGATCTACGATGGTGTAGCAAAAGTATTGTTGAAAACCAGGTAAATAATCTGCTTTTACAGTGTGGTCAGAGACGGTGGTGGTGGAGGGTGGTGAAGGGTGTACGGTGGTGGAGGGGAGACGGTGGTGGAGGGGGGACGGATGATGATCTGTGATTTTGTGATGAATGATGATCTGTGATTTTGTTAGTTTTAAGGGATCGAGATGATGGATGATGATATGTGATTTTGTTAATGTTTTATGTGGTTGAGGGTGATTTTTTAACAAACAGGATGATCAAAACATTTGAGATTTTCCGCAGCTTGGCGTGGCAGAATCGGAGGAGTGCAAGTGCACTTGCAACCTCTGTTTGCAGCCATGGCGGTTTTGATTTGTTGTTGGAGCCTCGTTTCTTTTTACAAATCGGTTTTTGATTTTCTTGAAGATGATGTTCTTGATTTTCTGGATTTTCTGGGTTTTGATGATGATGTTCTTGAAGATACAGATCTGAGCCTCGTTTCTTTTACAAATCGGTTTTTGATTTTCTTGAAGATGATGTTCTTGATTTTCTGGGTTTTGATGATGATGTTCTTGAAGATACAGATCTGAGCCTCGTTTCTTTTACAAATCGGTTTTTGTTTTGATTTGTTGTTGTCAGTATTTTGATTTTTGTGATGGTTTCTGGTTTTGTTCTGGGTTCTTGATTTTCTTGAAGATGATGTTCTTGATTTTCTGGGTTTTGATGATGAAGTTTGATGATGTTCTTGAAGATGATGTTATTAATTATTGAAATGTTATAATAAATTAACATGGACCAAAATGCCCCTGCATTAAAGGACAAAATAGGAGGTTGTAACAGTAAAAAAATGGGGTTTTTGAATTTTGAACTAAAATGGCAACAAAATGCAAACCACAGAGACCCAGATGTAATAAGTTTGAGATTTGGACTAAAGTGGCAAAACTGGCCAAACCACAGGGACCAAAATGGCAGTATACTCTTATTTTAAACATATTGATTTATCATAATTTCTCTTCTCGGTAGTTAATATAATGACATTTTTATAGTCATTTTATGTGTTTTCATTATTCTTCTTTGATCAATGTTTGATAATAAGTGTTTAAGTTTAATTTTTTTTCCTTTATTATTTACCGATATGAGATGAGAGTTTATAAAGTTATTAGAAGGAAAATGATAACGAAAATATTATGGTAAAGTACTAAAAATTAAAATTCCATTTGAGTCATCAAGTTAAGTGATATTAAAATGATTTGTAGGCACCTACTTTATATAAAATTTCAATTTTGAATGTAAAAATATTAGTTGTGAAATAGTTAATTGGAGGGTTAATGATCTGGTTTGAGGAAACTTTTAGATCGAACAACCAACTAAGGTTTTGGAAAACGAAAACCTAAAAGGACTGGGTTGGGTGGGTCAGTCGAACTGACCAGTTTTAAGTCTCGGTGATTTGTTAGCTCGAAATAACTCTTTAATAAGTTTTCAAAATGTAAAAAAAAAAATAGATTGCAAATATATAAATATACTATCACAAATATATTAATAAATGGAAAATATGATAAATTTTGATAACTGACAGACCACTGTAGTATCATCGTGTCACCAGTATAACCACCCAATCATATTCATCTCCACTTGGCAATAATGCTTATAAAAATCCAATAAACTTAGGAAAAACTCACTACCACTTTGGTTCACACGGTGGTTATCTCAAAACATCTCTCAAACCGTTAAATCGCCAAACACGGTGGTTCTCTCAAAACGTCTCTCAAACCGTTAAATCGCTAAAACTAATTTGTGTGCGGAATCATACCTATCTCAAACTACCATAACTGCTCAACTTGTTTAGGTTTGGTTGGTTTAGTAGGTTTCAAAGGATATCTACACCCCTAGTAATAAATGTGCATAATTCGGTTCTTAAAACTAAGACAAGGAGACCATCTTCGTAAATTTTTAAATATACTGGTGTACTTTTGGGATATTATTAAAAAGTTTATAACTTAGTCGCTTCATGTGGTAGCTTAGTGAATTAATAGACAAAAATGATGTCTTATTTATAGTGAGCATGTTAGGTAGATTAATGGTACGAGTGTGGGAGAAGGGGGTCGGTCGTACCCTATGTTTCTAAGTACTTTAAGGGCACATTAAAGTGTCTTAAACTTTATATGGTCCATGTGTGGTTTGTGACTTTCGGTTTGCGTTGATAACCATGTCGAATTATATTATATATGTTAGGCCAGAGGGTGTGGCTTAACGCCGCCCCGCCAACTCAGCAATTATAGCGCCCCTGGGACGCCATCGACCACACCGCCCCGAGTAAGGGGGGGGGGGGCTATGGAGTCATCGCCAGCACGCTAACGAGCAATTTTTGAGGGGATCGATGTGTGTTTGGTCAATATGACCGTTATAATTGTTAAAGGGGGCGCTAGTGTGGCTTTATCCCACACCATCATTGTTAAAGGGGGCGTCATTTTTATCTCAAAATCTACGTGACGCTTACGTGGCATGATAAAGGCCCTAGGGGCTTTATACCACATTCTGTAGCCTTATAATAAAGAATCAACAAGAGTAGCTTTGTGAATCTGGATCACTAGGTGAGTACATGGTGTAGAGTTGTCTATGTATAGGGCCCCCAAAAGTTATTAGCTAGACTTGTATGCATGTACATACAATGGCTGTTCATGTGTATCGTAAAACTTAAACTCTTGAGAATTGAAATTATATTTTTAAAGCGGTGGAAATAACATCATGTTTTTTTTTTTTGAACGATAGGATTCTATGATCCTACCGTTCAAAAAAAAAAAAGGTTGTTTTACATACTAAAATTTTTAAGTAAATTGAACTCATAGTTTATAAAAGAATTGCAAGCGTTTTTATTCGATGATTAATGTATTATGATTTATGAACTTAACACTTTAATTAAAATCAATATTTTATATAAATTTAGTGTATATGTTAAATAAATTCCTATAAATTAAGTGTATATGTTAAATAAATTTATGTAAATTAAGTGTATATGTTAAATAAATTTAAAATGATATAATTTAAAACTTGAGGTGTATTATAAACTATATATATATGATATATAGGCTATATTGTATCTGACATTTATAGTATGAAATTTATGCTGTCACTTGTCTTTTAAAAATATATATGTTTGAAACTTGTATCATGAGTCTAAACGTTATTTGGTGTACAAGTCAAAGTCACAACTAAATGTCATGCTTAACCACTATATCGGTCATTCAGTGTTACCTGTTTAATGTTCATAATGGTTTTGATGGACACAACATATCATCTTTTATTAACATTTCTCTATTTAAATAACTAACAAAATCATGTATTAGTGTCAAATGTTATAACATGCACATCCATTGTTTTGATTAAATAAATATTATTGTTAGCAAATAGGGCTGAGCAAAGGTCTAAACGGACTGATCCGGCATAACCGGCCTATCAGGGCCGTCTCCGAAAATAATAAAAAAAAATTGGGCCCTGTACGAGATAAAAAAACCAGGCCTTACCCATCCTGTAATATAAACTTATCAGTCACATATATAAAAAGTAAAACCCCATAATACAACGATAATCGTTATAAAATAAATAAAACAAAAATAGTGTAGGAAAATTATCAAAATTTAGGTCTTTTAAAACTACGTGGATTATTTTACCATTAGGTATTTAAGTTAGGTCAAATTTTGGGCCTTTTAAAATGGTTGTAACTCTAGGTATTAAAACAGATTCGACCTTTTAAATTTTGGGCCTTTTAAGATGGTTGTAACGGCCAGTGTAACGATCCTACGTTAATGACAATAATAATTCAAGAAATAATTTTGAAACAAAATTGTGGAAATAAGTAAAAAGGAAAGGCATAACTCATAAAGTCATCAATGCCATGTCCATTTAAAGAATACAAAAAACAAACAAAAGCTATTAAAATAAACTAAGAAACCAAGATGCAGGGATTAAACTATCCAAAAAAATTAAAATGAAACAAAAGACATACATGGATTCGAACCCACACACTGCTGTTGTTAAAGCAATAAAGCAACCACCAGGCCAACAGGTTGTTTGTGCAATTTATTGATACATCGCTTATATATAATAACTTTGACAACGTGAGATATATAAAAAATAAAATTTGTTTCGGGCCCCATAGGTTATTTGTAATATTAGTGAACTAATATCCAACCAAACTACATCCGTAAATGATCATTTTTTGGCCTTTTCCGTCCGGTTATCTGATATTGTTGGAACATGGAAGCAATGATCCAGTGGCGAAGCTTGACAATGAAGACGGGGGGTTGAAAACGTATATACCAAAAAAATTATATACAAAAACTACATATATAACACTACTGAGCGACCCCCCCCCCCCCCCCCGGCCCCTCTTAAGTTGCGCCCCTGCAATGATCAATTGATCACCTTCACTACCATATGTTATCATATGTGTACATTGTTGGGCCTAAGGCTTTCCGGAGAAAGAGATGCGTTTAATTTTGGTTGTCTTAGAGATGCATTTAACGTTTGTTGTCCCTAGGGATATGGTGTAGTGATAAGGTATTTGTACTCAAGAGGTGAATAGTTCAAATAATGTAACATGTAGATATAGGAGTATATAAGAGTAAGCTAGTTTGTTAAAAGAAAAATAAAATTTTAACTTATACTTAAATATGTAATTGTAAGCAGGTGATAACTGAACTAAGACATACATGAGCATGATACCTATATTGACTCAGAGATATACAACCGAAAACATATTTTTTAAAGAAGAACTAATATTATTTTTGAACGAATAAATTTTATGTGAAACTCTCTTTTTTATAAGACATGTATAAATATAATTAATAATATGGAAAATTGGTTTTTAATAAACCAACCTTTGTCCCATTGGTAAATAATAATCTTACCTACGTAATTGGTATACAATAATCCTACCTATCAACATGTTGGTATTTATGAACTTTCGTTAAATTTTTTTAACTGAAGTTAGTTTTTAAGTTTTATTTATTACACAGACAGTCCCTGTAGTTATAATTTACTAGTTTTAACTATTTTGTAAAACAAAAAAACGTCAAGGGCCATGTAACGAAGTTAGTTTTTTGTTGTTTAAAATAGTTAAAACTAGTAAATTACGACTACAGGGACTGTTTGTGTAATAAATAAAACTTAAAAACTAACCTCAGTTAAAAATAATTAACGGAAGTTCATTAAGAACCAACATGTTGATAGGTAGGATTATTATATACCAATTACGTATGTAGGATTATTATTTACCAACGGGACAAATGTTAGTTTATTAAAAAACAATTTTCCTAATAATATTAAGTCAAACTTTGAAAATGAAAATCTGGAGGATAAAAAATCATATTGGACCAGTTAGAAATTTCAAACCTTGAAAATGAAAATATATATACCGTACCAATTATTGGTATTGAGTGTTTAGTTATTCCACTGCACCTATTTATTAGATTTTTAGTTATTGCTCAAGTTCCCTCGTGACGGTGATGTGGCAATTGTTTAGTTATTCCACAACTTATAGTCTTAGGTAGTGTTTGGTAGGCAGGAATAAGAGACCAAATGAAATAGACTATTTCAAGGAAATGAAAAACATGTGTTTGGTTGGTCAAGCCAATAAAATCACTCATTACGTAAGACATTTTATTCGCTAAAATTCATTCCATCCACACCCTTTGTTTATTTCCATTCCATTCCTATCGACTTGGAAAGCTAGAACGATATCCATAGCCGGGAGAGCCACGCTAGTGAAGTTGATTTTGGGTGCTCCCTATTCAAGTGATCCCTATTCAAGGCTCCTTAGGGGGGGACCTTTAACCAGAAAATTCGATGGGTGGCTTAGGAAATAATATTAAAATCTAAGAAGATGGGAAGATTGGGTGTAGGGGGAATTAAAGAACTTAATATTGTTCTAGCTTGGGTTTTGAGAAGAAAAAAGAGTAGATCATGTACGCTATTTGCCTGATGACTACTAGGACCATTTGGTTGCACCGTAACAATAAACTCTTCAATGGAAGGAATGGCTCCCTTAATATGGCAGTAGAGGAAATCAAGGCTAACACTTTTTGGTGGATCACAACAAGACTCAAAAGAAGGGATATTAGTATGGACAATTGGAGTAGGTTTTGGGGTTTAAATTTTGGCTAAATTGTATTGTATTGTTTGTTTTGCTTCTGTTCTGTTTAGGGCTGTAAACGAACCGAACGTTCAGCGAACGGTTCGTGAACCGTTCGGCGGGAAGTTCGTTTATGTTCGTTCGATAAGCTTAACGAACGAACACGAACAAAAAATTTCGTTCGATAAGCTTAATGAACGAACACGAACAAAGGTCTCGTTCGTTCGACTGCGTTCGTGAACGTTCGGTAATACGTTCGTTCGTGTTCATTCGTTTATGTCCGTCCGTGTTCGTTTTTTTATGTTTATTTTTCTAAAAGTTTTTAATGTTTTATTAATTTTTTACTTTCCCCACATGTATTATTTCCCTCTCTCAGGCCATCTCCCTCTTTTGATATCACACTCCTTCATTCAGCTTATCTCCAATTGATTGAACCCAATATTATTCATCCATTCAATCTTTAAATGGTTATATTTAACTACTTTCGTTGTGTACAATGTTTAAGATTAACGGTGCCTTTTTTAATTTTCAAAATTAAAGTTCATTTGTGTTCGTGGTTAGTGTTCACGAACTGTTCGCGAACAACCAAATTCCTTAACGAACGAACACGAACACAAACTTCTGTTCGCCATGTGTTCGCGAACAGTTCACGAACATCCAAATTTCCTTAACGAACGAACACGAACATAGCCTTGTTCGTGTTCGTTCGGTTCGATTACAGCCCTAGTTCTGTTGCTGGATGTATTTAGGACTGCTTAGCTTCTTGTTAAGAACTCTTGTAATTTTTGTTGAATGGTAGTTTGTCTTGTTTGGCCGACCAAAAAATAAAATAAACTTTTGTATTATGTTAAGATCCGTAAAGTTAGTAAATACAATTAGAATGTAAAAAAAAGATAATTGACACAATTATCTCTTTAATACCTCTTAAATTGGCATAAGACGATGCGTAATGGAGCGTGTAATCCCCCATTCATGTCATACACGCCACACACCACCACCGGGGGCATTTTCAGGGCTTGAAGTGCCAAAGGTGTTTTGTGTCTCATACACTCCTACACAATTCACCTTCACTATTGGCTAGTTTTTTAATAATTAGATAGTCATTAGAGGGTGTTGAAAGATGCTTTAACGATTACACCCATTTTTGCTTCAAAATATCTCGTTGACGTGACGTCCACATGACGGAAAACACCCCTTAAAGGCTTGAACCACTATGCATGATCTAATACCTCTTTAAGACCCCAATATCAACGTCTTCTTCATCATGTCCCGACCCTAATCTGGTTCCTATCATGTTTTCTTCTTTGTCTAAGTCAGTTTCTTGTTTTATTGAGTTATTTTGTTCAGACTTTGTATAAACAAGTTTCTAGTTTTAGAGGCTATAACTTTTTATTTCAATGAACACTTCTATTGGTAGGTAGAGGGGCAAAAAAACCAATTTTGCAACTGAAACTGGTAAAAAACCTGAACCGGGTATTGTTGGAATTGGGTTAGAGGAGCCGGTTATGGAATTGACCCTACCTTCCAGGTATACATTGGATTGTTATCCCTATGCTTTAAAATCGGTTCCAAACCGCTATTAGACCACCCGTACTCGTTCGTTTTTTGGGCCTTTTTTCAAAAACAACGCCCCACCACGCTCAGTTCTCTGCCCCCATGGGCGTTTTTATACCAAAATTTGCCCGGAGCGTTCTTATACCAACACCGGAGAAGAATTTGTTTGGCCAGTGACAATAATCTCCTTTTTGTTTGGCCAATAAGATTTTTTAGATGGTTTTTTTTATTTAATTGTTTAACACCTCTTTTAACATAGTGCCCCACATCTCCACTACACCCATTTTAGAAAACGCCTCATAATGCCCCATTGCTGACTGGACTGGCACATGGCGCAAAACGTCCAATGGTGAGGTGTCTTCCACTACGCATGGTCTTACCAACACAAACTAGTTAAAACCCGACAAAAACCCTCAACCGGAACCAAACCAATCATTTCCCTCTCCAAAACCGGTTCCCAACTCTGTTCCACTAAAACCGTTTTGACCTACTTTGACCATATCCGAAACTAGAATTGGTTTACATAAGAACAATATAGTTTTGTATACCTCTATCGATAAGTGATATTTTGTCATATATTTTCAATAGGTTAAAAATCTGGTATTACACGGGTTTAATAAATTAATAATTCTTTGATGATTTTTTTAGGGGAAAATAAGAAAATGATTTTTTTAGAGGAAAATAAGAAAATGATGATTTGATTGAGAGGAAATTAAGGGGCTGTTTGGCAACATCTGAATGACTAAGTGCTGAACAGTAAGAGTTCTGAACCATTAAGTGCTGGACCAGTAAGAGGTCTGAGCCATTAAGAGTTTGTATAATGCTTAACCGTTCCGAGGCAAATGTCTGACCAATTCAGATTAGAGGTCTTAACTAATTCAGACTCTGTATAAATCTTAACCATTCAGAGGCAAATGTCTAAATCATTCAGACATCTGCTCGTGAAACAAACAGTCTGAACCATTAAGTGCTGAACCAGTAAGACGTCTAAACCATTAAGAGCCTCATTAAAAGATAAACAAACAGCCCCTAAGGAAATGATGATTGGGAAATTTTAAAAGAAGCAGGTTGGGTTAATGGCACCACATGTACCTTATTTATTACGTATCAATATTTGTCCGGTATAAGAAGAAGATATTTATTTATTATACATTATCAACATGTTGATGCATAGAGTAGTTGTACTCTATGTTTAGGGAGATTTCCAAAAAATTGATATAATTACACTTTTAACCTAAAACTATTTTGGTCTTTTACTTTTAACCCCGAAGCTTTTTACCTTTGCTAGTTTAACCTAAGAACTTTTTTACTTTCAATTTTGGTACCCTATACTTTTCATATTTCGCACAAAATCGTTTTACGTTTTCTTCTAAATTTTGCGAGTTAACACGACACAACGTTCATGTGTGGTTCAACATTTTTACGTTTTGTTTTACGCTTCGTTCTAAATTTTGCGAGTTAACATTACGCAACGTGCGTGTATGGTTCAACGTTTTTATGGTCGTCTATTTTTTCCCGTTTGATAGGTTCATCGTGACGCACAGGTCCTAAATCGACTTAGTTATTATTTTCTATGTTTTATGTTTCGGTCTAATTTCCCCGAATTAACACGTCGCAACTTCAGTGTTGGTGATCGCTAGTGGTGATGTGGCCTTGGTGCTATTTGTCACGGTTTTACGCCCCACCGCAACGCGATGGGCTTAATACTAATTAGAAATATAAATAATCAAATATATCAATTTCTTGATACATTCTCATTTACTTTTAACTTTTTCTCTAAAGGTAACAATGAGCTTTCATTCAAAGAAAAGCTAGTTGGAAGACTAGCGAAAAACCCCACAAATAGAGAAACCTACATCAACACCAAAAGGTCGTATAAGCAATAGAAAGGGTGTACCAAGAAATGACATACAACGAAATAACATATATATTGAAAATAACTTATTTGATTGAATGAAGGAAATCATACTAAATTTGTAAATTTCAGTTTTTAGGAAATGTGAAAATAATAGTTGTGCAATAATAAACCGTAATAAATATGGTAGGTGTAGTCGTTGTTGATCCATGTGTTTCATAAATGCTTACTTTTGAAAGACTATATGGAACATTTTCACATTTTGTTTTCTTTCGAATCAACATCATATCGTTGGCCCATCTATTAAAACTGTGATATAATAAACAATATTTATAAATTGTATTAAACTAGAATAAGCCTTTCACGACGCGACTGGGATGTGAAACCGTGTCAAATAGCACAAATGTCGCATTATTATAAGCGACTATTAATACTAAAGTTGTGGCGTGTTAATACTATGAAATTAAAGCGAAATGTAAATTATAGAAAAGAATAACTAAGTCGACTTAAGACCCTCGCGTTGCGAAGAACCTGTCAAACGAGAAAAAAATAGACGTAAAAACATTGAACCACACGTCCGACCGCATGGTGAGGTCAACACACGAGGTGACCAAGATGGACCATCTGTTATTCTTCAAGTGGTTGTCTCACAGGACCTATGGGTTTGGTTGGCTTACTTTGGTGTCATAGGGTCATGCAATGATATAAACGTTTTCGAACAATTTCCATTGGTAGAGGACTACATTTCTGGTATAGCTACAAAAGCATCTTTTTATGCAAACGAAAACTATTACCCGCACGGATACTATTCGTGCGATGAAATTTATCCTAGGTATTCGATTGTCGTAAAGACGTTTAAGGACCCGTACGATGAAAAAAGAGCTCACTTTAAAAAAGTTCAAGAGTGGAAGGACATTGAAAGATGCTTTAGGGTTCTTCAACAACGGTGGCATTACTTGAGAAATCTTTGTCGTGCATGGACCAAAGAAAAAATGAGAGATGTTATGTACACTTGTATAATAATGCATAATATGATATTGGAAGACGAAGGAAAATCAATATGCCAAAACTATGTACCAGAAGCTGTTCAGGATTATCCGCAAGCAACAATGGAAAACAGAGTGAAGAATGCACATGAAATGTGGTCTGAAGCTGCACATACTGCGTTGGCGGTTACGCATGGTCGGTTATGTATATACCAAACGTGGGTGAAGAAGAAGCTAATGACGAGGAATATGAAGATGACGAGAATGGGAAAGCGAAGACGAAAATTAAAACGAGTAGTATTATGTGTTTGTGTTTTATTATTTATGTAATTTTTATTTATTTACTAAAATATCATTAGTTTTATTTAAAAAACAAAAATAATAATAATTGGGTAATCATTGGATGGGGTGTTATTGGGTATTATACCACTACACCCATTTTAAACAAATGTCCCATAATGTCCCATTGCTGACTGGAGTGCCACATGACGGATAATGCCCAAGGATGAGGCATTATTTTACTTCACCACTACACATGGTCTTATGTGTAACGCCCTGCTTCTTCTGTACTTTCTAGAATTAGAAAGTCTTGCGTATATTTCTATTTTTGGAAGTCCGGTGTTCTTGTAATCGTTCTTTCGTTGTAATCGTTGTAAAATCCGAGACTTGAATCATAAATAAAACTCGTATTTCTTTAAATTCGTGTTATACATGCTTCATACATGTTCGTACATTCAAATTCGTGAAACAATTGATGATTCACTTGGAATACTTGGAAACTTTTGTGTTAAACTTGCAATTACGTGAAGCATGCAAATCATACGCCTTTTGAATGCATACGATACTTAAATACGACATTCATACGCTTAATCATACTTCATTATGTTTGTTTTATGTTAATTCTACTTGGTGAACCCTTAAACTATGCTTATGTGTAAAAAACAACCCTTAAAACACTCAAAACTTGCAAATATAAACCTAAGGGGATGAAAACGACGACATTTAAAACACAAACCACACCAGACCAATGTCTGGCGGGCCGCGACTCGCCCATCAAACACTTACGCGGGTCGCGAGCCCAGTGGATCCGAGAACAGGTCAGTTCAGCTCGAGCATTGGTCAATTTTCTTGTGTTTTGGTTGGTCTAATGTGTGTTTCTTGCATTTAAGACCTCACTAACCCAACCCTAATCTATCCCCTATATAAACCAAGCCTCCTCCAAGCATTTTTCACGTTCTAAACACTATCCATTCACTCTCAACTCACTAAAATCACAGCTGAATTCAGGAGCTTGAACAGATTCATACCATCTCATAAAAGTGAGCATAACTCACTCATCTCTTAACCTTTTGATTTGATTCTTTTTCCTACTTACTTGGATTGACCTTAGGAATATTTCCATAGGTTTTCAATGGAAAACCAAGGTTTGGAATATCATAAAAAAGGCTCCAAAGTTGACTGATCTTTCTATTTTTTATTCAATCTTTGCAAAACTTGATTAAACCTAAGTTATCTCATCTCAAACCTATGTCCTTATGCTCATAACCACATCTATGGTTAGTTGGGCTTAAAAACAAGGTTGAGACATGTAAAATCAGAGGTATAAACCTCACAAACTTTCTGTTTTGTTTAGGGTTTTTACCCACAAGTAGTGTTCAAGCTTGAAGCTTGATGTTTGTGTGATTATAGGACATGTTTGGGCTATCCTACTAAAAATCCACACATTACTTGATGATTTCTTAGATTAGTTGTAATTATTTCCTTTCTTATTGTATGTTCATGACCCTCCTTGAATGTTCATAACATCAAGTGTAATGGTGAACACCTAGAGGTACCTAAATGGAAGACATGTTCTTCCTACCTCCTACATGAGTTCTATGACACAAAAGAGGTTCCTAAATGGAGGATTCATCCTCCTACCTCATGCTTGAACAATTGGATTTATTGATATATTACATAACCTATATAATACTTATATATACTATCCAAATATTCGAACCTTTGATGATGAATTTGTGTTCATTCATCAAAGTACTAGATTACATTATCTAAGACCTAAGAACTTGTTATGATTCTAATGGGTATTCTACCAATGAAAACATTCTAACCCTTGAGGTTCCATAGTGTCAAACAATTATTATATGCCAAGATGATTACTTTCATATACTTATGTTCAGACGTTTTAAGACTTCGAATCTTTACTCCACCGTTATACTCCATACTCATACGCCTTTGTTTCTTCGTGTAGAAGGACTTGGTGTTTCGACCTCCCATAACAACAACTCTCTCGCGGATTAACAAGTGGAAAACTTGCAAAACCGTGAGTATACTCGAACCCCCTTTTACGTTTACCACTTTTGGGGCGTAACATGTTAAATTATAAAACTACACTCAAACTTTAATCTTTATGCATGCACAAAACAATCCAAATACATGAATACTATGTTATTATACATGATGCATATACTTGGGTGATTCTTATGTGATACAATAGTCATTAGCTTTATACGAGTCTCCATTTAACATGTACAACGCTATGGGAGTAACGCACCACCCGTGAACGAGAGGTCATGTTGAATTATATTCATTATTGCGTAAACAGGGGGTTGACTAGAAATATTGCATGCCTTGTATGTTGATCTTGAATAACCTAAGTTTCCATGTGGATTCATTTTTAAACTTTGATACTTATACTTATACTTATACTTAAACTTGTATACTCGCCTTTGCTTTTGCATTGAACTTTATTTTAAATATGTTACAGGTTGAGGATGATGATGCTATGAAACGAAGTAACGATGATGCTTAGATACACATTTAGACGTATTAGGTTTAAAATGTTGCGATAAAACCCAAGTTCATTTGACAATACATTTGTAGGGATGAACCCTATTTATTGAAAACAAAACTCCTTTTTATTTAGGTAACTTTTATAGCCACCTTTCCAAGCCTTCAGTGCTCTCCAGCTGGCTTCTATTGGCTTTCACATTTTGTTACCTGAAACGCGTTTAAAAACATTTTATCAGCAAGAAATACTGGCGAGTGCATCGGAGTTTAATCAAAACAACTTTTATAATTTCACAGTATTGAAAGCGATTACAATGTTTATATCTACACAATTACTCATTCAGTACTGTCAATCCTGACTGGTGGGTCATATTACTCATTGGCTAACTCTTTGTCCAATGGTAACGTCTTCCATATTTTGTATACAAAACCCCAACATACCGCCAGTAATTGAAGAATACATAGACTCAATCACTGTTAATTATATTTAAAAACATTTGATGTTTTGTAAAAACAGTTTACAAAAAGCAGATGTACTCACAAAAAAAGTTTATAAAAAGGGAATGACTCACATTGTTGACTTAGGTGATACTACTATAGCTTCCTGGTGATTCTCCTGGTTCTTATCTATTAAAATTAAACAACGCACACGTGTTAGTAAAATAACCCAAATCACATTAACCGTACAACTCGAGACAGAATTCCAATGACGGAGTCAGGCAGAGCCGACATGCATTACGGAATCCTAGATCAATCGATTGAAACACGAGACAAAATTCCAACGACTGAGTCGGGCAGAGCTGACATGCGTTACAGAATCCTAAATCGATCGTGTAGAGTAATAGCAGGGTTATAGTACTTACAACGAGGCAGAGCTTCTCTTTATAGTGGGTATTATGCCCGGGTATTATAATATCTATCAAAAAGTGAGAGAGAGATCAGAGAATTGAATGAGTTGAAATGAAGCTGATCGTCCCAATTTATAGGCCTGATCAATGGCGGCTCGCGGCCCACGTAGCCCTTCTCTTTGTCTTTCGCGGCCCGCGACAAGGTTAGACTAGGCTCTAGCCTTTTCGAATCAGGGGGTAGGCTTGACACGCTTCAGGACACGTGGCGCAATGCCTTGTCCGGCAAACAAAGGCCCTCGCGCCCCGCGAAGGACCAAGGTGGTCTTGGTCGCGCCCCGCGAGAAACCTATAATTCTTGTTTTTCTTGATTTTTCTAAGTACAAGGGTATTTCGGGCTCGTTTCTCGTATACAGGGTATATTTAGGAACGTTTAGGGTGTCCAAGTATGTTTTAGGAGGGTTGTTATAAAGAGCTTGCGAGCCAACTTCAAGAGCTTCTTGATAAAGGCTTTATACGCCCAAGTACATCTCCTTGGGGCTCTCCCGTTTTGTTCGTCAAGAAGAAAGATGGGTCATTCGGTATGGGTATTGACTATCGTGAGCTCAACAAGCTTACTGTCAAGATCCGATACCCTCTTCCTCGCATTGACTATCTCTTCGACCAATTACAAGGCGCGACCTGCTTTTCAAAGACCGATCTTCATTCTGGGTATCATAAACTTCGAGTCCTCGAAGAAGATATACCTAAGACAGCCTTTCGAACGCGTTATGGTCACTATGAGTTCGTTGTCATGCCCTTTGGTTTGACCAATGCACCTGCTTTTTCCATGGATTTGATGAACCACGTGTGCAAAGCATATTTGGACCATTTCGTAATCGTTTTTATCGACGGTATTCTTATCTATTCCAAGACACAAGAAGAGCATGAGCGACACTTGCGTCTTAGCCTTCAACTTCTTCGTGCTAAACGTCTATACGCCAAGTTCTCCAAGTGCGAATTTTGGTTAAAAGAGGTTCAATTCCTTGGTCACACTATCAACGAACTTGGTATTCACATTGACCCCGCTAAAATCGAAGCTGTGAAAAATTGGATTGCACCTAAGTCTTCGTCTGAAATTCGTTCATTTCTTGGTCTTGCTGGTTATTATCATCATTTTATCTCCAACTTTTCAAAGATCGTTGTTCCTTTAACCTCTTTGAATCAAAAGGAGAAACCTTTTGTTTGGGGTGTCGAACAAGAAGAATCTTTTCAAACTCTTAAGGACATGTTTTGTAATGCTCCTATCCTCGCGCTTCCGGATGGTAACGACGACTTCATCGTGTATTGCGATGCCTCAAACCTTGGTCTTGGTTGTGTCCTTATGCAACGAGACAAAGTTATCGCTTACGCGTTGAGACAACTCAAGATACTTGAGAAGAACTACACTACTCACGACCTTGAACTAGGCGCAGTTGTTTTTGCGTTGAAGATTTGGCGACACTACCTTTATGGTACCAAGTGTGTAGTCTTCACCGACCATAAGAGCCTTCAACATATCTTCAACCAAAAGGAACTGAACATGCGTCAACATCGTTGGGTGGAATTGTTAAACGACTACGACTGCGAAATTCGCTACCATCCAGGTAAAGCGAATGTAGTAGCTGACGCGCTTAGTCATAAAACTCATGTAAAGGGTATTCTTTGTCTCCAACTCGTTAATGATCTTCAAATCCGTATCCGTGAAGCTCAATACGCCTCTATTAACGAAGGAAGTCTCTCCATTGAGATACGAGGTGGTGTTGAAAAGGATCTTGTGTCTAAATCTGATGGTATTCTATACTATCTCAATCGTATCTGGATTCCAAATCGTGATAACCTTCGAGACTTCCTAATGAAAGAGGCACACAAATCAAAATATTCCATTCATCCTGGCGCTGACAAGATGTACCAAGATATGCGTATGTCCTACTGGTGGCCTGGAATGAAGAGGGATATCGCCTCTTACGTTGCAAAATGTCTCACTTGTTTGAAGGTTATAGCTGAACATCAACGTCCCTCTGGCTTGCTCAAACAGCCAGAAATTCCTGTCTAGAAATGGGAGAGCATCGCTATGGATTTTATCACCAAACTTCCCCGTATTTCTTCTGGTCATGACAGTATTTGGGTGATCGTTGATCGATTGACCAAATCAGCTCATTTTCTTCCCATTTCAAAGTCGAGAAATTGGCTAGAATCTACTCTGATGAGATCATTTGTCGTCATGGTATCCCTATTGACATCATTTCCGATCGTGATGGTCATTTTACGTCCCGACTTTGGCAAACTTTTCAATCTGCTATGGGTACTGTTTTAAACCTTAGCACCGCTTTCCATCCTCAGTCAGACGATCAAACCGAGCGTACTATCCAAACTTTAAAGGATATGCTTCGTTCATGCGTAATCGATTTTGGTGCCAACTGGGATTCACACTTGCCTTTGATCGAATTCTCGTACAACAATAGTTATCACGCGAGTATTCAAATGACACCCTTTGAAGCATTGTATGGTCGCAAGTGTCGTTCGCCTATTTATAGGCACGAGATTGGTGAAGTTCAAAACACTGGTCCCGAGCTCATACAAGAGACAACAGACAAGATTTTACAGGTTCGAGACAACTTACTAAAAGCCAGGAGCCGATAAAAGAGGTACGCCGACAAGCATCGCAAGCCTTTGGAATTCGAGATAGGTGACTTCGTACTTCTCAAGGTATCACCTTGGAAGGGTGTGGTTTGATTTGGTAAGAAAGGAAAATTCGCACCTCATTATGTTGGTCCCTTCAAGATTATCGAAAGGATTGGCAAGGATGCGTATAGACTGGACCTACCTGAAGAACTCAACAATGTTCATCTTGTCTTCCACGTTTCCAATCTAAAGAAGTGTCTAGCTGATGAAGGACTTCAAGTTCCACTAGAAGATCTTCAAATCAATGAAACACTACACTTCGTGGAGAAACCTGTCGAGATCATGGACCGATGTTTCAAGAAATTGAGGCGCAGTAAAATTCCTATCGTCAAGATTCAATGGAAAGGAAAAAGTGGCGCTGAATTGACTTGGTAACTCGAGAGTGATGTGAAGACTAAGTATCCGCACCTTTTTGTTACTTCTTCCTAAATTTCGGGACGAAATTTCCTAAAGGAGGGGAGACTGTAACGCCTGGCTTCTTCGTACTTTTCATAATTAGAAAGTCTTGCGTGTATTTCTATTTTTGGAAGTCCTGTGTTCTTGTAATCGTACTTTCATTGTAATCGTTGTAAAATCCGAGACTTGAATCATAAATAAAACTCGTATTTCTTTAAATTTGTGTTATACATACTTCATACATGTTCATACATTCAAATTCGTGAAACAATTGATGATTTACTTGGAATACTTGGAAACTTTTGTGTTAAACTTGCAATTATGTGTAGCATGCAAATCATACGCCTTTTGAATGCATACAATACTTAAATACGACATTCATATGCTTAATCATACTTCATTATGTTTGTTTTATGTTAATTATACTTGGTGAACCCTTAAACTATGCTTATGTGTCAAAAACAACCCTTAAACCACTCAAAACTTGCAAATATAAACCTAAGGGGTTGAAAATGACAAAATTTAAAACACAAACCACACAAGACCAATGTCTGGCGGGCCGCGACTCACCCATTAAACACTTACGCGGGCCGCGAGCCCAGTGGATTCGAGAACATGTCAGTTCAGCGCGAGCATTGGTCAATTTTCTTGTGTTTTGGTTGGTCTAATGTGTGTTTCTTGCATTTTTGGTTGGTCTAATGTGTGTTTCGAGCATTGTTCTATGCTAATCCATCCCCTATATAAACCAAGCCTCTTCCAAGCATTTTTCACTTTCTAAACACTCTCCATTCACTCTCAACTCACTAAAATCACAGCTGAATTTAGGTGCTTGAACAGATTCATACCATCTTACAAAAGTGAGCATAACTCACTCATCTCTTAACCTTTTGCTTTGATTCTTTTTCCTACTTACTTGGATTGGCCTTAGGAACATTTCCACAGGTTTTCCATGGAAAACCAAGGTCTGGAATGTCACCAAAAAGGCTCCAAAGTTGACTGATGTTTCTGTTTTTGATTCAGTCTTTGCAAAACTTGATTAAACTTGAGTTATCTCATCTCAAACCTATGTCCTTATGCTCATAACCACATCTATGGTTAGTTGGGCTTAAAAACAAGATTGAGACATGTAAAATCAGAGGTGTAAACCTCACAAACTTTCTGTTTTATTTAGGGTTTTTATCCACAAGTAGTGTTCAATCTTGAAGCTTGATGTTTGTGTGATTATAGGACAAGCTTGGGCTATCCTACTAGAAATCCACACATTAGTTGAAGATTAGATTAGTTGTAATTATTTCCTTCCTTACTGTATGTTCATCACCCTCCTTGAATGTTCATAACATCAAATGTAGTGGTGAACACCTAGAGGTACCTAAATGGAAGACATGTTCTTCCTATTTGCTACATGAGTTCTATGACACAAAAGAGGTTCCTAAATGGAGGATTCATACCTCATACTTGAACTATTGGACTTATTGATATATTACATAACCTATATAATACTTATATATACTATCCAAATATTTGAACCTTTGATGATGAATTTGTGTTCATTCGTCAAAGTACTAGATTACATCATCTAAGACCTAATAACTTGTTATGATTCTAATGGATATTCTACCTATGAAAACATTCTAACCCTTGAGGTTCCATAGTGTCAAACAAGTATTATATGACTAGATGATTACTTTCATATACTTATGTTCATACGTTTTAAAACTCCGAGTCTTTACTCTACCATTATACTCCATACTCATACGCCTTTGTTTCTTCGTGTAGAAGGACTTGGTGTCTCGACCTCCCATAACAACAACTCTCTTGCGGATTAACAAGTGGAAAACTTGCAAAACCGTGAGTATACTCGAACCCCCTTTTACGTTTACCACTTTTGGGGTGTAACATGTTAAATTATAAAACTACACTCAAACTTTAATCTTTATGCATGCACAAAACTGTAGGATCGTTGTGACGACCAAATGAGTCGATCAAAAGAGTTTTTGATCAAAACGAGAGGTGGAAACAGACGTTTTGATGTTGAATCAGCTTGTAATGCACTTAGAATCAGTTTAACTATCTCTTGTATTGATATGAAAACTTTACACGACCTGGAGACACTTCGGCAGAGCTTCGCTACCGGAATCCAAAAGTTACAAATGAAATCTCAAGCCACCTATTTATAGGATTTTCATTTCGCACGAAATGGACTTTTCATTTCGCACGAAATGCCATTTCGTGTGAAACTGCCATTTCGTGTGAAATGGTCAATCAGCACTAAAACCCTATTTCTTTGACTATCGAGCTCTGGTTTATCCTATCTAGACACAAGACTCGATACAAGAAAAAGTCGACAGACATATGCACCAACAAAAACAATCCAAATACATGAATACTATGTTGTTATACTTGATGCATATACTTGGGTGATTCTTATGTTATACAATAGTCATTAGCTTTATACGAGTCTCCATTTGACATGTATAGCGCTATAGGAGTAACGCACCACCCGTGAACGAGAGGTCATGTTGAATTATATTCTTTATTGCGTAAACAGAATGTTGACTAGAAATATTGCATGCCTTGTATGTTGATCTTGAATAACCTAAGTTGCCATGTGGATTTGTTTTTAAACTTTGATACTTATACTTAAACTTGTATACTCGCCTTTGCTTTTGCATTGAACTTTATTTTAAACATGTTACAGGTTGAGGATGATGATACTATGAAACGAAGTAACGATGATGCTTAGATACACATTTAGACGTATTAGGTTTAAAATGTTGTATCAATTTTGTTTTTGTTATGTTATGAACATGTTGTTATTTGAATGATTATGTAATGTTGACAATTTGAAGTTATGAAATGAAAACGGTTGATTTAAATATTGTCACAAATAGTGTTATGAAGTCTCTTGCAATCTCGAACTCGTCCGACTCCGATGATTCCGCTATTGGTTGGGGTGTGACATTATGAGTGATCTGTTACTGTACCAAATACGAATATCATCTACCCTATGCAAGTATATCATCTTTCCATCAACGTGATATCTTATGTCCCTCATTAAGACTATCTATAATCATAACCCCCATAACCTCCTTTACTCATACATAACCCCCTTCAATTACATGTGCAGTGGATAACCTCTCATCACCCCCTTCAATTATAAATATATATGTATGTAAATGTATATATATGTGTGTGAGAGAAATCAACACAATACCCCGCCATCACCATCACGCCCAACCCACAATCATAACCCCCATAACGCCCAAGGGGCAGTGTTCTGGGCGTTATGGGGCTTTATGGGCAGTGGCGGATGTAGCTAAAAAATTAGGGGTATCCAAAAAGAAAAAAAAGGGATCCGGGTATCTTTTGTATAAAAATATAAAAATTTTACACTATCTAAATAGAGTTGAAATGTATTTTCACACTACGAAGACGGAGTTGAGAAATAGCCCAAATTACCCCTCCTTATACACTGCCTCCGCTCTGTTTATGGGGCTTTATAGCACCCAATCACCTTGTGACACTATGTACTAACTCACATTCCTTAAAAAATGATTTATGAAAGCTATCATTCATTAACATGCCAATTCAAACAAGTGCTCATATTTATCATTATAAACTCATTTTGAAATTCAAACAAGTGCTCATATTTATCATTATAAACTCATTTTGTGAAGTTTATTAAGTTCACGTGATAAAGGTATCCTTATTTTTGCATAATATTTGAGTATGATACCTCTATATTTGACGTAACCTCTCTTATATTAGGGATTGCGGGATTCCTTACCCAACATGCATCTTTTGTTACTTCCACATCCTCTATATTTTAACATTCATACATATTATACGCATACACAACATATGGTTTTTATATGCTAGAACTGATTTGATCATTGAAGGGTGGTTGGGGCTTCGAGTTTTTGTATATTATTAATATTTTTAGCTCGATCCAAGGCGAAGCACCAACTCAACTGTTCATTAAGACTGACCTAGATCATTGTCGTAACATTTAACGGCATTCATGCGACCTCAAAGAAGCTCTTTACATGACGCGAAACAACACAGATGAGCTGTGAGCACGCTATCAATATATTTCCTAACTTTTTCTATGCAAACAATTGAACGTAGATGAAAATAAATATATCAATAGTTACAATCTTCAAATCCATGCACCAACTTTCAATCTCAATTTTAACTTTGGAAATTTGGTTTACTTACGTTTCTTCAATTAAACTTGGTATTCTTACAATCTTACATGAATGACTTGCATTATATTTTATTTTATTATGTGTTGACACATAAGTGTTGGGGACATTTTGTAATGAACGACCGTCTGGCCTTGTGGGATCGAGCTTCCAATGGGGAAGTACGATGAGTCAATGTAGATAATTTTCCGTTCAAAATAATAATAATAAACAAAAATAAGTTTATTATAAGTTGATTATTTAGAGAGTTTGAGAAATGAGTCTAGATGACCACTTAGTGACTTGAATCGGAGCAGTGGCTAGCTTGAGGTTAGCGAAGGGGCGGATGTAGTGTAGAAGCAGGGGTAGCCCGTGCTACCCCTCAAGTCCGTCTCTATCGTGTAAAAATATCCTTCAACTCCGTCTACATAGTGTAAAATTTTTATTTTTTTATACAAAGGGTACTCCTAATTCCAAAAGAATCTTTTGGGATAACCTGAATTTTTGTGCTGGATTTAGCACTCATATTACACAAACGTTTTAGAGTCATTGTTGCCAACCATTGTGTTTGTTTGAGCAGTGTTGGTCATTGACGAAGGGTGTCACCACCTACCACCATGTCTTGAACTAGAGATGTGTCGAACTGCAATATGTGCGAATGTTCTGAGACATCACTATTTTGCATTTTGCCTAAATATATATGTTCATTACTTGACACGATTTCAAATTGTTTGAACGTCCGAAAACCGAATAAGTTCAGTCAATCCATCACCACTCGCGCAGTTTTGATCATGTACACTACTCGTTGTTTTGTTATATCTTGAGAGTTGAGAAGCAGTTCACCACAAAACCCAAATCTCATTGTTCTATTGAATGGTGGGGATGAAGTTGCTTTAAGAATAGCTGAATAGAGATTACTCGCCTTGAAGCGATAGGTATAGCTTCAATTTATTCGTTGTACTTCACACATTATTCAAAGAGTAAATACACAGATGGTCCAAGCGGTTTACTAAAATTTTGGATTTGGTCCCTAGCTTTTCAAAAGTATTTGGATTGTCTCGGTGGTTTTTACTTTGAAACGCATTCAGTCCCCAACTTTGCCAAACGTATGTACATGAATGGTCGTGTGGTTTGCATTTTGTAACGCAATTAGTCCGTAACTTGGACTTGTTGAAACCTTTAGATTTGTTGGCTCGGGACTAAACACATTACAAAGTGCAAACCCTAGGGACCGTTCGTATAGTTTTAAAAAACTAAGCACCAAATCCAAAATTTTGGCAAACCAAAGGACCATCCGTGTACTATACTCTTGTTCAAAACACCAAAACAAGCACCTAATGTGAGATAAATCAAGCCATATTCTGATTTTGAATAATAATTTCCATTGAATCAAAGTATTAGTTTTAGGATTTAAACTTTATAAACACACCTTCAGTTTTTCCTAACAAAATAATTACCCTATATATTAAAAACTCAAATGATTGAACAGTAAGAATAAAAAAAATATTAAAAAGAGTCTTGAACTAAAACTAATAAAAATAGAAATAAATAAATAGTATTGGGTACCGGTATCGGTATCAAATTTATCAAACTAAGTGTATTTTCGGTATCCGTTTGGCACCGGTATTCATCGGGTTTTACCCTCAAATACCGGTGCCGTACCAGTACCGACCGTATCAAGCCGTACTGTACCAGGTATATTCGGTACCGGTACCCATTTTTGAGGATTTCGGTAACGGTATTTTCGGTACCGGTTGGTACCGAGCTCAATAAAAATATAAATAAATGAATAGTATTGGATACCGGTATCAAATTTATCAAACTGAGTGTATTTTCGGTATCCGTTCGGCACCGGTATTCATCGGGTTTATCCTCCAATACCGGTGTCGTACCAGTACCGACCGTATCAAGTCGTACTGTACCAGGTATATTCGGTACCGGTACCCATTTTTGAGGATTTCGGTAACGGTATTTTCGGTACCGGTTGGTACCGAGTTCATCAAACCCTGTAGCAACGTAGCAATGCAAGTAATTGCACAGTTTAGATTACTTTTCATACACACAGTAAATAAACTGTATTTCGTTTGAATGAGGTTTTATATACACAACAACTTATTTTGCTTTATTTTTTGTCTTTTTACGTAATGAATGAATTGTAGCATGTAAAATTAACTTGGATATTTAGATTATTGATGGGAAAATCGTATCAAATCCTGTGATCAAACCGGTATCGTATCGGTACCAAATTTACTATACCAAATCATTTTCGGTACCAATTTGGTACCCACCTTTTGGCGTTTTCAAAATCGTTACTTTCGGTTCGACACCGATCTAGCACCATACCTATATTTATTGATTTTTACCTTCAAATACCATACCGTATTGTACCGAGCATTTTCGGTGCCGGTACCTAATTTCGATGATTTTCCGGATCGGTACTTTCGGTGCCGTTACAGGTACCGAGCTCATCCATATTTTAACGTGTTAGCACCGTAATAAATGAACTGAAAATAACCGAATTGCCAATGTGTAGGACGTGTGGGTCCTATTATTATATATTGGGTTATTTAAAATCGCTTTTCTTAGGATGGATTGATTATTTTGATATTCGGTATCTGCTTGCCGTTACTGACATGCGTTTTGCAGTCATTGGGTCCCCGCCGCAACGCGCGGGCAGAAATTTAACTAGTTAAGGTTAAAAGATGGTGGTTACATAACTCAGTTTTATTGTAGTAACTTTTAGCCTACTAATTATTACAAACATTAGTTTTTCCTTGTTCATTTTACTTTTTATTTATATAAAAAAGAGGTTAGGGTGTTTGGAGTCCTGTTTCAACTGATTATATTGCAACATTTAAGACTAGACATGATAATTAGGTTTGATATTAAAGCTAAAAATGGTTACATATATCACTATTATTATAGCAACCTTTTGCCTAGTATATTTATTACAAACACCATTTTAGCTCTAAAAATAGTCATAATCAGATTGCAAAACTAATGTAACACTAACACACCAAAGCAGCAGTAATAACTTTAATGATGGAGTATTGATGTAAATTTTCAAGAGTCATATAATTAGCTTTAACCAAACACATAATACTGGTTTTGTTGTAGCTACTCCTAAATTTTAATGTTTTCTACTTTTTACTACAAATGAAATCAAAACTTCAAAACTAAAACTGCATTAATCAAACAGTTAAATTCTAATTACTGCAACATTAGTTCTAATATTTGTGAGTATAGCTCATCCTAGACCTGGCATGGGTCAATTATAAAACGGGTTGTTTTGGTTCGGGTCAAAACGGGTCCGGGTTGAAACGGGTCTGGGTCGGAACGGGTCTGGGTCAGAACGGGTTTCGGGTCGGGTCAGTTTTTTTTTTTTACAATACGGCCCGTAAGTACTGACCCGATAACCGAGAACCCATTATAACGCTACTCGATATACTACCCGGCCAAACTGGGCAGGCGGACAAGGCCCAAAAGTCTTAGGGGCCCGAAAAAGTTATTGTGTTCTTTGTATATAATAGGCTAAATGTGCTGTTTGTATATAATAGGCCCACATATTCTGAACATTAGAGGATAATAGTCAACAAAAGGGCCCACATTCTAATTTAGTATTTACCCTATAGGCTACGTGATGTGCTTTAAAAAAAACAAAAAACAAACAAACTTTCAAAGACTAAACTTACTTGCTGTGCGATCATTAAAAAAAATTAGGTTTCAACTATTTTCATCATCCTTGAGGTATGTGTTTTCAATTGTATTAATCGATTAAAAGAATGTAATTTTTTTTTTATTTTTAGATTTATATATTCAGTTTATTACATGAAACCTTGAATGTTTGTTGTTTAGATTTATTGATTTAGAACTAGATGAAACTATGAATCTTTGATGTTTGAAATTGAATGATTGAATCTTTGAGACTTTGATGTATAATTGTTTATTGTTTAGGTTTAGAGTTAGATAAAACTTACTAGTTTTCAACTTTGATTTTTTTTTTGTCTAGAAATTATGCCACCCATTCCTAAATACAAATACCTATCCGGTAGTCAAAAACGTAAAAAGAAGAAGCTAGAGGAAGAAAAAGCAAAGGCCGACAAAGGGCGTATACTCAAGTTTTTTTCAAAACTACCCCAAAGTTCTAGTTCTAATGTTGATGAAGATAATGTAGATGTTAATGTGGGTGAAGATAATACGGGTGTTAATGTGGATGAATCTAATTTGGGTGAAGATGATGTTAATGTTAACGTGGATGAAGATAATGCGGGTGAAGATGATGTTAATGTTAATGTTAATGTAGATGAAGCTAATGTGGGTGAACATGATGCTAATGTTAATCCTAGTATTGATATTTTTGACCCTAGAAATTGGGATAATCTTAATCCTAACTTGATTAATGAATTAGTTATGAAAGGTCCAAAAAGAGATTTGACTATTGATAAGGGTCCCGTGGATAATGTTGGAAGACGATTTTCTAAATTCATGTATAATAGAATTCTATCAAACAGGGAGACGTGTGATAGAGAATGGCTAGTGTATTCGAAAGAGCTTGATAAAGTCTTTTGTTTTTGTTGTAAACTTTTTAAACAAGGATATAAGAAAGGCTGGTTGGATAATGAAGGTTATTCGGATTGGAAGCATGCTTCTCAAGGTCTTAAAGACCATGAAGTTAGCTTTGAACATCTCAAGCATATGCATCAATGGTTTGAAATGCGTCAAAGGTTGGATTGCAATGAAACAATTGACAAAGAAGCATATGAGCATTTCAAAAAAGAAAAAGACTATTGGAAAGAAGTGATTTTTAGGATTATTGCTCTTGTGAAATTTCTTGCTAAACATGGCTTAGCTTTTCGTGGGTCAAATGAGAAGTTGTATCAAAAAAGCAATGGAAACTTCTTGGGATTGGTTGAGATGTTGGAAGAGTTTGATCCGATTATGAAAGAACACGTGCGGCGTATTTTGAATGATGAACTCCATATACATTAACTTGGACACAATATCCAAAACGAGTTGATTCTTCTTTATAACAATTAATCAATTATCGTTGCATCTTGGTTTTTGGATATATAAAATGATAAGTTTATATTTTAGAAAGGGGCCCAAATTTTTTGTCTCGCCCAAAAGGTTTTTATTATTCTCGGAGACGGCTCTGCTAAATATATACTCGGTTCCGGTTCTTTTGTTATTCGGGTATATCGGTCCACGGGTACAAGACCGACCCGGATCTTCGCTTTTGTACCAAAGGTTCGAAACTAAAACCTTTGGTGTTGTTTCAGTTCCACACACATAAAGTTTACAGTCGAATAAATGTGCTCAATAAAACAACTTCAAATCAAATTTACAGTCGAACCATCCACGCACATAAAGTGACCAAAAGATATTTTTAGTAAAGCAGTACAGATACAAAGTTTGTAAAGAATGGTAATTGATTCTAGCAGTCACATCCAGATGCCCTCTGTTGACTCGTGCTTCCTACGTCAATGGTATCCGGCAAGTATCTTCAAGTTCCACAACAAAATCAGGCACTTGATTAGTCAAAATTCACGGTTACTATAAACGTTGCTCTTTTTGTTCCAAAGAATGTACTTGTTTTGCAATAGAAGGGACATATTTTGATGACCAACGTACGCGTGGAACTGAAACAACAGCGAAACTAAAACAAATAAATGGAACTGAAGATCCGGTACCCATTTCGAACTGAAGATCCGGTACACCAACGACCCGGTTCTTTTGATGACCAACGTACCCGGATCTTCAGTTCCATTTATTGAGCACATTTATTGGTCGAAACGGTACACGTAGTTCCATTTATTGAGCACATTTATTGGTCGAAACGGTACGCGTCGAAACGGTTCGCGTCGAAACGGTTCGCGTCGAAACGGTTCGCGTCGAAACGGTTCGCGTCGAAACGGTTCGGGTCGAAACGGTACTGGTCGAAACGGTACAGGTCGAAACGGTTCGCGTCGAAACGGTACGGGTCGAAACGGTTCGCGTCGAAACGGTACGGGTCGAAACGGTTCGCGTCGAAACGGTTCGATTCGAAACGGTACGGGTCGAAACGGTTCGATTCGAAACGGTACGGGTCGAAACTGTTCGCGTCGAAACGGTTCGCGTCGAAACGGTTCGATTTGAAACGCTACGGGTCGAAACGGTACGAAACTTGTCCTGGCCCTAAACCCGTTTCGTGCCGTAACCCGTCTAGTGCGGATACTTGTCCGGCTCGAAACCCATTCAGATCCGAAACATGCCCCGTTTCTTTAAGACACTAACCCACATCGACCAATTTCTTTAATGTTGTCGACCCGCTTTAACTCGAAAATAAAAAAATGAAATTTTAAGTGACCCATTGTGACCCATTTAGTTAAAATATCTTACCCAAACCAACCCATATAATTTTAAAAGCAACCCAAACTGACTCATTTAGAAGACTTTGGGTCAAGATTGCCCCCACTAGCTCATCCAAACACCACATATACAAAGCCAGATAATATTGAAAAACCAAGGCAAGAATGGAACCACATCATAAATCCCTACAAAGACCCAAACCTCTATCAACAAAAAAGAGTTTCTCATTATTAAGTCTTGTTCTAAACTTAACATCTCAAGTTTAGCATTCATATCTTTTGTTATAACTGAAGATAAATTAAAAGAAACAAATGCGTTCAAGAGAATAGGGATGAGATTGGTATCAGTACCTATCACATCCGATATCGAAATTTAGCTAAAACCAAAACCGAATAACGTACCTTATATATTTGGTCGGTCTCGGTCAGGGGCGGACTTACGATGAAGGGTCCGGGTTCCCAGGAACCCATTCGATTTTGAATATTAGTAGAAAATGTACATAGAAAATATAAAGGAACCCATAAATATATTATGAGGTGAACCCATAAGAAAAAAATTGGAATGGTCCACTGGTTAGCACCTCCTTTTCCAACCTCTCTGTCCCGAGTTCTAGTCCTGAAACAAGCATTTTTCGTGTTTGCATTTTTTTAAAATCCTAAATTAATGTATTAGGCCTTTTGACTATTTGTATTCATTTTCAATTCGTTGGTTCCCTTTCCCTTGTCCATTGTAGAAACAAAAGCAGAACCACACCATTACCCCAAAATCATCAGCCCCTTCGTCATCGTGACCTCCACTGTCGTCCAACTCCGGCAGTCACCGCCCACCTGCCCTTGAATATCTCTCACTTTTTCTATAATTTTTTCACTCAATTTGCTAAAATTGTTGTTTAATTTGTTGATTATTGTGCGTAAATTGTTGAAAGTTGCTATATTATTATGAGATATGGTATTTAGTAGTATTAGGTATTATAAATTTGAACTTAGTCTTACTTTGTAGATTTTTGTTATTACTTGCAAAACTATTTTGATTATTGGAGTTATTAACTTCAGTAGATCATGACTGAGAAGTTTTGTTATTTGCTTGGATGTCTTATTAGTTTTTTTTTTTTTTTTTGGTTTGAGATCACAAGCTTTGGTATGAATATGTATATTGGTGAAAGAGTGAAAGGCTTAAAATGGATCTTGTGGGCACAATAGATGATGAGGCTTTTCTAGCAATAAGACTATTAAAAGTTGTTGCAGAGGTCTTTGGTACTTAAGGAATGACATTCAAAAATAAATATTTAACTAAGGTCATACCTAGATCCATCAAATGAAAAATGTTAATAGACAGAGATTTGACATGGCAATCAGATGGAAATTAATTTAATTTCGTTTAGTGGAACAAAACCGTTTAAGAATCTCCTAGCTAATAAGCAATAGAAATGCTTCAGTTAGATGCTTTTGTAGTTGTAACCAGCTCAAATAGATGATTAGCTATTCATCTTTTTGTGCTTTCTTTTCATCTATAAAAGTTCAGAGCGTCGTTTTGTTTTGTGTCTGGTTCAGAATAATGTTTTGTGTTTAGATTTTTCGAAACCAAAACTAAAATAACCATTAGATATAAGGTTCTGACACAGACCCATCTTGACTCGAATTCGTTAGGTAAAAGTTTATCACAAATTAATTTAGTAATAAAGTTAGAGAAATGTGTTTTTATAGAGACGGAGATAGTTCATGGGATGGAAATGCTCTAAAGCATCATACAAAAAAAGTGACTTTAGTGATAAAGCCCGACCCGACCCGGACCGGACGGAAATTCTAACGTCAAGTTGATGGATAGAGCACCTAAAAAGTGAACCCAGTTAAAAAAAATCCTGGATCCGCCACTGGTCTCGGTATTGTACGGTACCACTAAAAGCCCTAAATCAATACCTTAGCGCATAGTACAAATATCGAAATTGAACTCAATTCAAAAACGAATACCGTACCATATATGTTCGGTCGGTACCAGTATGATATGGTACCGCTATTTGGTACGAAATTTCTCATCTCTACAATATATAAATAATTTTAAGTGAAGAACGGAATGAACATTTGTAGAGTGGCTAAGAAAAAAATAGACAGTTATTTTATGTATCACATTTAAAGCAATAAGTGTAAGTGTTTACTTATTCTCACAATTCTTTAATTAAAATTAGTTATGTATTTAACACCCCTCTAGATATATAATTATACTAGGTTATAGACCCGCTTATTACACGGGGTTGTACAATATAAACGATATAATATAATTATATAATTGTTAAAAAAAACTTTATATAACTAACGACCTATGTTAATTAGTAACGAAACTTTATATAAACGAATTTTTATTACCATATGATAGCTCACACAACTAACTTGAATTTATTACAAAAATCGGCCCATTTTAATTAGTAACACTGAAAATACCATAAAAGATGTGTATTACAAATGTTGAATACTGAAAAACATGTAATACACAAATTTATATATTATTAAGATGAATGAAATTACGTATTACGTTACATATAACGATGTATAAAAATAATAATAATTTTTATCATTATGTATCTTTTAAATATACCTTTTATATAAAATAAATCTCTAAGACTCCAATTCTGTTTACAAATTCATTATTTAAGTTGCTCTTTTTCTCTTTATTGGTAAAAATCCAATTTTATTGGTATGACATATATTAGATTTGTTATTCTAACTAATAATTGTTATGTGAATTTAATTAATAAATAGTTATTGTAAAGTTATGATATAAGTTAAAGGTTTAAATATGATGAATAAAATCTTTTCATTATTAAAGTGAGAATGGAGAGAAGAGAATAGGAAAGATAGATAGCTTTTATTTAGTTATCGCTTTTGAAATAAGGCCAGATAATTTTTTTGGTTGTGTTATTTTATATTATTTTGTTTAGTGATCCCTTTATTTAATTTAATGCTTATTATTTAATGACATGTATTCTATTATTTTCTAAAATTCTATAAAACTTAAGAATAGTTTTTAGCTTTTATTTAGTTATCGCTTTTGAAATAAGGCCAGATAATTTTTTTGGTTGTGTTATTCTATATTATTTTGTTTAGTGATCCCTTTATTTAATTTAATGCTTATTATTTAATGACACGTATTCTATTATTTACTAAAATTCTATAAAACCTAAGAATAGTTTTTAAAGGGTATTTCACTAAAAGAAAACTAACCAAGCATTAAGGTTTCATTAGTTTCGTTAAATGCTAATAATAGTTTTACTTGTGAAGACATGTCTATGAATGTTTCAATATAATATAGAGTAAACTGTAATTTTACCCCCATGGGGTTAGAGCCAATTGGCACTGTTAGCCTCTCCCAAGAAATAATTGCAATTTACCCCCCAACATATGATGTTATGTCGCAATATTACCCCCTGCCGTCAAATAAGTTAACAGATCTGTTAAATTAAATGTGAAATAACTATGTTACCATTTCATATTACCCCTTAAGGTTTGTTCTACTCTGTAATATTACCCCCTGGTGTAAAATGACTAAATTGTCCTTTCTTATTACCCCATATGGTTTGTTGTACTCTGCAATATTACCCTCCGGTGTTAAACAGTTCTTGCAAACCTTACACCCTGCAGAAAAAAAAAACCTTTCCCGCCTAAACCACCATCAGCCGCCATCACCCACCTCCACCACCATTAGCCTCCACCACCCACCTCCACCTCTATCGCCGCTACCCACCTCCACCTCATCTCCTCCATCGCCCACCTCGGCGATTTAACTCCAAGTAAAATAAATGACTCGTTTAATTAAAAGGTTATGATGGTCCTAGGTCTAGCCCATTCTACAAGAGTGGTTCCAGGCTGGGTCGAGCCCGTGCTTTTAAAGTGGCCCAAGATATGGTCCATGCTAATGTAGAGCACGAATCCACTATGAATTTGCTGCTATTTTTATTAGAAATAAATATTAAATAAATGTTATGTAAAAAAAATTTGAGGCTTCCTATAAAACGTTAAGAGTGCGGAAAGGTACAACTCAAAGCAGCACAAAATGGTTAAAGGAGTCAGTGTGAGTAAACTAAAAATAACTCAAATAAATGAATAACCACAAATAAGTATTTATCACTTACAATGCTCCGTAACTGAAACAGAGTAGAAATAATGAAAACGAAATATAAATTGTCAAGTAAAGAGGGTGTGCAATGATACAAAATCTGACCGAACCAAGATAAAATAGAAACTGAAAATACCAGAACCAAGAACTTGACCAGTTAAATCGCTGAGGTGGGTGATGGAGGAGATGAGGTGGAGGTGGGTGGTGGCGGATGATGGTGGAGGTGGGTGATGGCGGCTGATGGTGGTTAAGGTGGGAAATATTTTTTTTTTCTGCAGGGGGTAAGGTTTGCAAGAACTGTTTAACACCGAGGGGTAATATTGCAGAGTACAACAA
The DNA here is from genome assembly GCA_030545235.1 of Helianthus tuberosus. Classification (NCBI taxonomy): domain Eukaryota; kingdom Viridiplantae; phylum Streptophyta; class Magnoliopsida; order Asterales; family Asteraceae; genus Helianthus; species Helianthus tuberosus. The sequence goes on along the minus strand of CM060409.1, from coordinate 6,264,038 downwards.
ACCATAGGGGGTAATAAGAAAGGACAATTTAGTCATTTTACACCATGGGGTAATATTACAGAGTAAAACAAACCATAGGGGTAATATTAAAGGGTAACATAGTCATTTCACATTCCATTTAACAGATCTGTTAACTTATTTGACGGCATGGGGTAATATTGCGACATAACATCATATGTTGGGGGGGGGGGGGGGGGTAAATTGCAATTATTTCCTGGGAGGGGCTAACAGTGCCAATTGGCTATAACCTCAGGGGGTACAATTGCAGTTTACTCTATAATATATGATGTTATGGATAAATTTCAAAAAATAAAACCCGTAAAAAACAACTTTGGATATGTATTAGATATGAACCGACCCGATATGAACCGATTTTTTTATATATACTTAGGGGCCTAAAATCTTTAAAAATACTCTGCACCCTGATAAAAAAATTATTGAGTCCGCTACTGGCAGAGAATGCCATCTGGCATTAGATGTAATCCTTTATTAGTATGAAATGAACATGCATAACTTGGCTCATCAGCATTCTATATGACAAAAAGCCCAAATCAACCACCCCAAGCTAAGACCATTTCTCTAATGAGGCTTGGTTTACACTTTACAACCTCGTCAAATATACCTCATTTACACAAGTTATAAACTTATAACAAATATAAATTCTTGGTGTACAAAGTACCACATTTCATGCTTATGGTACAACTTCATTGCCTAGAACAAACGAGATGCAGCCCAAAATCAAGCCACAATGATGAGAAAAGCTTAGTATGAGTCTCTCCTAATCAATAATCTGGATTTTATAAAAACAGTCCTAGAAAAATAATCTAAGTGCGGTTACCAATTTGAACTGTTAAAAGTATAGCTCGTGTTCTTTATAATCAAATCAATGTATTAAATGTTATTTTAATTAATTGTTTGTTTATTGTGTGAGGTGTATATTCAATATAACACGTTCCAGAAGTTGTGCGGACTAGTTCATGACATGGGCTTGCTCGTGACTTGAAGTTAATGGGCTTTGGAGCTGCACATGAGCTGACTTGGACTTATTGGGCTTAGGAAGCTGAACCTGATTGAAGGATACAAGAGTTGAGATGGTTCCAGAAGTGCACACTTGCAAATGATTGGTCTCTTCGTTATTTCTCTCTCAAAAAGGTCGATTAGGCCATGGCATTATAGCCTAGTGACATCTTAGGGGTGGGATAAAGCTTAGACCACACGAATGGAAAGGCTTGAATATGGGGCATTATGCGACATGTGGACCACACGTCAGAACGTGGCGTGGTGCTAAAACGGACGGTGTGACCCGGGCGTGAAGGCATGGCTTTTTCGACACATGACACACACCATTTAACCAAAAATAAAATGCACATTTAAATAAAAACTAGTTAACTTAAAATTAAAAGGCATTACATAACTTAAAATAAAGCATTAACTAAAAAAACGTATTATTTGCCACGCCATGTAGTGTTTGAAGTCACCAACGTACCTGTTATGGTACTCGACGCAAGCGACTTGGATGATGTCGCCTTCGTTTAGCTCACCATCGTCGTTGTCCACACCGTTGACAATTGCCTCAAATCTCGCACTATCCATATGAATCATCGGAAAACGTGAACAAAGTGCGTGCACTGTTCGGATGGCCTCACCCCTACGTATACAAAATTCATGGTAATCTCGATCCCAAAATGAAGACGCGGGTAACGGAGCCTCGTGGTAGGTCACCTCCACGACCCACGATTCGTATAATGCAATGTCCTCTTCTATGTTCTATGGAATAACTGGCATTTCTAAGTGTTTTTTTTTTTTTTTGATGATGTGTTTTGACATGTAAAATGGAAGAAGTGATATGTGGGTTGAGAAATGGTGTATCATATATAAGACGAGTAATTTTTTTTACTAGCCGTTTGGGCCAACGACTACTTAACACATCCAATAAGAGCATGCCACGTTGCACCCAATTGCCTTTCCACGCCGATGGGATTCCTTCTGCCCACTTAACAACGCCAGTAACGTCGTGTGCAGTGTGGTGTGAGCGGCGTGGAGTGGCCTAAACGTCACAAATCCACACCCACACTGTGTGGTCTTAGGGACCATAGGGTTTTGGATTCGATTCTCACAAGGGTGTTTTTTCTTGGGTTTCCTCCCGAATTGGTGTATAGGCATTATTTCCTAGTGGAGATGGATATGATCGGGTGGTTCCACTGGTGGCACGATATACTCTTGTGGTCCGTCAGTGATCCAATTTTACCGTTAAAAAAGGTCGATTAAGGTTTTCCCAGATTCATCTTGAATCTGAGATTTCGTTTGTGATTCTAGTCTAGTCTTTGTAGGATTATCATGTTGATAATCTTTGTGACAGTTATAAGAGTCTTTGATTGTGAAAATTTTGTTTGGGGTATTTCAATTTGGTTCGAAATTTCTTTTGTTTGTGTTTGATCTCTTTGAGATACCTTGTTAATTTTGACATGAACATACAAATAAAATCATTTTTCTTTCATCCAAACTACATAACTTTTTTTGAGGTGTACGGCATTTTGGGTTGTTTAGTACTTCATATGGGCCATTGGGCCCTAATTAATCCTTACACCACTTTCAATATTGATCATGCCAATCGTTAATTAAAATTAAGAGGGTCAGTTTTGTTGGTAGAGGAATCAATCCAATGCCGGGTTCGTAGGTTGGTTGGTTTTTATTTAGCAAATTAATAACTTAAAAGAGGGTCCATAATTTTATCGGTGTTAAAAACATCAACTTTAATCAGAACATGTTTATAATCATGTAACCCGAACATGACTCGTTTAATCCATTTATCTAAACGGATCAAACGGGTTGAGTAGTTGGCAACTAATCTGGTTGGTATAGCGTCACAAATGGGTTGGCGGAGAATGCAACTCGATTATTATATAGTTCATATATGACAACCCAAAATGTAACACCCCTATCCCAACGTGGAAAAGGAGATCACATCAAATGACAACATAACACTATAGTTTCAAAAGAAATACTTAATCTTACCAAAATGCGAAATTACGGTAACCGTTAGAATATAAAGTCAAAATCAAACTATCAAATAAAATCCTAGGATATGATTGATACCATGCTAGTATCGAATTTGATGAGAAGTGGATACTGAATGTATAAGTTTGATAATGGTACAATACCAATACCAGTATCAATACCTTACCACTTTGGTGTTTTTTTTCGTACATCACTGATACGTTTTTCTTTATCATTTGTTGTTTACTTTCAATATCATATTATTTAATTTTAGGGTTGAAAAATATCATTTAAGAGTTGAAAAAATACAATAAACACAGAAACTTAGGCTTCATTCCTGATAATAACACTAAAACATTTGAAAAGAAAATATTATAATGATTTGGCTGCAAAAGGATATATAATAGGAAAAAAAATATAATGAGTTACTTAAAAAACTTAATAAAGGGTTGATTATTATAAATAGATTTGGAATTTAATTTTTTTTATACAAATTCGAACCGGCTCAATTATTTGAAAATATATAATTTTTATATATTCATAAAAATAGATGTTAATTTTTATTTATTACATATATCTTATCTACTATCTATTTTTGAGTTCACAAAAATAATTGAGTTCCCAATCATAATAATGGCAAAAATTAATTGAGGTTAACTATTCTTGTAATAGAAACAAAATTAAACCAATTGAAGATGACTAATAACATTAGGGTGGTGTTTGGTATGCAGGAATGAGAGGTGAAATGGAATGGATTATTGCAAAGAAATAGAAAAACTGTGTTTGGTTAGTCAAGGTAATGAAATCACCCGTTACATAAGGCATTTGATTCCCTCAAATTCATTCCATTCACTTCAACTGTTTTTTTTTTCATTCCATTCCTCCTCACCCTTCATCACCAACACCAACCACCACCTTCCACCACTGCCACTGCGCGCCGCCACCCGTCGTCATCACCACACGCCACCCTCCGCCAAAGACAACAACCACCACCACTGCCAACCACCACCACCACCACCCATCACCGGCACGACCACCAACGCCACCCACTGACCACCTATAATATATAAAAATATATATTATATATATAGATCGGTTAACGTACATCACTACTAGAAAAGTGGTTATTTTGCTACGGAAATTTCCTACGCAAAAAAATGCGTCGCAAATTCTGACACATTTACTACGCATTTCCTACGGAAAAAAGACCTTGATTTTTTTGGGCAATTTGTGACACAATAGTGACAAATATACTAATTCTAAGTATTGTGTTGGAAATGCGTAGCAACTTGCTACGCATTTCCGACGGAACCATTATTTATTTTTTGGAATTAGATTTATATGTTAAATTCATTTAAATATTAATTGTTGCGTCAGAAATGCGTAGCAACTTGCTACGCATTTATGACGAATTATTTATTATTACACTTAGATTATATTTTAATGTTTAATCAGCATTATTATTAATTATTGCGTAGGAAATGTGTAGCAACTTGTTACGCATTTGTGATGGAAAATTTATAGTGTAGGAAATGTGTAGCAACTTGCTATGCATTTGTGATGGAAAATTTATTATCATATTGTGTAGGAAATGTGTAGCAACTAGCTACGCATTTGTAATGCATTACGGCTTAACGTACGACCAATACGCGACCAAATTACGCACGTTCATTTGAAAATCACGCATGTTATCACGCATGCCCAACCTCCCAGTTCAAACAAGTGCTCATATTATCATTATAAACTCATTTTGAAATTCAAACAAGTGCTCATATTATCATTATAAACTCATTTTGTAAAGTTTATTATGTTCACGTGATAAAGGTGTCCTTATTTTTGCATAATATTTGAGTATGATACCTCTATATTTGCGTAACCTCTCTTATATTAGGGATTGCGGGATTCCTTACCCAACAACATGCATCTTTTGTTAATTCCACATCCTCTATATTTTAACATTCATACATATTATACGCATACATAACATATGGTTTTTATATGCTAGAACTGATTTGATCATTGAAGGGTAGTCGGGGCTTTGAGTTTTTTTTTTTTTTTATATTACTAATATTTTTAGCTAGATCCAAGGCTAAGCACCAACTCAACTGTTCATTAAGACTGTCCTAGATCATTGTCGTAACATTTAATGGCTTTTATGCAACCTCAAAGAAGCTCTTTACATGACGCGAAACAACACAGATGAGCACGCTATCAATATAGTTCCTAACTTATTCTATACAAACAATTGAACGTAGATGAAAATAAATATATCAATAGTTACAATCTTCAAATCCATGCACCAACTTTCAATCTCAATTTTAACTTTGGAAATTTGGTTTACTTACGTTTCTTCAATTAAACTTGGTATTCTTACAATCTTACATGAATGACTTCATTATATTTTATTATGTGTTGATACATATGTGTGGGGGACATTTTGTAATGAACGACCGTCTGGTCTTAGTGTGATCGAGCTTCCAATGGGGAAGTACGATGAGTCGATGTAGATAATTTGCCGTTAAAAAAAATAATAATAAACAAAAATAAGTTTATTATAAGTTGATTATTTAGAGAGTTTGAAAAATGAGTCTAGACGACCACTCAGTGACTTGAATTGGGGCGGTGGCTAGCTTGAGGTTAGCAAAGGGGCAGAGGTAGTGTAGAAGCAGGGGTAGCCCGTGCTACCCCTCAACTCTGTCTATATGGTGTAAAAATTTCCTTCAACTCCGTCTACGTAGTGTAAAATTTTTATTTTTATACAAAGGGTACTCCTAATTCCAAAAGAATTTTTTGGGACCCTGAAATTTTTGGGCTAGATTTAATACTCATATTACACAAACGTTTTAGAGCCATTGTTGCCAACCATTGTGTTTGTTTGAGCAATGTTGGTCACCGACGAAGGGTGTCACCGACTCATATTACACAAACGTTTTAGAATGTTCTGAGACATCACTATTTTTGCATTTTGCCCAAATTTATATGTTCATTACTCGACATGATTTCAAATTGTTTGAAGGTCTGGAAACCGAATAAGTTCAGTCGATTTATCACCACTCGCGCAGTGTTAATCATGTACACTACTCGTTGTTTTGTTATATCTTGAGAGTTGAGAAGCGGTTCACCACAAAACCCAAATCTCATTGTTCTATTGAAGGGTGGGGATGAAATTGCTTTAAGAATAGAGATTACTTGCCTTGAAGGGATAGGTATAGCTTCAATTTATTCGTTGTACTTTAGACATTATTCAAAGAGTAAATACATATATGGTCCCTGTGGTTTTCTAAAATTTTGGATTTGGTCCCTAGTTTTTCAAAAACATTTGGATTGTCTCGGGGGTTTGTACTTTGTAACCCATTCAGTCCCCAACTTTGTTAAACGTATGTACATGAATGATCGCGTGATTTGCATTTTGTAACTCATTTAGTCCGTAACTTGCACCTGTTGAAACCTTTAGATTTGTTGGCTCGGGACTAAACATATTACAAAGTGCAAACTCTAGGGACCGTTCGTATAGTTTTAAAAAGCTAAGGACCAAATCCAAAATTTTGACAAACCAAAGGGAGCATCCGTGTACTATACTCTTCTTCGAAATACCAAAACAAGCAGTTACCTAATGTGAGATAGATCAAGCCATATTCTGATTTTGAATAATAATTTCCATTGAATCAAAGTATTAGTCTTAGGATTTAAACTTTATGAACACGCCTTCTTTTTCCTAACAAAATTATTAAAGCTAAAAGATGGTGGTTACATAACTCAGTTTTATTGTAGTAATTTCTATCCTACTAATTATTACAAACATTAGTCTTTCCTTGTTCATTTTACATTTTATTTATATAAAAAAAGAGGTTAGGGTGTTTGGAGTCCTGGATCTAACACTTTAGTTTCCTATGAACATGTTGCATGAAAGGCTTTTTAGTTATCTTATTTAACTTGTAAATATGGCATTTATCATTGTTTATGTTAATATGTGGAATTAAGCTCATTTTAGACATTTCCTTAATTCTTTTATAATGTACATGTCCTAGTCTAGCATGCCATAATTCCGAATCAGTCAAGTGGTTACTATTACTAGTTGAAGCTATGTCATTAACATTACTAGTTGAAGCGACACAAACAGATTCATTCATAAATGAAACATCAATATTCAACATCAACATACCATTGCATAGATAACCGAAACCTACAAATATACCATGTCTATATACTTGTCACTTTCCAATACTTGTTTGTACACACAATTATTTAGCACAATGCCACTTAACATATTCTTTCTAATTCCGGGCACATACAAAACATTGTTCAAAAGTAAAGATTTTCCCGAAGTAAAAACAAGATTCACAGTTCCTATTCCCTTGATTGGTTCAGTCGCAACATTCCCCATCTTGATGATAGATCCGTCTTCGATTGGTTGAAACTCTTTAAACCAACGAATATCCTTGCATACATAGATTGTTGCACCCGAATCAACCCACCAAGCAATGTCATCATCCTGCACATAAAATGCCTCAGAAATTAGTGACATATAATTCTGAAACTAATTATTAAATTGTACTAAATTCTGACCTTTCTTGCCCGGGTCCTTGGACCCGCTAGAACCAACTTCATTCTTGTTCTTTGAACTAGACTTGTTGTTATTCTTCATCATCTTACAGTCGCTTTTAAAGTGACCAACCTTACCACATTTCTAGCAAGGGTTATTTGGCTTTTTGTTTGAACCCGAATTGTTGTTTCCTTGAAACTTACGTTTCCCTTTGAACTTACTGTTTCCTTTGGATGATTCACCCGTCTCAACCATGTTCACAGAACTTGATCCAGCCCGTTTCTTTTCATCATTGACCAACATATTTTCCTGTGCTCTCAAGCCTTCTTCAATTCTGTAGTGGCTTCCAAGTTCAACCAAAGTTAACTCTCCTTTCTGATGTTTAAAATCTTTCCAAGAAGGATGTAACTTATCAATGATACTCGAAACATAAATGGATTCATCCATCTTCACATCATGTTGGGTAAACTGCCCCAGAATTCGTAATAATTCATTGTACTGTTCCATCACAGGCCTTTCATCAACCATTCTGTAATTGTTAAATTTACTGACAAAAAACTTCTTGCTAGAAGAATCTTCTGCCATGTATTTGGCTTCCAAAGTGTCCCACAGTAACTTTGCAGTTTCAACATTTTGATAAACATCAAATAAGGGATCAGACATACCATTCAGAATGTGGCCAAGACGTATGTAATTGTCGTTCTCCCACTTTGACCTCTTCCTGATTTGCTTCAGATTGCCCTCCTCCAGTATCTCCGAGATTGGAGTAGTCAACACGTACACAACCTTCAACGTTGTTAGAAGAAAGTGCATCTTCTTCGGCCATCTTCGGAAGTCCTGGCCTTCAAACTTCTCCAGTTTGTCAAACTTGCTTGTAATATCCTTCATCGATCCGCTTGCCATCTTCACAGAAAATAATTCGATCTTTGTTAGGGAATTTTAGATTACCGGATGATCAGAGAGGCATGTAGTCACTCTCAGATCGAATTATTTCGGTGGTTCACGAGAATAATTCAATCGGATACAACTCTGATTTTCGAGAATTGAACCAAGGTATGTTTTGTGCGTGAATTGTTTGAACCAGGAGATGAATGATCAAGGAATAACTGTCTACGAATTAGGGTTAGAGATCACCAACTGCTATTAGGCAGTTATGTCAAATTTAAGATATAACTGCCACATAAAACTGCCAATTTTTTTATGTTTCGAAAATAAGCCATTTCCCAGAAAATATTTTTTCCTAATGCAATTTTAGTATGGCAATTTTTTCCCAGCTCGACCCCAGCCAGGGGCTCTGCCACTTGGACCCTGCCAAGGGCTATCGCACCTTGGACCCTGCTTCCAGGGCGCTGCCCCCAGACCCAAGCCAAGGGGCGCTGCCCCCTTGGAGCCCCAGTAGAGCACGGGCTCCGCCCGCACTCTTCGAATTATACTAACTCAAACAAGCGTGCACTTCCACACCTCTTAACTTGCTTAATGTGTATTATTATTCGCTTTGATCACCAAGTCAACCCCCCTAATTACACTAAAATATCTAACAGTGGTTACATAACTCAGTTTTATTGTAGTAATTTTTAGCCTACTAATTATTACAAACATTAGTTTTTCCTTGTTCATTTTACTTTTTATTTATATAAAAAAGAGGTCAGGGTGTTTGGAGTCCTGTTTCAACTGATTATACTGCAACATTTAAGACTAGACAGGATAATTAGGTTTGATAGAATGATTAACGCTAAAAATGGTTACATATATCACTATTATTATAGCAGCCTTTTGCCTAGTATATTTATTACAAACACCATTTTAGCTCTAAAAAGAGTCATGATCAGATTGCAAAACTAATGTAACACTAACACACTAAAGCAGCAGTAATAACTTTAATGATGGAGTATTGATGTAAATTTTCAAGAGTCATATAATTAGCTTTAACCAAACACATAATACTACTAAATTTTAATGTTTTCTACTTTTTACTATAAACGAAATCAAAACTTCAAAACTGTAACACCTCGTAAATTTATGTCCAATAATGTATCGACACGGGTCATGAGCTTTAAACGTGTAAAAGATTTCGTATGAGGGACTAAAGTGCACAAACAAGGAAAGTATGTGAATAAAAAGGGTTCAAAGTGTCAACAATGGATAAATATACTTCACAATGGCCCTACACGATGTTTATGCCCTTAAACGAATAAATTATGGATCATACGAAGCAAATTGTGAAAGAAAGTGAGAGATTACAAACTACAGGGGTTAAATGTGTCAACATGTTTAAAGTATACCTCTGAGTGACCTTTTAGCAAACCCGAAGTTTTGTAGCGGTTAAATATGCTCACTAGAATAAGTGATGAAAATTTCACAAGGTTTCGATAAAGTATGAGAAAGTTATGACGATATTCGTATACGAGGGGTTAAAAGCGTCAACTTTGAAATTTAAGGCCTTACGGGTGATCACGAAGTTAACCGAGGACTTAACGGTGTTTGGTTATGTCATGGAGCCCTTAAAAGTCAAGTTATAGGGCCAAAAGTGCAAGAAATAAACTCAAAACCACGTTTAAAAGGACCAGGGGCTGAATTGCAATTAATGAAACTTGTTTGGCCTGTTCTGACAACCCACACGGGCCGCGTAAGGTATCAGGGGACCCTTACGCGGGCCGCCTGAGCACCCCAGCGACAGAAAACTTTGGCAGCTGCCAGTTCAGGTCTGTTAACCGACTTAACTCGCTTGTTTTGCATACTAGGGGCTGCCCCAATTGTTTTACATGCAATAGGGACACCTGTAATGATCTCATAACACTAGTAGACTTCCTTGGCATGATCCTAGATGATCAAAATGTGTATATAAGGAGCTTCAATGTTGCAACTCTTGTGTACACTCACTTGAAACTCTCACAACTTCACCTCTGGAGAATATTGGAGCTCAAGCACCCTTCTCTCAAGTCATTAGTCGTACTTAGGACCCTTGTAAGTGTCCTTAACCCTTCTTAATTCTGTTTTGCTTAGTTAATTAGCTTAAAGTCAAACCGTCGTAATTAAGATTTGACTTCGTCATTAATCTTAATTTGTCCAGTAAAATTTCAAATTGAAAGTACCTATGAGTTGGTAATTATGTGGGCAATAAACCCTTAAAAGGGCACCCTCTAATTCCCACTCTAACTAGGTCAATTATCGGGTTAATGTTAATCTTAAAAAGTCAACAGAAAGCTTATTTTCAAATTAATGCATAATTAGCAATGTAGGAGCCATGCAACCTGTTTTATCATTAATATAACTTGGTAATTAATGTAAGAACATGTCTAAACATGTTCAACCCGACAATTTTCAGTTTAGGCTCGGTTCGGAACCGAAAGTCGCATAATTTGACTTTTGCTTTGACTTTCAGTTCTGACCCATTGTAGCATGTTTTAGAAATGCATTAGAGCCTTATTTGGACCAGGTTACATGTTGGTATAACCTTCTGAGATTATACAACTTGGTTCATTAGTTATCCGATTCACATGCATGTTTTTCGTTAAATGCTTATATGTTGACTATTATGCCCAAACGACCTTAAAACGTGATTTTTGAAAATGTAAAAGAGTAGAAACCTTAGTTACTGATTCATAAACTTGCACCTAAATTTTGATATCAGTTTGAGGTCTAGATTTTTGAGTTATGCTCATTAGCGTAATTAGAAAGCTTTTCAGTAATTAAATGGCGTAATTAGCATATAGCCTATCTAAGCCCAATTTTTATACCAAACTCTTTACCTACTGATATAAAATAATATTTTGGGATTTTTGGAGATTTTTATTTATTTTTAGGCTGAGCATAACATAGAGTTCTAAGCTTGATTCGGTAATTGTCGGTTTTGTCCTTTTGGGCTATAAAATGGGTTTTACAAATCCTTTTGATACCAAACCTTTTTCTACTGATCTAATATGATAAATAAAATATCTTGAGCCTTCTTGAATAACAAAAACATCAGCATTCCTTTAAAAACCCGGAAATAGCTCAAAATCGTCTTTTTAAGCGTTTTTAACGCATAGTATGTATTAAAAACTATTTTAACCATATAAGGGTTGATACCTACTGATATTCTAAGTAAATTTTTATACTTTAGCAGTAAGCAAAAGTTTTAAACTCAGATTTCCAGATTGGACCTTTAAACCTTAGGTGAAATTACCAAAATGCCCCTTTGGAGCATAGTATGGTTAGAAATGATAAATTTCACATATAGGTTATACCCTACTGATATAACTTAGTGAATTAAGTATTTTTACTGATTACATCTGGGCCAAAACTCAGAATTTTATTTAAACTCTTTTATAACCTTTTAAATGACCAAAAAAATGCCCTTACGGGGCATAATTTGAATTTAAATTCATTTGGGGCATAATAGAAGATATCTTACTGATGTCACAACATATTTAAGGCATATTAACTTGGGAAACCTGTATATGACTCATATGGTTACCCGTTACGCATTTTACGCGTTCAGTTCGGTTTATGTAACTAGTTTGCATAAATGGACCAAAACGGGTCAAACCTTATCATTTTTGTCTCAAAATCCAGAATGTGTCTAGTTTACCCATATTACACAAGTCTCCAAACTTGTCGGGTCTAAATCACATTCTATTTTGGTCTTCGCTTAATCGTGCGTTTGAACCGTATCTTCCTTTAAAACTAACCGGTCTAAGTTTAGACTTAATTAAAGACCGTTAGGAATCTAATAGGTTATTAAAAATCTTTGTTCCAGAATAGGAGACCCGGTAAAAGCTACGTGCACTTGCTATTTGTGATTATTACTTGCAAAGGTAAATACTTTTAACTTATTTTCCCTATACGGGCTTGGGTACGGTATATAAAATACCGCTTGGTCGGGCATTGAATTTTTGATCGTATGAAGGTTAATTTATTGAAATGTCCCGTTTAAATTGTTTTGTTTGCTTAAAGCCTTTGGGGGGTTAATGACCATGTCCCGGATATCCTTGGCATCATTTTACGAAATGGTCACGACCTAAGCACGGGGTGTAGGCGTACACCCGACAGTGCATATATAAATAATAAGGTATAATAGCCGGTTACGAGAATAACTCGCCGCGGGACTATACCATGTGGTGTGTCTATTAATCTTTAACCCGGTGTCAATCCGGGCTACTGAACGTATAAGAAACATGTAATTGTTTTACAAGTTTATATATAAATAATTATCCCAAGTTATAAAATGTTTTGTGCCTTGTGCATTCAAATCAATTTTCTAAAACCTTTTCAAAATGAGTCAGTTAATTGTATTTACCAGTGTAAATTGGCATATTTTCCCAAAAAGGCTAAGTGCAGGTACTACTCGAAATAGGCTGGCCTCTCCTTAGCATCAATAAGAGTCTCGCAAGCTTGGATGCATTTAAAATTGTGTTGTTTGACTATGATGATATCAACTACGTCACGATACTCCCCACCGGTCCCACCGGTAATACGTGGAAATATCGGGGTGTGACAGGTTGGTAACATAGCCAACACTGTGTGAATTAAACACTAGCCTTTTGTGTGTAATCTCAGTTACACAGTTGCACATTCATCGACTCTCGAGTCTAGACAAAGAACTTAGGATTAATCCAAATTTGTTTTATTTCTAACTTTGTCTTTTATATTTTCTTGTTGTACCCTTTGTTTGTTTTGACAGGCTGAACAAGATGCCAACAAGAGTGAGAGGGAGAGGAAGAGGCAAGGGGCCACTGGTCGCCCCGAATGATCATGAGGCCCGGCCTTCGCACCGGCGAACACCGCCAGATTCCCTTAGCCGGAGTCCTCAAGATAACTGGAGGACCTATATTGAACCAGCAAGGAGCTCACTTTCGTTGAGCTCCTCCCATTCCTTTCAAAACTCCTTTGGGCCTCAGTCTGAAAACGAGCCCCATAATTCCCACCAATCTTATATACCTCTCCAGGGCCACAACTCACCTTTTAATGACCCAACGCCCTTTTTCCAGAGCCGGTTCAACCCGACAAACTACCTTAAAGAACCAATGGGTTTTAACCCATTAGGACCTGAAGACCACTTCTCGGGCGACCATGCGATGGACATGGACGAGGACACCGATCCCGCAGAGCCACCGTCCGGAACCCCTAACCACCTCATCGAAATTTCGGATGGGTCACCTTTTGTGGGATCACCTTATAATAGTCCCGACAGCTATGAGGAAAGGTTTAGAAAGATTGACTGGGTGTTTACTCCCAGTTACCACAACTCTCCACAGCAGCAGCAGCAGCAGGATCCCTCCGAGGATTCTCGTTTTGTCGCGGTCACTCCGCCACCACAACCAGCCCAGCAACAGCCTCCGGAGCCACCGAGGCGAAGAAGATCGAACGCACGGATGTCCGTGCGAGGAGGAGTGCGTATCAGCACCCCTCAACCTTCAAGTGGCAGCCGCTACCGGCCACTCCATGAAGACCCGCAGATGGGTGGGCCTTCAAACCCCGTCTCGGAAGTAGACTCTGCGCCTGTTGCGCCACCACCATTGGGCTTTGGCGACCCAATACCTACATACACCGGTACGGCGGCGTATAATCCCTTTGAGCAGCCGGCTCACACCAACTACAACTACGCTAATGTTGACCTGTACCAGGCAGCGTGGGATTATAATGCTCTCCATCCCGAGGGGCCCTTTGGGGTCCCAAATCAAGCTGGATATTCATCCTATGGTTACCCACCTTATGGGTATCATCAACCGCCACCTCCTCAACCTCCGCTATATCAGCAACCCCCGCAGCAGCCAGTGATGTCGCCACCGCAGCATCAAGAGATTCTTCAAAGGATTAATGAGGTGCGGCAGGAAGTGCGGGAAGACCGTAGGCAAAACCGAGGAATGTTCAAGAGTCTGGCAAACTTAATTAGAGGAAAAAGCAAAAAGGATCATTGAATCCTTTATTTGTGTGTTTGTTTGATTTTACTGTTGTATTCTGCCCCTGCGTGGGCATGTCTTTTTGTATTCTGCCCCTGCGTGGGCATGTCTTTCTGTTGACCCATGTGTGGGTATGTTTGTTAGTTTAGCCCCTGCGTGGGCGTGTTATTTCTATAGAAGTCCCGTTGTACTAGTTAATTTTGGTAATGGAATGGTTAAATTTAAATTTTCATTTTTGCTAAGTTATATGCATAAACATAAAATAAGAAATAAATGAAAATATAACATTCCTTTTAAAAGACCTACCATTTTAATAAAATAATAAGGATCTTAAAGGTAAAACCTAGCCACATGTCATTCTAAATATGGCCAAAACGGTAAAAACTATTCAAAAGGTTCAAATCCTTGTTAACATCTGAAAACATGTTAACATTCCTGGCAAAAATGTGATTCGATAAAATCACGTAAGTCATCCTTGCATTGGATTCTTCTATTTTCTTTATTATATTAAGCATCCAATAGGTATGTAATGCCTACGGGCTATATTCATTGTCATATAAGACAAAAGACAGTCGTGGTCTTCGACCCCCTGTTAAGAAGAGGTAATAAATTATAACTAAAACCTCAATGCCTTGATCCTCTAAAGATCATGATTAAAAATTTAAAAACTGTCCATAAGACTAGGCCTTTTTGCCATTGATATATTTTAATTATACCTAGGGTTTTTATAATGAAAAATCCTTAATATATATATGCTTAACAAATTAATCAAAATGGTTTCTTAATACCATGGTTAATAAATCATCTAGAAGGATAAAACTGTTATGGACCACTAAATGAATTAAAAATCATTATTTTATGTAGCAATCAAGCTACATGCCTGGGTCAAACGAGGTCAACAGTCACCCCAGAGATAATCATGACACCTCCAGAGTCAATGTAGCAGGAGCGGAATTACAGGCATTGATAGACAATGCTGTTACAAGAGCTTTGGATAGGCAATTCAACGAATCCAGTGGTACCCATGTAAGGACCCAATCTGTACCACATACGAAGCAACCCTCAAGAACTCACACTGCTCACAAAAGTGATTCTCATCACTCATCAAACCAGAGGAGTGTTCCATCTAAGAGAGTTGTGCTAAACCAAGAACCATGTGCTAAAGGTTGCACTTATAAATACTTTGTCTCCTGTAAACCCAGGGATTTCACCAAGGAAAAAGGAGCAGTTGATTGCATGTCATGGTTAGACGAGATGGACACTGTGGTAGATATTAGTGGTTGCGCTAATAAGGATGTAGTAAAGTTTGTATCCCAGTCGTTCAAAGGTGAAGCACTGGCCTGGTGGAGGTCTTTGATCCAAGCCACTGGGAAAATCCCATTGTACAATCTGTCTTGGGAACAGTTTGTGACATTGATTAAGGATAATTACTGCCCTCAGCATGAGGTTGAAAAGATTGAAGCTGATTTCTTGTCGTTGGTTATGAAAAACCTAGATTGTCAAGCCTACCTTACGAGCTTCAACACTATGTCAAGACTGGTTCCGTATCTGGTAACTCCGGAACCCAAGAGAATAGCGCGTTTCATTGGGGGTTTAGCCCCAGAGATCAAGTCGAGTGTGAAGGCCTCTCGACTAACTACTTTCAGATCTGCAGCTGATATATCATTATCTCTTACTTTGGACGCGGTCAGACAAAGGTCTCTCAGAAACACAGATGCTGAGAAGAGGAAGCGTGAGGATGACAACTCACGACATTCAGACAAGAAGCATAAGAGAAACAATGACCACAAGAAGAGTTTTGGGACGAAAAAGGATGGTCAACAGTCGGGTGATAAGCCCAAGTGTAAAGTCTGTAAGAAGCACCATTTCGGAAGATACAGATTCGAGTCGAAATCCCAGTCACAACCAAAAGCTTGTGGGATTTGTAAGTCTTCTGAGCACAAGACCTTAGACTGTAAGAAAATCAAGGATGATACGTGCTATAACTGCAATGAAAAAGGGCATATCAAGTCCAACTGCCCAAAGTTTGCTAAGAAAGCTGAGGAAGGGAAAAAGACCAATGCTAGGGTTTTCCAGATGAACGCACAGGAGGCTATCCAGAATGATAATGTCATAACAGGTACTTTCCTTATTAATGATGTTTATGCAAGGGTGTTATTTGATTCTGGAGTAGATAAGTCGTTTGTTGATGATAAGTTTTGTAAGCTGTTAAACCTACCCGTTAGAACCCTAAGCAAAAAATATGAGGTTGAATTATCCGATGGCACCATAGAAACCGCATCAACCGTGTTAGATGGATGCTTCATATCCATTAGTAACCACTCTTTTCCTTTGTTCTTTCTTCCTTTGAAATTATCTGGATTCGACATAGTAATAGGCATGGATTGGTTATCCCATAACCAAGCTCAGATTGTGTGTGACAAGAAGCAAGTAGTGATCAAGACTTCGTATGGTGAGCCACTTACCATACAGGGAGATACTCAGTATGGACTGCCTGAGCAAGTGTCTATGCTCAAGGCATCAAGGTGTTTGAAGAAGGGTTGTGTCATTTACATGGCACAAGTGACTATTGATGAGCCGAAGCCTAAGATTGAAGATATCCCTGCCATTTCTGAATATCCCAAAGTATTCCCTGAAGAACTACCTGGTTTACCACCAGATAGGCAAGTAGAATTCAGAATTGACATCATCCCTGGAGCAGCGCCTGTCGCGAGAGCGCCTTATAGGTTGGCACCAACAGAAATGAAGGAATTGAGGAAACAACTAGATGATTTGCTAGCCAAAGGTTTTATTAGACCTAGTTCGTCTCCTTGGGGAGTGCCAATCCATTTGTCAAGAAGAAGGATGGGTCGATGCGTCTGTGCATCGATTATCGCGAGCTTAATAAGGTCACAATCAAGAACAGATATCCATTACCCAGGATCGACGATCTGTTCCATCAGCTCCAAGGAGCAAGTTATTTCTCCAAGATAGATTTGAGTTCGGGCTACCATCAGTTGAAGGTTAGAGACGAAGATGTGCACAAGACTGCTTTTAGGACTCGTTATGGTCATTACGAGTTCCTAGTGATGCCTTTTGGGCTCACTAATGCACTTGCCGCATTCATAGATCTCATGAATCGCGTCTGTAAACCCTACCTAGATAAATTCGTCATCGTATTCATCGATGATATTCTTATTTACTCGAAGAATCAAGCTGACCATGAGAAGCACCTTCGTTGTATTCTTAAGCTGCTTCAACGGGAAAAGCTCTATGCCAAATTTTCAAAGTGTGAATTTTGGCTTCGTGAAGTCCAGTTTCTTGGACACGTGGTTAGCGAGCGTAGTATCCAGGTGGATCCAGCTAAAGTTGAAGCTGTCATGAATTGGCAAGAGCCAAAGACGCCCATGGAAATTCGTAGCTTTTTGGGTTTGGCAGGATAATATAGGCGATTTATTGAAAACTACTCAAGGATTGCAGCACCCCTAACTTCATTAACCCGTAAGAATATCAAGTTCAATTGGGGACCTAAACAGCAGGAATCCTTCGACATTCTCAAGCAGAAGTTGATCAATGCACCAGTATTAACATTGCCTGAGGGAATAGAAGAATTTATAGTATATTGTGATGCATCGCACACAGGTATGGGATGTGTGCTTATGTAGAAGGGCAAGGTCATTGCCTATGCTTCTCGACAATTAAAGGTGCACGAGAAGAATTACACCACTCATGACTTGGAGTTGGGTGCCGTTGTATTTGCACAGAAACTTTGGAGGCACTATTTGTATGGAACTAAGTGTGTGATCTATTCTGATCACAAGAGCCTTCAACATTTATTTAATCAGAAGGATTTAAACATGAGACAGCAACGTTGGATGGAAACTTTGAATGATTATGATTGTGAGATAAGATACCATCCTGGCAAGGCGAATGTGGTTGCCGATGCCTTAAGTAGAAAGGAAAGAGTGAAGCCTATAAGAATCAATGCCAAGAGCATTGAATTAAAGAATAGTTTGAATGAAAGGTTGTTAGCTGCACAGAAGGAAGCTGTGCTAGAACCTAACTATCCTGATGAAAAGCTAGGAGTAACTGAAGAATAGTTATCCTATGGCAAGGACGGAATTCTGAGGTTAAATGGACGAATATGGGTTCCGATTTATGGAGGACTTAGGGATGTGATCCTCCAGGAAGCCCACAGTTCTAAATACTCCGTTCATCCTGGAGCTGATAAGATGTACCAGGATCTAAGACAAACTATTGGTGGATAGGCTTGAAGAAGTCTATAGCTACCTATGTAGCCAAATGTTTGACGTGCGCGCAAGTTAAAGCTGAACATCAAAAGCCGTCAGGTTTGCTGCAACAACCTGAACTTCCCACCTGGAAGTGGGAAATGGTGACAATGGATTTCATCACCATGTTGCCAAAGACAAAGAAAGGAAATGATACTATATGGGTGATAGTAGATAGACTGACTAAGTCAGCACATTTCCTACCCATTAAGGAGACTTATAGCTCCGACATGTTAGCCCAATTGTACGTAGATAAGATTGTATCGCTTCATGGCGTACCAGTATCTATTATCTCTGACTGGGATACCAGATACACATCACATTTTTGGAAAAGTTTCCAACAATCTTTGGGCACGCGCTTGAATTTTAGTACGGCTTACCATCCACAGACGGACGGACAGAGTGAGCGTACGATCCAAACGTTGGAAGACATGCTTCGTGCATGTGTGATTGACTTAGGTGGAAGTTGGGATAACCACCTGCCATTGATCGAGTTCTCCTATAACAACAGCTACCATACAAGCATTCAGCCTGCGCCTTTTGAGGCATTATATGGTAGGAAGTGCAGAACGCCTATTTGTTGGGCAGAAGTAGGAGAAGCTCAGTTATCAGGACCTGATATAGTCCTTGAAACGACGGACAAGATTGTCCAGATTCGTGACCGCCTGAAAGCTGCCAGGGATAGGCAGAAAAGTTATGCTGACAAAAGGCGTAAACCTCTAAAGTTTGAGGTTGGTGATAAGGTTTTGCTTAAAGTATCACCCTGGAAGGGGTGATGCGATTTGGTAAGAAAGGTAAGTTAAGCCCAAGATATATAGGACCATTCGAGATCATCAAATGTGTCGGATCGGTGGCTTATAAGTTGAACTTGCCTGAAGAGCTCAGTGGTATTCATAATGTATTCCGCATCTGCAATCTGAAGAAGTGTCTAGCTGATGAATCGCTAGAAATGTAACATACGGATGTGCACGTAGATGAGAGCTTAAAGTTTTGTTGAAAAACCTTTGTCAATCGAGGATCGACAGGTTAAGAAGCTTCGAAGGAAGAAAGTGCCAATAGTAAAGGTCAAATGGGATGCCCGTAGAGGTCCCGAGTATACGTGGGAGGTAGAGTCCACAATGAAAGAAAAGTACCCTCATTTGTTTCAGTAAATCTCGAGGTCGAGATTTCTTTTAAGGGGGTGAGGACGTAACACCTCGTAAATTTATGTCCAATAATGTATCGACACGTGTCATGAGCTTTAAACGTGTAAAAGATTTCGTATGAGGGACTAAAGTTCACAAACAAGGAAAGTATGTGAATAAAAAGGGTTCAAAGTGTCAACAATGGATAAGTATACTTCACAATGGCCCTACACGATGTTTATGCCCTTAAACGAATAAATTATGGATCATACGAAGCAAATTGTGAAAGAAAGTGAGAGATTACAAACTACAGGGGTTAAATGTGTCAACATGTTTAAAGTATACCTCTGAGTGACCTTTTAGCAAACCCGAAGCTTTGTAACGGTTAAATATGCTCACTAGAATAAGTAATAAAAATTTCACAAGGTTTCGATAAAGTATGAGAAAGTTATGACGATATTCGTATACGAGGGGTTAAAAGCGTCAACTTTGAAATTTATGGCCTTACGGGTGATCACGAAGTTAACCGAGGACTTAACGATGTTTGGTTATGTCATGGAGCCCTTAAAAGTCAAGTTAGAGGGCCAAAAGTGCAAGAAATAAACTCAAAACCATGTTTAAAAGGACCAGGGGCTAAATTGCAATTAATGAAACTTGTTTGGCCTGTTCTGACAACCAACACGGGCCGCGTAAGGTATCAGGGGACCCTTACGCGGGCCGCCTGAGCACCGCAGCAACATAAAACTTTGGTAGCTTCCAGTTCAGGCCTGTTAACCGACTTAACTCGCTTGTTTTGCATACCAGGGGCTGCCCTAATGGTTTTACATGCAATAGGGGCACCTGTAATGATCTCATAACACTAGTAGACTTCCTTGGCATGATCCTAAATGATCAAAATGTGTATATAAGGAGCTTCAATGTTGCAACTCTTGTGCACACTCACTTGAAACTCTCACAACTTCACCTCTGGAGAATATTGGAGCTCAAGCACCCTTCTCTCAAGTCACTAGTCGTACTTAGGACCCTTGTAAGTGTCCTTAACCCTTCTTAATTCAGTTTTGCTTAGTTAATTAGCTTAAAGTCAAACCGTCGTAATTAAGATTTGACTTCGTCATTAATCTTAATCTGTCCAGTCAAATTTCAAATTGAAAGTACCTATGAGTTGGTAATTATGTGGGCAATAAACCCTTAAAAGGGCACACTCTAATTCCCACTCTAACTAGGTCAATTGTCGGGTCAATGTTAATCTTAAAAAGTCAACAGAAAGCTTATTTTCAAGTTAATGCATAATTAGCAATGTAGGAGCCATGCAACCTGTTTTATCATTAATATAACTTGGTAATTAATGTAAGAACATGTCTAAACATGTTCAACCCGACAATTTTCAGTTTAGGCTCGGTTCGGAACCGAAAGTCGCATAATTTGACTTTTGCTTTGA
The DNA here is from genome assembly GCA_030545235.1 of Helianthus tuberosus. NCBI lineage: Eukaryota > Viridiplantae > Streptophyta > Magnoliopsida > Asterales > Asteraceae > Helianthus > Helianthus tuberosus. The sequence goes on along the minus strand of CM060409.1, from coordinate 6,242,787 downwards.
CTTTCAGTTCTGACCAATTGTAGCATGTTTTAGAAATACCTTAGAGCCTTATTTAGACCAGGTTACATGTTGGTATAACCCTCTGAGATTATACAACTTGGTTCATTAGTTATCCGATTCACATGCATGTTTTCCGTTAAATGCTTATATGTTGACTATTATGTCCAAATGACCTTAAAACATGATTTTTGAAAATGTAAAAGAGTAGAAACCTTAGTTACTGATTCATAAACTTGCACCTAAATTTTGATATCAGTTTGAGGTCTAGATTTTTGAGTTATGCTCATTAGCGTAATTAGAAAGCTTTTCAGTAATTAAATGGCGTAATTAGCTTATAGCCTATCTAAGCCCAATTTTTTATACCAAACTCTTTACCTACTGATATAAAATAATATTTTGGGATTTTTGGAGATTTTTATTTATTTTTAGGCTGAGCATAACATAGAGTTCTAAGCTTGATTCGATAATTGTCGGTTTTGTCCTTCTGGGCTATAAACGGGTTTTACAGATCCTTTTGATACCAAACCTTTTTCTACTGATCTAATATGATAAATAAAATATTTTGAGCCTTCTGGAATAACAAAAACATCAGCTTTCCTTTAAAAACCCGGAAATAGCTCAAAATCGTCTTTTTAAGCGTTTTTAACGCATAGTATGTATTAAAAACTATTTTAACCATATAAGGCTTGATTCCTACTGGTATTCTAAGTAAATTTTTATACTTTAGCAGTAAGCAAAAGTTTTAAACTCAGATTTTCAGATTGGACCTTTAAACCTTAGGTGAAATTACCAAAATGCCCCTTTGGAGCATAGTATGGTTAGAAATGATAAATTTCACATATAGGTTATACCCTACTGATATAACTTAGTGAATTATGTATTTTTACTGATTACATCTGGCCCGAAACTCAGAATTTTATTTAAACTCTTTTATAACCTTTTAAATGACCAAAAAAAAGCCCTAACGGGGCATAATTTGAATTTAAATTCATTTGGGGCATAATAGAAGATATCTTACTGATGTCACAACATATTTAAGGTATATTAACTTGGGAAACCTGTATATGACTCATATGGTTACCCGTTACGCATTTTACGCGTTCAGTTCGGTTTATGTAACTAGTTTGCATAAATTGACCAAAACGGGTCAAACCCATGTATACAAAGCCAGATAATATTGAAAAACCAAGGCAAGAATGGAACCACATCATAAATTCCTACAAAGACCCAAACCACTATCAACAAAAAAGAGTTTCACATTATTAAGTCTTGTTCTAAACTTAACATCTCAAGTTTAGCATTCATACCTTTTGTTATAACGGAAGATAAATTAAAAGAAACAAATACGTTCAGCAGAATAGGGATGAGATTGGTACCGATACCTATCACATCCGATATCGAAATTTAGCTAAAACCAAAACCGAAGTCGGTCTCGGTATTGTATGGTGCCACTAAAAGCCCTAAATCAATAATATCGAAATTGAACTAAATTCAAAAACGAAACCGTACCTTATATGTTCGTCGATACCAGTAAGATATGGTACCACTGTTTGCTACGAAATTTCTCATATCTACAATATATAACTAATTTTAAGTGAAGAACAGAATAAACATTTGTAGAGTGGCTAAGAAAAAAATAGACGGTTATTTTATGTATCACATTTAAAGCAATAAGTGTAAGTGTTTACTTGTTCTCACAATTCTTTAATTATAATTAGTTATGTATTTAACACCCCTCTAGATATATAATTATACTAGGTTGTAAACCCGTGTATTAGACGGGGTTGTACAATATAAACGATATAATTATATAATGAGTAAAGTTCTATTTGAGTCCTTGTGGTTTGTGCAGTTTAACCATTTGAATCCAATAACCAAAACTGTCTTGATTTGAGTCCCTGTGGTTTCTAATTTTAACCATTTGAATCCAAAAGTAAACAACATCCAAATCAGAAACATTTGGTTTTTGGATTCAAATGGTTAAAATTAGAGACCACATGGACTCAAATAGTTAAAATTAGAGACCACAGGGACTCAAATCAAGACAGTTTTGGCTTTTGGATTCAAATGGTTAAACTGCACAAACCACAGGGACTCAAAGAGGACTTTACTCTTATATAATCTTTAAAAAAACTCTATATAACTAACGACCTATGTTAATTAGTAACGAAACTTTATATAAATGAATTTTTATTATCATATGATATTCACACAACTAACTTGAATTTTGGGTAAATTACACTTTTCTACCTTTATGTTTGTATCGTATTGCAATAGATAGCCTTTAACTTTAATAATTACAGTTACAATCCTTTATTTGGAAAATCCATTACACCCTACATCCTTTAGCACTAACAAGGTTAAAATTTTCAGTTAAATTCAGTCATGTGCATTACACATGAGGGTAAATTCATCTTTTTACTATGTTAAGGACTATTTGTGCAATAAACATGTTTTGTTTTGGTATTTAATCTATTCCTTCATCCCCCCCCCCTCTCAAAACTATCTCTCTTTCTATATATTATATAGTATACTATCTGCAATAGAAAAGATTCAAAGAATAGTCGATCCAAATCTGCCCCGACACCACCACCGCCACTAATCGTGCCACCACCAACAACCGCCAACCCCGTCATCCTGAACTAACCCTATCTCTACAACCGTCCTCCGCCCCTCTTTCCACCTCAACTAACTCTAAACTTATCTCAGACCCTAAACAACAACAACCACGAAGACGCTGTAGGCCATCAGGTCGGTTACAAAGTCCTCCACATGCCGGTTATTCGCCTTAAAATTCATCTACACAACCACGAAGACGCCGTAGGCCATCAGATCTGCCATGAAATCGAACAACATTTGATTGTTTTCAGGATCAGTAATTTGATTATGAAGTGGTAACTGCTCAGTTGGAGGTACAAGAAGCTGAGATTTGCATCTGATTTTGGGGGTTTATGTGAAGAGGAAGGTAGGGATTGTTGCGAAGTTATTGTTGATAGATTTGCATCTGATTTTGGTGGTTTGTAATCGTGTGCGAATCAGATAGATTTTGGATTGTTTTGGTGTGATTTCGACGTATTTAGATTATTTTCGGTGTATCGTTTGGGATTTTCAACGAGTTTCGGTGAAATCAGATCGATTTCGTTTGATTTTTGATAAGTTTCGGTGTGATTTTAACAAGTTCTGAACTAATTCAGTTGAATTTCGGTTTGTTTCGATGAGTTTTTGGTTGAAATTTTGATGATTTCGGAACATTTTGGTTAAAGTTTTGATCACTTTGAACTGATTAGTCTGGTTAAAACTTGCTGCAAAGTAATCGTTTTCATAAAATAATTTCAAATCTGAAGTTTTGTTTAATCGTAGAAGTATACACAAAGAGGATATCATATGGAATCGTTTCAGATCTGAAATGAAGAAATCATTGCGTGTTTATAATAGAAGTTGCAGATTGTTCTTATTCAAAAATAGGAAAGGAAGAAGTGATTGCACCCAAGAGTTTGAAGAGATGATGGGGCGGTTGGGGCAGGAGACTTATGGTGAATGAGTGCAAGATGATGATCAGAAGGTTTGATGTTAATGGTGATGGTTTTATTTTCAGAGGATATATAGTGGGTTGAGAGGGAGAGTGTGAGTTGAGAGAGAGATGGAGGGGGTTGAGGGTAAATATTAAAGTTTTGTTTTAAATTTTAATTTAATTAAATTGATAAAAAGACTAAACTACCCTTATGTGACAGGATTTAACTGAAAATTTTAACCAAGTTAGTGGTAAAGGATGTAGGGTGTATTGAGTTTTCCAAATAAAGGATTGTGACTGTAATTATTGAAGTTAAAGTTTATTCATTGCAATCTGATACAAACATAAAGGACGAAAAGTGTAATTTACCCTTGAATTTATCACAAAAATGACCCATCTTAATTAGTAACAGTGTAAATACCATAATAGCCGTGTATTACAAACGTTGAATACTGAAAAACATGTAATACACAAATTTATATATTATTAATATGAATGAAATTACGTATTACATTACATATAACAGTGTATAAAAATAATAATAATTTTTATCATTGTGTAAATTTTTCTATAAAATAAATCTCTAAGACCTCAATTATGTTTACAAATTCATTATTTAAGTTGCTATTTTCCTCTTTATTGGTAAAAATCCAATTTTATTGGTATGACATAAATTAGATTTGTTATTCTTACTAATAATTGTTATGCTAATTTAATTAATAAATAGTTATTGTAAAGTTATGATATAAGTTAAAGGTTTATATACGATGAATAAAATATTTTCACTATTAAAGTGAAAGAGAATGAAGAGAAGAGAAAAGAAAAAGGAAATATTGATAGCTTTTATTTAGTTATTGTTTTTGAAATAAGGCCATATATTTTTTTGGTTGTGTTATTTTATATTATGAGTAAACTGTAATTTTACCCCCTGGGGTTTATGTCACACCCCCAAATTCCACAAGCGGAGTATCACCGCAGGAGGCGTGACATAAAGTTTAAACCAAAACATAAGTTATAAGTTCATAAAGTTGAACAATGTATAATAATAATGATAAAACCAACCACAATATAATTGGTGTCCAAAACAAATTAACCAAGTTCAAGTTATCAGCGGAAGCATAAAGTTTAAACCAAAACATAAGTTATAAGTTCATAAAGTTTAACATGGAACTCAACAGTCCATGTCCCACAACAACCTCTCCTTCTCGTGCAAGCTCCAAGTAAACACCTAATGACCTGCAAGGCATATAGTAACGAATCAACAACAAAGTTGAGCGAGTTCACAGTTGGTTGTCCATTTTAAAGTTGTTCCAAAAACCATAAGTTCATTCGAAAACCATGAGTTAACCAATTCCTTGTTTCCCAAACCATAAACAGTGGGGGCTACCCATGTTAACCACTAGACCCGCTACCATATCGACTACTGACTGGAGACATGTTTATGTGCCCTGCGTCAATGTCTATCATCATTGACTAAGTGCCCAGATCCATTAGTCCACTCCCGTCCTCTATGGCACGGTGTGAGGCTTGTCAAACCTAATAGCGATATTTAACTAATGACCCGCTCGCCATTGGCCCGACGATTAAGTCGATGTAAAAATGAGGGACTTCGTGATAGAGTTTTGTCTAGTAAGTTATATGTTGTCATCCTTCCTATGGAGGATGGAGGTACATAATCTACCCAAGGAGAATACGCAGGCTTAATGTTGTCATCCTTCCCATGGAGGATGGAGGTACATATTCTACCCAAGGAGAATATGTAGGTTCCGTTTTAGTTACTTAACCCATTCCCAAACCACCGGGAATCCCATGCCTTGTAGAAAGTGTGAACTCACCTTAGGTTAGCTCGGCAGATACACGAAAAAGGTCATTTGAGCTATATGTGGTCAACCACGTCCTAACATGGTTACCATACGAGTCAGGTCTAGGTTCAAGTAGTGCACATAAGTTTACACATAAACTAATAGGTTACGAACACGTAATGATCATGGCAAACACATTTAACACGTTAACAGTCAAGTACATATCATATCCAAACTTGTGCGACTCAATTTATTGGGCTCGCACAAGTTCAATGGCCCAACAGTCTTGTGCGATTCACTAATTGAAGCCCATTTATCCTTCAGCCCAACCTGTTGTGCGTCCAGCACAATCTTGTGCGACTCACAACGGGTTGTGCGACTGAAACAAACCCGTCCCAATAATATAAGTAACCCAACAACATTCACACGGCCCAAACAAATAAACAGAAATCAACTTGTGCGGTCCATTTAATCTTGTGTGACCCGGATTAACTTGTACGATTACAAATAGCTTGTGCGACTAGATCCTACTTGTGCGACTGAGTTTTGGGCTTTAAGGCCCAACAGCATAATAAGGTTCAACAGATGTGTGTGGCCCAAGACTTGTGCGATCGATACTGCCTTGTGCGATCCACATGTCTTGTGCGATCATGCAATGTCTAAGTTGTACACTGTGCTTAATGGTTGCACCAAATCTTGTGCGACTGCATTGTGCGACCGGCTTGTGCGATCCGTATTAGATTTCCATATTTTATCAAAATCAGTTACACTTTCCATCTATCCGATCCATTCTAACAAATTTCCAATTTTGCAACAATTCTATCAAATCGACATTAACAGTTTCTATCCCTAGTTTAATCGATCAAATCATGGTTCTTATCACACAATTCATATGAACCCTAATCATGTTCAAGGCATACAAACAACTCATAACATTAAACTATCCTATTAAGGGTATCAAATCATCATACAATACTTCATGTTCGACCATACAATTGATCCGATTACACATACATTCAGCCGATTACATTCATTCGGTTCTAGATCGTTATTATCATCACATGATTATCAACCCTATATTGAACTAACATAGTACACATGTGAGCCGATTTACATAAACACTAACCTCATCAACTCATATCATAATCAATCATATATCATTCGTAAATCATCATGTAGGAACATATCAATCACAATATTATCTAACAAAACAATAACCATGAAACACTAACCGGTTAGAAGGTTAAACAAGGATGATCCGAATCAAGAAAGTTTTCGAGGAAGAGGGATGGGGCCGTCGGCTTCGAGAGAGAGGGAAAGAGATTTAGGGTTTGCTAAACTTTGTGTGTTTTGGTGAAGTGTAGGATTTATACTAACACCCTAGGTGTTACTCGAACTAAGAGAGTGGGCCGAACCCTTCATGGGATGCCCTTAGGTTTCGAGTATAAAGAGTGTGGCCCGAATGAGCTTGTACGATTGGGCTAGTGTTGTGCGATTACATTATATACATACATTACACACATTCACATAACATGTAACATTTATTCATTAAAACCAACATATCAATTAGTCACATAGAGTTAATACACGTTACATTAAACACAAAAATAGGTCCTGAAATACGAGTTGTCACATCATCCCCAAATTGAAAGAAATTTCGTCCCGAAATTTAGCACGTAGTTACTGAGGAAGCTAGTTAGGTTGCGTGGTTTCCTGGTTTTTCCTGGGGTGTCACATCCTTCCCCCATTGGTTTGGAATTTCGTCCCGAAATTCCGCAGTAGCTTCAGCCTCAGTAGTGGTTTCGCTTTTCTCGAACAATTGGCGATACTTGTCTTTCATTTGGTCTTCTCGTTCCCAGGTAAACTCTGGGCCACGACGGGAGTTCCAACGAACTCGAACAATGGGTATCCTGGTACGCTTGAGAACCTTAACGTCTCGGTCAGTAATCTCTACTGGTTCCTCGATGAATCGCAGCTGATCGTCGATGGTGAGTTCCTTGAGAGGAACTATGAGGGTCTCATCTGACAGACACTTCTTCAGATTCGACACATGGAATACGTTGTGAACTCCGCTGAGTTCTTCAGGTAGATTCAGTCTATATGCCACCTTGCCAATTCTCTTAGCGTGGATTTAGCTTGCCTCGTTTACCAAAACAAACTACACCCTTTCAAGGTGAGACTTTCAGTAGCACTCGATCCCCAACCTGGAACTCGAGTGGTTTCCTGCGCTTATCAACATAGCTTTTCTAACGTTCATGAGCTGCCGCCATTCGTTGACGTATTTGGGCAATCTTTTCTGTCGTGTCGACGACGAGTTCTGGGCCAGTGATTTGGCTGTCACCAACTTCTGCCCCGCATAAAGGTGAGCGGCATTTTCGTCCATACAATGCCTCGAATGGAGCAGCCTGGATGCTGGTGTGGTAACTGTTGTTATACGAAAACTCTACCAAAGGTAGGTGTCTTTCCCAGACGTTACCAAATTTGATAACACATGCTCGAAGCATGTCTTCAAGAGTTTGAATGGTGCGTTCAGACTGCCCATCCGTCTGAGGATGATATGATGTGCTCATGTCGAGACGTGAGCCAAAGGATTTGTGCATCGCTTGCCACAAATCAGAGGTAAAACGTGGATCACGGTCCAAAATGATGGAGGTTGGCACCCCGTGCCTCGAAACTACTTCCTTCAGGTAGATGTCTGCCAGGGTGGAGAACTTATCCGTTTCTTTGATAGCCAGGAAGTGTGCAGACTTGGTTAATCGATCCACTATCACCCAAATGGTATCGTTTCCTCGTTGAGATCTAGGTAAGCCAGTAACGAAGTCCATGGAAATTTGTTCCCATTTCCATGTCGGGATCTCTGGTTGCTGAAGTAGGCCTGATGGCTTCTGGTATTCGACCTTGATCCTAGCACAAGTTAAACGTTTACTAACATAGGTTACTATGTTAGCTTTTATGTGGGGCCACCAGTACGTAGTCTTGAGATCATGGTACATCTTATCCGAACCAGGATGTACTGAGTAACGAGACTTGTGAGCTTCATCCATCACAAGCTCACGCAGATTACCATAGAGTGGAACCCATATGCGTCTTGCCAAGTAGTAAGCACCGTCTTCCTTTAGTTCGAACCGTTTCTCCAATCCTCGCAGGGACTCAGCCCTGAAGTTCTCTTCTTTCAATGCTTCAACCTGAGCGTCACGAATTTGGGCAGGAAGACTAGAGTGAATGGTAAGCTGTAACGCACGTACATGCTTAGGTTTGGTTTCCTTTCGACTGAGGGCGTCAACCACAACATTGGCTTTGCCTGGATGGTATCTGATTGTGCATTCATAGTCGTTAAGGAGTTCGACCCGTCGACGCTGTCGCATGTTCAACTCCTTCTGATTGAAGATATGCTGGAGACTCTTGTGATCGGTGTAAATGGTGCACTTGGTACCGTACAAGTAATGTCTCCATATCGTAAGAGCAAACACCACTGCTCCCAACTCCAAGTCGTGAGTAGTGTTGTTCTTTTCGTGAACCTTGAGTTGGCATGATGCATAAGCTATGACTTTCTCACGTTGCATCAACGTACAACCAAGTCCTTGGATTGACGCGTCACAATAAACCACGAAATCGTCTGTGCCCTCTGGCAACGAGAGAATAGGTGCGCTACAAAGCTTCAACTTCAGCTGCTGAAATGCAGATTCCTGAGCATCACCCCAACGGTAGGTGGCACCCTTCTAAGTAAGAACAGTAAGAGGCTGCGCAATCTTTGAGAAATCCTTGATAAACCTCCTGTATTAACCCGCCAAACCCAAGAATTGACGGATTTCAGTTGGTGTACGAGGTGCAGGCCAATTCCTGATTGAGTCAACCTTGGATGGATCAACGTAAATCCCATCCTTATTAACCACGTGGCCTAGAAAATGGACTTCACGAAGCCAGAAGTCACATTTCGAGAATTTAGCATAAAGTTGTTCTGTTCGAAGAAGTTCCAAAATGAGTCGTAGATGACGCTCGTGTTCCTCCTGACTCTTGGAATAAATCAGGATGTCGTCAATGAACACAATAACGAACTTATCCAGATAGGGTTTGCACACTCGGTTCATAAGATCCATGAAAACCGCAGGTGCATTCATCAACCCAAAAGGCATAACCAGAAACTCGTAGTGGCCGTAACGAGTCCTGAACGCTGTCTTAGAGACGTCCTTGTCTCGGACTCTCAGCTGATGATAGCCCGATCTCAGATCAATCTTAGAGTAAAAGCTCGACCCTTACAACTGGTCGAACAAGTCATCAATACGAGGAAGAGGATAACGATTCTTCACGCTCACCTTGTTGAGTTCACGATAGTCTATGCACATTCGAAAGGTACCGTCTTTCTTTTTCACAAACAGTACTGGAGCTCCCCAGGGCGAAGAGTTAGGACGAATGAAACCCTTGTCCAAGAGCTCTTGCAGTAGCGTAGACAGTTCTTCCAATTCTGATGGGGCTAAGCGATAAGTTGTACGAGCTATAGGCGCTGCTCCAGGAGATAGCTCGATTTGAAACTCGACCTGACGATGAGGCGGAAGACCAGGTAATTCCTCAGGAAATACCTCAGGAAAGTCGCGTACAATTGGGATATCTTCTATCTTCTTTTCTTTCATTGAGGTGTCAGTAACGAGAGCTAGAATAGCAGTGTGGCCCTTTCGCAAAGACTTCTGGGCCTTAAGGAAAGAGATGATGCTTACGACAGCACCACTCTGTCACCACATATAACGAGAGGTTCTTCACCAGAACGAGGAATGCAGATGATTTTCTCCTTACAAAGGATCTCTGCTCGATGTTGGGATAACCAATTGATTGGGCTCGCACAAGTTCAATGGCCCAACAGTCTTGTGCGATTCACTAATTGAAGCCCATTTATCCTTCGGCCCAACCTGTTGTGCATCCCGCACAGTCTTGTGCGACTCACAACGGGTTGTGCGACTAAAACAAACCCGGCCCAATAACATAAGTAACCCAACATTCACACGACCCAAACAAATAAACAGAAATCAACTTGTGCGGTCCATTTAATCTTGTGCGACCCGGATTAACTTGTACGATTACAAATAGCTTGTGCGATTGGCACTGCCTTCTGCGATCAACATGTCTTGTGCGATCATGCAATGTCTAAGTTGTACACTGTGCTTAATGGTTGCACCAAATCTTGTGCAACTGCATTGTGCGACCGGCTTGTGCGATCCGTATTAGATTTCCATATTTTATCGAAATCAGTTACACTTTCCATCTATCCAATCCATTCTAACAAATTTCCAATTTTGCAACAATTCTATCAAATCGACATTAACAGTTTCTATCCCTACTTTAATCGATCAAATCATGGTTCTTATCACACAATTCGTATGAACCCTAATCATGTTCAAGGCATACAAACAATTCGTAACATTAAACTATCCGATTATGGGTTTCAAATCATCATACAATACTTCATGTTCGACCATACAATTAATCCGATTACACATACATTCAGCCGATTACATTCATTCGGTTCTAGATCGTTATTAGCATCACATGATTATCAACCCTATATTTAACTAACATAGTACACATGTGAGCTGATTTACAAGAACACTAACCTCATCAACTTATATCATAATCAATCATATATCATTCGTAAATCATCATGTAGGAATATATAAATCACAATATTATCTAACAAAACAATAACCATGAAACACTAACCTGTTAGAAGGTAGAACAACGATGATCCGAATGAAGAAAGTCTTCGAGGAAGAGGGACGGGGCCGTCGGCTTTGAGAGAAAGGGAAAGAGATTTAGGGTTTGCTAAACTTTGTGTGTTTTGGTGAAGTGTAGGATTTATACTAACACCCTAGGTGTTATTCGAACTAAGAGAGTGGGCCGAACCCTTCATGGGCTTCCCTTGGGTTTCGAGTACAAAGAGTGTGGCCCGAATGAGCTTGTACGATTGGGCTAGTGTTGTGCGATTACATTATATACATACATTACACACATTCACATAACATGTAACATTTATTCATTAAAACCAACATATCAATTAGTCACATAGAGTTCATACACGTTACATTAAACACAAAGATAGGTCCTGAAATACGAGTTGTCACAGTTTTGGCCAATTGGCACTCTGACCCCCTCTAACGAAATAATTGCAATTTTACCCACCAACGTTGTTGTTATGTCTCATAATTACCCCCTGCCGTTAAATAAGTTAACAGATCTGTTAACTAGGATGTGAAATGACTATGTTACCCTTTCATATTACCCCCTATTGTTTGTTCTACTCTGTAATATTACCCCTGGTGTAAAATGACTAAATTGCCCTTTCTTATTACCCCCTATGCTTTGTTGTACTCTGCAATATTACCCCCCGGTGTTAAATAGTTCTTGAAAACCTTACCCCCTGTAGAAAAAAAAACCTTTCCCGCCTAAACCACCATCAACCGCCATCACCCACCTCCACCTCCACCACCACCATCAGCCGCCACCACCAACCTCCACCTCCATTGCCTCTACCCACCTCCACCTCATCTCCTCCACCACCCGTGAGGTGGTAGCCATTAAAAATCCACAAATTTCCCACTTTCAAACTGTACGATATGCAACTCTAAGCTCAGTAAATTTGGAAAACCACTTTCAAACTGTACGAGAACCAAAATTATATATCAATTTACAAACACATACACAGAAATTGTTATTGTCATTATATTTAACAGCACATAACCAGAAACTGTTAAGAACACATAAACAGAAATTGTTACTATATTTAAGAACACATGAACAGAAATTAAATAACAATTGAAGAACACATAAGCAGAAACTGAAACTGTTAAGAACACATAAACACAGAATTTGAATAACAATTTAAGAACACATAAAAAGAAATTGTTATTAAATCTAAGAACACATAAACAAAAACTGTTATCAAACTAAAAAACATATACATACAGTGAGCAGGCGAAGAAGATGATAAACAGAGTGAAATAATTCCGGCAATATCTCTTGTTATTCTCTGTAACTCTCATACGCGCTTGCAACTGAGAAGACGGAAAACTATACAAATCAAACGATCCAAGAGGAAAAAGCCGCTGCTAACGGCAGTAGCGACGGGCAGCGGATCGGCGGTTGCGGAGTTGGAACAGGTGGCGGTAGTTGTGGTGGAGATACGGTGTAGATCGGAGGTGCGTTGGTCGAGAACCTCTAGGTAACCGCTGTCTCGGAGCCAGGACTCAAAGGTAGGGTCTGGAACGCTGAGAGCGAGCGGATTTGTAGAGAACGCCATTTTTGTTGGTAGCTTCTTGGTTTGGGTGGGTTTGTGGATGGCCTAAAGAACAATATTTTATTGTTGTTTATGAAAAGAGGAATTTATAGGTTGAAAGTAGAGTAAATTGCTATTTTAGTCCCTGAGTTTTGTCCAAATTTGTCATTTTGATCCAAATAGTTTTATTTTCCCCCCTGGGTCCCTGACTTTTACATTTGTTGCCATTTTGATCACTTTGCCGAACTCCATCCAAAAACCCAGTTACTCTTTTCAATTTAAACCTTTTCAGTTGCCATTTTGATCCAATTCCAAAAAATCAAAAAAATTCCAAAAAATCAAAAAAATTCAAAAAATTCAAAAAATTCTAAACAATTCTAAAAAATATAAAAAATTCAAAAAAATCTAAAAAATTCAAAAAAATCTAAAAAATCATGAAAATTCTAAAAAATCATAAAAAATCTAAAAAATTCAAAAAAATATAAAAATCAAAAAAATTCTAAAAAATCCAAATAATTCTAATCGGTTCGCGTCGAAACGGGTCGAAACGGTTCGGTTCGATACGGTACGGGTCGAAACGGTTCGGTTCGAAACGGTTCAGTTCGAAAGGGTTCGCGTCGAAACGGTACGGTTCGAAACGGTTCGGCTCGAAACGGTTCGGGTTCGAAACGGTACGGTTCGAAACGGTTCGGGTTCGAAACGGTTTGCGTCGAAACGGTTCGGTTCGATACGGTACGGGTCGAAACGGTTCGGTTCGAAACGGTTCGCGTCGAAACGGTACGGTTCGAAACGGTTCGGCTCGAAACGGTTCGGGTTCGAAACGGTACGGGTCGAAACGGTTCGGGTTCGAAACGGTACGGTTCGAAACGGTTCGGGTTCGAAACGGTTCGCGTCGAAACGGTTCGGTTCGATACGGTACGGGTCGAAACGGTTCGGTTCGAAACGGTTCGCGTCGAAACGGTACGGCTCGAAACGGTTCGGCTCGAAACGGTTCGGCTCGAAACGGTTCGGCTCGAAACGGTTCGGCTCGAAACGGTTCGCGTCGAAACGGTTCGGCTCGAAACGGTTCGCGTCGAAACGGTTCGGCTCGAAACGGTTCGCGTCGAAACGGTACGGTTCGAAACGGTACGGGTCGAAACGCTTCGCGTCGAAACGCTTCGCGTCGAAACGGTTCGGCTCGAAACGGTTCGGGTTCGAAACGGTACGGGTCGAAACGGTTCGTGTCGAAACGGTTCGGGTTCGAAACGGTTCGCGTCGAAACGGTTCGGTTCGATACGGTACGGGTCGAAACGGTTCGGTTCGAAACGGTTCGCGTCGAAACGGTTCGGTTCGAAACGGTACGGGTCGAAACGGTACGGGTCGAAACGCTTCGCGTCGAAACGGTTCGGCTCGAAACGGTTCGGGTTCGAAACGGTACGGGTCGAAACGGTTCATGTCGAAACGGTTCGCGTCGAAACGGTTCGGTTCGATACGGTACGGGTCGAAACGGTACGGTTCGAAACGGTTCGCGTCGAAACGGTACGGTTCGATACGGTACGGGTTCGAAACGGTTCGCGTCGAAACGGTTCGGTTCGATACAGTACGGGTCGAAACGGTTCGGTTCGAAACGGTACAGGTCGAAACGGTTCGTGCCGAAACATTTAATGATTTTTGGATTTTTTAGAATTTTTTTGATTTTTTAGAATTTTTATGATTTTTAGAATTTTTTATATTTTTTTGAATTTTTTTAGAATTTTTATGATTTTTTAGAATTTTTTAGATTTTTTTGAATTTTTAGAATTTTTTTTTATTTTTTGGAATTTTTTTGATTTTTTTGGAATTTTTTTGATTTTTTGGAATTGGATCAAAATGGCAACTGAAAACATTTTTTAAGGAAATCCCCAAAATACCCCTGTTACAAACTGGGTTTTTGGATGAAGTTAGGCAAAGTGATCAAAATGGCAACAAAATGTAAAAGTCAGGGACCCAAGGGGGAAAATAAAACTATTTGGATCAAAATGGCAAATTTGGACAAAACTCAGGGACTAAAATGGCAATTTACTCTTGAAAGTAAAACACATAATACAAAATTACATTTCTGCCCTTTGACCGTTTAAAGATAACCATGAAATTTGACACCGGGGGTAAATGTGCGACATAACAACGTTGGGGGGTAAAATTGTAATTATTTCGTTAGAGGGGGTCAGAGTGCCAATTGGCCTAAACCCCATGGGGTAAAATTGCAGTTTACTCTTATATTATTCTATTTAGTGATCTCTTTATTTAATTTAATGCTTACTATTTAATAAGATTTATTCTATTATTTTCTAAAATTCTATAAAACTTAAGAATAGTTTTTAAAGGGTATTTCAGTAAAAGAAAACTAACCAATTATTAAGGTTTCATTAGTTTCGTTAAATACTAATAATAGTTTTACTTGTTGGGGTCGAGGTTGGTTAAAATATGGGGATGGGAGTGGATCAGAAATTCTACTTATCGCAGCGAATAGGGTCAGGCTACAGAACTAATGGGTCGGCTCCGGCAGTTTGATTTAAAAGACAGAAAAGATGAATGGATCTGGACAAACAGTTTCGGCGAAAAATTTTCTGTCAAAAGTGTGAGAATGGAGCTTGTTTCAGCAGGTTCGTCGGCGCACAACGACCTGCTCAATTTTTGGTGGAACACGTGGGCTCCTCCCAAATGCTATTATGGGTAAGATAGCTTCGAAAAAAGGTTTCGTTTCGAGAGGTGTGGACTTGCTTGACACAACCTGTTCGAGATGTGGCTTGTCGGATGAAGATCCGAACCATGTTTTCGCCTTGTGTATTTGGTCCAGGAGCTTGTGGTGGAATTTTTTGTGTGGCTCAGGTTGAACCCCCCATATCAGTATAATACATTGAAGGACATTTTGGATGTCTTACTCGAAAACCCGGGCAACATGGTTTGGAAACGTCTCGTGTATACTATAGCTATGGCAACAATGTGGAGGATTTGGCTTGCTCGGAATTTTTTGATAAAGGAAGACACGTTCCTTTGGGTGTGCAATAGGGCGAAAATCACATATCCTATATGGGAGAAGTGGGTCCATTTTGATGTAGCGGACATTGTATAAGTCCCGATTTTTTATTTGTTTTCACTTTGGGTTGTGTTTTATTTTGTTCCCAGTTTCTTGCTGGGCCTATATATTTATATATATTGTGTTGTTGCCGTTAAAAAAAAAAAAAGGTTTTACTTGTGACATTGAAAAAGACACGTCTATGAATGTTTCAATATATGATGTTATGGATATATTTCAAAAAAATAAAACCAGTAGGAAACAACTTTGGATATGTATTTGATATGAACCGACCCGATATGAATTGATTTTTTTATATATACTTAGGGGCCTAAAATCTGTAAAAATACTTCGCACCCCTATAAAAAAATTATTGGGTCCGCCACTGAGAGAGAATGTCATCTGACATTAGATGTAATCCTTTATTAGTTGTTGAAAATATTTCAATCAAACAGTAAATTAATATAAACTTTATTAATTACCGAGTTATTGGCCAAACCAGTTTGTTACAACTTGAGCAAACTGATTAAAGAAAGTTAGAAGAAGACAGTCCCGTTATCGGACGAATTAAAGAACACAGAAAATTAAAACCAACCTGGCGATTAACAAAAGAAGATCCTTGAACTGCACGGATGATTCCTGTCCTTAAAGGATTTTACGAGCTCGTATTGCTGTGAGCTGCAGCATAAACTCCCAGGATTTAATGTAGAACTTTTCTGGATTCCAACAACAATGAAACCAGAAAAACGCAGAAGCTGGAGAAGAAACTGGAGCACACAAAGTTTAGAGGCTGCAAAAAACTATGTATCTAAATGGGTAGCATGAGGCTTTTATTTATAGACTGTGATCATACCAGAGAATGAGAAAAACGGGGATTGGGATAACCATCGAGAACCAAATTCGGTTGCTGGAGATATCCCACACGAATTGGAATTACCAGAGAGATAATGAGATAACCCCCACTGTTTCGAATTTGCCTCTATCTCAATCTTATCTCATTCGGTCCACATATATGATGCATCTAAACCGGACTCTAGCTAAAAATAAAAGCTCCTCGCGACGATGCGTACGTGAAAAGTGCGCCTCAAACGCGACCATTCGCGAGCTCGCTGCTCAGCTCGGCGCGCGTGGGCTTTATCCACTTCTCAACCCATCTAACACTTTGGTGGCCCATAAGGAGTAATCCCTTATAAACCACTCAAATTTAACTTCCCTCACCAATGTAGGATAGAGGAAACATACCAACTTGTATGTTCTCCTTCAATATTTCCAACATTAGTATCAGATGAACATGCATAACTTGGCTCATCAGCATTCTATATGAAAAAAAAGGCCAAATCAACCACCCCAAGCTAAGACGATTTCTCTAATGAGGCTTGGTTTACACTTTACAACCTCGTCAAATATACCTCATTTACACAACTTATAAACTTATAATTACAAAAACATAAATTCTTGGTGTACAAAGTACCACATTTCATGCTTATGGTACAACTTCATTGCCTAGAACAAACGAGATGCAGCCCAAAATCAAGCCACAATGATGAGAAAAGCTTAGTATGAATTGAAGTTAATGGGCTTTGGAGCTGCACATGACATGAGCTGACTTGGACTTATTGGGCTTAGGAAGCTGAACCTGATTGAAGGATACCAGAGTTGAGATGGTTCCAGAAGTGCGCACTTGCAATTATTGGTGTCTTCGTATTTCTCTCTCAAAAAGGTCGATTAGAGCCCATGGCATTATAGCCTAGTGGCATCTTAGGGGTGGGATAAAGCTTAGACCATACGGTATGGAGGAGCTTGAAGATGGGGCATTATGCAACACGTGGACCACGAGTTAGGACGTGGCGTGGTGCTAAAACGGATGGTGTGACCCGGGCGTGGAGGCATAGCGTTTTTCAACACATGGCACTCACCATTTAACCAAAAATAAAATTCACATTTAAATAAAAACTAGTTAACTTATAGCGTTTTTCAACACATGACACTCACCATTTAACCAAAAATAAAATTCACATTTAAATAAAAACTAGTTAACTTAAAAATAAAAAGCATTACATAACTTAAAATAAAACATTAACAAAAAAACCGTATTATTTGCCACGTCGAGTAGTGTTTGACGTCACCACCGTATTTGTTATGGTACTCGACGCAAGCGACTTGGATAATGTCGCCTTTGTTTAGCTCACCATCATCGTTGTCCACACCGTTGACAATTGCCTCAAATCTCGCACTATCCATATGATCATCCGAAAACATGAACAAAGTGTGTGCACTTTTCGAATGGCCTCACCACTACGTATACAAAATTCATGGTAAACTCGATCTCAAAATGGAGACGTGGGTAATGGAGCCTCGTGGTAGGTCACCGCCACGACCCAAGATTCGCATAACACAATGTCCTCTTCTACGCTCCATGGAATAACTGACATTTCTAAGTGTTTTTTGATAAGGTGTTTTGACATGTAAAATGGAAGAAGTGATATGTGGGTTGAGAAATGGTGTATTATATATAAGAGGAGTAATTTTTTTTACTAGCCGTTTGGGCCACCGACTGCTTAACACATCCAATAAGAGCATGCCACGTTGCACCCAATTGCCCTTCCACACCGGTGGAATTCTTCCTGCCCAATTAAAAACGCCAGTAACAACGTGGTGTGCGGTGTGCTGTGAGCGGTGTGCTGTGAGCGGTGTGGAGTAGCCTAAATGTCACAAATCCACACCCACACCGTGTTGTCTTAGCGACCATAGGGTTCTGAATTCGATTCTCGGGGGGGGGGGGGGGGGGTTCTTGGGTTTCCTCCTGATTGGTTTACAGGCATTATTTCCAAGTGGAGATGGATACGATCTGTTGGTTCCGCTGGTGACACGATATACTCTTGTGGTCCGTCAGTGATCCAAATTTACCGTTAAAAAATGTCGATTAGGGTTTTCTCATATTCATCTTGAATCTGAGATTTCGTTTGTGTTTCTAGTCTAGTCTTTGTAGGATTTTCATGTTGATAATCTTTGTGACAGTTGTAAGAGTCTTTGATTGTGAAAAGTTTGTTTGGGGTATTTCAATTTGGTTTGAAATTTCTTTTGTTTGTGTTTGATCTCTTTGAGATACCTTGTTCATTTTGACATGAACATACAAATAGAATCATTTTTCTTTCATCCAAACTACAGAACTTTTTTGAGGTGTACGGCATTTTGGGTTGTTTAGTACTTCATATGGGCCATTGGGCCCTAATTAATCCTTACACCACTTTCAATATTGATCATGCCAATCGTGAATTAAATTAAGAGGGTCAGTTTTGTTGGTAGAGGAATCAATCCAATGCCGGGTTCGTAGGTTGGTTGGTTTTTATTTAGCAAATTAATAACTTAAAAGAGGGTCCATAATTTTATCCGTGTTAAAAACATCAACTTTAATCTAACATGTTTATAATCATGTAACCCGAACATGACTCGTTTAATCCATTTATCTAAACGGATCAAACGGGTTGAGTAGTTGGCAACTAATCTGGTTGGTATAGCGTCACAAATGGGTTGGCGGAGAATGCAACTCGATTATTATATAGTTCATATATGACAACCCAAAATGTAACACCCCTATCCCAACGTGGAAAAGGAGATCACATCAAATGACAACATAACACTATAGTTTCAAAAGAAATACTTAATCTTACCAAAATGCGAAATTACGGTAACCGTCCGTTAGAATATAAAGTCCAAATCAAACCATCAAAGTAAAATCCGAGGATGAGATTGGTACCATGCTAGTATCGAATTTGATGAGAAGTGGATACTGAATGTATAAGTTTGATAATGGTACAATACCGGTATCAATACCTTACCGCTTTGGTGTTTTTTTTCGTACATCACTGATACTTTTTCTTTATCATTTGTTATTTACTTCCAATATCATATTATTTAATTTTAGGGTTGAAAAATATCATTTAAGAGTTGAAAAAATACAATAAACACAGAAACTTAGGCTTCATTCCTGATAATAACACTAAAACATTTTAAAAGAAAATATTATAATGATTTGGCTGCAAAAGGATATATAAAAGGAAAAAAAAATATAATGAGTTAGTTAAAAAACTTAATAAAGGGTTGATTATTACAAATAGATTTGGAATTTAGTTTTTTTTTATTCAAATTCGAACCGGCTCAATTATTTGAAAATATATAATTTTTGTTATGAATATTAGTGGATGACAACGACGCGTACAGTAAAAGCGCACAGTAAAGGAAATAATTCTTGCACAGTAAAAGCGCACAGTAACTTCAATAATTCGTTCGAATTATTGACGCACAGTACAACATAGTTTCTTTCTTTTGTCTATATAAACTCATGTAATATTATAGTTTTGATATACCAAGAAATATATATAAGAAATCCTCTGAAAATTCTCTCTATTTCTCTTCTATATTATTCAGCTTTTAGGCTAGTTTTATAACACGTTATCAGCACTAGGGTTCTCTACCAAGCATATCAACAAAAGCAAAGGAGCTATTCACATACTCAATGTAAGAATTTCATCGCTTTACTTTCTGTGTGCTGCTTAAACTTTTGGCTTTCCCACATCCCAAGGGAATTTTACATCAAATCCTACAATAATTCTTGATATTTATAAAATCCATCCGTTCTCTAAAGACACTTTAAACAAAATAACTTTTTCTATTTTTAATATAAATAATATATTGTTTTCAATTTTATTTTTCTTTTGTTGTTGTGGTATAGAAAATGGGTTTTTGTTATGAGTACATACCGAATATATATTAAGAATTTCATATATTTAAATATATACAGTGATAAATTAAAATTAGTGCAGGAGACCTCATACTATGAATATATAATAACATTGGGACTACTAACAATCTAAATTTCTTTTATGCACCTAACATTTACATTTATGTTATCTAACATTTATTTATGCACCTAACATTTATATTTATGTTTAATAACGTTTATTTATTTATTATTGTGCATACTATATATATATATATATACACACATATATATATATATCCGTAAAAATGGCTATGCATATTTTACTATAAAATTACCAATTATTAATATCATCACTGTTGTTATCAGAACCATTTAGCAGTGATAATCAGCACGTTACCCACGATACCTACCGAATCTAATATTAGTTTAAACATTTTGTTTGTTACCGAAATTTTCAAACCTAATACAGTAAAACTATTTTCAAGGTGTATCATAGAAGCCTTAACCAAGCGTATTGTGTAAGCTTAATTTGTATCTATATAAGTAACCCACCTCTCATGTAAATCCTCAAACCAACTGAACTTCTGATATAGTTCGACACATACCCAAAACAACTCATACTCAAATTCTATTTTGAACTCAAACAAAGCCCAATATTACTATCATGAGTCTTCAGTTTTCTACTCGTGCACACGCTGAATCTTCAAACGCAGCAGAAATTCGTGCCCAGATCGAAGTCCATAAATTCCTTCAGTTTGGGGATGTATGCACCAATACGAAATGTCTAACACTCAGGAGGCTTAATGTTAATACTATTAATAGTATCGACTGGAACATAACGGGAATACTAGACATAGATGATCGACTGACGAGGTTACTACCAATTGGTTCACCATGGCGTCGTTTTTTTGACATCTTAGAACCTTCATACGATGAACTTGTATATGAGTTCTGGTCTACTTTTCATTTCACACGAAATAAAGACCCATCTGAGCCCTCTATCGATTTTAGACTCGGTAGAGAAACTTTTAAATTGTCATTATCTGAGTTCGCAGTACATTTAGGTATTTATACAGAAGAAGAGGTTAGATCACCTATATTTATAAACGCATTAACCGAATATCCTGATCGTATACAAGATTATTGGTCTACACTTACACCAGCAGTGTGGAGTAAAAATAATAATTCAAGAACATTTAGAGATCCTCTTTATCAATATATGCACCGTGTTCTAGCCAACACGATCAGGGGGCGCACGTCTAATCTCCACAGGGTTAGTGGTACCGATCTCTTCCACTTATACAGTATATTCGAGTCAGTCCATTATAATATTGCTTACTCTCTTGCTATGTACTTTGAGCAATACCAAACACGTCCTCCGAAAAACCTTATGGGAGGATCATACATAACAAAAATAGCAAAATCTCTAGGTGTCATAAACGATCAGATTATTCAAGAATTGTCCCCACCACGATTACCTGGAGTGGTAAATTTTAACAATATCGAGATAATACCTATTGATATTCCTACACAAAGACGATCGTTTCAATCTGAGGCAGCACCGGTTATCCCAGAAAATATATCACAAAATCTACAACAATTACTGTCGCAGTTTCCTCAACTATCTTTTTATCAGTATGATTTGTTGTCTCAACAGCAGCTAACACCACCCGTGTTTGAACATATTTCAACTAACACATCTCAAACACAGCATACTCAACCACAAACACCAAACATCTACCAGGCACTTTCACCTTTACCTTTTGGGCAAAGAGAAATGATGCAACAATCCATATTTAATGATGCCATGACATTCCAAGAGTTGTTAGCACCAGAACAACTCATGTCACCACTATTACAGCAACAATCTTCACAACATCCGGAGCAACAACAACCGTCAATTGTTGAAGCCGGACCAAGTACGGTGCCTCTAATAAATCCACCTTTAGATCCAATGAAGGTTTCTAAACTAATAAAAAAGAACCGGAAAATGTCCAGACAAATAGAGTGGTTGACGAAAAAGAATGAGTGGCAGGAAGAAAGGCTAAGACAAGTAGCTAGTATTATCTCAAAACAATTTACTCCGCCACCTCCATCACCTCATGATTCTGATTCTGATTTTGATTAAGTTCAGTTGTATACACAGACAGAGGTCCGCAAACATAACAATATACTAGAATCATTTTACTACGATTCAATTATTTTAATATATCTATACAAGTATCTAGGAAATACATACAAACGAAAAGACTTACTTGCTATAGCTGAAACTAAACCATTCGTAAGTCTGTGAATAAGCATAAATTAAAGGCTACATATCTGGATAAGTAGCCATATGAATTGAAACATGTTTACATACAACATTGATATGGAAGATAACACGAGCATTGTCATCCCAACAGCAACTCCCATCACCGTTTGATGGATCCCACCACCATATTAATAATTATGTGACTGAATTATTTTACACTACGGAACGAATATATATTTGTATTCAAGTGTATGGATTCTTGTGATGAATCATCATAGAGAGTTGGCTATAACTGTAAACTCTCTTTGGGAAGTTAGAAAACTCTCAGGTTGATTTGATTCATAAAATCAAGTTTATATTTACAAAATATAAGTGACTTTGACAGTATAACCTTAATATGTAACGTAGTTGCATAAGATACCTATTAAATTGTAAAGACGAAGCATGATAAACATACAAGTTTGGGTTGTACATACATACACACATACAAATGTTTTGTGGAAATACAAATGACAAACATATGTATATGAATTATTCATAAATTAGACGAATAATGCAAATAACGATTCTGCCTGGGACATTCAAAAGTAATAGAAAGAATGGGAAAAGCTAATTACCTAATGGTACAACGCTTTTAAATAGAGGACGCCCTATTTTTCCCAAAAAATCAACAAGAAACTTTTTGAGTTTAAAGAATATATATATATATATATATCATAATGGATATGATACTCAGTCAAGTACTGATGGAAACAAGAAATATTTACATATTATAAATAAAGATTACATATTGAAGAAACTACCAAAAATCCATTCTGGTTTGCATTATATAAATGTGCCTCATGCACATATGACAGTCATAGAAGGATATGATAATATTAAACTTATGGCATGACAGATTAAGCCATCAAGGATATACTATGATGAAAAGTATTCACATATCATATGATTAAAGGATACACATATCCTAGCATGATACCATTTAGTATTTAAATTGATGCATCGTCTAAATGGTTATCAATTCGCAACTTGAAGTTTGCACATATGGCTTAGCTAATATAGCAAGAATATTATTCCAGACTGGAAAATTTATTTTTGATAAATTCTAAATTATCAATGATCATTGGAACAAGTATTATTATTGAAACATTTACTCCCCATTACAGTTATTTAGAAACCAAATATTTATCATCTTTGGGTGTGCGATATTTATCATCTTTGGGTGTGCGATATATATACTGAAATTGTTACAACACAACGCACAAAGATGAGATTTAATGACATGTTGGGAATAAATAATGTATAGCCATAAATGGAAGATTTCTTATGGGCTTCATTTGCTGATTATAAATCCCAACATGAGGGGGGGATAGAAAACAACTAAAAGTGAAATAAATTTTGAAGTTATCATTGTATTATCTGTATCCTCGAGTAAAATATCTAAAAGATATATTAAGAAGGAAATTCATCCAAAAAGTTTTGAATTGCTCCAGTTAAAATTAATGTCCAAGAAGGACAAAGACATATTGAAAATCTTATATACCAGATGCTAATGCTTTAGCTCGAGTTGACATTACAGACAAGCAAAGGGATAATAATAATATGGCTATTGAATCCCGTTTGAAACATGGGAGGCCAGTCGGTTCAAAGGATAAAACATCCTCGAAAAAGAAAAGGCCCTGAAAGGGAAATTGGCCATAAAAAAAATGGTAATTCAAAATATCGAAACCTTCCCTCAGGAAGGAGTAAATGATAAAACCTTCACTCAGGAAGGAGTGAATGATAATACCTTCCCTCAGGAAGAAGTAAATGATTCCAACAAAGAATTGTCGATCAATTATGGTCATACACATATATTATGGAATCAAGATGAAATAGAAAGTTTGAAGCATAATAGACCATTTGATTTTTCAAACATTAAATTTCTTGAAAAATAGGAAGTTATTGTACATGTGCTTATATTTAACCAAAAACGGAAATTTCACAAACTAGGCACCTAGCTCGGTTGACTAGGTGCGCGAAAGGGTGTGGCCTAGACCCGAGTTCGATCCCGGGGACGGCCGGTTTCACCATTTTTATTACCATACAAATTTAGAAATTTTTCATTAACATCATTTCTGTATATATATATATATATATATAGGCATATTTTCTTCACTTCAAACGCTATATAATATACACAATTCTATCATCAACGTCGATATTCGATTTGATATATTTATAGACATGATATAAATTAAAATGAAAAGTTATAAGGACCGGTAGTCCATACAACTAATTTTGTGAAATATGCTAAATGGGTCTTCTGATGCGAAACCATGATATGAAATTTTTTTGATGGCTCAAATGTTTTTTGCAAAGACCCAGAATTGATCATATACAGTAAGAAAATAATGTGATAAGGTGAAACAAATTTTTTTTTGATACACTTGAGGTATGTAAGGTATAATTTATATTTTTTTCTAACCCATCGAAACAAGTTTGGTTAGTTTTGTAAATGCAGGTAATGTAACAAAACACAGTTGTGGATCTTATGATATTTGTTTCCAAAAAGGAACCAGAAGTCTCATATGAAGATCATATAACACTGATCGGCAAAAGATTGCCTACCTAAGGATCAAGCGAAAAATTGTTGTCTATAAAGCTTTGATCAACTTTCAAGGAAGATAGAGACAAGTCACATAAATTATACACATTAAAATGATGGGGAGTACTATACAAGTTGCACTCTTTTTCCCTTCACTAAGTTTTATCCCATTGGGTTTTCTTAGTAAGGTTTTTAATGAGGCAACATACCTGATCCAGAAGTATTAGGGGGAGACAATACGCGCTGCACTCTTTTTCCCTTAGCTAAAGTTTTTTTTCCCACTGGGTTTTTCTTTAGCAAGGTTTTTAATGAGGCAGTACTTAATTACCCCAAGGTTTACAAAGTGTCATCCAAGGGGGAGTGTTATGAATATTAGTGGAAGACAACGACGCGCACAGTAAAAGCGCATAGTAAAGGAAATAATTCTTGCACAGTAAAAGCGCACAGTAACTTCAATAATTCGTTCGAATTATTGACGCACAGTACAACATAGTTTCTTTCTTTTGTCTATATAAACTCATGTAATATTATAGTTTTGATATACCAAGAAATATATATAAGAAATCCTCTGAAAATTCTCTCTATTTCTCTTCTATATTATTCAGCTTTTAGGCTAGTTTTATAACAATTTTTATATATTCATAAAAATACATGTTAATTTTTATTTATTACATATATCTTATATCTTATCTACTATCTATTTTTGAGTTCACAAAAATAATTGAGTTCACAATCATCATAATGGCAAAAATTAATTGAGGTTAACTATTCTTGTAATAGAAAAATAATTAAACCAATTGAAGATGACTAATAATATTAAGGTGGTGTTTGATATGCAGGAATGAGATGTGAAATGGAATGGATTATTGCGAGGAAATAGAAAAAATGTGTTTGGTTGGTCAAGGTAATGAAATCACCCGTTACATAAGGCATTTGATTCCCTCAAATTCATTCCATTCACTTCAACTGTTTTTTTTTTTCATTCCATTCCTCCTCACCCTTCATCACCAACACCAACCATCACCTTCCACCACTGCCACTGCTCGCCGCCACCCGCCGTCATCACCACACGCCACCCTCCGCCAAAGACAACAACCACCACCACTGCCAACCACCACCACCACCCATCACCGGCACGACCACCAACGCCACCCACTGACCACCTATAATATATAAAAATATATATATATATATATATATCAGTTAACGTACATTACGGCTTAACGTACGACCAGTACGCGACCAAATTACGCACGTTCATTTGAAAATCACGCACGTTATAAACTCAAAAAACCGAATCACGCATGTTGGAAACATAAATCACGCATGTTATCCCGCATGCCCAGCCTCCCGGTTCAAAAATCGCATCCCATCTTCTACGATCTGAAACCATCGTTACTGCCCTCTGATTCCAATCGAATCAAAGCTGGGTCATGTTCCTGCATCCTCTGTTCTACGGTCTGAATCAAAGGTTGGTCATGTTTCTTCATCCTTTGTTCAACGGTTTGATTTCGAGGGTCGACATTTTGATGAAACTTTTCAAACTCATCGAATTGGGTTCAAATTCATCGTTGAGTTTGAAAATTTTCATCAAAATGTCGACCCTCGAAATCAAACCGTTGAACAGAGGATGAAGAAACAAGACCAAACTTTGATTCAGACCATAGAACAGAGGATGCAGGAAGATGACCAAGCTTTGATCAGATTGGAGTCAGAGAGTAGTAACAATGGTTTTAGATCGTAGAACAGGTGATGCGATTTTTCAACTAGGAGGTTGGGCATGCGTGATAACGTGCGTAATTTTCAAATAAACGTGCGTTATTTGGTCGCGTACTGCTCGTACCTTAATCGTGTGTGTAGTTTTGAGCACCACAAGTTTGTGTTTACGGCTACCATAAATCCTACCGGAAAATTTACGTTACCCGTAAACACACACTTGTGGTGCTCAAAAACTTTTTTTTTGAATTTTTTTTTACAAATGTGTTTATAATACATGCATCTACGTTTGTGAAAAAAAATTTTGGTCCACCTCGCCCCGTACGGTGTAGTTCTCACGTTTCTTACAACTCGAGGTGGTTCTCATTTTAGCGTGATTCTATATATATATATATATATAGGGGTAAGATCAAATAAAAAGTTTATTTTACCTAAGTAGGACGAGAAAGAATCTTAACCATTCATTTTTCAAATCAATGGTTAAGATGAAAGTGGAGGAGAAAGAAGGAGTGCAAAGGTATCTTGGGAAAATCCTATTTATGGACTTTCTCTCTCCACATGCAAGGCACATGCATATTCCACCCTCATTTTTTAAACGTTCATAACTTTTTTATACGACATTATTTTTTCTTAAAAATTTCACAGTAAAATCGAGCGTTTTTTTATCTTTAATTTGAGTACCATATTGCTATATAAAATATGAAGATTAAAAAAACCCACTAAAATGTGTTGTATTTCTATATCGTATAACATTTTTTGTGCTTGATTTTTGTACTATATTTTTGTGCTAAATTTTTGTCTTAAATTTTTTTTTCTCAATTTTTTGTGCTGCATTTTTTTGTAATACATTTTTTTGCTGATTTTTTTTCGTACTATATTTTTTGTACTAGATTTTTTTGTGCTATTTTATTTACAATATTTTTTGTGCTAGATTTTTTTGTACTAGATTTTTTGTGCTAAATTTTTTTGTACTAGATTTTTTTTGTTGTATTTTTAAAAAACAAAAGGGGTGTCACATGTCATTTTCACTCCTATTTATAAGGACCAAAATGCCCTTCATTCCTATTTATTAGGAGTGCCACATGTTATCATCACAATCCTTCTTAGACTACTTAGGCAAAATCCACTTTTTGGTGGATCCTTCCCCTATATATATATATATAGGCTAAAGATAAATAGAAAACCCACTTTAATTTAGAAAACCCGGGAAACTCTAACCTCCCGATGTTTTTTTTTTAAAAAAAAAATATACACATGTTATATACATGTTTTTAAGGTATTTGGGCCAAAAAAATCAAAAAAGCGCCGAGTAGATATTTTAAAAAAAAATAAACAAGTTTTGGTGTAACACGTGTTACAAATATGTCAGATATATGTAACACGTGTTACACCAAAACTTGTTTATTTTTTTTAAAAATATCTACTCGGCGCTTTTTTGATTTTTTTGGCCCAAATACCTTAAAAACATGTATATAACATGTGTATATTTTTTTTTTTTTAAAAAACATCGGGAGGTTAGAGTTTCCCGGGTTTTCTAAATTAAAGTGGGTTTTCTATAGATACTAACCCTATATATATATATATATATATATATATATATATATATATATATATATATATATATATATATATATATATATATATGTATATCATAGCTAGATTACTTTCGATTTGCTCAAATCTGTTCGTCCAAACCGTTGCAACATCCTCATCCAAGCTTCCCTTCAATTCACTTTTGTTCATTTGGGAATCCACTAGATCAATAAAATTCAAATTAATTCATCATAAAGAAACATTCCAATCTCCGGTTGGTCAACAGAACCGCTATATCAACACAAGATCACATGACGATTTAGTTATTAATGTGATTGAACTTAACCCACGACTCTAAAAAGTTTATTAAGAACAAAAGCATAATAAACTTTTAGAGTCGTCGGTTGAGTTCAATCATATTAATCGCTAAGTCGGTATGTGATCTTGTGTTGATATAACGACTCTAAAAAGTTTATTAAGAACAATTCGTGGTGATCTTGTGTTGATATAATGGTTCTGTTAACCAACCAGAATTATTAGGCTTTATGGTGTCTTTCGTGGATATGATAGACCGGTGTAATTTTGATTTCGCTTTGTAATCTTTCGCGAGCGTCTCGCTTCCATTATGTTGAATAAAGTTAGCCGTTCAAAAAAACAAAGACCCCTAATCTCTCTATATACGATAACACAATTAACTTATTCTCTAACCTAATGTTCTTAATTCAAGATACGCTCAATAAAGAAACACATTAACAAATAGGAAACATAACCAAAACAAATCAATAAATGCATTCCAGGAGATACGCTTGACCAAATTTTTTTACATGTGAACCAAATTATCCTTCCAACTTATTGGTTCAATTAATTACCCCTTAAATTGTAAAATCAAGATTAACATCTCCAACAGATTTACGGACTGTAACTCAACGTATTACGTTAAACACATGAATCATGCACGTTGATCTTTAAAGCTGTTGCATGAACAAAGAAAACAAATTCACAACAACCACTACTTTCCAGCCAAACCTGTATGAATGTGACCTGATAAAGAGATGCTTGATAATTTGGTGGATTTTTTTATTTAGTTTCATGATGCGAATCCAATATTTAATCTTATCACCCATTAAAGTACTTTATTTAGTGCGGTCTAAAAGTGGATTTGTGATTAATTTTTTTAATTAAAGATGCTTTTTTTAGTTTTATCCTTTCAAGGCATGTAAAATATACCTTTATTTTTATTTTTTTAACAGTGAATAAGAAACATTTTGCAAGGCACTAAAATATAAGTATACAACTTAAGATTTGCATGCATGAGTGTATATATATTTATAGACACATTCTCTATGATGCTTTTGTCAAGCTTCTTAGTGGTTTTCAATTAACAATAAATGCGATGACACATGACATAGCTATCACAAATCCGTTAAAAATGTTCACTACAAGTACTCTGATGCCACTCTAGTTTTAACATTTTTCTTTATCCGTCTATATATATAATGATAGTGTTTGTTGATAACACCTAATGTTTTTAATATATATGGTTTCAGAAATATAATATATTAAAGGTGACGTTGAATACTTCATTTGTGCTAATGCGTTTAGAACTAGTTAATTGGTGGCCTCAAAATTAAAATCGTCATGTGTATCCCAAAGGAGTTCGGGAATATAGCTCGGTTTCCCACATATGATAGAATTCTTCATTTGTACCTAAATGGGACTTAATGGACCAATAGTACAATCAGATTTCCGACAAGTAGGATGTTGGTATCCTTCGCTGAAACGCTTTGTAGAGAAAACTATTGATAAACATTGGCATTGCTTTCGTTGATGATCCGTTAGTGAAGTTGTGTCGATGTAGACCCCACTAGTGATCTGTCGGTGAAACAAACACTTATTCTGAATGTGAGGTATGTGTCGGTGATCTCTCAGTAAAATCCATCCATCATTCTTTGATGAATCATTTACCCGCACAATGTTTTAGCGGCCATCACCAATAGCTACCACTTTCAGCATGATAAAATCTTCCATAGTGGAGAGTTCAAATGAGAAATTTTTTTTTGTAAGAATAAAAAGAATAAGTTTTAAACCAATAGAAATGCTTAATTTTACTTCATTTAATATGTGTATTTAATGTTATTAATAAGGGCATATAAGTAAATTTATAATTGTAATTAATTAGCTAACTAATTAAACTTGTAACTCACTTTTTAATATACTCTTTCAAGATAAAATAATTTATGGTGAAGGACAATTTTTGACATGTGTAGGATAAATTTTAGTATGTGTAGGATAAATTCTTTAATGTATATGATAAATTTAGATATGCGTAGGGTAAATTTCGGTAAATGTAAGATATATATGTAGGATAGATTTTGAAATGTGTAGGATAAAATGTTTTTTGCTTTATTAATGAGAGATAACATAATTAATGTGATGAGTTATAAACTATTTAATATTTTACCCTTATACCCTTATACCCTTTCTTCTTTTTCTTCTCACATTAAATTTCTTCTCAAATGAACCTTCCCCTATATATATATATATGATAAAGATCCATTAGAAACCACCCTTTATTTCGAGAACCGCAAGAACCAACGTGAACACAACTAAAAATACCTAAAAAAATTAAAAAACACACAAAACTTTTTTTTTAATAAAATCGCTAAATTCCGTCACTAAAAAAAATTGAACAACAATTACTGTCATAGTTTTTTTTTTGAACAAGAATATAAAAAACTTATAACACATATACCATATATATCGGAACATGCATATGTAGTAGTTTTTTTTAGTGATGAAATTTAGCGATTTTAATAAAAAATATTTTTTTATGTGTTTTTGATTTTTTAGGTATTTTTTGTTGTGTTCACATTAGTTCTCATGGTTCTCGTAATAAGAGTGGTTCTCACATTAACCATACCCTATAATATATATCCCTCGATTTTGTAGTGCAGACAATGAAAAAACGCCTAAGAACCATACAAATAACTAAGTACAAATCACAAATACATTTGCATAAAAGCCAATACAATTACAAACTATAAATTTGCAAAATTTTAATGCACAGAGGTGTTATACCTTATGTTTAGGGGGATTTTCAAAAAAATAAAAATAAAAAAACTGATATTACACTTTTAACCCAAAACTACTTGATTTTTTTACTTCTTTTCATCTTTTCCAATTTAAGTCACAACATTTTTACTTTGGTTCAAAATTTTGCCAGATAAGATAACACGATACAACGTGCGTGTGTGGTTCAGCGTTTTATTTTACGCTCGGTTCTAAATTTGCGAGTTAACATGGTGTAATGTGCGTGTGTTGTTCAGTGTTTTTACATTGTCTAGTTTTTCCCGTTTAACAAGTTCGTTGCAACGCTCATGTCCTAAATCGAGTTAGTTATTATTTTCTATGTTTTACGTTTCGGTCTAATTTCTCCACATTAGCAGTGGTGTGACTTTGTTGTGATTTGTAATGGTTTTACGCACTCGCCGCAACACAGGGTGCTTAATACTAGTTAACGCACTACAAAACAACAATATACACATCAATCACTTCTTGTTGTTGATTGTTGCTGCCACAATAATTCCTCACCAAACATGTTGGTAGCGGGGCGTTCGCGGTGACCCCGTGCGGGGACCGATTTCGCCGAGCGGGAACACCCCCGCCATCCAGGCGGGGACCCTAATCGGGGACCAAATCCGGGGGGTAGTCACCGAAGAAGAAGGAGGGAGGAGGTGGGGCCAGCCGCAATTTCAGCCAATGAAATCAGCCAATGAAATTTTTTTTTTTTTTTTTTTTTGAATAAAAAAAGCAATTCCCCTAAGAGGGGAGTGGCGCCATCAAATTGGGGTGTTAGGGGAGTTTAAGAGGGGAGTTGACGTGGCACACGAGGATTGGTTATGCGTAAGAGAGGGGACTCCCCTCTTAGGGGAGTGCCCCGGACACCCTAATGTAAAGTGAATGGCCGAGGCACCATCAGTCAAACAAAGACAAATGAACATTCAACCTTTGTGCAGGTGGCTTATCCGAGCACACTCCCCTATGTAAATTTTATGAACGATTGAACCTAAAGAGAATAATTAATCCTGCACTTAAATTAAGTTGCACAAATGACCAAAAGAACCTTGCTACCAACACTAATTTCCTCAAAAAACTACATGACTGTGACTAAGACAAGGATTGTCATTAAAATTTTATGTAACTTTAGTTGCAATTATTAGCATTACGTGTCTTTCGCTCATCATGCTCACTATAAGTGGGATGAACTTATTTCTTTTTTATAAGGATAAAAAGCTACTACTTGAAGTTTTGAAAATATAATCTACTTGAGAAATATTAAAAAGATAAATACATATATCATGACCATACTTTTTTTTATGGTTCTACAAATAATGTATTCATTGGTGAACACATATTCTAGTCATCAACGGATAGAATGCCTTGTAAATATTTAGTGATCTTAGTGTGAACTCAACTATACAAAGCGTTCCATACAAAACCAATTTAAGCAATAACCTTGAGAATTGTATAATGCACAACACTTATTGCTTAAAAGATATAATAGAAGTTGGAAAAAGAGAGTAGAAATTACTATGAGAACCAAGGAATTGATCAACATACGTTTTAGATGCTATTATAGGAAACCAGAAGAGGAAAACATACATTTCGATTCGAATATTAAACACTCCAAGTCGAAAAACCACTCATTTTGTTAAAATAGTATGTAATAATCATCTTTAATGCAAGTCTACATGGGAGATCAAAGACACAATAATTACTTTCCAAACAACCACCTCCGCTGTAACAAAACCATCTCCAAACACTGTCACCGCACCACCCGTTACCACTCATACTCACCATCCCACCAGCACCATCCTTCAGATCTGGCTCTTGACTTAATTTAATAAAAAAGGGTGCATCAAACTTAGTCATTTTCTGGGTTAGCTTTTCTAGAGTGTGTGGTGCTCTTATTGTGGCAAGTGGGTAAATGCATCAAATCGGGATTAATAATCAAGAAATTTGGTGTATTTTCTAAATTGGATGCATTTAAGAAACTGTCTCTTAGACCAGAGTCACCAGACGGTATGGGGGCCGGCTTAGGCCCGGCGCCGGTCCCCCACACCGCCCCCTCGGCCCGTGACGTGAAAACCGGCTGCCAGACGACGATTGTGACGGGCCTCATTTCAAACAATTGGCCGTTGGTGACGGCTATATTTATTAAAAAAAAAAAACTTTTTAACTTTAAATAAATACCTCTCCTTTCATCCATTTTTATACCATTTTCTCCCATTCTCATCCATTTTTATAAAGACACTCCCTTTTTTTTATACAATCATGAATCCATTCAACCCAAACAACCCCAACCCGAACAATCGCAACCCGAACAATCCCAACCCAAACCAACCTAACTTTTTTTCGAGTCCCGCTTACACTCCGACTATGTATCCTTCGTGGGTGTCTCCATAATTTACGTTTTCGGGTTTCCAACAATCACCCAACGCCTTCTCACAAATGTCCCAAGTTCAACAAATGCAACAATACCAAGCAATCCAACAATTCATGCAATGCAACTCGGTTCAACTTGAACAATTCCAATCGCAACCGCCAACTTCTCAACCGCAACCCCCAGTTCAACTTGACGATGATGATGAAGAAGTCGTCCCTGAATCACCACCTAAAGAACTCAAGCGCAAAAAAAATACGAGAAGGGGAAGACGGTTGAAACCGAACCCGACACCGCAAAAAAAAAAGCGGTTCGAGAGCAAAGCCAAGACAGTGGACAAAAGTAGAGGAGGAGACGCTAGCAATTGCGTTTTTTAAGTCCTCAACTTGCCCGATTGTCGGTATGAACCAAAGTTTATTTTTTTTAATTTAAATTTAAAAAGATTTATTTTTTACTTTGACAAATGCATTTTTTTTTTAAATTTAGGGAACAATCAAACGGGTACTAGTTTTTGGAAGGCGACAACGGATAGATTTAACGAGCTTATGGGACAAGGCCCGATGCGTGATATCGATTCCGTATCGGGCAAGTGGCGGAAAATGATCAAGACCGTCAATGAATTTTGCGGGTATTATAACCAAATTTACGTTAATCCTCCTAGTGGGAGTAACGGCGAGGACATTCTTAACCTTGCGATGGCTAAATGGGATTCAAAAAATTCGGCGCCTTTCCCGCACCTCCGAGCATGGAACGTTTTAAAGAAAGAATCAAAATGGAAGCCGGTTCCAAATGAGGTCCCAACCGCCAAACGGACTAAAACTTCCGAGTCCGGAAGTTATAGTGCGGGAGGCTCCACCGCTCGTTGTCAAATCGACATAAACGACGACCCGATATATGACGAGGATGTGTTGCCCGTTTACGAGTCGGAACGTCCCCCCGGAAGGACAAATAAAAAATAGAGGCGGCCGGAAAGCGAAAAGGGGGCGGCTCAAGTGGAGGGGCGGTTCGGGTGGAGAGGGCGGCTTCGAAGATGGACGAGTTGATAACCGAATTCCGTTCGTTCAAAGAGTTCGCGGCCGAAAAATATAGTCACAAGAAAACCGTGTCGGCCGACTATGCCCGAGCGAAGGATTTTAGGATTATGAGGTTGGATCTCGACTCGGTTCCGGAGGATGAACGCGAGGTTTATCGGAGGATGAAAGAAGAGGTGAAGAAAAAATGGACGTCGTACGTTGTGAGCGGAGGACTTTTTTAATCGTATCGTTATTTTTTTTCGTTTTTATGCTTACCGTTTCTAGGATTAGTAGTTTTAATTTTTAGGAAATGTAATTTTATTTTTATGTTATGAAATGAATTTATTTATGTTGTATTTTTTTAATTTTATGAAGTTTTTATTAAGTTAAAAAAAAGTTAGAAAATTATAAAATAATTTAGGTGGGGTAGCCCCATCCTTCACCCCCCTCAAAAAACAAGGAGGCTCATCCTCCATGGGATGGTGATGTGGCGCCTACGTGGCGGCCCATCCTCATGGGGATGAGCCTCCCCATACCCTCTAGTCTTAATATAAAGTTAATGTATGTTTTGTTAAGCACCTTAGAGCACCTATGATAAGGGCATTTTTTGATGTTTTTACATGCCACGTAGGAGTGAAGTGATGAGTTGAGTTGGAGGAGAGAGAAAATGGTTATATATTTGGTGAAAACTAAAAAAAATGGATGGTGTTATGGAAGAGGGAGAAGAGAGAAGAGAGAGCGTGTAAGTCATTATTATAGATGACAGAGAAGATGTGAGTGGGGAAGTGGGTATTGTGATTACGGGTGCTCATAATTCATTTCGAATTCGAAAAATTCGAAATTCGATAAAATTCGATTGGATTTCGATTATAAGAGTTCGAATTCGAATTCGAGTCAAGTAAATCGAATACGAATCGAATACAGATTTATAATTTCAAATTCGATTCGATTCAAAATTCGAATAAAAATTATACATTTTATTTATTATTTTTATATATACAATAATAATCATACCTAGTAAATCCCACAAATAGCAAAGCTACTTATAGGGTCTGGGGAGGGTGGGATATAGACAGACATTGCCTATATCACTAGGGATAGAGAGGCTGCTTCCAGAGAGACCCTCGGCTCCAAAACAAACAGCATATCAACACACCAAGTCAAATATTATATAAATAAGAAGTCACCCATACCAAAAAAGTTATCAGAGTGACATAATATAATGTAAATCATGTATAATAGCATACATATATAACTTTTATTGGGCTATACTATAAATTATTTTCAAAATTTATTCCAAATATTAAAAATACCCATTACCAAACCCAGTACATGACCCATATGGTCATAACTAAAACCAAAGTAGCAAATCTATCAGTAGACTTCTAACCCTAAAAATATTAACTTGTAGTGGTTATTCCCGAATTCTCGTTTTGAATGTTAGACTTATGGTACTTTGTTTGGAATGTTTTATGGCTGCTTTAAAACTTATGTTTCATTTTAGAAGTTATTTACATGTTTTAAAAGAAACTGAAACAAATCGAATTTATTCAAATTCGAATTCGAATTTTTAATCAAATACGAATCGAATACGAATTGAGTTTTTTTATTCGAATACGAATTCGAA
Source organism: Helianthus tuberosus (assembly GCA_030545235.1). Classification (NCBI taxonomy): domain Eukaryota; kingdom Viridiplantae; phylum Streptophyta; class Magnoliopsida; order Asterales; family Asteraceae; genus Helianthus; species Helianthus tuberosus. Next base: position 6,206,286 of record CM060409.1, on the reverse strand, counting down.
TCGAATTGGGTAGGTTTTAATCGAATACGAATTGAATTCGAATTCAAAGAAAAATAAAAATTATTCAAATAATTCGATTCGAATAATTCAAAAATTCGATATTCGATTCGTTGAACACCCCTAATTGTGATCGAATTGGTGAATTGGTGTTGGGGATTCAGACATAAAATACAACTTTTTTTGATGCATAATAATTTTAATATTATATAAAATCAATTTCATAAATTGCAAACACCCTCCCTCTCTCTAAACATCCTACCACCACACTCCACCACCACACCACCACCGCCTCCACCACCACCATCCCACTGCCGCCAACACCACCATCCCACTGAAACCTCAACACCACCATCTAACTGCTGCCGCCTCTGAACAACCACCAACACCACCATCCTCTCAAAACCCCAACAACCACCATCCCTGACGGCTTCAACCACCATCCCCACCACTGCACTGCCATCATCCCTAAGTTGTCCTATAGATAAAACATCTAAACACTAAACTTAAAATTCTCAAATCCAATACAAAAAGGCCTATGCCTTCAAAATGTAATCAACAGTAACCCTAAGACCATATCACAACCATAATAATCAAACATATATACACAAATACAGTTATAATAATCAAACAGATGGGAAGCACAACTTCAAACCTTAGGAGCAGATGATTGAGAAGATCTAAGTGGATTTGACTTAACATTCCGTGGACGGTGTTTCCGACGCGGTGGCACCGTTTTCTAAAGCTGTCGGAGAATCGTGACGCCTCAAATTAGGGTTAGGGTTAGCAAATTCTTCTACAGAGGTTGCAAAACCTTGACGTCTTCTATACGCCATTACCTCCACCCCCGCCACGACATAAATTAGAGCATCGTCTTACCATAAATATCATTAGAGCATCGTTTCCTCTCCGATCTACGAACTCGTGGCGGCGTTGCGATGGGTCTGGGTGCGAGATGGGGGTGGGTGGAGGTGGAGGTGGTGTGGGGTGTAGGTGTGGTGGGATGGGGTAGTGGGTTTGGTTGAGATTGAAGTGGGGGGTTTTCCGGCGACAGAGATGGGGTGGTGGTGGAGATGAAGGGAGGGTTTGAGGTGGTGGGGTTTGGGGTGGAGTTTTCGGACGTTGATGGATGGAACGATGGTTGATATCTTGTGGTGGTGGTTGGTTTTTTGAAGGGGAGATAAGGGTAACAGAGAGTTTGTGGCGGTGGTTGGTTGTTTGAAGTGGAGATAAAGGTAACAGAGATAAGGTTATTTATTTTCTAACTATAAGGGTATTTTGGTAATTTAACAATACTTAACCAAAAAATTCTAACAGTGTTAGAAATTTAGATTCAAATGGTTAAGAAAAGTAGCTATAGGGAGTCAGGGCGTTAAACATTTTGATTTTGAACTTAAGTGGTTAAAACCCCTAAAAGTAATTTACCCTATTTTTTATATAAAAATTAAAATACTTATAGTACTTCCCTAGAATGGGCTTCTGGTTGTTATGTCTTCATGACCAACAAAATTCAATTAGGCTGTTTAAGTCTTACTTTGATTCATGTTGTACGGATAAGTAATTAATCTACATCATGTCGGTATTTTTTTCCAATATACATTATATCTTCACTATCATGATTCATGAATCTTTGTGCTTGAAAAATGATATTTTTCGTTTTCTTTTCTATAATTTCTATGAAAAAAAAATGTTACACTCCTGTTACTCTTATGTGTCCTTGAGCTATATGAGAATATTGATGCCAAAGTATGAGACCTAAATGACAATACAGGGCCTTTTTACTTTTACTACACTAGTTTTCTTATTAGTGTGTGCGTATATATTACTAATAAAAATTAGGGTTATTGGATTTTATCACCCATAACTATTGGCTACTGGCCGCTGCCACCCCCAACTATCACTCTGACGTCCGCTACCCCCAACTTAACACTTAGGGGGCGTTTGGTTCGCGGAATGTGTAGAAATTGGAATTGGAATTCCTATGGGAATTGGAATTCGAATTGGAATTCGATGGATTACTTTGAAATCCATAGATGTGTTAATGGAATTAGAATTTAAAAATACATAAAAAGACAAAATTACCCCTAGTTATAAACAATTGAAAAAAGTTTTAAAAACAACTATCTTAGATAAAAATTCAAAAAATCCAAAAAATTATAAAAAATTATAAAAATTCTAAAAATCATAAAAAATTATAACAAATCAAAAAAATTCTAAAAAATCCAAAAAATTAAAAAGTATCAAAAAAATAAAAATAAAAAATCTAAAAAATAATATAAAGTTCAAAAAATTATAAAAAATCAAAAAAATTTCTAAAAAATCAAAAAATTCTAAAAAATAAAAAAAGTACTAAAAATTCAAAAAATCTAAAAAATAATAAAAAATCCAAAAAATTATAATTTTTTTGGATTTTTTAGAATCTTTTGGATTTTTTGGATTTTTTTATCTTTTTTTATTTTTTTTTTGTTTTTTAGAATGTTTTTGGGTTTTTTTAGATTTATTATTATTTTTTAGATTTTTTTATTATTTTTTTTTATTTTTAAAATTTTTTGATTTTTCAGAATTTTTTGGATTTTTTATTATTTTTTTGATTTTTTAGAATTTTTTGGATTTTTTATTATTTTTTATTATTTTTTTGATTTTTTAGAATATTTTTGATTTTTTTTATTTTTTAGAATTTTTTGGATTTTTTATTTTTTTTTTGGATTTTTTAGAATTTTTTTGATTTTTTTAGATTTTTTAGAATTTTTTTGATTTTTTTATTATTTTTTGGTTTTTAGACAAAAATGAAAGAGGCAAGTGGTTATTTCCGTAACTTTGGAAACATTCCCTTGGTTTTTCAAAGTTTCCTTTGAAATTTAGAAGGAATCTGAATTCCATTAAATAAGGGATTTTGTTGGAATTGAAATCCAATTCTCTTCAACTAATTTGTCCAACCAAACACACAAAAGAATGGAATTCAAATTCCAATTCCCTTGAAATCCCATGGATTCCTGTCAACCAAACAGGCCCTTAGTGTGTTAAGTCACCATATCATTAACTGATCACTAACTTTTGATCTTGTTACTATTCTTTTGGGGGTGTCCTAAGATCCCTAAAACCTTCCTAAGATCCCTATGACACCCCGAATTATAGTAACATAATCAAAAGTTAGTGATCAGTTAACGACGTGGTGACAAAACACACTAAATGTTAAGTTGGGGGTGACGGACGTCAAAGTGATATTTGGGGGTGCCAGCGGCCAATAGCCCGTCAAAGTGATATTTGGGGGTGATAAAATACAATAACCCTAAAAACTACTTCCATGCTATGATAATTTTCCAGCAAGATACTCCTGGTGTATACAATAATCTTGCATCAATGTATGTTGCTTTGAATAGGTAAATGATATACGAGGTGTTTGACAATACTACTAACTCAAATGACATAATGACAAGCGGTACTCGTCAACATTACCAGTCGATCTATTTACATGCAAGATATAAAGTGATAATGGGTTAACACATGTATACAGGGGCGGATATATATTAGACCAAGGGGTAGCCTCCGCTACCGCTTGGTCGGAAAATTTTTGACGTTTTTAGTGTAAATTTTGGAAAAATTTGACGTTTTTCGATTTCGTTACCGCTTATTTATAAAACGTTCCCGCTTGGTCGGAATCCTAGATCCGCCACTGCATGTATACACAAGTTATATTTGCTTTTATTAATAAGTCATAACGAGTATAAAATAGTTTTATTTGGTTTAATCACATATGGTCGTAATGGATGATAGTTAGGAGTCTATGTCTATATTTGGTGATTATTTTTGTAATTGGTCATAATAGGTATACATGAGCTACATATGATTCTAATATCTGGTTGTTTGGGTTTAGCGTGATGTATTATAGGTACAACGATTCAATGAGGAAATAGGACAACTTCGACAAGAGAAAGAAACGGAAGTACAAGAGAACAAAATGAAAGATTAGAGAAACTCATAATGATTGAGCTAATCTACGAAATAGGGTTGCAAATGACCAAATGAAAGAGGAAAACACTAAAGTCAAAGAGCAAATTAATTCCTATTGATAAACATACAAAATAAAGTCTGTAACTACTTGAGCATGTGAATTTTTTTATGCTTTGGATACGTCTATGTCACACCCCCAAAATCCACCTGCGGAGTATCACCGCTTGGAGGCATGACTGACCAGGATCCAGCCACCAATCACACTGAACAAGCATGTAAGTAATTATAAAATCCAACCAATACAATTGGTGTCCAAACAAAAACATAGTTCAAGTTGCAAGCGGAAGCATAACAATTAAAGCCCAAAACAAGATATAAGTTCAAATGTTTCAATGTTTCACATGGCACACAAATGTCCATGTCCCACAACGACTCTTCCCCATGCAAGCTCCAGCTAAGTACCTATTGACCTGCAAAACATGTAGTAACGAGTCAACAACAAAGTTGAGCGAGTTCACAGTTGGGTGTTCGTTTTAAGCTGTTCCAAAAACATAGTTTCCTTTAACTGGCATCCTTGCCGTGGGGGTTACCCCATAGTTGAAAACGTGTTTAGTTTAATCCCGTTTACTCTGGCAATCCAGCCGTGGGGGCTACCCCATGTTTAATTATCTGGCTCTTCGGCCGTGGGGGCTACCCCATGTATATACTACTAGACTCGTTACCATATCGACTGCTGACTGTAGTCATGTTTATGTGCCCTGAACTGTCAATGTCTATCATCATTGACGTGCCCAGATCCATTAGTTCACGCCCGTCCTCTGCGGCACGGTGTGAGGCTTGTCAGACCTAAATAGCGCCATCTAAATAATGACCCGCTCGCCATTGGCCCGACGATTAAGTCGATATAAAAAGGAGGGACTTCGTGATAGAGTTTTGGTCTAGTGAGAGTTAACTGTCCATGAGGACGAGGAATTTCATTCCTGAACCCGTACTGTCCTACCCAAGAAAGGACGAGGAATCCATGTTCCTTAACCCATTCCCAACCCCTGGGAATCCCATGCTTTGTAGAAAGTGTGAACTCACCTTGGTTTGCTCGGTATGCTAAACTATGTGCTCGCAAACAATCAATCAATCAATCAAGGCCTAAGGTAATGCATTTACACACAGTCAGTTCATGTTGGTCAAGTCTCACATACAATCTATGTCACAAAGTGCTTGGCAGTTAATCTCATGTATCGTATAAGCAGTTAATCAATTTCATGCCATTCATGCTTCACATCAGTGTCTTTCACAGTTTATTCTAATATATTTATCCAATAACACACTTGACAGAGTTAATAAGCTTAACTGGATTATCATATATGACAGAGTTACATTTTAACAAAGTTACATGCATAACTTAACACAGTTAACATGCTTGACAGAAACAACATACCTTCCAGTATTAATAGGCTAAACAGAATTAACAAACTAACAGTGTCAATTAACTAACAGGGTTAACAATTAGTAGAGTTATATACTTAACAGAGTTGCATACATAATTTAACAGAGTTAATAAAGTTAACAGGGTTAATAACTTAACTCAGTTAATAATTAACATAGTAATTGAACTAACGGAGTCTGTGACTAACAGAGTCAATGACTAACAGACTACTGTGCCAGAATACACACAACCACATATGTAACGAAAACACCTATGGGCCGAAATCCCTTTGGGCGAAAACACTTGGGTTTTCGTTGGGCATAAGGTGTGACGAAAACACCTTGTGTTTTCGTTGGTAACATCATCATCATTATCAACAACAGTTACACAGCCTAAAACTCTAATAATATATCTAACAGTTACCTAACTACATCAAACAATTGCTCAACAATCAAACCAACAACTATAGCGCCACATCTTAGATTAACAGATTATTATTTAATCGTCGATCAATCATTAGCAAGTCGTTGAAATCATCCAGTTTTCAATATTAGCAGGTTGATATGATCATTCAATGTATGTATAAAATAAAACCATTATCTGCTGATCATCTACATATTCGAACAACATATTCTGAAATCAATTAATAAACAAAATCATGAGATCATCGATTCACGTGAGTACCTAACTGATTACCTACAAATTAATTATACATGTATGATATTTATAAATTTCACACATATAGAACATCACATGTTACTGACAAACTCACATGCATGTATCAACCTAGTAGCCGGCCATATGATGCTTATTTAGTTGGCTGCACATGCTAAATATCAACAATAGTCAACAAAGGTTTACCTCAAGTAATCGATTGGAAGGGAGGGGCCTACTTGCCGTCACACAAGAGATGTGGAAATAGGGTTTTGTGATTAAACTCTAATCGTATAGTTTATAACAGAATGCTATAGTTGTTCGCTACTGGGCCGAAGCCCATTTCCTGTTTTCGCCGGCCCACATTCAGACGAAAACACCAAGTGGTTTTCGTGGGGGAAAGTGTTTTCGGGTGAGGTGTTTTCGGCAAGGCTCCATCATTTTGTTTTCAATTACACAATCTAATAATCCATACAATATATATATATCACATCTATACACACCTCATGTATACTACAATCAACAAACCACACATGTATTGCACATCAATAAATTATAAAAACAAACACACTTAACAATAAGTACCAGATTAAGTCGAATAGAGACCTTGAAAACTCGGGTTATCACATTATCCCCAACTTGAAAGAAATTTCGTCCCGAAATTTAGCACGCGGTTACTGAGGAAGCTAGTAGTGTTGCGTAGTTTACTGGTTTTCCTGGGTGTCACATCCTCCCCCCGTTGATCTGGAATTTTGTCCCGAAATTCTGTGGTAGCTTCAGCCTCAGTAGTGGTTGTATTGTTTGCGAACAATTGGGGATACTTTTGTTTCATTTGATTCTTCGCGTTCCTAGGTGAACTCTGGGCCACGACGTGAGTTCCAACGAACTTGAACAAGTGGTATTCTAGTGCGCTTGAGGACCTTAACATCCCGGTCCGTAATTTCAACTGGTTCCTTGACGAATCGTAACTGTTCGTCGATAGTGAGCTCCTTCAAAGGAACTACGAGGGTCTCATCTGACAGATACTTCTTCAGATTCGACACGTGGAAAACGTTGTGAACTGCACTGAGTTCTGTTGGTAGGTTCAGTTTGTAGGCTACCTTGCCTATTTTCTCTATGATGTCAAATGGTCCAACATATCGTGGGTTAAGTTTGCCTCGTTTGCCAAAACGAACAACACCCTTCCAGGGTGAGACTTTAAGTAGCACTCGATCCCCAACCTGGAACTCGAGTGGTTTCCTGCCCTTATCAGCGTAGCTTTTCTAACGGTTACGAGCTGCCGCCATTCGTTGTCGTATTTGAGCAATCCTTTCTGTTGTATCTACCACAAGTTCTGGGCCAGTGATCTGGTTATCCCCCACCTCTGCCCAACAAAGAGGTGATCGACATTTACGCCCGTACAATGCCTCAACTGGAGCGGCCTGAATGCTGGTGTGGTAATTGTTATTATACGAGAATTCCACTAGTGGCAGATATTTTTCCCAACCGTTACCAAAGTCAATCACACATGCCCTAAGCATGTCTTCAAGGGTCTGGATGGTGCGTTCAGACTGCCCATCTGTTTGCGGGTGATAAGCTGTGCTCATATCTAAGCTTGAGCCAAAGGACTTGTGCATTGCTTGCCACAGTTCAGAAGTAAAACGCGCATTATGATCAGAGATAATAGAGGTGGGCACCCCGTGCCTCGAGACAACTTCCTTAAGATAAACGTCTGCTAGGGTGGAGAACTTATCCATTTCCTTGATAGCCAGGAAGTGTGCAGACGTTGTGAGTCGATCCACGATCACCCAAATAGTATTATTTCCATGTTGAGATCTAGGCAGACCAGTAACGAAATCCATGGAAATTTTCTCCCATTTCCATTGTGGTATCTCTGGTTGTTGAAGTAGGCCCGATGGTTTCTGATATTCGGTCTTGACTCTGCACAAGTCAAACACTTGCTGACGTAAGTTGCTATATAGGCCTTCATGCTAGGCCACCAGTAGGTGGTTCTGAGGTCGTGGTACATCTTATCTGAACCAGGATGTACTGAGTAGCGAGACTTGTGTCCCTCATTCATCACAAGCTCTCGTAGGTTACCATAGAGTGGGACCCAAATGCGTCCTGTTACGTAATAGGCACCGTCTTCCTTTTGTTCTAGTCGTTGCCTTGAGCCGCGTAGAGCTTCAGCCCTGACGTTTTCTGGTTTCAATGCTTCTACCTGAGCATCTCGTATCTGTGCAGGAAGACTAGACTGGATGGTAAGTTGTAATGCTTGCACGCGCTTAGGCGTAGTGTCCTTTCGACTGAGGGCGTCAGCCACCACATTGGCTTTGCCTGGATGGTACTTGATCGCGCATTCGTAATCATTCAGTAGTTCGACCCATCGATGTTGTCGCATGTTCAATTCCTTTTGCTTGAAGGTATGCTCGAGACTCCTGTGATTGGTGTAGATTGTGCACTTGGTACCGTACAGGTAATGTCTCCATATCTTGAGCGTAAAAACAACAGCTCCCAGCTCTAGATCGTGCGTAGTGTAGTTCCGTTCGTGAACTTTAAGTTGACATGATGCGTAAACAATAACCTTGTCACGTTGCATCAACACGCAACCCAGTCCCTGGATGGATGCGTCACAATAAACCACAAAATCGTCTGTGCCCTCTGGCAATGAAAGAATAGGTGCGCTACAAAGTCTATCCTTTAAGTGCTGAAATGCTGACTCCTGTGTAGTACCCCAATGATAGACAACGCCTTTCTGAGTTAGTGAGGTGAGAGGTTGCGCAATCTTGGAGAAATCCTTGATAAACCTTCTGTAGTAACCTGCCAAGCCCAAGAGTTGGTGGATTTCTGTTGGTGTACGAGGTGCAGGCCAGTTCTTGATCGAGTCTACCTTGGATGGATCAACATGTATCCCATCCTTGTCTACCACGTGGCCTAGGAAATGGACTTCGCGAAGCCAGAAGTCGCATTTCGAGAACTTAGCATACAACCGTTCTGTTTGAAGGAGTTCCCAAACGAATCGTAAATGCTGCTCGTGCTCCTCCTGACTCTTCGGATAGATCAGGATGTCGTCGATGAAGACAATAACAAACTTGTCCAGGTAAGGCTTGCACACTATATTCATAAGGTCCATGAAAACCGCAGGTGCGTTTGTCAGCCCAAAAAGGCATGACCAAAAACTCGTAGTGCCCATAACGAGTTCTAAAGGCTGTTTTGGAGACGTCCTCTTCTCGGACTCTCAGCTGGTGATATCCCGATCTCAAATCAATCTTTGAGTAGTAGCTCGACCCTTGCAGCTGGTCGAACAGGTCATCAATACGTGGAAGAGGATAGCGATTCTTAACAGTCACTTTGTTGAGTTCACGATAGTCGATACACATACAGAAGGTACCGTCCTTCTTCTTCACAAATAGAACTGGAGCTCCCCATGGTGAAGAGCTAGGACGAATAAAACCCTTATCCAAGAGTTCTTGTAGTTGCGTGGACAGTTCTTCCAATTCTGATGGAGCTAGGCGATAAGGTGAACGAGCTATAGGTGCTGCACCAGGAGCTAGCTCGGTTTGAAACTCGACCTGGCGATGAGGCGGAAGACCAGGTAGTTCCTCAGGAAATACCTCAGGATAGTCGCGTACAATCGGAAAATCTTCTATCTTCTTCTCTTTCCTCGAGGTGTCAGTAACGAGAGCCAAAATAGCAGTGTGGCCCTTTCGCAAACACTTCTGGGCCTTAAGGAAAGAGATGATGCTCTCAACAGCACCCCTCTTGTCGCCACGAATCATGAGTGGTTCATCATCTGAACGAGGAATACGGACAATCTTCTCGTTGCAAAGAATCTCTGCTTGGTGTTGGGATAACCAATCCATACCAATAACGATGTCAAAACCATCATACGTTGGGGTCATTCCTAGCATCACCCTGACCAATCACGAACACTCGACCCCTGGCACCATCGCCGTCGTTATTACCCCCGTTGTTGCCTCCATTATTGTTCCCGTTTCCTTGGTTGTGGTTCTGATTCTGGTTCTGGTTCAACTGTGGACAGTGTCTCTTGAAGTGACCTTCAGCCCCACACTGATAGCATCCCCTGTTACCTCGCTATCGCTGCTGGTTCTGTGGAGCTGGTGGTTGTTGTTGTTGGTTCTGATTCGCAGGTCGTGAGCTCCTGTAATCCTTAGATTCATGACCCATCTTGAGACACCTCTGGCAACGACCCCTGTTGCACTGACCACTGTGGTGCCTGTTGCATCCGTTGCACTTTGGGTGGTTTCCTCGATATCCACCCTGCCCTTGACTACCAGAAGGTTGCTGACCAGGACTCTAGTAGTCATCGATCCTTCACTGCTGTGCCTGGGACTGAACCGAAGTCGAACCCTTGCTGGAGGTTCCATCCCATTTTCGCTTGTTGTCACTGGGAATAGCAGAGGTAGTAACAGTAGTAGCAGTACCAATACGCTTAGGCAACTTGTTTTGTTCCTCTGCCTGGTCTGTGAGACGATGAGCAAGGCGAGTAACATCTTGAATAGTAGCAAGGTTAGCAGAAGTCACATGACTTTGGATCTCTGGTACTAATCATTTGAGGTACAACTCAATGCATTTGATGGGAGGATCCACCATAGTTGGACATAACACTGCCAGTTCGTTGGATCGTTTCGTGTACGCTTCTATCTCTGACCCCGTCATCTTCAGGTTAAAGAACTCCACTTCCAGCTTGTGGATGTCATCACGACTACAGTATTCACGTTTGATCTGTTCCTTAAAATCATTCCATGGGGGTGGCATTAGCAGCCGCCAGCCCCAGCATCTGAACTTGCGCATTCCGCCAAGTTAGCGCAGTGCCTTCGAGAGTACCAGTGGCGTACTTCACCCTGCAAGCCTCAGGGCATTCACACATTTCGAAGACCGGTTCGAGCTTTTCAAACCAATGGAGGAGTCCTACGGCTCCTTCGGTGCCACTGAAAGTATTAAGACGACAGTCCATGAACGTCTTGAAAGTGCACACAGGTGGCTGAGCGTGTTGACATATCGTGTGTGTAAGAGTAAACAAAATTAAGCACAAGTGTTGGGCTACGAGAGTAGGATCTAACATCCTAGGTTAGGTTCGGGATAGCAGGTTATACCTCCTGCCTGAGCGGCTACAAGTGCTACCGTAACTTGTTCAGTGATCAAAGCCGCCAACTGGGCTTGAGTCATGTTGACACGTCCACTCATGATCTTCATTCCAAAGGAAACATGAGTGAGAGAGAGGTTCGCGAAAGTGCGATGACAGAAGAGAGTAAGCATACACGCGTTTTCAAACAATAGTTGTTACATTTATCTAAGCATACCATGAGCAAAGTTCTATGTAATCTAGCAAGTAGGCAATGTAAACATAAATCATATCACCTAGAATGTCGAGTCTTGCACGTGGAGCGAAGCGTCGTTGTAGATCGTTGAGCACTGTATAGGTTATAGTCTGGTTTTAACAAAAACTTTTCCCTTATTAAAACCAAGTTCACTATAACCAATGGCTCTGATACCAATCTGTCACACCCCCAAAATCCACCTGCGGAGTATCACCGCTTGGAGGCATGACTGACCAGGATCCAGCCACCAATCATACTGAACAAGCATGTAAGTAATTATAAAATCCAACCAATACAATTGGTGTCCAAACAAAAACATAGTTTAAGTTGCAAGCGGAAGCATAACAATTAAAACCCAAAACAAGATATAAGTTCAAATGTTTCAATGTTTCACATGGCACACAAATGTCCATGTCCCACAACGACTCTTCCCCATGCAAGCTCCAGCTAAGTACCTATTGACCCGCAAAGCATGTAGTAACGAGTCAACAACAAAGTTGAACGAGTTCACAGTTGGGTGTTCGTTTTAAGTTGTTCCAAAAACATAGTTTCCTTTAACTGGCATCCTTGCCGTGGGGGCTACCCCATGTATATACTACTAGACTCATTACCATATCGACTGCTGACTGTAGTCATGTTTATGTGCCCTGAACTGTCAATGTCTATCATCATTGACGTGCCCAGATCCATTAGTTCACGCCCGTCCTCTGCGGCACGGTGTGAGGCTTGTCAGACCTAAATAGCGCTATCTAACTAATGACCCGCTCGCCATTGGCCCGGCGATTAAGTCGATATAAAAAGGAGGGACTTCGTGATAGAGTTTTGGTCTAGTGAGAGTTAACTGTCCATGAGGACGAGGAATTTCATTCCTGAACCCGTACTGTCCTACCCAAGAAAGGACGAGGAATCCATGTTCCTTAACCCATTCCCAACCCCTGGGAATCCCATGCTTTGTAGAAAGTGTGAACTCACCTTGGTTTGCTCGGTATGCTAAACTATGTGCTCGCAAACAATCAATCAATCAATCAAGGCCTAAGGTAATGCATTTACACACAGTCAGTTCATGTTGGTCAAGTCTCACATACAATCTATGTCACAAAGTGCTTGGCAGTTAATCTCATGTATCGTATAAGCAGTTAATCAATTTCATGCCATTCATGCTTCACATCAGTGTCTTTCACAGTTTATTCTAATATATTTATCCAATAACACACTTGACAGAGTTAATAAGCTTAACTGGATTATCATATATGACAGAGTTACATTTTAACAAAGTTACATGCATAACTTAACACAGTTAACATGCTTGACAGAAACAACATACCTTCCAGTATTAATAGGCTAAACAGAATTAACAAACTAACAGTGTCAATTAACTAACAGGGTTAACAATTAGTAGAGTTATATACTTAACAGAGTTGCATACATAATTTAACAGAGTTAATAAAGTTAACAGGGTTAATAACTTAACTCAGTTAATAATTAACATAGTAATTGAACTAACGGAGTCTGTGACTAACAGAGTCAATGACTAACAGACTACTGTGCCAGAATACACACAACCACATATGTAACGAAAACACCTATGGGCCGAAATCCCTTTGGGCGAAAACACTTGGGTTTTCGTTGGGCATAAGGTGTGACGAAAACACCTTGTGTTTTCGTTGGTAACATCATCATCATCATCAACAACAGTTACACTGCCTAAAACTCTAATAATATATCTAACAGTTACCTAACTACATCAAACAATTGCTCAACAATCAAACCAACAACTATAGCGCCACATCTTAGATTAACAGATTATCATTTAATCGTCGATCAATCATTAGCAAGTCGTTGAAATCATCCAGTTTTCAATATTAGCAGGTTGATATGATCATTCAATGTATGTATAAAATAAAACCATTATCTGCTGATCATCTACATATTCGAACAACATATTCTGAAATCAATTAATAAACAAAATCATGAGATCATCGATTCACGTGAGTACCTAACTGATTACCTACAAACTAATTATACATGTATGATATTTATAAATTTCACACATATAGAACATCACATGTTACTGACAAACTCACATGCATGTATCAACCTAGTAGCCGGCCATATGATGCTTATTTAGTTGGCTGCACATGCTAAATATCAACAATAGTCAACAAGGGTTTACCTCAAGTAATCGATTGGAAGGGAGGGGCCTACTTGCCGTCGCACAAGAGATATGGAAGTAGCGTTTTGTGATTAAACTCTAATCGTATATTTTATAACAGAATGCTAGAGTTGTTCGCTACTGGGCCGAAGCCCATTTCCTGTTTTCGCCGGCCCACACTCAGACGAAAACACCAAGTGGTTTTCGTGGGGGAAAGTGTTTTCGGGTGGGGTGTTTTCGGCAAGGCTCCATCATTTTGTTTTCAATTACACAATCTAATAATCCATACAATATATATATATCACATCTATACACACCTCATGTATACTACAATCAACAAACCACACATGTATTGCACATCAATAAATTATAAAAACAAACACACTTAACAATAAGTACCAGATTAAGTCGAATAGAGACCTTGAAAACTCGGGTTGTCACATTTTTGAATGTTTTGGTATTTTTTTAAGAATAAGAATATTCTCTGGAATGTGTAGAATTATTTGATTAGGTATAGGAATTTGTATATTTTTTAATTCTACATATTTTATTGTGATCGAAATGGTGTTCGCAAAACTCATTGCAAATTTGAAGCGAAACTCGGTAGCTAAATTGATATTTGAAAACCTGGCCGCTAAATTGGTCTAAACTAGATTCTGTTGCAATTTCTATCGCTAATAGTTCGGTCACAAAATTGGTTGCAAATAAAAAGTTCGGTAGCAAATAGTTTCTGTCGCAAGTAGTTTCAGTCGCAATTTCGGTCCTTAACAGTTCGGTCACAAATATTGTCGCAAAAAGTGTGGTCGCAATCTTGGTCGTTAACATTTCTGTCACAAAGTCTGTCGCAAAAATGATTCGGTCGCAAAATCGGTGGCTAAATTTGCAACCGAAACTGTAGTCGTAAAATCGGTCGCAAAAATTTGTAGCAAAATATTTACCGACCAAGGTATAACCGACTACCGAAACCGGTCGCAAGCAGTCACAAAAGGGCATTTGCGAACGTTTTGCGACTATTTTGGCCGTCACAAATGGTCTTTTTTGTGTAGTGACCAGCGTTAAGGAATATTGTACCTTAACCTTCCCTGTATATGTGTGTGTAAACTGTAAAGACATAAACGTTGTTGTGTATGTATTCGATTGTTTGTCTCATTTTCTCAAATCTATTGGTCGAAACCATTGCAACCTCTTCATCCAAGCTTCCCTTCAAATCACTCTTGTTCATTTGGGAATCCACTAGATCAACATTATTCAAATTATTTCATCACAGAGAAGCATTAAGTGTCCTTTTGGTCAACAGAATCGTTACATCAACACTGTTGAACATTGAACCGATTTGCAGCGGAAGCATCATGAATTATCGGTTTCATGATTGAATCTTAGTTTGATCAATGTGTGCAGTATCGAAGAATGGACAATTTGGAAGTTGTAAACTGTCTTGGTGCCAGTCATGGTTCCTACCAAGAACTATATATATGTTCATATAAAATGACAGTTATAGGCGGTTAGAATTGGAGGGAATAACCACCCTTTGAATCGGCGCCTTCCTACCATCATAACCGCTCAAATATCTCGAATATACATATAAGTAATATAAACTAAGTTAAGTACATATAATAATACAAATAATTATGTTTACATTGTCTAATACACTCCCCTAAACATAATTATGTTTGTGAGAGTGCATTATTAGGCTTTTGTTTGCATCATCTACGGCTGCTTTTGCCCGATTGAAGTTGAACCTCCTCCTAGTTTGCAGCCTCTTGATTCCTTCCCAATCGTTACCGGCAAAAAGTACATAATGTTCAGCCTCCTTTCCTGCCGTATCTTCAGTCTTTGAATTGCCCTCCGATTGATCTGCTTCATTTACTAGCATTTCATCTCCATCACTCCTGCTTCGTCTTGGATCAACCACCGTCTTGACTTCCTCTTTCTCGTGCACCTTCTCTTGAGTTGACTTGTACTTATAATAGTAGATAAGCACGTCCAAATACATGGCATATAACAGCCTCATATACTCACCTTCATTATAATCAAAACCTATCTCTTTGGCAATCATTGCCCACATATTGTTTTCAGTGATCCTTCGGTGTCCACCCTCTCTTTTAACAGCCATGTACAGATCCAACAAACACACCTTTCGGTTGTCTGATGCATATGCAGGTAGTGGTCTTGTGTTAATTTCTAACTTCTCCTTGAGAAACCAATCGACCATATCATTGAACTTGTTTTCTAGATGATACTTGTACTTCATAACATACTCTTCATCGTCCAGCATATCAAGGAGTGCCTTACAGTCTTGAAACTCCTTGAATGTCATTGCTTGAAATATTAAAACATTCCAGTCTGGTTCGTTTGTCGATATGTTCAGACTTTCAAAGTATTCATTCATGAATTCAGTTTTAAACTTTTCATGTTCCGAGTCTTTACTAATCATATATTGTTTCTCTAACACACCGATCTCCTCTTCCTTAGTCATTCCAGTTTGATCACTTTTCTTGTTAATCAAAGGAATACTAAACATGGGAAATAACTTGCACTTATCTCCGATGAATTTCACCGTGAAACCTTGAGTGATTAACTGATCTAGACTTAGCACATTTTTGTCTATATCCAGAGTGTATAATACACTCTGAATACGTATTTTCTCCAACCCAGACATAACTTCGACGACCCCTATACCCCTTATGAAGAAAAATTGATTTTCTCCAGTTTTTGTTTCAACACTAGACATGTTTTTTATTCGTTTAAACATATCTAAATTGACAGAATAATGACGTTTGAGGGTTTTACTTACGTACCACATCTCTGACCAGAATCCTCCATCGGTGCCGACCACAATATACTCCATTTTTTGATTGCTTTGATGATCAAGATCTGCATTTTGTTGTTGTTGTTGCCAGACGAATCAGTTGGGTTTCCTCATCATTTTCTTTCATTTTACATGTTGAGTTTCGTGACCGGGTTTGTTGCAGTAATAACACCGCCTCTGCAACCATCTACGTTCTCTCTTCTCGTCAGAACAGTGTTTACACCGTAATGTGGACGAAGTTGGCCTGAGATCTGCATCGCTCTCGTTAGTGGCTCTGATACCACTTTGTTGAACATTGAACCGATTTGCAACGGAAGCATCATGAATTATCGGTTTCATGATTGAATCTTAGTTTGATCAATGTGTGCAGTATCAAAGAATGGACAATTTGGAAGTTGTAAATTGTCTTGGTGCCAGTTATGGTTCCCGCCAAGAAGTATATATATGTTCATATAAAATTGTTGGTGCATACATCTGTCGACTTCGTCTTGTATCGAGTCTTGTAGTGTATCAGATAGATCAGGGCGCGCAAAACGAGAAAATGAGTTAAATGGTGACTTCGCTTGAAATGACACACTTGTCATTTCAAACGAAATTAACATATTAATCTCGCATGAAGCTGATTTCGCTTGAGATGAGTTATTCCGTTTGAGTGTAATTCCGCTTGAGACATGTTCAAGCGGAATTAGCTGCCCTATAAATAAGTTTGTCTGATTTCGTTTGAGGGGATTGGTTCATGTGTGTTTCCGGAGCCGAAGTGCTGCCGAAGTCTCGTTTTGCTGTAAAACTTTGTTAGATTAATCAGAAAGACTATTAAATTGAATATCTTGCTGAATCACACACAATATGTCTGTTTCCGCCTTTCATATTGTGTAGAACGCCTCTGATTGACTCGTTTCGGGTCCGTTCACGATCCTACAAGTGGTATCAGAGCTCAGGAGGAGGATTTCTTACCGATTCAGCTCAAAATTTATGTTTTCTACATCTTTCTTTCAAAATTAACAAAATTTTACGGTTAAAATGTCTTGAATCTCACATATTATGTGCGTAATGTTGTTTTAACAAACCCTTGAAAGTTTCAGATCTTAAAACGACTTAAAACTTGATCAATTTGACAAAGTTCAGACCGAAACAATGACATCAGCATAATTCCGCTTGAAAGGGCACCCTGGTTCCGTTTGAAATTGCATACTATGCCTAATTCCGCTTGAAGTTGTTGTTAATTCCGTTTGAAAACCTAATTCGGTTTGGTAATTCCGCTTCAAATTGGTTATTCCGCTTGAAAGTTTCAAGCGAAATTAATGATTTCGTTTCAAGTTTGTGATTCCGTTTGAAAGAGTAGTGTTTTCAAGCGAAATTAGTTATTCCGCTTGAAAGGGTATTTCGCTTGAAGTTGGAATTCCGTTTGAAACTGTTTAGTAGGTGATTTCGTTTACGGTATTATTCCATTTAAGATTGTCAGTGTTTGAAACTTGTTATCGAATCATGGAAGAAGAGTTCTATAACGCGTTTGCTACATCTCCGACTACTCTGGCTACCATTGCTCAAAACATGAACACGGAAAACGAAACTGGAACGTTGCAAAAACCCCCGAAACTTATGGGAATTGAAGAGTACCATGGCTGGAAAAATCGTTTTGAGAATTGGGTTCAAGCAAACCATCTGAGAGCTTGGGAAAGCATTGAAACAAAATATGTTAGACCACAGACCGCTTTGAATGTTGATAAAATTATCTCAAAATTTTTCGACAAAGAGAGAGATAGTTATAAAGGAGAAAAAATGATGATTAGTCTTCTACAACAAGCTGTCAAAGAGGATATATTTGTGTTGCTTCAACATGATGGTAGTGCTTTTTCAATATGGGAGGCACTTAAGAAGAAATTCGAAGGAAGTACGGAAATGATCAATAGCAAAAAATCATTATTGAAGAAAGAATTTGAGTTGTTTACAAGTATGCCAGGTGAATCTACAAAGACTCTCATTGAGAAATATTGTCATCTTGTGCGTACCATGTCTCAGTTGAAAATTACTAAAACTCCAGCAGAATGGGTTGAGAAGTTAGCTGATGCTTTACCTCAGAAAGAATGGGGTACATATCTCATGATTTTAAAGAATACAGGAGAGTTTAGTAGATTATCAATTGCACAATTCATTGAGAAACTTGAGGGACAAGATCTTGAACAGCAAAAAATTGCAAGAATGAATAATTCAAATGTTCAACAAGACATCAAGTTATATTACAAAGGAAATGTTGAGAAATTTGAAGCAAGTCCAAAGATCCAAACCGCCTTTAGTACAGGAAATTTATCTGGATCAGCCAGTCCAAGTTCAATCAACACTAGTGGATTTTCAAATGTTAATCCTCCAAGTGTTCAAAGTGCAAATGTTGGTAATGGACATATGATTCAGTGCAATGTTGCATTACATCTTCAAAATGGTCAGAATTTTTCTGAAGAAGTTGTTAAAAGTCATATGGCATTACTGGTTACTGATTTGGAACCTTATGAATGATTGATAGCTGGAAAAATTGGTAATCCTATGTTAACCAAGGAAGATTATAACCAAATTGATGCAGAGGAATTGGAGCTTATGGATATAAAGTGGTGCTTAGCAAGTGTTCTGAGGAGAGCTGAGAAATTCAAAATGATTACAGGAAGAAATGATTTCTCAGATGCAAATGTCTCTACTTTAGGTTTTGATAAATCTAAAGTTACTTGTTTTCGATGCAGGGAAAAAGGACATTTTAAGTGAGAATGTAAAAATCAAGAAGCAAATGGAGCAAAGAATCCGTTTGGTGGTCATGATTACTATCGGAAGGCTATATATCAACAAATTGCTCATCAACAAAAAGAACCACAAACTGCACATGCGAGGATGATTGAAGATGGAAATAAGAAAGCTTATTATGGTATCATTGATCAAGATGATGAGAAAATGGCTCCAGGATTTAGCTGGGATAGGTATGTGGATGAGAATGGGGAGTTCAAAGCTTTCATTGCTCAAATTGTTCAAAAGCCAGAACTGATGAAAGAATGGATAACAGTGTTAGCTGATAAAGAGAAAAGTCAAGATGAAGAATCTTTTTCTTCTGAAAACAGTTCAACAGATACTAGTGATGATGATGAAGAAATTGAACAGATAAACATTGTAAAAACTCATTTATCCTCTGACAGTTTTGAATTTTATTTTGCAGAAAAATTGAAGAAACTTAAAGAGAGAAAAGATGCAAAAGAAATGAAAGAAGTTAAGGTTGTTGAGAAGATAGTTAAAGTGGAAAAAGTAGTTGAAGTCGAGAAGATTGTGGAGATTAAAAAGATTGTTGAAGTCACAAAACCTTGTCTTACATGTTTGGAACCTTGCAAACAATGTGAAGATAAAGATGAAAGGTTTAGTGAGCTTGAAAAGTTGAAAGAAAAGTTGCTGTTTGATGTCAAGAATGTGAAAGTGTCGTACGATGTATTGAACAAAACTGTGAATAGTTTGCAGAAGACAAACTCCAAAAGAGAAGATGCTTTGACAATGAAGAATGCAACAATGATGTCCAAACAAAAAGAGATAAATTACTACATTGAAGAGTGTGCTAAGTTGAAGCAGGAGTTGGAAATTGAAAAAGTTGAAAATGAAAGAATCAGACGATTACTGAAAAGTTATTCAAGTTCTGATTACTTAATTGATAGAATTTATCCAACTGTTGCAGGTTTTGAAGTGTTTGACGACAAGAAGCCGAAGAAAAAGGATACTGGTAAGAAACAGAGTGTTAGTTATAACAAGTGTCCGCCTCCAATTTGGGAAGGGTATTCGCCTAGAAAACCGAATGAGGAACAAGTAAAAAAGGCAGTCAATATAAAGTTAGAGTCTGAGATAACCGATGTATTACCAGACAATATTGACATCACATTCACAGCGTCCTACATAGATCATGAGTATGAGTTAATAAAAAGGATGGTCGATCAGGTGTTGGATAAAGATGAGGAGTCCGAGTCAATGTTCGAGTCTGGGAGTTCGAGTTCGTCTGTCAGGAGTTCAAAGTCGTCGGGAAAACCGGTGTATAGTAAAGAATTTTTGTTGTCAAAATCTAATTTGAATGACGAAACATTTGAAGTTGTATATACTTTGAATGATTCTAACAAATTATATTTTGATAAAGAATTTCCAATAAGAGGCGTTAAAATTAAAATGATCAAAAAGGTTTTCAAATTGACAGAAATTAATATTTCTGAAATAAAAGATGAAAATTTTTCTACAAAACATAGACCTTACACCTCAAGAATAAAACAAAAATTAAACAAGAAAATGGGTTACAGTTCTGGTTCAGGTTATTGAAAGAAACCAAACCATAACGGTAATTTCAAAAAGAAAGGATTGGGTTTTATTCCACCAGAAAATTATAAAAATGAGAAAATTTCTAAGAATACAAAATTTATGCTAGGTATTTCTGCTGAGGATGAAAAGAAGAGCTCATTCTGGAGACTGTCAAATTAGGAATTTCTTCCTGAAAAGAAGAAAACTGAAGCTCATCAGAGAAAAGAGACTAGAACCTGTTACAGATGTCAAGAAGTTGGTCACATCGCCTGGAATTGTCCTAAGGCAACCAACACAAAACAAGGAGTTTCAGAAAAACTCAAAGAAATAGTTATTGATAAAACCGAACCACCAACTGAAAGGTTTAAAATGTTTAAAAATTCTACATTTGAAGTTGGTGAGTGTTCGAAAAGGTTTTACAAGCGAAGGGGAAATCTTAACAATCAAGCTTGGATTGTTAAGAAATCAGATGAAAAACTTGGCGATGAATCTGATTCCACAAAGTCAGATGAGCCACAGGTTGAAGTTAAAGAAGAAAACTAAGTACCTCTATTGGATGATGATAATTTTCCACCATTAAGAGCTGAGAATTTTAAATCAAAAATTGGAAAGGTTGAAATCGCAAATCAATTCTATTCTGAGAAGAAAGAGTTTGATGTTGAGAAAGTGTTTAATAGAAATGTTAAAAAGATTTTTGGGAAAATGGTCGAGGGAAAGCCCAAAGGGGTAAAAGACTTTTATGAAACAAAGAAAACAACTTATTACCCGAGTGAAATTGAAGAAGAAACTGTCACACCCTGTCTTTTGCGGAAGCGTATGATGTGTGACTGGTTTAATATCATTGCATTCAATCGTAATAAACAACTACATGATCAAAACGATGTTCATCCATTCATGAAAATTTGAGTATTACAAACACTTGTTATTTAAGTTTTAAAAACACAACCTTCGTCTAGGTTACAATTCAACAAAAGTGGATGACATCTAAACTTGAAGTCTACTTCTAGTTACGACACTTGCGCCCAAGATCCATCCTGTAACCTGAAATACATGTAATTTTGGAAAACATCGACATAAAGTTGAGCGAGTTCATGCGTTTTGCATACCTTGTATGAAACATGGTATGCATCTTGTATAAATAAAGTATTCTTATGAAATAACGTATTCTTGTGAAATAACGTATTCTTGTTAAAATCCAGTTTTCATGTATAAATCAAGTATTCTCGTGTACACCACGTACTCATGTAAAAATCAGGTATTCTTGTGTAAATCTTTGAGAGACTTTAAGGCACAGGGAGCACTCGTGATGGCTCCTTTAAGGCATGTGAGGACACAGGGAGTACTTGTTATGACTCCTTTCGGACATGGGGAGTACTTGTTATGACTCCTTTACTATGTCGATTACCCTCGACTGTGTCGATTTCCCTTGACTGTGTCGATTTCCCTGGACTGTGTCGATTAACCTCGACTGCGTCGATTAACCTCGACCGGGACTCCGAAGCGCTACTAGGTACTAGTTGTGACCATGAGTGGGGCTCGGCCGTACCCGTTAGATCTAACCCTCGTCCCTGATGAATGTTTTTAATGGCTTGGTACTAGTGTTCACCAAGACTTTATGGCATTTTTAGTATTATGTCTGTGCTCACATGATCTAGTATTTCCTAGGCATCTCTTAAAACGCATTATACTTGGTACTCGTTATCACCAAGAGTGCTTCTTGTATTTTTGTATTTTTGTATTCTCAAATCGCATCATACTTGGTACTCGTTCTCACCAAGAGTGCTTCTTGTTATCATACCATTTATAAATATTGTAATATTTGTAACATGTATTTCACCCCCGAGAGTTATAAAACCAAAAACAGTTAAAGAAAAGGGGGAGCATGAACTCACAACTTTGCGTTCCTGCGTCGTAAACTTCACCGGGTTTACTTATCTAGCGTCGTGACCTAGACGTGTTTTATTAACGTTAGTCACTAGACTTGTATCGCACAAGTACAAGTCACTATCTTTCGTATGTGTGTTCTTGTGTTAAAAATAATTTATATTTTTAACTATGTGTCTTACTTATATTATTTTCTCAAAAATAAATATAAGTATCTTGTGTTTGTCTAAGTATGTTGTATGTGTATTTTTGTCTTTTCACTCCTTAGGAGTATTTAATGTGTTTACAAGTCCTAATACACTATTCACGTATAATACATACTACATACACTTAGCACAAAATTTGGTGATAAATAAATATATATATTTTTCTCACAAATATACATACTTAATATCCATTTTTATTCTTGAAGAAATCCTCATTTCTTAAAACAAAAATTTTGGGAAACCTTGGTAAATGCTTTTAGATACATTTTTAGGGAATAAGTTTCTCAAAACTTATATTTTTCTAAGTGTCAAAATTTTATAAAAATTTTGGCAGAGTTTCCCCTAAAAATGGAGG
Source organism: Helianthus tuberosus (assembly GCA_030545235.1). Taxonomy (NCBI): domain Eukaryota; kingdom Viridiplantae; phylum Streptophyta; class Magnoliopsida; order Asterales; family Asteraceae; genus Helianthus; species Helianthus tuberosus. Next base: position 6,183,232 of record CM060409.1, on the reverse strand, counting down.
TTTCCCATGTTTTCAAAACATGTGTTTATTTTCTTTCAAAACATCATCAACAATCAACAATCACACTCTAAACAATATTTCACTTATCAAGTGTATAAACTATACACTTTACTTAATAATATGAACTTGATATTTCACGAAAACATGTAGTAACTTGGTAGAGTATTTAGTAGCCCTAATTACCCTCCAAAATATATTCACTTCCTTTAAAAACTCATTCTTGTAAATGTTGGATGTTTACAACTTGTAAACTCATTTTGCGAAAATGTTTATTTATCACTTCTTCTTGTTTCAAGAGTATTTCTACACTTATTTTGTCACTAAAAATAGTGTAGGTTTAGTAATAAGCATGATCTTTCAAAAATCAACTTTTTAAACTTGGTTCTTTTAGAAAAATCATTCACAAATCTTGGGTCTATAAGTTTACTAGTTCACTTTGTTTAAATCATTTTATTTTTCAAGTTCATGTCTTCACTATAAGATGATTATCTTATGTTGTTACATAATCGTCTTTCTACTTGCTAGATTATGTGTTTAATCACCATCTAGCAAGCTTCATGTGATGATTATCACCATCATCTCAAGAAATCAACAACCAATCATCATTCACATACCAAACAATATCATTTCATCCATATTTCATCATATGTAAGTCTTATGTTTATGATTCAAGTTTATGTCTTTTGATGTTCTTATGATTTTCAACATAATACTTCTTTTAACCAAGCAAAATAGAAGTAAACAAGGGTTTAGATGATCTTACTACTAGCTTGAAGCTAGGGAAGAAACTATGATGAAGATGTAAATGGTGGATAAAAGCTCTTGACGAAGGTCCTTCAAGTTTCAATGCTTCAAGCCTCCTCAGATAAGCTCCATACACCTTCTAGTAACCTTAGAATGGATGAAGATGGGATGAAAATGGTGGTGGTGTGGTGATGAGTGGAGGCCGAGAGCAAGGGGGAAAGGAAGAAGAAGGGTTGAGGTGAAATGTGAAGTGAAGATTATGATTTCTTGGTTTGTTCTTTTATCCTCCAACAAAAGTTTATCCAATGGTTTTCATGTCTTAGGAGTACACAACAAGATCTAATAAACAACTCCATAAAATCTCTAATTAGACATGTGGGGGATCGATTACTAGCATATGGGGGGGGGGTCTAAATGTAAATATTAACCATATAGTTAGTTTATAATCTAAAGCTAAGTATTTAGTTAGGTTATTCAGTTGGTAGATAATTTAGTGCGTGTTAGGGTGTTCGGGGATCATAACTAGCTCAGAAATAAATAAGCAATGCTTCTAATAATATTTTGATGTTCCGGGTAATGTCCGATTGTTCGATTAAATACCGGTTCGTTAAAGTGCTAAATTGTATTATTTAGCGTTCTTTATGTCCCCTTTTGCAACCCTTTTAATTCCCGACACTTAGGGAAATATTCTGGATGATAAACCATGAATTCTGCATAATATATTAAGGTAAAAATGCTGAATTATGGCTGGTTGTAGCTGAATTTAATAAAATTCTGCACTTAAAGTGCGTTTCGGGTGCTTTCTAGTGCTTATTTTAGCTTCTGGAAAGTCTATATATAAACCCTTGTATGTACTCTTGGGTTTTAATGTATTATTGTCGTAGGACCTACACCTAGGCTCCAATTCTATCGTCTAACTGCTTTCTGCAGTTTTGTTGACACAGTGTGTCTTACCGGTGAGTTTACTAATATTTTTCGACGCAACGCTATCATAAAGTAATTCTTATAGTACAACACGTTCATAAATTCACTTGCATGGAATTCAAAAATTAATTTGTATGGTAAACCAGATCATGCATAGTCATTAAAGTACAAATTACTGTTCATTTAGTGTACGGAATGTACGGAGAAGTGACGGTTGTCACAGTCTCCCCCCGTTAAAAGAATTTCGTCCCGAAATTCAAGCGATGCCATTGGTCGCAGGGGAGTTGTGAATTGAATGTGGTCACTTAGGTTCATGATTTGTCTTCATGTTCCCATGTACTATGGGTCATGTTATGGATTCTATCGTACTAAAGTAAATCAATTGTGTCTTTTCTGTGTCTTGTGGACTCTTGGTCCGTAACCTTAACAGGTTTTATAGTATTGTGGACTCTTGGTCCGAAACCTTAACATGTTTTATAGTAATTCTAGTCGTTTGTCATTGACGTGAATCTTATTTGTGGGAACTACGACTGTTCCTTGAGTCAGACTCCTTTAAAGACTAGACACATAGAATGCGTCTCAATCACTACTGATCTTTTTCTGGAAGTTTCGTCTTGTGCGCAGTGGTTCTGATCCCATCACCGGGGATTCAACTTTTTCGTTTTCCAAATCACACTATGCCTTTTCTAGGCAAGGCTCTCATTTTGGTCATACTTCTTGTCTCAAATTCTTACGATTTCTGCCGCTCATCGGCGCAATCCTTTCTGTATCCTGCGGGCTGCCTTGATATGTTCATATATTTGAACGGTTAGCCTCTAGTTTTCCTAAACCCACTTGGGCCAGTAGATTGTTTATTCCCGGTCTCTGATCAACACGACGGGGATCGACTTATTTTGTTTCATCTAAGGCTTCACTCGAAGCAGTTTAAATGGCGGTGTGATAAATACTGTTGTGGGAAAACTCTAGTAAAGGCGAGTGAGTGTCCCAACTTTTTATTAAGTTTATCACACAAGCACGCATCGTGTTCATACAGTCTGCATCGTTCAGTAGCTTAGTTTATCTTCATGGTGTGCTGCAACCCTTGTGATCAGTAAAGGTCGTGCAGCGTTTTCTTTTAGGTAGTGACGTCAAGTTTGCGGCGCGCAATTACTGCATCTAGCTCAAGGTTTCTTCTTATGATTCCTTAATCAATGTGCCGCGTATGCAATGTTGTGGTCTTGTCGCATCGACGTGCAATCAAGACTTCGTCGAGAAACGTCACATAATTGCAACTCTAGCTCCTTAGCTCTTGGTTGCAGGGTTGGCATGAATCTCGTTCTTATCCACTACGTTTCTTAAAGTTCTCACTTCGCGAATTCGAAATCCGCTTTTTGTCATCATAGCATATAACTGTTCTTTTCTCCAAGAGTTGCAAGGCAAATTGCAGCTGTTGCTCATGACCTCCCTTGGTCGTTGGCCATATAAGAATGTAGTCAAATCATGATCTATCCAGGTATGGCTTACACGTTCGATTCATGAGGTCCATGAATATTGTCGATGCATGTGTTAAGCCAAATGGTACGACAAGGATCTCGTAATGCTCGTAGCGAGTCCTAAAGGTCGTTTTTAGGATATTTCCCTTCTCATGTCCTTAACTAAGGATGTCATGTCTTTAATTTCCCTCTGTCTAGCAGCTCTGGCAGTTACCTCGGAGGCTCATGCTTCGCGGACGAAGCTAGTCGGTATGGCGTCATTCGGTACTGGTGCCGCTCCTGGCACGAGATTTATCCTAAACTCCTCTTCGCGCTGTGGAGGTATTCCTGGCAAGTCTTCAGAAAAGGGCTTCTGGAATTCCCTCCATAACGGGGATGTTTTCAGGCTTTATACTTGGATATCCAATCCATGCTGACTATCATATCATGACTTCTCAAGTTAATGGTAACAGGAGGTTCCGGTCTTTTGAGTTCCTAGAATATAATTCCTTACTTGCTTCGTCTACTTAAACAAGCCTTCTATATGCCCATTTCTAAAGGATACGGGACATCTATTTTACTCGAAACTAGGCCAAGCAGTTTCTTAAGTTCAAAGCATGCAAGGTTAAAGTTGATGCCAGTATTAATCCAAAAATGGATGCATAAGGTTGGTTAATAGGGAACGTACCCGTAACCGCATCTGGATCCTGGCGTGCTTTACGAGTTTCGATCGTGAAAACCCTTCCTTGCTTGTTTCTTCCCAGGACAATCTTTCCTAAAGTGCCCCGCTTCACCACATTTGTAGCAACCTGGTATTCTCTTATTTCTTCCATCTGGGTCCTTCGCCCAACAGGCGTCCTTGCTGTGCCCTTCTTTTCCACACTTCCCGCACTTATGCTTCAGATATCGACCTTCATGGTGAAAATTTCATTCCCCGCACCTCGGCTTAGTCCCCGAGTAAATTTTACCACCGGCCTTATTAGTGGCTCCATCAGTTTTCCTGCCATACGGCGGTTTCACTTTCTTTCTTTTGTTTGTTTTAGAGCTTCCATAGCCGACTTGTGAGCCCACCTTTAGGTTCGAAGACTTCCTTTTCTTATTGCCTGATGACTCCACATGAGTCTCTTTCTTGTTATCCTCAGATTCCGAAAATTTCCCCGCACGTAGAGCTTCTTCGGTAAGCGTAACACTTAAATCGATAGCCTCTGCGATGGTTGGAGGCCTTGAGGTAGTAACCAAGCTCCTAATTTGAGGTGCAAGTCCCCAAATGAATCGTTCAGTCCTTTTGAATTCCGGTTTGACTAAGTAGGGGACGACCCTAGACAAGTCGTGAAATCGCTGGACATATTCAGGAATCTTCGGTCCGTCCATTTTCAAACTCCAGAACTCCACCTCAAGCTTCTGGATTTCAGCCCTAGAACAGTATTTCTTTTCCATCATTTCCTTGAGCTCGTCCCAGCTCAGTGTATAAGCAACATCTGCACCAAGGGTCTGAACCTGAAAGTTCCAACAGGAGAGTGCACCATCCAAGAACAACCCTGAGATATAGGTAACACTCTGTTGGGGCGAACAGTTACTCATTCTTAGAATGGAGTCAGTCTTTTCTGCCCAACGAACAAATGCAACGGCAACTCCTGTGCCATCAAACTTCAATGGCCTGCAGCCCAGGAACTGTTTATAGGTGCAGCCAGTTGGAGGGTTATTTCCGGAAGTGCCACCGCTGTGTTTGGAGCGAAGGGCTTCATGTCGTGCAATTGCCTGTGAGATTCGTTCTTGAAGCTCAGCTTCTGTTCTTGGCATCGTACTGGTGTTTGTGTCTCATCTGGGCGTCATTCCTTTTCTGTTAAGAGTACGGGATGGGTTAGACAACATTCCATAATTGTCTATGAGGTACATAGTACCATAAGCCATAATGTAATCACCCAATTTCACGTGTATATATAATCAACAATGTATGAGCGAGGAAACAACTACTGAGCCTTCACGTAGGCTTGGTGACTTGGCTTATTATTTGTAATAGTGTACTCGAGGCTACATCACCTTGGTCATTCAAGTTTTAGTTATTTCCTGCTACATTGGTTTTCTTAGGTCTTTAGCTTTACTGATGTGTATATTTTCCCTTAGATGGGGTTGTTCGTGTAGAGGTGATAGAGAGTGTATCGTCACTGATTGTTTCTGAATGTTATTCCTCTTCTCTTGCTTAAATCTTGTTTCTCAAACGTCTCGTACATGAAGTAACCAAAGTTAGACACGAAGTAGGCAAGACAGCCTTCCTACTTTATAAAGTGCTAAAGCATTGGTCTAGGTTTTGTTCTACCATTTGAAGGTGTGAGCACCTAGATTTTTTTTTGTGTGCAGTGATCGTTAGTTTGGCCCGCCGAGTCTACCAGGATTTCTGTGCACTACAAGTCATTATTACGTGGGCCCACGTAATAATAAATTGTCTTGCACAGTTACCCCAATTTTCTCTCGTCCAAGCAGATGATCAATCAAGGAGGGGACACTACTGTCCTTATACCTCCGTCATGGAAAGGACCATTGCGGTGGTCCATGCGCTAACACTCGTTATCGTTAAGCGCGTATAGGCACGATGATTAGATGGAATAGGAATAGAGAGAATTCCTAGTAGTTGGAGGGGCACCTTCAAGATGGATACTTCATCCTCCTTTTTCTGGTCAAGTGCGTCGTCAATCTTGCTTCACATAAGCCGCAGGGATCTCGTCCCGTTGATTTAAGAATTCATTCAAGGTTGCCGCCTCTGCCTCGTCATCATTACTGTAGTCAGGCACTTTCACGATCGAGAGGGAAGAGCAGCCATCTCCTACGGAAGCAAGCTCAGAATTCTTGTCTGGTAATCACTCTAGCTATGAGCTTTGCAATGAACGCGAGGTCGATAGCTTCGTCGTGCGAGTTATGTATAGTGACAGGAGTTGGAGTCGAACGTACCTTATTCATGTCAATAATCATTCCGTACGCTTATTTGTATGTATTCACGTCAATATTTAGTCCGTACACTTATTCGTATATATGTATATCAACAACTAATATGCTACTTAGCATAAACAAGCGATTTGATGCATTATATCACGTATAACTCTCGTTTTTTTGGGGGGTCATTTTTCTAGTTGTCGCTTTACGGCAAAAACACTACTTGGTACTAGTTATCACCAAGAGTGTATTTTATCTTTGGCAAGTCTAACTTTTGTAGACTATGCCTTAATTGGCACCTTATCTTGAGGGTATTCCCTACCAATGTCCTTGCCTCGTCTCTTATTGAAAAGTGTTTGACTCGTGGATCTTGGCGCTTACGTGAATGCAATGAAAACCTTTATGGTAAAAAGTTTTTGTGAGAGAACTCTAGTGATTGTAGTCTAGACTCGAGAAGGAATCCTAGTTCACTACAATCGAAGCTCTGATACCAAACTGTCACACCCTGTCTTTTGCGGAAGCGTATGATGTGTGACTGGTTTAATATCATTGCATTCAATCGTAATAAACAACTACATGATCAAAACGATGCTCATCCATTCATGAAAATTTGAGTATTACAAACACTTGTTATTTAAGTTTTTAAAACACAACCTTCGTCTAGGTTACAATTCAACAAAAGTGGATGACATCTAAACTTGAAGTCTACTTCTAGTTACGACACTTGCGCCCAAGATCCATCCTGTCACCTGAAATACATGTATTTTTGGAAAACATCAACATAAAGTTGAGCGAGTTCATGCGTTTTGCATACCTTGTATGAAACATGGTATGCATCTTGTATAAATAAAGTATTCTTATGAAATAACGTATTCTTGTGAAATAACGTATTCTTGTTAAAATCCAGTTTTCATGTATAAATCAAGTGTTCTCGTGTACACCACGTACTCATGTAAAAATCAGGTATTCTTGTGTAAATCTTTGAGAGACTTTAAGGCACAGGGAGCACTCGTGATGGCTCCTTTAAGGCATGTGAGGACATAGGGAGTACTTGTTATGACTCCTTTCGGACATGGGGAGTACTTGTTATGACTCCTTTACTGTGTCGATTACCCTCGACTGTGTCAATTTCCCTTGACTGTGTCGATTTCCCTGGACTGTGTCGATTAACCTCGACTGCATCGATTAACCTCGACCGGGACTCCGAAGCACTACTAGGTACTAGTTGTGACCATGAGTGGGGCTCGGCCGTACCCGTTAGATCTAACCCTCGTCCCTGATGAATGTTTTTAATGGCCTGGTACTAGTGTTCACCAAGACTTTATGGCATTTTTAGTATTATGTCTGTGCTCACATGATCTAGTATTTCCAAGGCATCTCTTAAAACGCATCATACTTGGTACTCGTTATCACCAAGAGTGCTTCTTGTATTTTTGTATTCTCAAATCGCATCATACTTGGTACTCGTTCTCACCAAGAGTGCTTCTTGTATTTTTGTATTCTCAAATCGCATCATACTTGGTACTTGTTCTCACCAAGAGTGCTTTTTGTTATCATACCATTTATAAATATTGTAATATTTGTAACATGTATTTCACCCCCGAGAGTTTTAAAACCAAAAACAGTTAAAGAAAAGGGGGAGCATGAACTCACAACTTTGCGTTCCTGCGTCGTAAACTTCACCGGGTTTACTTATCTAGCGTCGTGACCTAGACGTGTTTTATTAACGTTAGTCACTAGACTTGTATCGCACAAGTACAAGTCACTATCTTTCGTATGTGTGTTCTTGTGTTAAAAATAATTTATATTTTTAACTATGTGTCTTACTTATATTATTTTCTCAAAAATAAATATAAGTATCTTGTGTTTGTCTATGTATGTTGTATGTGTATTTTTGTCTTTTCACTCCTTAGGAGTATTTAATGTGTTTACAAGTCCTAATACACTATTCACGTATAATACATACTACATACACTTAGCACAAAATTTGGTGATAAATAAATATATATATTTTTCTCACAAATATACATACTTAATATCCATTTTTATTCTTGAAGAAATCCTCATTTCTTAACACAAAAATTTTGGGAAACCTTGGCAAATGCTTTTAGATACATTTTAGGGAATAAGTTTCTCAAAACTTATATTTTTCTAAGTGTCAAAATTTTATAAAAATTTTGGCAGAGTTTCCCCTAAAAATGGAGGTTTCCCATGTTTTCAAAACATGTGCTTATTTTCTTTCAAAACATCATCAACAATCAACAATCACACTCTAAACAATATTTCACTTATCAAGTGTATAAACTATACACTTTACTTAATAATATGAACTTGATATTTCACGAAAACATGTAGTAACTTGGTAGAGTATTTAGTAGCCCTAATTACCCTCCAAAATATATTCACTTCCTTTAAAAACTCATTCTTGTAAATGTTGGATGTTTACAACTTGTAAACTCATTTTGCGAAAATGTTTATTTATCACTTCTTCTTGTTTCAAGAGTATTTCTACACTTATTTTGTCACTAAAAATAGTGTAGGTTTAGTAATAAGCATGATCTTTCAAAAATCAACTTTTTAAACTTGGTTCTTTTAGAAAAATCATTCACAAATCTTGGGTCTATAAGTTTACTAGTTCACTTTGTTTAAATCATTTTATTTTTCAAGTTCATGTCTTCACTATAAGATGATTATCTTATGTTGTTACATAATCGTCTTTCTACTTGCTAGATTATGTGTTTAATCACCATCCAGCAAGCTTCAGGTGATGATTATCACCATCATCTTAAGAAATCAACAAACAACCATCATTCACATACCAAACAATATCATTTCATCCATATTTCATCATATGTAAGTCTTATGTTTACGATTCAAGTTTATGTCTTTTGATGTTCTTATGATTTTCAACATAATACTTCTTTTAACCAAGCAAAATAGAAGTAAACAAGGGTTTAGATGATCTTACTACTAGCTTGAAGCTAGGGAAGAAACTATGATGAAGATGTAAATGGTGGATAAAAGCTCTTGATGAAGGTCCTTCAAGTTTCAATGCTTCAAGCCTCCTTAGATAAGCTCCATACACCTTCTAGTAACCTTAGAATGGATGAAGATGGGATGAAAATGGTGGTGGTGGTGTGGTGATGAGTGGAGGCCGAGAGCAAGGGGGAAAATAAGAAGAAGGGTTGAGGTGAAATGTGAAGTGAAGATTATGATTTCTTGGTTTGTTCTTTTATCCTCCAACAAAAGTTTATCCAATGGTTTTCATGTCTTAGGAGTACACAACAAGATCTAATAAACAACTCCATAAAATCTCTAATTAGACATGTGGGGGATCGATTACTAGCATATGGGGGGGGGGTCTAAATGTAAATATTAACCATATAGTTAGTTTATAATCTAAAGCTAAGTATTTAGTTAGGTTATTCAGTTGGTAGATATTTTAGTGGGTACTAGGGTGTTCGGGGATCATAACTAGCTCAGAAATAAATAAGCAATGCTTCTAATAATATTTTGATGTTCCGGGTAATGTCCGATTGTTTGGTTAAATACCGGTTCGTTAAAGTGCTAAATTGTATTATTTAGCGTTCTTTATGTCCCCTTTTGCAACCCTTTTAATTCCCGACACTTAGGGAAATATTCTGGATGATAAACCATGAATTCTGCATAATATATTAAGGTAAAAATGCTGAATTATGGCTGGTTGTAGCTGAATTTAATAAAATTCTGCACTTAAAGTGCGTTTCGGGTGCTTTCTAGTGCTTATTTTAGCTTCCGGAAAGTCTATATATAAACCCTTGTATGTACTCTTGGGTTTAAATGTATTCTTGTCGTAGGACCTACACCTAGGCTCCAATTCTATCGTCTAACTGCTTTCTGCAGTTTTGTTGACACAGTGTGTCTTACCGGTGAGTTTACTAATATTTTTCGACGCAACGCTATCATAAAGTAATTCTTATAGTACAACACGTGCATGAATTCACTTGCATGGAATTCAAAAATCAATTTGTTTGGTAAACCAGATCATGCATTGTCATTAAAGTACAAATTACTGTTCATTTAGTGTACGGAATGTACGGAGAAGTGACGGTTGTCACAGAAAATCCAAGTTTGGTGAGGCTTGGATGACAGTTTTCCACAAATAAAAATCCGGACTTGCCGGAGCTCCCAAGTTGGTAATCGTGGAGCAGGAATCGGCATCTTTCTACATGTGGTATTTTAACCTGGTAGTTGTTCTTAGAATTGTTATATTTTTTAAAGTGATTTTGGTAGATAAGTGAACCTACAAGTGGTTGAAGAAGGTTTTCACTTAAAAATGGTTAATCAAGGTCATTAGGTTGAACTTGATTTGATCATTCATACAAATGGTTGAAAGACAAGGTGATGAACAAAAACCCTAATTTTACAAGTGATAAAATCAACAAAACTTATTTTCCAGAAAAACCATTTGATTAAAACAAACTTAAGTGTTTTGAAATCATAATGGAAAATAGTTTGTTGTGAGGGGGAGTTCTGATTGTTTATGCCAAGTGGACGGCGAATTGAAATAATTCGATATCAGTTGTCACTTTACTTGTACAGTTTGTTTTCAAATTTCCTTTAAATGATTTTGAATTTTAGGGGGAGTAAAAAATTTCAGAAAATCCAAAAACATTTGAAAATTTGAAAAAGGCAAAAACATGATAAAATAAAAAATGAGTCTTGTTGTATAAAAGAGGAAATGATAGTACATCAGTGGACGATCACAGCATGCTAAAGAATTGGAAAGTTAAAATGTGATAAACGGTCTCACTGATGATGTGCCAGTAGGTTTTTACACATTTAGTAGATTGTGACGAGATATAAACCTAAATTCAAACTTGCTTATATTGTGGGGAACATCTCTTGGATATATGGGTAACCCCCGAAATCTTGTTTGAAAGGTCCCTCTTTCTGAGATACTAGGTCTTTATGCTCAGTGATATCTGGGGTATTATCCCGGGACTTATGATTTTGCAGAAGCAATGGCCTAGTCCCCGGAGAATACTTTACGCTTGCTTGAAATATAGCCAACCTCAGCATAAAAAATATGAAACATTGAAAAATGTTAATCATGTGTTGTTGAAGAAAAGATCCTCTAAAGGGGACACACCAAAAGTCGAAGCCGTCATCTCTCTGCTGAACGGAAGTTCTGACCTGAGCTCTCACGGCCCTCGCAATATAACCCCTTACAGATATCATCTAGGTATATTCACCTGTAAGACTGAATATTGGGATCTGGATACGGGAGTATATTCTGAGGTGGGACACGCGAATAAGTTTAAGTGCTTAAGACATTAATCTCGTATCTCGAAACAGTTGAACTTTGTGTGAAAATTTAAGTGGATCAGTATACTGACAATCTAAGTAAATCGTTTAGAACTTAAAATGCTTAAAGCTTAACGGTGTTGGTGATTTGTCTCATAAACTGATATGAACCTCTTACACAAACTCACAAAAATATTGTCTGTAAATATTTCTTTACCGCATTCCATTTTACTCAAAATCCAAAAAGATTTTAGTGTGTTTTAGCATAAATTTTGAAAAAATTCAAAAAGATTTTCGACAACTGTTGTTGGAAAGCTGATCTTCAAAATTCCAAGTGCTAAACATGATGAGCATTGAGTGAGGGGGAGTCTGTTCAAAATGAATAAAAAGAAAATGTTTTGTTTTCAAGTCGTTCTTCAGATTCTAAAATTGTTAAATCATTCTGGATTGAAATTTCAAGTGTTGAGTTGAGTTTGTAAAGTGGTTAGTGGATTAAAAATTTGTAAAATGTTAAATTTGTGAAATTTATTGTGAGGTAGAGTTCTGTGCAGGTTAGAGCCAGAAATCGATCCTAAGATTGTGGAAAAGAGTAGAGCCAATCATGATCTTGGAACAAAATTCGAGGGAGAGGTTACTTGTTGGTGCAGAAGTAAAGAGAAGAGAGAGATTTGAGGAAGCTTTACAGTGTCAGATACTTCAAAAGGTTCGAGAGGACTGATAAAGACTGAAGACGCGAAGACTCGACACTTAAGACTCGTCAACATCCAAGGGGGAGTCTGTTGGTGCATACGTCTGTCGACTTCGTCTTGTATCGAGTCTTGTAGTGTATCAGATAGACCAGGGCGCGCAAAACGAGAAAATGAGTTAAATGGTGATTTCGCTTGAAATGACACACTTGTCATTTCAAACGAAATTAACATATTAATCTCGCTTGAAGCTGATTTCGCTTGAGATGAGTTATTCCGTTTGAGTGTAATTCCGCTTGAGACATGTTCAAGCGGAATTAGCTGCCCTATAAATAGGTTTGTCTGATTTCGTTTGAGAGGATTGATTCATGTGTGTTTCCGAAGCCGAAGTGCTGCCGAAGTCTCGTTTTGTTGTAAAACTTTGTCAGATTAATCAGAAAGACTATTAAATTGAATATCTTGCTGAATCACACACAATATGTCTGTTTCCACCTTTCATATTGTGTAGAATGCCTCTGATTGACTCGTTTCGGGTCCGTTCACGATCCTACAAAAATGACAGTTATAGGCGGTTAGAATTGGAGGGAATAACCACCCTTTGAATCGGTGCCTCCCAACCATCATAACCACTCAAATATCTCGAATATACATATAAGTAACATAAACTAAGTTAAGTACATATAATAATACGAATAATTATGTATATATTGTCTAATAAACACAAGATCACATCGCGATTTGGTAAGTGTAACTAAACACGTGAATCATGTGCGTTCTTCTTTAAAGTTGTTGCATGAATAAAGAAAAGAAATTCACAACAGCCATTACTTTACAGCAAAACCTGTATGATTGTGAACTGATAAGGTGATGCATGATAACTTTGTGGATTTTTTTATTTAATTTTATTATAGGTATTCCAATATTTTCATCCATAAACTTTATTTGCAATAGTTTTTACAGTTTTATTCAAGGCATTTAAAATATACCTTTTTTATTATTTAACAGTGTATAAGAAACATTTTTGCAAAGCACGTTTGAGATATAAATATAAAGTATACGACTTATGATTTGCATGCATGAGTATATATATATTAAAGACGACGATGAATGTTTAGAAGTAGTTAATTGGTGAAATCCAAATTAAAATCATCATGTATATCCCAAAGAACTTCGGGAATGTAGGTCAGTTTCCCACATCTGATAACGAATTCTTCGAAAGGAAGTTTTTTCTCCATTCTTCAAACAAATCAGCTGGAACATCCGACGAATCACGATTATTCAATCTTTCGTCGATTTCATCCACGTTGTCTTCAACCAGTCTTCATCGAATGGATTGAACTCAGTACCGTCTTCTCGAACATACTTCGACTTCTCGACATCGCCTTCAAACACTATTTCGTCAAGACCATCCAAGTTTGTTGCATCGGGTTCACTTGGAGTCTCGTCAATTGCAGTATCATCGACTACCTTCATATCTATTAACCTCAAAATCTATTCATCCGTCATATCAGAAATAAACTCCCCATCTTCTAAGTCTTCTCGATTAATAGAAGGGCATGCTTGCACGTCAACATTAGCTGAGCTTGACGTTACATTTGCACCAGCCGTTGAACTTTCGGGAGGACATTCTTGCAACGCAATACCGCTTTCCAGTTGTTCAACATCATCCTTTGAACCACCTGACGTGCCTTGAGTTGTTACATTCTGCTAAGGCTGATAAACGATGATCTGAGTTGAAGCAGATGCCCCTTGTGGATCAAAAGAGGCTGACGCATCAGGATTGCCTTGATCTTCGCTGTCGTGATCACGCTTTCGCTGAACTTCTTGTGCTTTGCATCTATCAGTCCACATGATGTTCACCCTTTTTCTACTTATCTCAGAAGCATCCTTAATCGACTTGAAATGATCCACCAATGTTGTGTTTCTGCTATCGTACCAATTCTTCATAAAATCATGCCATTCAGCCAGTCGATCAGCAGATTGCTTCACAACAATACATTGTTCTTTCACTCGATTCAGCTCAATACCACGAGTGTTGTCAGCAGCTCGCATTTATAACAATTGCCTTGCACGTTCATCTTCGGCAGCCTTCAAACGTTCATTTTCAGCTCGGAGTTCTGCTATTTCAGCTTGTTGCTTGCTCACAGTTTCTTTTAACGTGTTTATCTCCAACTGTTGTTTGAGCACCATGTTTCTGTTTGCAAACATAAACTCTGTATGCCGATTGATTTGACCTACAGCAGCTTGTAATTGAGAGAACAAAAATTCTACGTTTTCATCCGGTCCCATTTATGAGAATAATCTACCTCGGCTTTCTAAGCTTCGCTGATAAGCTTCAGATCTATATTGCTGACTAGAGGAGCTCCAACTTGTTGTGGTTCAGCTGGTGGAGTCACGACTGGAGTCTCAAGAGCAGTTGTAGCTATTGGAGGTGGTTGAGATGCTTCAGAAAGTGAGGTCATCATTGCTGTAGTTTCCTCAGCAGTGAAGGCAAACTGAGGATTGGCCTCTGCTTCCTGAACAGGTTCAGCAATTGTTTCCTTTTGTACAGTGTAGGATCGGTTTTGACTCCCGAACGATTGAGTATGACACGTGCGATGTGCGGAATCCATGCACGTGCGTGGACCGAACACAAGAACATACTATAATATGTAATTCGATTAGAATATATGAAAACGTACAATGAACTGTGAATCACCTTTTGCCTTTCTCTCTCTTCTTTCTCTCTCTAGCTCCTATGCTCCCAATGTTACAAATGGCAAAAGTTTTAAACTAAAACCCTAACTCCTTTATTTATAGGCAAAGGATATAAGGAAAGTTTTCTTATTTACAATAATGCCACCTTGCCCTTTTTCCTAAATATTACACTATAAAATCTTGTTTTCTTTAGTTTCTTGCTACAGACTGGATTGACGAAGGCGATAGACATATCTACACTCACAGACTCTCCCTAGGATATTGCCGCAGTCAATCTCGTAGCGTCTTGTCTTTCTCTCTCTCTAAGTCTTCTTGAAGCTTTATCATCTTCAGCATTCACAGACTCCCTCTTGCTTGAACAGACTCCCCGTGGATCTGTCTTAAGCTCCCCCTGTTGGTAGATTCTTTTCCTTCAGGCTCCCCCATTCGTCAAGCTTCCGTGCTTTTGGGATCTACACCTGGCTTTTCGGATAAAATCTCCCCCTTGCGTCCAGCTCGTCTTCAGACCACCCCTTAGACTCGGCTATCGGAATCGTAATCTGGTACAACATCTGTAATTTTTCAAACATTTATAAGTGACAACGTTTTGAATATCCAGGATTGAAAACCGGGCTCTCTCAACATAAGTAAAACATTTTGACAGTGAAATGACCTGGCTTTCAAAAACTTTTAATCAAGAACCTGGCTCTTTTTCACAAATATAACAATAAGAATATATCTAGGATTACTTGACTTACTCCCCCTATCAGATTGCTTAATAGATTCGACAATTTAAGAATCCAAATCCCTCACAGATAATCATCCTAGTCCAAATTAATGACCTTGGAGACTTTACAAACTGTTTTTGATTTTTGATTTTAAAACTACAAGTTTCAAGTTAATGAAATTGTTTATTTTCAGAAACACGTTCTGCATACTCAGATTTTGAAACTCAACTCTTAGACATCGGTTGTCAAAAATAAAGTAGACACAAAATCTTTTTGTATTTTTCTGAAACATAAAGCAGCAAAGAAATATTTACAAACATATTTACAGACAATATTTTTGTTTGAGTTCGTGTCAGAGGATCATATCAGTTTATGACACATCACTAGCACCGTTGAGCGTTAAACACTTTAAGTTCTAAACGATTCACTTAGATTGTCAGTATACTAATCCACTTAAATTTTCACACAAAGTTCAATTGATTTGAGATACGGAATTAGTGTTTTAAGGACTTAACTTATTCGCGTGTCCCACCTCAGAATATACTCCCGTATCAAGATTCCCTAGATTCAGTCTTACATGTGAGTATACCAATTTGATATCTGTTCTCTGGGTTAGTGCGAGACCTTGAGAGCTCAGGTATGAACTACCGTTCAATCAAAGAGATGAAGGCTCGACTTTAGGTGTGTTCCCCTTGGGAATCTTCTTTACAGCTGCACTTAAATTACATCTTTCGATAATTTTCAATTTTTATGCAGAGGGTAAGCTTTTAAAGCGCGTAAAGTATTATACGAGGTCTAGGCCATTGCTTCCGCAATATCAGAAGACCAGGTATAATACTCCAGATATCAAACAGTATAAAGACCTAGTATCTCAGAATCAGGCAATCTCTCAAACAAGATTTCGGGGGTTACCCATATATCCGAGAGATGTTCCCCACGAGATAAGAAAGTATTTGATATTTAGGTTTATATCTCGAAAACAATCTACTAAGCGTGTAAAAACCTACTGGCATATCATCAGTGAGACCGTTTATCACATTTATCTTTCCATTTCTTTAGTGTACTGTGATTGTATACTGATGTACTATCATTTCCTCTTTTTACACACAACTCATTTTCAATTTTATCATGTTTTTTTGCTTTTTCAAATTATCAAATGTTTTTGGATTTTCTGACAACGCTTACTCCCCCTAAAATTCAAAACATTTAAAGAAAATCTGATAACTGATACTGATAGCTTTGTCTCGCCATCCATTTTCTGCTTCACATGCTCTGTTTTGTAGAAAATATATACCCCCATGATTTACAACACATTGATATTTTACAGTTTGAAAATCATTTTTCATTCTTGTGAAATTAATCATGTTTATTCAGCCGTGAGGGTTTCGGCATATTCACTTAACATATTTTTGTAAATTTTTTATTTTTCAATTTTTGACAAAATAAAAACGTATTTTTGGATTTTAAATTTTTTTCAATTTTTAGAGTTTTAGAAATATAGTTTATTTATGTACAAAAATGAACAAACTCCCTGATTCAGTTGCTGGGACCAGCAGCCTCCTTCTCTTGTGCCAGGCTGCTCTTATACTCTTCTTGTTGACATTCAGATTTCTTGAGCACCTGCACATTCAATATATTCAATTACTTGAAAAATTTAGCCCAGGTCTGTTTGACATTAGGCATTTCAACACAATATGATTCATTCAACTTCGGAAAATCTTTATCATTTTTCACAAATGTATTTTCATTCCTATTATCATTCACATGAACCGTTTGTTTCTTTTCCACCCAAGTTTGTCCTTTAAACACACTTCTTTTGTAAAAATGTGTATCATTCTGAGTGTTTTGACTTTGAAAAACAACTTTTGGTTTCCAAAACTGGTTTGGTTTCGTTGCATCAACAGTTGTTTTTCAACTTTGTGTTGTTCTAAATCTGGGTGTCACTGGTTTCCATGTTTGTTGTGAGTCAACCTTGGTTGACTTCTAATTCACAACATTAGACTTCTTTTTCTTTTCAACATCAACAGGTTTCGGATTTGGACACTTGTGAGCAAGATGTCCAGTTTGATTACATTTAAAGCATGTTCACTTGGACATATCTTTAACCTGTTGTTGTTGCTTTTTCTTTTGAGCATAGAACTCTTCATTAGACTGTCATCTAAATTGGAGTTCTTTCTCTTCCTCAGAACTTGTTCCATGAACAAAGTTCATCTTTTGCTGATAATTTGACGTTTCATTTCTTTTCCAATTTTGTTTCTTTTTATAACCCAACCCAGCCTTCATGCTTTTCTTTTTGTAACTAGGTTTGTTATAAAAAGTTTTGTGACTCTTTCCAGCAAACTTTGAAATCTCGGATTTTTCAATTTCAATCATCTTGAACACTTTGTCAATCTTTTCTGAAATCACATTCTGAATCAGGAATTCAATATCTGAGAATAACTTGTCCGATCCAATCATGGTATAAACCAATCATTTTGAATCATCATTTGTATTTTTCTCAGATTTTGAGTTTTTCAGATAACCTTCATGAAAACTACCTTCATTTTCATCCTGTGATTCAGATTTATCTGTTTCAATCGACTCTTCTTTCAAAACACTTTCAACGACCTTACCTACCGCCTCTGAATCACTGGAATTATCAGATTTGGAATAGGTTACGTCAATATTATCTTGCAATTGATCAACCATGTTGAAAGCTTTTTCCACCTTTTCGTCATCATAGAATGTGAATTTTTCCTCAAACGGTGGTGGAACCTGAAGATACTCTGAGCCAATTCCTTTCTTGTTTTGCTCAGAATCTTTACCATCCGGTTTTAGATTGAAAATGCATTCAAGAACATATGATGAAGCGTGATAACTGTGTAATTTGTTATTATCTTGTTCTAAATCAGCTATTTTACGCTTTAGCTTAGCAACATCTTCAATGTAAGAATTTACAACTTGTTTAATTTCATACTGTCGCTTAAGCGTATCAGATGTTTCAGAACAATGTTTCAATCTCGATTGAATAAGTTTCATTTTACTCTTCACGTTTTCATATGATTCTTTTGTGATATGATATGCAAGTTTTATTAAATTATACTCCTTTTTTATTTCTTGAAAATCATTTTCTTTTTACAAACATTCTTCTGTCATTTTTGAAACATTTTCTTTCAAAATCTCATTTTCTTTTTCTAAACTCTTGCATTTTTGTGTTATATTTTCATCATTATCTTTCAAAACCTTTTCATTTTCTAACATTTCTTTGCATTTTTCTTTGAATTTTTTTTCGATTTTAGTGAATTCTAGATCTCTAGTTCTGAATTTTTCATCTTTTTCAGTATAAGCAATGCACATTCCCATGCATTTCTTGCACTGTTCAACAGTTTTATTTAAGACTCCAGAATCAGTTGACGTATTTACCTCAATGATTAGCTCCTCGGCTTTCTCTGCCGTCTCTGTCTGATCAGCTCACTTCTTTTGCTGTTCCTCACCAACACCAGTACCATCATCCTCTTCAACCGATCTTTCAATCTTCATACCATCCTCTCCTTTCTTCTTCAGATAATCTTCATTTTGCTGTTCTTCAGTAACAGCTTCTTCTTCCTTTTCACCTTCACTCTTCTGCTCCTCAGCAACATTCTTCAAATCATCCACCAAACTTTCAACATTCTTCTTCATCCTCTCTTCATCTCTCTGTCTTAGACTCGCTGTCATCACATCTCTGATGATTTTATCCAGCTTTTTCTCATAATGTTTATCTTTCGCAACATTTGAATAGTACTCGCCAGATAGAGGGATTGGTGCAAGAACGTCGTCATACACTACTTCCTTTCTATGGACAACTGGTTCTCCTTTGCTGTTGACATAACATTCTCGTTTCTTGTCATACCTTCCATAATTCTTCGCTTCTTAATATTCTTTCTCCATCTCTTCAATTCGATACCCAACAATAGATCTTTCTCTATATGTCTTCTCTTTCAGAATCTCTTCTTTTGTTTTCTCTTTCACAACATCAACAAATGCACCATGTTTATTCGTTAATTCGGTTTTGTCGAGTGCTGTGAACGTGTAACCGACAGCATCTTCTTCAGGAAGAACTTCACTCCAGTTATACCCTTCATCATCTTGGATCACAACTGTAACACCTCGTAAAATCACGACCAATATAATGAGGACACGTGTCATGGACTTTAATCGTGTAAGGAATTGTTTTTGAGGGACTAAAATTGTCAAACAATGTAAATATGTTAGTAAAAGGATCCAAAGTGTCAACATGCCATTCTTGTGCCTCTGATTGACCTCGTACGACGTTCGTATTCATTAATGAATAATTTGTCGAACATTGGAAGTCGTTTGTGCTTAAAATAAGGATCTTACGAAACATAGGGGTTAAAAGTGTCAACATGTTAAATGTTACCTCTGAGTGACCTTTTAACGATCCCAAAAACATTGTAATAATTGTATATTTTGCTCTCAAGAATTTTGTATATTAATTTCATGGAGTTTTGAAGAAAACAAGATTTTTCGGGTGATCGTATAACTAACCGGGAGCTTAACGGAGTTAAAATATGACCCAAGGCCCTTAAAAGTTAACTATGGGGGCTATAAATGCAATAAATGAAAGTTAAATAAACTTAATATGGACCAGGGACCGAAATTTCAAAGTCTGAAACTTGTTTTCCGGTTAAAGAGGAGCCACGCGGCCCGCGTGAGAAGTGCCAGCAGCAGCAGATAAGGACAGCAGCTGCATGTTCAGCCAGTTCCACCGCCTTTGCATGCTAAATTTCGATACCAGGGACTGTGCCAACAGTTTTTCATGCACTAGGGACACCTGATAACATCTGTGACCAATGTAGGGACATGTGGAGTGATCATATGAAGTGGAAATTGCTATATAAAGGACTTGTAGTTCACTTGTTCATTTGCACAATTCAATTTTACATCAAAAACTCATTCTCTGGAGTCCCTTGGAGCTCTAGGAAGCTTTCCTCAGTTTATATTTCGTGCTAAGAGTCCTTGTAAGCATTCTTAGCCTCTCTAGTTTAAGTTTTATTAGCTTAATGACCAAAAGTCAAAGCTATCGTAATTAAGCTTTGACTTAGTGATTAATCACTAATGGTCCAGCCATTATTTGATTTAAAAATGAATATGAGTGGGTAATTATGTAGGTAATAAACCCTTAAAAGGGCACCTACTGATTTTCACTCTAACTTGGTCAATTGTCGGGTCAAACTTATTATTAAAAAGTCAACAGAATCCATTTTTGCAAATAAATTCATAACTGATAATGTAGAAGTTATGGAACATGTTTAAACACTAAAATAACTTGGTAAATAATATAAGAACATATTTAGGCATGTTTAACCCGACAATTCTGAGTTTAGGCTCGGTTCGGAACCGAAAGTCGCAAAAGTAGACTTTTGCTTTGACTTTTAGTTCTGACCCGATTTAGTTTGTTTTAGTTATGCCTTAGGGTTCTTTTAGGACCATATTATAGGTTAGTATAACCCTCTGTGGTTATACAACTTGGTTCCATAGAAATCCTAGTTCATTGCATGTTTCCGTTAAATGCTTAAAAGTTGACCATTATGCCCTTTTGTTATTAAAATGAGATTTTTGAAAATGTGAGAGGACAAAAACCTTTATTACTGATTTATAAGCATGTCCTAAAAATTTGACATCAGTTTATGGTCTAAATTAAGAGTTATGCTCGATATCGTAAATTAAAGTCTTTTAATTAATTAAATGGCATTTTTAGTATAAATCACATTCAAACCCAATTTTTGTCACCAAACTTTATACCTACTGATATAATATAATATTTAGGGATTTTTGGAAATTTTTGCCAAATTTTAAACTGATTATATTATAGAGTTTTAATGTAAATTCGGTATTGATGAAATTGCCCTTTTCTTTGATAAAATGAGTTTTACATAACATTTTGCTACCAAACCTTTTCCTACTAATTTTTTATGTTAAATAAAATATTTTAAACTTTATAAACTGATCAAAAACTCAGATTTCTTTAAATAACCCGAAAATCGCCAAATACCGATTTTTACGCTTTTAAAACGCATAGTATGGGTTAAAACTATATTTGGCACCTAAAACTCATTACCTACTGATATTATAAGTAAATTTTTATACTTTAACAGTAAGTAAAAGTTTTGAAATCAGATTTCCAAATTTGACCCTTAAAGCTTATGTGAAATGACCAAAATGCCCCTACGGTGCATAGTTTGGCTATAAATGATAAATTTCACATATATTCAATATCTTACTAATATAACTTGTAAAAAAATAAATATTTTTACTAATCGTTTTAGACCAGAACCTCAGATTGTTATCTAACCTCTTTTATAACCTTTAAAATGACCAAAATACCCCTACGGGGCTTAAATTGATTTTAAATTCGTTTTGGGCATAATGGAAGGTATACTACTGATATCACAACATATTAAAAGCATATTAACTTGTGGAACTTGTTCATGACTCATTTGGTTACCCGTTATGCATTCTTCGCGTTTGGTACGGTTTATGTAACTAGTTTGCATAAATTAAACGAAACGGGTCAAACCATATCATTTTTATTTAAAAATCCAGAATGTGTTTAGTTTACCTATACTATACAAGTCTTCATACTTGTCGGGTCTAAATCACATTCTAATCCGGTCTTCGCTTAATCTTGCGTTTTGAACCGTAAACCTTTCATTAAAACTAACCGGTCTAAGTTTAAACTTAAGTAAGACCCGTTAGGAATCTAATAGGTTATTAAAACCTTCATTCCAGATTTAGGAGCCCAGTAAAAGCTATTTGCACTTGCTGATTGTTATACGGCTGAGATTAAATTATATTTTTGCTCAGGTAAATACTTTTAACTTATTTTCCATTATACGGGCTTGGGATACGGTATTATAATAATATTGCTTGGTCGGGTATGTAGTTATTTAAATCGAATTGTGATTAATACATTTACATAACCCGTTTTAATCTGTTTTGTTTGATGCAATGCCTTTGGGGGGTTAATGACCATGTCCTAGATATCCTCGGCTCATTTATTAGAAATGGCCATGGCTTAAGCACGAGGTGTAGGCATACACCTGACAGTTGCGTATGTATAAACGATATCTCACTCTCTTATCGGCATATACTTATGGTGTGTCAATTAATCTAATCCGGCTTTTCTAACCGTGTCCTGAATGGACGACAAACATGTAAAACTGTATACAAGATTATTTTTAAAATAATTGTCCCAAGTTATAAAAGATTATTTGTGCCTTGTGCATTTAAATCAATTTTCTTAAACATTTTCAAAATGATTCGGTTAATTGTATTTACCAGTGTAAACTGACGTATTTTCCAAAAAGGTTAAGTGCAGGTACTAAGCGAAATGGGCTGGCTACTCCTAGTGTAAAATAAAGAGTCTTGCAAGCTTTTGATGCTTAAATTTGTTGAACATTACTTCTTTTATTTTAGATCCGCCTGTGGATCTTTTTACAACCCGTTGTGTAATACTTTATGTTACTTTCGAATCAGTTTGTAATATTATTACTTTAGACTTCCGCTGTGCATTTAAACTGTGATTATTGACCATGATGATATCAACTACGTCATGATACTCCCCACCGGGCCCACTGGTAATACATGGAAATATCGGGGTGTGATAGGTTGGTATCAGAGCCAACATTGAGTGAATTAAACACTAGCCTTTTGTGTTTAATCTCAATGACACAGTTTCACATTCCTTGACTTCCGAGTCTAGGCAAAGGACTTAGGACTAATCCTAATCTTATTTATTTGGTCCTTTATTGTTTTTCCTTTGTTGTTTCTTTTGTTGGTTTTGACAGGAACAAGAAAATGCCACCGCGTATCAGAGGAAGAGGTAGAGGCGGAAAAGCCCCAGTTTTCACAAGTCATGACCACGAGGCCGGACCATCACACCGGCGAACTCCTTCAGCAACCATGAGCTCTAATCCTCAAGAAGACTGGAGAACGTATTTGGAACCCGCGAGGCGTTCAGTCTCGCTTAGCTCTTCGCCCTCGTATCACTACTCCTTTGGGCCGCAATCAAAAAATGAGCCCAATGATTCTCACCATTCCTTCCTTCCATTGCAACGGTCGAGTTCACACCGGGCTTTTCAGGACCCCGACCCCATACTTTCAGAGACGGTTCAACCCGGCGAACGTGAGTGAAGAACCAATGGGCCATAACCCATTGGGACCAGAAGACCACTTTCCTGGAGCCCAGGATATGGATATGGATATGGAAGAGGATCCAGATCCAGAGCCTGCCGAGCCACCAACAGGGACGCCCACGCATCCCATAGAGATTTCAGACGGATCATCTTTCCATGGTTCACCTTATAGAGGTCCCGACCCATTTTCCCAATGGTGGAGTAATTATAATTGGGAATACACACCTTCCCATCACTCATCACCACACCAACATGTCCCCTCAGAGGACCCACATTTTGAGGCGGTCACACCACCACCACCGCCGCCGCCAGAGTAGCAACCGCCTCCAGGACCACCGAGGCGAAGAAGATCAGGTGCACGGATGTTCGTGCGAGGGGGTTTCCACTTCAGCACCCCCAACACAGCAGCAACAGCCACTACCCGCCGCTGTATGAAGACCACAGATGGGTGGGCCTTAAAACCCAGTTTCAGAGGTCGACTCTCCACCGGTCACACCACCACCACCACACGTGGGTTTTGATAAACCAATTCCTTCATATGCCGGTGCAGCGGCGTATAACCCTTTTGAGCAGCCAGCTTTCTCTGGCTACAACTACTACAACGCCCCTAGTGTTGACCCGTATCTCGAGGCGGCAAACTACAATGCTCTTCATCCTGAAGGGCCCTTTCAGGCTACGTATCCAACAAGATACCTAGTATATGGGTATCAATACCCACCACCTCCTCAACCTCTGCAGCAGCAGCAGCCACAGGCACCACAGATCCAACCACCGCAACAGCAGGAAATCCTTCAGAGGTTGAACCAGGTGGAACGTGATGTTCAGGTGGAGCGTAGAAGCCGTCGGGGTCTACTTAAGGGTTTGGCTGATTTAATCAAAGGGAAGAACAGAAGGGATTATTGAAATTCCGTATTTATTTGTTTTGTAATTTTTAATTTTCAATTAAGTCCCTGTGTGGACATTTATTTATGTACCTAGTCCCTGCGAGGACTTGTATTTTCATTTTAGCCCCTGCGTGGGCAAGTTATTTATGTAAAAGTCCCGTTTAGGGCAAATATGTACTTCTTTTAAATTTAGTGGAATGTTTTAATTCAAAATTTTCTTTTTGTCATTTTATGTATAAATATATTATATGAAATAAATCAACATAAACATTTCATTTTATATTGATCTGCCAATAAATGTTGAAAGAAAATCTTACAGGCAAAACCTAGCCCATGTGTCATTTTAAGACAGGGCCATGATGGTAGTTCCTTTTTAAGATTCAAAATCCTTGTTAACATCTGAAAACATGTTAACACTCCTGGCAACTGTGATTCGATAAAATCACACAAGTCATCCTTATATTGGATTCTTCCAATTCTCTATTTATTATTTAAACATCCATTAGTAATGAAGTGCCTACAGGCCATACTTATTGTCCTTAGAGACAAAAGACAGTTGTAGTCCACGACTCCCTGTTAAGAAAAGGTGATGAACTATGTTCAAGCCTTAACGCCTCGATCCTATAAGATCATGGCTTATAATTTAAAATTGTCCTTCTGACTAGGCCTTTTGTATGACTCCCTACTATCCATCATAGTTTATAACGGGATAAAATATAATAAAAATTTAAATAAATTAAATTAACCGATATGGTTTATTGATACCATGGTTAATGAATCATCAAGAATGACAAATTCTGTTATAGACTTCTGAATAAATCATTGTCATCATTTTATGTAGCAATCAAGCTACATGGCTGGATCAGATGAGGTTAACAGCCACCCGAGGGAGAATAATGATACTACCAGAGTTAATGTAGCTGGTGCGGAACTGCATGCATTAATAGATAATGCCGTTACTCGAGCTCTCGACAGACAGTTTAATGAATCAAGTGGTACTCGTGCCAGAACTCAGTCGGTACCTCATACAAAACCACCCTCTAAGACTCACGTATCCCAGAAGGACGAATCTCATCATTCGTCAAATCAGAGGAGTGTTCCATCCAACCGAATCGTGCTCAATTAGGAGCCGTGTGTTAAAACCTGTTCATATAAGTATTTCGTCTCCTGCAAGCCCAGAGAATTCACAGGGAAGAAATGAGCCATTGATTGTATGACTTGGCTCGACGAGATGGATACAATGGTTGATATTAGTGGTTGTGCAGAGCAAGATATTGTGAAGTTTGTTTCACAATCTTTTAAAGGAGAAGCTTTAGCTTGGTGGAAGTCCCTAATCCAAGCTACAGGGAAGATCCCGTTATATAATCTAACTTGGGATCAGTTTGTTGCTTTAATCAAAGAAAATTTCTGTCCGCAACATGAAGTTAAGAAAATTGAGATTGACTTTTTCACCTTGGTCGTGAAGAACTTAGATTGTCAGGCGTATCTTACGAGTTTCAACACCATGTCACGCTTGGTTCCATACTTGGTCACACCAGAACCAAAACGCATAGCTCGTTTTATTGGAGGTTTAGCTCCGGAAATTAAGGCAAGTATGAAAGCATCAAGACCTACTACTTTTAGGTCAGTGGCTGATCTGTCGTTATCTCTTACTCTCGATGCGGTTAGGCAGAGATCGCTCAAGAATTCTGAAGAAGGGAAAAGGAAACGTGAGGATGAGAACTCACGCCGTTCTGATAAGAAACATAAAGGGAGCTCGGATCATAAGAAGAGCTCCGGATTTAAAAAGGATAACCATCAGCCGGGTGAGAAACCCAAGTGCAAGACCTGCCAGAAACATCATTTCGGGAAGTGTAGACCCGAGTCAAGATCTCAGTCACAATCAAAGCCTATTGTGTGTGGAATCTGCAAGTCCAAGGAGCATAAGACATTGGATTGCAAAAAGATGAAGGACGCAACCTGTTACGGTTGCAATGAGAAGGGGCACATTAAGACAAATTGCCCCAAGTATGCAAAAAAGCCTGAAGAGGCTAAGAAGACTAATGCTCGGGTCTTCCAGATGAATGCACATGAAGCGGTTCACAACGACAATGTGATAACAGGTACCTTTCTTATAAATGATGTTATGCTAGAGTGTTGTTTGATTCGGGTGCAGACAAGTCTTTTGTAGACAATAAATTTTGCAAATTATTAAATCTGCCTGTTAAAACTCTAAGCATAAAATATGAAGTAGAATTGGCTGATGGTACCATAGAGACTGCTTCAACCGTATTAGATGGATGTTTCATATCCATTAGGAACCACTCTTTTCCACTGTCTTTACTTCCTTAGAAATTAGCGGGATTCGACATAGTGATAGGCATGGATTGGTTATCTCATAACCAAGCCCAAATCGTATGTGATAAGAAGCAAGTGGTTATTAAGACTCCTTATGGTGAACCACTTACAATACAAGGAAATACGCAGTACGGTTTGCCTAAGCAGGTGTCTATGCTTAAGGCATCGAAGTGTTTGAAGAAGGGTTGTGTTATTTACATGGCACAAGTGACTATTGATGAACCAAAGCCTAAGATTGAAGATATCCCTGTTATTTCTGAATATCTAGAAGTATTCCCTGAAGAACTACCTGGTTTACCTCTAGATAGGCAAGTGGAGTTCAGAATCGACATTATTCCTGGAGCAGCACCTGTTGCAAGAGCACCTTACCGGTTGGCACCGACTGAGATGAAAGAATTGAGGACTCAATTGGATGATTTGTTGGCAAAGGGTTTTATCCGACCTAGCTCGTCCCCTTGGGGAGCATCGATTCTGTTTGTGAAGAAGAAGGATGGATCAATGCATCTATGCATTGATTATCGTGAGCTGAATAAAGTTACTGTCAAGAACAGATATCCATTGCCCAGGATCGACGATCTGTTCGATCAACTACAAGGGGCAAGTTATTTCTCCAAGATTGATTTAAGGTCAGGTTATCATCAGCTGAAGCTCAGAGACGAAGATGTGCATAAGACTGCATTCAGAACTCGATATGTCACTACGAGTTCTTAGTGACGCCTTTTGGGCTCACTAATGCACCAGCAGCATTCATGGATCTCATGAATCGCGTTTGCAAGCCATATTTGGACAAGTTTGTCATTGTTTTTATTGATGACATACTCATATACTCAAAGAACCAGGCGGATCATGAAAAGTACCTTCGATGTATTCTTAAACTTCTCCAGCAAGAGAAGCTTTACGCCAATTTTTAAAATGTGAGTTTTGGCTTCGTCCAATTTCTTGGACATGTGGTGAGCGAGCGCGGTATCCAGGTGGATCCCGCTAATATTGAAGCCATTATGAATTGGCAAGAGCCGAAGATGCCCACAGAGATTCGTAGTTTCTTGGGTCTGGCAGGATATTACAGATGTTTCATTGAGAACTTTTCAAAAATTGCTGCACCTCTAACATCGTTAACTCGCAAGAATGTCAAGTTTGACTAGGGTCCCAAGTAGCAAGAATCCTTTGATATTCTTAAGCAAAAGTTAAGCAATGCACCGGTGTTGACATTGCCAGAAGGGATTGAAGAGTTTGTGATTTATTGTGACACATCGCACACAGGTATGGGATGTGTGCTTATGCAGAAGGGCAAAGTTATTGCATATGCTTCCCGACAATTAAAGGTGCACGAAAAGAATTACACCACCCACGATTTGGAATTGGGTGCAGTTGTATTTCCACTGATGCTTTGGAGGCATTACCTTTATGGGACCAAATGTTTGATCTATTCTCATCATAAGAGCCTCTAGCACCTGTTTAACCAAAAGGATCTTAATATGAGGCAACGCCGATGGATGGAGATGTTGAATGATTATGACTGTGAAATCCGATATCATCCAGGCAAGGCAAATGTAGTCGCCGATGCCTTGTGTCACACCCCAACCAATGGCGGAAACATCGGGATGAGACGAAGTGTGAAGATTGCTAGAGACATCATAACACTATTTGTGACAATATTTAATAAATTGATTTCATTTCATAAGTAAATTGTCAACATTACAAGAAATTCAAATACAACAAGTTCAAAGGAAATACATGACAACATAATCAAAAGTGATACAACATATTAAACCTAAACGTCTATATGTGTATCTAGGCATCAATACTACTTCTTTTCATAGCATCGTCATCATCAACCTGTAACATGTTTAAAATACTATTCAATGCAAAAGCAAAGGCGAGTATACAAGTTTGGTACATACGTATCAAAAGATAAGTTTAAACAATTCCGCATAGCAAGCATATGATTCAAGATAAACAATAAATTGGCATGTGTCCAACATATCAAACCAATAATGAGACGCGAGATGCTCATGACATAACCACAAGTTTACGGGCGGGTCGTCAATCCTATAGCGCTACATATGTCACGGTTAGGCTCGTACGAAGTTAATGATAAGTTTAGCACATAAAGTTTCACCCAAGTTTAAAGTATCAAGCAATCACGTATACGAGCATGTTATAGGAACGTTCATGTGTAAGTTTTTTGTGACAACCCGTACTCTCGTTGTCGAGAGAAGGGCATTTTAGTAACACGCGTATTTATTTATATGACTATTATTATTATTTTTATTATTTTTATTATTATTATTATTATTATTATTATTATTGTTATTATTATTATTATTATTATTATTATCATTATTATTGTTATTATTATTTATGAAACAATAATAATCCGCGACGAGAGGTTCATTCACTTAATTACAAATAAACCCGGATCAGTCTGTGAGCGAGACGCCTAATCGTTTAGCGGGTTCACGCACTTGGGCTAGGCCCAACCCAATTAACCTAAAACCTTACCCTTTAAATATAAGCTTAAATCTCCCCCCACCTCCTTCACTCTTGCTAAAACCTTAAAACCCTAATCCTAAAACAGCCGCACCCCTGCCCCTTCTCCCTCCCTCTCTCGATCACTGTTCCGGCGACCGGAGTTCCGGCCAAGGCTCCGACACCCTTATCCGACCGACAAGCAAACTTGAACCCCTGACTTTTCCCGACCACTCCGACCGCACACACATCCTCCCTCCACTTTTCTCTCCCTCTCTCGTGAAAACTCAGCCGACCACCACCATTATGTAGGGTGGTGGCTCTTTTAGAAATGTAACGGTGGGTGACGTCAAGTAGCTGCGGCGGCGCAGCTCCGGCAGTCAGTGAATCAAACATCTTTTCACTCCGGTGATGGTTCGGCCAGGGCAGTAGCGGTGGTGGCTAGTGCGGTGTCGACAAGATTGGGACAGCTCCTGTGTTGACGGGATGCTAATGGGTTTGTCGGGTGGAGTACAGGAGCACTAGGAATCCGACGACAAAAGTGGTAGTAACCACTGGCGGCGGTGGTCACCGGAACCCCAAGTCAGTCATGAAGGAAGATGGAAACCCTCATTCGTTCCTAGCTCATCGTACAGTAGGTATATATTTTGATTTTTGTTGCATTGCTTGGCCTATCAGTGTTTTGCACTTTTGTGATTTTAATTCCAAAATGGGAGGATACATATGTTGATAACAACTGTCTGTTGATTGGAGGTTTTATATGTATATATATGGCGCTGTTTGAATTATAAATTAAGAAATTTGATTTCCAA
Organism: Helianthus tuberosus; assembly: GCA_030545235.1. NCBI lineage: Eukaryota > Viridiplantae > Streptophyta > Magnoliopsida > Asterales > Asteraceae > Helianthus > Helianthus tuberosus. Next base: position 6,153,130 of record CM060409.1, on the reverse strand, counting down.
GTGCTAGACATCTTGTTGTTATGACATTGGTATGGTAAATAAAGCTGGTAATATGATGGTATGAAGCTAAATTAGGAAATTGAATGTGTATAAAGATAAAAGTGTTAAATAAAGACTAAATGTTTTGAATGTAAATTTAGATGATGACTAGTGGTAAGTTAATCTGAGATTTATGTTTGCACTATTTTGGTTCTTGCTCTTGTGCAAAAATCGTTAACTGTTTTAGATGATTGATTTAATAAAACCAAGTGTTTCTTGTAGTAATGTCTGATGATGATAATAGGATTGTAATAAAATTGTCATAACAATCTGTTGTATGTCTGAATGATATGATATTTGAAATATGTTGGTTTGATATGTTTGGATAAGTGTACGGTATGATAAAACATGTTAAGGTAATTTGATTGGATAATACATGCTTATGAAATCTGATTGGTTAGTACCATTCGGAAGACTCTAGAGATATCGGTAAAGGTTGTGAGTCGAAACCCATGGTTGCGACTTGAGACCATTATATGACAACTCGAAACCAGACAACACACTCCAGGAGTCGAGACCAGCTCGGTTACGACTCGAGATCTCCTGATCTCGACTCGAGACCTCTAAAGTTGCGGCTCAGTTATGCACGACCCGAGACCATCTGATCTCGACTCAGGAACTCATGGTTGCGACTCGAGATCTCTGGGTCTCGAGTAGAGACCACCCGATTTCGATTGGACTACTTCACTTAGTTATTGGGCCGCACAAACTGCTGTTATGGACTGTGTATCATTGTTGCTGTTTAACAGTTACTGTTTAACTGTTTATATGCTAGTATAGGCCCAATGACGTATATGCTAGTATGACTTACGTGCTATGTGTTAGATATGTGTAGGATTATACGTGACATTACTTGCATACGGACCTAATAAATATTTATAAACTATAATAGGGTATGGTTGAACAACGTAACCCAAGTAAATCAACTACCGAGAAAAGCAAAGGTGAGTTCACTACTTTTTACTTAAATCATGCGTTCCCGGTGGTTGGGAAACGGAACGAAACACTTTTCCTGGTTTGGGATTGCTTACTGTCTCCTTGTGCGGGATACGGTATCTCTATCTCCTTGTGTGGGATACGGGTAACAACGCCATCTCCTTGTGAGGGATACAAAACTATTTTCCTCCCCTTATGCGGGACTCTTAGTTAATTACTGTTTGTACAGAAATGCAACGAGCAACACTAAACGAAACTCTATCTCTCAAGTCCCTACTACTTAATACCGAGTAGTCGCCGGGGCCAGGCGAACGGGTTATTAGTTGATAGCGCTATTTAGGTTCGACCAGCCTCACACCGACCCTTGTTACTGGGAACGGGCGTGAACTAATAGACTCAGGCAAACCGTCAATGATGATAGAACATTGACAAACGGGGCACTACGAAAACGTACGGTTAAGTAAGTATTCGGTATTGGAAAAACAGTTTAGTCGCTCACTTATGGGGTAGCTCCCCATGGCATGTATAAACGGATAAATTAACTGGTTGAAACAAGTTTTTGGAAATTAAAACTGGAAAACTGTAAACACGTGAACTCGCCAACGTTATGTTGACACTCTACTGCATGCTTTGCAGGTTGCTCGGTACAACTTTGGACGGACGTTGCAATCGGATGGAGTGCGTGGTTCGTAAGTTTCATATGAACAACTTGTGGTTTTAAATTACGATGTATTCTTCGCTAATTATATTTTGGAAAATTTAAAATTGGTCGCTAATTATACCATTATTTGTAATAATAACTAAACGGTTCAAAATAATTAGTGGCTGGATCCTGGTTAGTCACACGCCTCGCGGTAGTATTCCGCGTGTGGATTTTCAGGGTGTGACAGATTGGTATCAGAGCCATTGGTTATAGCGAACTAGGTTTTAAATATAAAATATTTTTGGTTTGGAAAATAAAATATTTTTAAAAAAAGACCAGACTATAACCGTTCTTTAGTGGGAACCACAACTACACCACACTCCGGATTGCAAGGTTTGTCAACCTCAGATGCTTACCTGGTAATGGTAGGCTAACGACATTTACTTGTGCATAACTTATGTGTGTGAACACGCATGTGTGTATGTGTATAATTAGCATATATGTGTTAGTATGTATGCGTATATTTAGTATTTAACACAGTGGATCATACGAAGGCTAGGCTAGCGTGTTACTTGTTAAACAGGAGCGAGTCCTCCTAAACTTCGTTCAAAACCACAATACACTAAGGGCAGGGAACCAATTATTTCAAGCCCTTGTCCACGTATTTCCTATTATCATCCCTGGACTGCAAATCGAAGCGAGGGACGTCCACTCGATAGACCTGCCCAGGAAAGGCCTGCTACGAAGCACATAGAGAAGTTACGAGAACGAATCGACGAAGGGGAGCCACCCCTATACCATGGGAAATTAGAAGGAACGACGACATCATTCGCATCCTTTTTACTTGCGTATTTCTTTTCCCGACTTAAGTAGTGAGACTTGTTCCCTCATACGACTGATCACCTAGATTCTTGAAGCATTCTAGGAAGCTACACCTTTCGGGTTTCTGTTTGCACGTCTCGAACACGAAAAGCATGCATGGTGTATGCTTCTCGTTGAAGTGCTAGCAATCGAATCACCCTTCCATCGACAACAAAGTTATTTCCCCTAATTCCTCGTTACATGGTAAATCCTTATTCAAGTTCAACCTTATACCTTAGCACGCCCCAAAACCCAACAAAGTGATATCTTTCTTATAAACCGGCGTATTTGGAAGCGTGGCAAGACAAAGACATGAGCCAGTCAACCCATCGACGAGTACGGTGACCTAGATGCTTACCTTACCCTTCATTTTCTAGAACCGTTATTCTTTGACGACTTTTCTGATTCTGTGAATCCTTTCGCTAGCTTTTGTACGAATCTGTGTTTATTACTCCAAATGGTATCCCCGCTTCTACCGTTTCTTCATCACAATATCCACGTCTCTTCATACGGAAACCTTGACCAGATTTCTCTCCAGATTAATGAATTCGGCAAGATCGACCTTTAGTCGACAAACTTCATAAACCCTAAAAATTGGCAACATTTACCTCAATCGTGCTTTTTCGAGAGCCCGTTTCCGCAGTTTCACATCAACCCCCCCCCCCCCCCGACGACGCAAGCACTGCTTCAAACTCATTCGCACGACTTAGAACAACCCACTCGAACTTGATTTTCTAGCGACCAGAGAAATCACATCCTGCCAGACGTCTCAGTAGATCCTGAAACCTACAGACCCGCACGACGACCATCCCTCTCTAGCTACTTCATTTTGCGCTAACCACATCGGCGTAACACCCCTTAACAGCAAGCAACGTTCTGTATTCTAAACGCCCATAGCTTGTGTACGACCAACTACCTCATCGACATCAGATAAATCCCTATTGCCGATCCCAAAGCCTTTATGTTTTGTCTCAAGTTGAACGCATCAGATTTGACTGCCCATCTCGCATGTTCTCGCTACTCGCGTTATGCTTCACGAATTCTGTGATTCTTATCCTACTCTATTCTGCACAATTCTACGTTTGGACGAATTACTTTCTACGAACGTCACTCGTTGGAGCACGAGCCAAGTATACCCCGAAGGTAAAAGGTATTGCAAGAACTGTTATTCGAACTCGATACGATCAACACCTAGTCACAACTCTCGAGTTTATTCCATCCTGTCAAAATTCGATGTTTGTTTCCTTCGACGAGATCTGAACCCACTCTGAAAACCAGTGGGAATCTGAACGTCTCCTTTGCTTCGCTCTGGTACTTCTACGACACGAACCTCCTTGCGCTAAGTTTTTAAGACACAACTTTTAACGTTGAAGGCCCGCATTTCTCGACCGTATACATAACCCCTCACGATTTAAACTCGAAAGAACGTCACCTAGCATTCGAGAGATGCTTAAATATCCGCAACTCCAGCAATTGGAAGATGATCTACGAGGTGCTTCTATCTTATTCCATCCTGTCTAAGGCATTGATGAAATATCTGCTAGTAACGGCACGCGACCAAAGAAACCAACAAGTTTTCGAACTGGCAACCATCTACTTGAAAGAAGTAGATGTCAGGCGCGGAGTGTCAACTCCTATTGTCTATGATCGTAATCCACGTTTTGCATCCGATTCATCGCCAACTGCGGCCTGACCCTTTGGCTCACAATTAGTCATGAGCACTATTTATACCCGCGGATGGGTGGTCAACCGAACGCACTCTCCGAAACCCTAGAAGGCATGATGAGAGCATGTGTTATCGACGTTGAAAAACAAGTGACACTTCCTTTTGTAGAATCTCTTCCAACAACAATTACCACACTAGCATTTAGGCAGCACCATTTGAGGCATTGCATGGACGCAAATGCCAGTCACCTCTATGTTGGGCGGAAGCCAAATTACCGGCCTAGAACTTGCACATGACACAATGGGTAGGATTGCGTAGAACTGACAACGTATGGCGGCAGTTCTAGACCGTCAGAAAGGCTTCGTGGATAAGCGTAGGAAATCTCTAGAATTCTTAGTCGGAGACTGGGTTCTACTTAAAGTTTTACCCTGGATGGGTGTGGTACGTTTTGGCCAACAGGGCAAGCTTAATCCGCGATACGTTGGACCGTTCGAAGTTACCGAAACGATCAGTAAGGTAGCATACCGACTAAACCTGCCTGAAAGAGCCGAGCGCGGCACACAACGTCTTTCACATACCTAATCTGAAGGAGGGTCTGTCAGATGAAACATTCGTTGTTCTTTTAGAAACTCATGATCAACCAACTACGCTTCGTTGAGGAACTAGTTGTGATCAGGGAATCAAGCAATCAAAACTCTCAAGCATGGTATAATACCAACAGACCGAGTTCGTTGGAACTCGTGCCGTGGCCCAGAGCTTACCTGGGAACAGGAAAACCGGCTGATGCACATGTATCCCCAGTTGTTTACAAGCGTTACTTCCAGCACTGAGGCTACAACTGAATTTCGGGAGGAAAATTCGAGCCAATAAGGGGATGATGTGAGGCCCCACAAAAACGTTTAATCACTAGCTTGTCAGTGGCTGCGCGCTAAATTTTGGGACGAAATTTCTTGAACTTGGGGATAATGTGACACTTCGGGTTTTCCTGTACGTTTTCTAGATGCTATAATTAATTTTGTGAAATTCTATACTAAGTGAAATACGTATGAACTCTGTGGATCTTGTGCTACGTGATTTTCGTGCTATGTGCTTGTATGTGCTATGTGGCTTACATGTTCGTTCTGTGGACTCTCATGAAACTGCTTGTATCTATGTATAGTAATGGAATCTATGTATACATATAGAGCGCATCGTGTAACCTTTGCCTAAATTTCGAGGACGAAATTCCAATAACATGGGGAGAATGTGACAACCCGTACTCTCGTTGTCGAGAGAATGGCATTTTAGTAACACGCGTATTTATTTATATCACTATTATTATTATTATTATTAGAGTAAATTACGTTTTTGGCCCCTGTGGTTATGTCAGTTTTACTATATTGGCCCAAAATAAGAATTTTTAACATATCTGCCCCCATGGTCCCAATAACTAACCGTTTTGGCCCCTAAATCTAACCAAACCCTAACTCTGGTTAACTTCTAGGTCACATGTGTTGCACATGATGGGTATTATGGTAATTTCACCTCCCATCATCATCCAGCCCAGATTTTTCAAGAACATCATCATCTTCAACCCAGATTTTTCAAGAACATCATCATCTTCAACCATCATCATCCCCAGATCTTCATTTAAATCTAACCCAGATTCATCATCTTCAACCATCATCATCATCATCCCCATATCTTCAATTAAATCTAACCCAGATTCAACATCTTCAACCATCATCATCATCATCCCCATATCTTCAATTAAATCTAACCCAGATCTTTAACGAACATCATCATCATCATCATCCCCACATAAACTTCAAACACAGATCAGTCGATTCACTCATATAACAGAAGAAACAGAGCAGTACGGTCAACAAGAACGAGCATCAGAAGTAGTACAGTCAACAAGCACAAGCAATCGGAGCATATTAGGCAACTAAACCAAATCAGTCGATTCACTCATATAACAGAAGAAACAGAGCAGTACAGTCAACAAGCACAAGCAATCGGAAGATAAGAAGATATGAGTTCAATCCCAGATGTAAGGGCTATTGAATACCTTTAACTGTAATCATCATCATCAGTCATCTTGTCATACCGTCGTCAGCTCCTCCCACGGCGGTGCCGCCGTCACCACTCGCCGGAGACAGGAACAAGGGAGCTGGCTGGGTTTTGGGGGTTTACATGGTGCGTGGCTCACTGGAGAAGAAGGGGGGGTGTAACGAGAGAAGGAGGAGATTTAGGGGTGGTGTTGGAGGATAACCAGCAGCCTGTGGTGGGTGTACTGGTGTAGCCGGAGTACCGACGGTTACCAGCCACCGACCGGAGTCATGATCTCCGATGATCGGAGTTGAAGAAATGAAGAGGGAGGGGGGACTGAGTTCTAGTGGGGGGTGCAGCTGAAATGAAAAGTAAGGTTAGGGTTTTTTTTTACATATAAGGGATAGAGTAAATTAAAGGGGGAGGTGAAATTACCATAATACCCATCATGTGCAACACATGTGACCTAGAAGTTAACCAGAGTTAGGGTTTGGTTAGATTTAGGGGCCAAAACGGTTAGTTATTGGGACCATGGGGGCAGATATGTTAAAAATTCTTATTTTGGGCCAATATAGTAAAACTGACATAACCACAGGGGCCAAAAACGTAATTTACTCTTATTATTATTATTATTATTATTGTTATTGTTATTATTATTATTATTATCATTATTATTGTTATTATTATTTATGAAACAATAATAATCCGCGACGAGAGGTTCATTCACTTAATTACAAATAAACCCGGATCAGTCTGTGAGCGAGACGCCTAATCGTTTAGCGGGTTCACGCACTTGGGCTAGGCCCAACCCAATTAACCTAAAACCTTACCCTTTAAATATAAGCTTAAATTTCCCCCCACCTCCTTCACTCTTTCTAAAACCTTAAAACCCTAATCCTAAATCAGCCGCACCCCTGCCCCTTCTTCCTCCCTCTCTCGATCACTGTTCCGGTGACCGGAGTTCCGGCCAAGGCTCCGACGCCCTTATCCGACCGACAAGCAAACTTGAACCCCTGAGTTTTCCCGACCACTCTGACCGCACACACATCCTCCCTCCACTTCTCTCTCTCTCTCTCGTGAAAACTAAGCCGACCACCACCATTATGTAGGGTGGTGGCTCTTTTAGAAATGTAACGGTGGGTGACGTCAAGTAGCGGTGGCGGCGCAACTCCGGCAGTCAGTGAATCAAACATATTTTCACTCAGGTGATGGTTCGGCCAGGGCAGTAGCGGTGGTGGCTGGTGGGGTGTCGACAAGATAGGGACAGCTCCTGTGTTGACGGGATGCTAATGGGTTTGTCGGGTGGAGTATAGGAGCACTAGGAATCCGACGACAAAAGTGGCAGTAACCACTGGCGGCGGTGGTCGCCGGAACCCCAAATCAGTCATGAAGGAAGATGGAAACCCTCATTCGTTCCTAGCTCATCGTACAGTAGGTATATATTTTGATTTTTGTTGCATTGCTTGGCCTATCAATGTTTTGCACTTTTGTGATTTTAATTCCAAAATGGGAGGATACATATGTTGATAACAACTGTCTGTTGATTGGAGGTTTTATATGTATATATATGGCGCTGTTTGAATTATAAATTAAGAAATTTGATTTCCAAGTGCTAGACATATTGCTGTTATGACATTGGTATGGTAAATAAAGCTGGTAATATGATGGTATGAAGCTAAATTAGGAAATTGAATGTGTATAAAGATAAAAGTGTTAAATAAAGACTAAATGTTTTGAATGTAAATTTAGATGATGACTAGTGGTAAGTTAATCTGAGATTTATGTTTGCACTATTTTGGTTCTTGCTCTTGTGCAAAAATCGTTAACTGTTTTAGATGATTGATTTAATAAAAGTAAGTGTTTCTTGTAGTAATGTCTGATGATGATAATAGGATTGTAATAAAATTCTCATAACAATCTGTTGTATGTCTGAATGATATGATATTTGAAATATGTTGGTTTGATATGTTTGGATAAGTGTACGGTATGATAAAACATGTTAAGGTAATTTGATTGGATAATACATGCTTATGAAATCTAATTGGTTAGTACCATTTGGAGGATTCTAGAGATATCGGTAAAGGTTGTGAGTCGAAACCCATGGTTGCAACTTGAGACCATTATATGACAACTCGAAACCAGACAACACGCTCCAGGAGTCGAGACCAGCTCGGTTACGACTCGAGATCTCCTGATCTCGACTCGAGACCTCTAAAGTTGCGGCTCAGTTATGCACGACCCGAGACCATCTGATCTCGACCCAGGAACTCATGGTTGCGACTCGAGATCTCTGGGTCTCGAGTCGAGACCATCCGGTTTCGATTGGACTACTTCACTTAGTTATTGGGCCGCACAAACTGCTGTTATGGACTGTGTATCATTGTTGCTGTTTAACTGTTTATATGCTAGTATAGGCCCAATGACGTATATGCTAGTATGACTTACGTGCTATGTGTTAGATACGTGTAGGATTATACGTGACATTACTTGCATACGGACCTAATAAATATTTATAAACTATAATAGGGTATGGTTGACCAACGTAACCCAAGTAAATTAACTACCGAGCAAAGCAACGGTGAGTTCACTACTTTTTACTTAAAGCATGCGTTCCCGGTGGTTGGGAAACGAAACGAAACACTTTTCCTGGTTTGGGATTGCTTGCTATCTCCTTGTGCGGGATACGGTATCTCTATCTCCTTGTGTGGGATACGGGTAACAACGCTATCTCCTTGTGAGGGATACAAAACTATATTCCTCCCCTTATGCGGGACTCTTAGTTAATTACTGTTTGTACGGAAATGCAACGAGCAACACTAAACGAAACTCTATCACTCAAGTCCCTACTACTTAATACCGATTAGTCGCCGGGGCCAGGCGAATGGGTTATTAGTTGATAGCGCTATTTAGGTTCGACCAGCCTCACACCGACCCTTGTTACTGGGAACGGGCGTGAACTAATAGACTCAGGCAAACCGTCAATGATGATAGAACATTGACAAACGGGGCACTACAGAAACGTACGGTTAAGTAAGTATTCGGTATTGGAAAAACAGTTTAGTCGCTCACTTATGGGGTAGCTCCCCATGGCATGTATAAACGGATAAATTAACTGGTTGAAACAAGTTTTTGGAAATTAAAACTGGAAAACTGTAAACACGTGAACTCGCCAACGTTATGTTGACACTCTACTGCATGCTTTGCAGGTTGCTCGGTACAACTTTGGACGGACGTTGCAATCGGATGGAGTGCGTGGTTCGTAAGTTTCATATGAACAACTTGTGGTTTTAAATTACGATGTATTCTTCTCTCCTTTCCGCTGCAAACTCAAACTATGTTTTGGAAAATTTAAAATTGGTCGCTAATTATACCATTATTTGTAATAATAACTAAACGGTTCAAAATAATTAGTGGCTGGATCCTGGTTAGTCACACGCCTCGCGGTAGTATTCCGCGTGTGGATTTTCAGGGTGTGACATTTTTTATAAGTAAACATGTTACACTCCAAAAGTGGTAAAAGTAAAAGAGGGGAATACGAGTATACTCACAATATTGCATATACTTTCCGATTATCCAAGGTGACGAAGTTGATGAGGTTAGAAGATTGAATGTGTAAGGGTTAAAGTTCAAGTATGTTCAGAGTCGAGATTCGGACTTAGATTGAAAGAATGACAAAGTATGTATTAGGAAAATATTCACTATGGTATTAGCACTTGTCTTGACACTAAGGAAATCCTTAAGGATTATGTATGATTTCATAGGCTCAAGACCTATTAGAATCGTTACAAGGAATTATATACATAGTGAGAAACTTATTAACCTGGTAGTAGATTTATATAATCCCTATCAAGGGTTCGGTTTATAATATATATGCATAATAATATAGTTAGTCACGTAGGAGGCGGGAGGTTGAACCTTCCACTTTGGTACCTCTTGGTGTCATATGAGTTATATAGGAGGCGGGAGGTTGAACCTTCCACTTGGTTACCTCGATTGTTATGTTAATATATAGGTCATGTAAGAGGTACGAAGACGACTCTTCCATTTAGGAACCTCATAGTTATGTTCAAGAAATAAAGGTACAATTATACTAAACAAAACATCAAGTGATGTGTGGACTTGTATGTAAGTTAGCCTATGCTAACCAAGTAGTCACACCATCTTCAAGTTCAAGACTTGAAACCACTTGTGAGTTAATAACTCTATTAAAACAGAAAGTTTAGAGTGTTTAGACACTCTTACTAAGTGTAAAACAACCTTGGTTTGGCTTTACTAATCATACAATAGACTAGGAGCATAAGAACACAAGTTTGTTGTAAGTATACAAGAGTTTAAGAAAGTTTCAAACACAACAGAAAGTTTATGGACATTTTCAGGGCAATTCCAGGTCTGATTTCTCCCAGGAGAAGTCAAGGAATCGAACCCCATGATTATACAAGTAAGTAAGAAAAAGAATCAAGTAATTTGGTTGAGTTTTGAGCAAGTTATGCTCACTTTTGTAAGAGGTAGTGAATCTGTCCGAATTTCTTCCTTGCAAGAGATTTGAGAGTGATTTAGGAGAGATTTGAGAGTTGTCAAAGTTTCTTAAGCCTTGGGGAAGGTGTAGATTTATAGGGGATGAGTTTGGGGTTGGTGTAGAGGTGTAATGACTGCTCAAATCCCGTCTAGAAGTAAAAAACGAGTTATTTACGTTCAAATTCGCGAAGATACAAAAGTCTGGTGTCTGCAGACACCCTTGCGCACCTCAACAATGAGAGTGTTACGGTGCGCAAGCCTACAATTTCCATTATTTTCAATTTAGTCCCTGAAGTTTGTTAATTAAGGCTTTTAAGGTGTTTTAAGGACTAGTTTTGCCATTTAAGCATAGTTTAAGGCCAAATAAAGTATGAGGAACATAATTAAGTATAATTTAGTGTATGAAGGTCATATTCGAGTATCGTTTATGATCAAAACACGTTTTATGCATAAGTTTCACGTATTTACAAGTTTAGCTCAAAGTTTACAAGAATTTCGAATAAGCATCAATTGTTCCACAAAATTGAACGTATGAGCATATATAAAGTATGTATATCATGTAATTAACAAAATACGAGTTTTACTTATGATCCACGTCTCGGATTTTATAACGGTTACAAAGAAAGAACGATTACAAGGACACAAGATTTCCAAAAATAGAGTTTCAGGCAATGGTTTCTAAATATGGAAAGTATGAAAATGCGGGGCGTTACAGTCTCCCCTCCTTTAGGAAATTTCGTCCCGAAATTTATTCAAGAGGAAGACTTAAAGAGTTTTGGTAGAAGTTTTTAGATTTGAAATTTTGAAACGTTTTGAAAGTACGAAGTTTTGGGAGAATAAAATAGGTTTGTAAAATGATTTGTCTGGTTAAAATGGTTTTGGGGCATAAGCATGGGTGAACGTATATAGGTAAAACGATTTTTGAATAGCTAAATTTGGAATTGTTTTGCAAATGTATAATATTTACGAAGGGATCTTTATACCATGGTTTGAAATCAATAGAATAGATTGCGTAGGAAGTTTTAAAGATAGTATAAGACTACATATTCATAGAAATTATTTCTCGATTGAAACGAGGAGGTTTGGTAAGATAAAGTATTAAAGACCTACTACATGCGTTTACGCAAGAATAAAGAAATAGAAAATTGGTTCTAAAGGTAATAAGATAAGTTAGGATTCGAATGTTTAAACAAGGTTGATTGTGAACGAGGTTCGTATGAAAGAAAAGATAAAGGAGAATAATACGAGTATAGAAATGAATGAATGATTCTCAAAGAATGCAAGTATAAGAATAGCATAAGTGTTGGATAGATGAACTTAGTGTGTTAAGAATGAAGTCTCATCGTGGATAATCGGATATAATGCGTTGTGAGTTGTTTAAAGTTGTATTAGGTCTAATTAGGTTTGTAAAACACCAAATTTCTCATGACACGTTTTACGAAAGTTTGATAACATGGTTAAAACATTTATATACAGGAAGTACCAGCGGCGTATCCACCATGTTTTGACCATGTTATGTCCGTTTCATATTCGGTGTCGTGTTGCGTTCCGTGTCTTACCATGCACAATAGTACACTCTATGGTTCTCATACGCCTATCACTATAATCTCGTGTGCACCCGTGATTATATTGATCGTCGCATGATCCACATAGCTTGTACCAGTTGTGTATGAATTTGGGTAGGTACATAAAGAAAATAAGAATGTGTGTGTATAAGAATAAAGTATGTAAGCAAGTCCATGCTTAAGTATGTTTGGGACCCACGTAAGCGAATTCCTCGGATTCCGCTCGCGTATGGGTACGAATGTATGAATCATGAATGTATAGGAAAGATAAGTATGAGTATAAGTGTAAGTTAGGAATACGCATGCGAATGTATGTATAAACATATGACTTGTGAGTATGATGTAAACACGAGTATAAGCATAAATGTATTGTCATGGTTATGAGTAAGAGTATGAACATAACGTGTATGAAAATGGGTATATGTGTGAGTACAAACATGAGCATAAGTAGGATGCATGGTTGTAGGCATGAATATGAATATTAGTGTAAACGTGAGTGCAAGTATAATTCTAAGAATATGAATATAAATTTGAATATAAGTGTAACATATGAGTACAACGTAAAATGTATAAATCGCGACTATTAGTATATGAGTTAATGATTTTATACATGGTATGAATTTAAATACGTATAAGATCAAGAGGTTTGAGTATAAAAAAAACAAAACTGAGTAGTACATGTGAAGTAGTCGTGAGGTATAAACTAGAACACGTGAAATGATGTGCAAATATAGTTCTTTGAGCAACGTTAAATTTTAACGAATCAAGATAGATTGAGTTTAGTTGGAGGGTAAAATATAGTTTGTACATGAAAAGGATAGTAGTACTCATTGGTTAAGCGTAATGTATTTCGAAATGGGTGGAAATGCTACTTTTGTTTCAAAAGAGTTTACGTAAGCCGAAGATGATCGATCCCATGAAGCCTTCTTGTTCACGTGGTTTGAAGTTCGAGTAATAAAACGTTTTGTGACATGATCACGAATCTCATGTATATGAGTTGAGTAAAAATAAATTTGTAGGATAGAAAGTACGCTTGTTGAAACAATGTATTTTGTATACGTATACGTATGTATTTTGAATAATGATAAATAATTTAGGTATAAAACATGATCGAGTTTGTATAATAAGAGAGTTGGAAGAGGCGTTTTGATAACGATAACCTAGGTAAGGGAATCACCCCTAACTCGTTGGTGAGATCGTTTTTAAGAAAAGGGGAGTGGAGTTAATCGTCAAGGTAAAGAATTCACTCCGACCTTGATGATATATTCCCACTCGTTATTATAAGGAATACAAATTTAAATTATACGAGACCATGCATATGTATAAATGTATGAAAAGGATTTAATATGTTGTGGGTGTGAGGAGAAAATACCGAAAGTAAATTCGTATGTGAAAGATTGCATCGTACAAAATAAATAATATAACATGTGTTTGATCAAAGTTTATGATGGTTCCAAAATGGAACTTTGACTAACCAAAGTAGTCGAAAAGTCATTCGAGTTTGAGGAGCATGCTTTGGCCTAATAGGTGAAATACTCTCGCCGACAAGTCGGTTAACGGTATTTACCCTTCCAGTTACTACATGTCACAAATCGATCGAAATTTCGAGACTTGGCGGGATTTATGAAAAATTCAAAGAGTGGAACTAGTCGACAAGGTGCGGGTTTCACCCCTAACTTGACGCTTTCGTATCCTAAGTGTGGTTGGTACTCGTCGGGTCAAATTTAATTTCGACACGTTGACGAGGGTCCACTAGAATTTGAAATTTGAAATTTACCATTAAGATGTGGATTTCACTCCTAGTTTAATGGTGAATTTGAAATTTGAAATTTACCATTAAGGTGCGGCCTAGACCCGGGTTCGATTCCGGGGACGGCCGATTTCACCATTTTTGGCCGATTTCACCATTTTTATTACCAAACAATTTAGAATTTTTTTTATTACCACGTTAAACAATTTTTTTTTATACACTTGAGGTATGTGAGGTATAATTTATATATTGTTTACTATTAGTTAATTGTACGGATAATGAGTAAATGATATATGTTCAAAATAATAATAAGTATAAGAACATAAAGTATCTCAAGAAAATAACACGTAAAGACATTTCATGAATAGCATATAAGGTATAGAACACTAAAACAAGCATTTAACACATGATAAAACAAGTATTGATACATAAGAATAGCATGTCAAGTATTTACACATAAGAGGCGTTTCAAAATTAGCACATAAGGATGTTCCATACGAGTAGCATGTGAAGCAAGTATGGTCAAATTTGGTGCTTAACTATAGACTAGGTCAAAAGCATGGCAATTCTACCTAATTCCCTATAGTTATGGCTCTGATACCAATCTGTCACACCCCAACCAATGGCGGAAACATCGGGATGAGACGAAGTGTGAAGATTGCTAGAGACATCATAACACTATTTGTGACAATATTTAATAAATTGATTTCATTTCATAAGTAAATTGTCAACATTACAAGAAATTCAAATACAACAAGTTCAAAGGAAATACATGACAACATAATCAAAAGTGATACAACATATTAAACCTAAACGTCTATATGTGTATCTAGGCATCAATACTACTTCTTTTCATAGCATCGTCATCATCAACCTGTAACATGTTTAAAATACTATTCAATGCAAAAGCAAAGGCGAGTATACAAGTTTGGTACATACGTATCAAAAGATAAGTTTAAACAATTCCTCATAGCAAGCATATGATTCAAGATAAACAATAAATTGGCATGTGTCCAACATATCAAACCAATAATGAGACGCGAGATGCTCATGACATAACCACAAGTTTACGGCGGGTCGTCAATCCTATAGCGCTACATATGTCACGGTTAGGCTCGTACGAAGTTAATGATAAGTTTAGCACATAAAGTTTCACCCAAGTTTAAAGTATCAAGCAATCACGTATACGAGCATGTTATAGGAATGTTCATATGTTTAAGCAAAATGTTCATGTGTAAGTTTTTGATAAGTAAACATGTTACACCCCAAAAGTGGTAAAAGTAAAAGAGGGGAATACGAGTATACTCACAATATTGCATATACTTTCCGATTATCCAATGTGACGAAGTTGATGAGGTTAGAAGGTTGAATGTGTAAGGGTTAAAGTTCAAGTATGTTTAGAGTCGAGATTCGGACTTAGATTCAAAGAATGACAAAGTATGTATTAGGAAAATATTCACTATGGTATTAGCACTTGTCTTGACACTAAGGAAATCCTTAAGGATTATGTATGATTTCATAGGCTCAAGACCTATTAGAATCGTGACAAGGAACTATACACATAGTGAGAAACTTATTAACCTGGTAGTAGATTTATATAATCCCTATCAAGGGTTCGGTTTATAATATATATGCATAATAATATAGTTAGTCACGTAGGAGGCAGGAGGTTGAACCTTCCACTTTGGTACCTCTTGGTGTCATATGAGTTATATAGGAGGCGGGAGGTTGAACCTTCCACTAAGTTACCTCGATTGTTATGTTAATATATAGGTCATGTAAGAGGTAGGAAGACGACTCTTCCATTTAGGAACCTCATAGTTATGTTCAAGAAATAAAGGTACAATTATACTAAACAAAACATCAAGTGATGTGTGGACTTGTATGTAAGTTAGCCTATGCTAACCAAGTAGTCACACCATCTTCAAGTTCAAGACTTGACACCACTTCTGAGTTAATAACTCTATTAAAACAGAAAGTTTAGAGTGTTTAGACACTCTTACTAAGTGTAAAACAACCTTGGTTTGGCTTTACTAATCATACAATAGACTAGGAGCATAAGAACACAAGTTTGTTGTAAGTATACAAGAGTTTAAGAAAGTTTCAAACACAACAGAAAGTTTATAGACATTTTCAGGGCAATTCCAGGTCTGATTTCTCCCAGGAGAAGTCAAGGAATCGAACCCCATGATTATACAAGTAAGTAGGAAAAAGAATCAAGTAATTTGGTTGAGTTTTGAGCAAGTTATGCTCACTTTTGTAAGAGGTAGTGAATCTGTCCGAATTTCTTCTTTGCAAGATATTTGAGAGTGATTTAGGAGAGATTTGAGAGTTGTCAAAGTGTCTAAAGCCTTGGGGAAGGTGTAGATTTATAGGGGATGAGTTTGGGGTTGGTGTAGAGGTGTAATGACTGCTCAAATCTCGTCTAGAAGTCAAAAACGAGTTATTTACGTTCAAATTCATGAAGATACAAAAGTCTGCTGTCTGCAGACACCCTTGCGCACCTCAACAATGAGAGTGTTATGGTGCGCAAGCCTACAATTTCCATTATTTTCAATTTAGTCCCTGAAGTTTGTTAATTAAGGCTTTTAAGGTGTTTTAAGGACTAGTTTTGCCATTTAAGCATAGTTTAAGGCCAAATAAAGTATGAGGAACATAATTAAGTATAATTTAGTGTATGAAGGTCGTATTCGAGTATCGTTTATGATCAAAATACGTTTTATGCATAAGTTTCACGTATTTACAAGTTTAGCTCATAGTTTACAAGAATTTCGAATAAGTATCAATTGTTCCACAAAATTGAACGTATGAGCATATATAAATTATGTATATCATGTAATTAACAAAATACGAGTTTTACTTATGATCCACGTCTCGGATTTTACAACGGTTACAAAGAAAGAACGATTACAAGGACACAAGATTTCCAAAAATAGAGTTTCAAGCAATAGTTTCTAAATATGGAAAGTATGAAAACGCGGGGCGTTACACCTTGAGCAGAAAAGAAAGAGTTAAGCCCATTAGAATCAATGCCAAAAGCATTGAATTGAAGAACAGCTTGAATGAAAGGTTGTTAGCCGCTCAAAAGGAAGCTGTATTAGAAGCTAACTATCCGAATGAAAAATTAGGCGTCACTGCTAAACAATTAACGTATGGCAAAGATGGAATTCTAAGTTTGAATGGAAGAATATGGGTTCCAATCTATGGAGGACTTAGGGACGTGATCCTTCAAGAAGCCCATAGTTCCAAGTATTCTGTTCATCCTGGCAGTGATAAAATGTACCAGGATTTAAAGGCGAATTACTGGTGGATAGGTTTGAAGAAATCTATAGCCACTTATGTGGCTAAATGTCTGACGTGTGCTTAAGTTAAAGCTGAACACCAGAAGCCGTCAGGTTTGCTGCAACAGCCTGAACTTCCTACTTGGAAGTGGGAAATGGTAACTATGGATTTTATCACTAAGTTACCAAGAACGAAGCGAGGAAATGATACTATTTGGGTTATAGTCGACAGGTTGACTAAGTCATCCCACTTCTTGCTGATTAAAGAAACTCACAGCTCTGATAAGTTAGCTCAATTGTACGTGGGTGAAATAGTATCTCTCCACGGAGTGCCAATATCTATTATCTTCGATAGGGATACTAGATACACGTCTCACTTTTGGAAAAGCTTTCAGCAATCATTGGGCACTCGATTAAACTTCAGCACTGCTTATCATCCTCAGACGGATGGTCAAAGAGAACACACGACACAAACAGTTGAGGATATGCTACGAGCTTGTGTTATTGATTTGGGTGGAAGTTGGGATGACCATCTTCCGTTGATTGAATTTTCATACAACAATAGCTATCATCCGAGTATTCAAGCTGCACCTTCGAAGCCTTGTATGGGAGAAAGTGTAGGACGCCAGTTTGTTGGGCGAAAGTTGGAGATGTCCAACTGTCAGGACCTGATATAGTCCTGGAGACGACTGACAAGATTTTACAGATCCGCGATCGTCTCAAAGCTGCCAGGGACAGGCAGAAAAGCTACGCAGATAAAAGGCGTAAACCTTTGAAATTCGAGGTAGGTGACAAAGTGCTACTTAAGGTATCACCCTGGAAAGGGGTAATGCGCTTTGGAAAGAAGGGCAAGCTAAGCCTAAGATGCATAGGGCCATTCGAGATCATCGAATGTGTCGGAACTGTAGCTTACAAGCTAAATCTGCCAGAAGAGCTTAGTGGAATTCATAATGTGTTCCACATTTGCAACCTAAAGAAATGTCTACCCGATGAATCGCTAGCAATGTCTCACAAGGACGTGCAGATAGATGAGAGCTTAAAGTTTGTTGAAAAACCTTTGTCGATTGAGGATCGACAGGTTAAGAAGCTTTGAAGGAAGCACGTACCGATTGTGAAGGTTAAATGGGATGCCCGTAGAGGCCCGAATACACATGGGAGGTTGAATCCACAATGAAACAGAAGTACCCTCATTTATTTCAATAAATCTCAAGGTCGAGATTTCTTTTAAGGGGGTGAGGATGTAACACCTCGTAAAATCACGACCAATAAAATGAGGACACGTGTCATGGACTTTAATCGTGTAAGGAATTGTTTCTAAGGGACTAAAATTGTCAAACAATGTAAACATGTTAGTAAAAGGATCCAAAGTGTCAACATGCCATTCTTGTGCCTCTGATTGACCTCGTACGACGTTCGTATTCATTAATGAATAATTTGTCAAACATTGGAAGTCGTTTGTGCTTAAAATAAGGATCTTACGAAACATAGGGGTTAAAAGTGTCAACATGTTAAATGTTACCTCTGAGTGACCTTTTAACGATCCCAAAAACATTGTAATAATTGTATATTTTGCTCTCAAGAATTTTGGATATTAATTTCATGGAGTTTCGAAGAAAACAAGACTTTTCGGGTGATCGTACAACTAACCGGGAGCTTAACGGAGTTAAAATATGACCCAATGCCCTTAAAAGTTAACTATGGGGGGTCATAAATGCAATAAATGAAAGTTAAATAAACTTAATATGGACCAGGGACCGAAATTGCAAAGTCTGAAACTTGTTTTCCGGTTAAAGAGGAGCCACGCGGCCCGCGTAGACTCCTTAAATGTCTTACGCGGCCCGGGTGAGCAGTGCCAGCAACAACAGATAAGGACAGCTACATGTTCAGCCAGTTCCACCGCCTTTGCATGCTAAATTTTGATACCAGGGACTGTGCCAACAGTTTCTCATGCACTAGGGACACCTGGTAACATCTGGGATCAATGTAGGGACATGTGGAGTGATCATATGAAGTGGAAATTGCTATATAAAGGACTTGTAGTTCACTTGTTCATTTGCACAATTCAATTTTACTTTAAAAACTCATTCTCTGGAGTCCCTTGGAGTTCTAGGAAGCTTTCCTCAGTTCATATTTCGTGCTAAGAGTCCTTGTAAGCATTCTTAGCCTCTCTAGTTTAAGTTTTAATAGCTTAATGACCAAAAGTCAAAGCTATCGTAATTAAGCTTTGACTTAGTGATTAATCACTAATGGTCCAGCCATTATTCGAATTGAAAGTGGCTATGAGTGGGTAATTATGTAGGTAATAAACCCTAAAAAGGGCACCTACTGATTTTCACTCTAACTTGGTCAATTGTCGGGTCAAACTTATTATTAAAAAGTCAACAGAATCCATTTTTGCAAATAAATTCATAACTGATAATGTAGAAGTTATGGAACATGTTTAAACACTAAAATAACTTGGTAAATAATATAAGAACATGTTTAGGCATGTTCAACCCGACAATTCTGAGTTTAGGCTCGGTTCGTAACCGAAATTCGCAAAAGTAGACTTTTGCTTTAACTTTCAGTTCTGACCCGATTTAGTTTGTTTTAGTTATTCTTTAGGGTTCCTTTAGGACCATATTATAGGTTAGTATAACCCTCTGAGATTATACAACTTGGTTCCATAGAAATCCTAATTCATTGCATGTTTCCGTTAAATGCTTAAAAGTTGACCATTATGCCCTTTTGTTATTAAAACGAGATTTTTGAAAATGTGAGAGGACAAAAACCTTTATTACTGATTTATAAGCATGTCCTAAAAATTTGACATCAGTTTATGGTCTAAATTAGGAGTTATGCTCGATATCGTAAATTAAAGTCTTTTAATTAATTAAATGGCATTTTTAGTATAAATCACATTCAAACCCAATTTTTGTCACCAAAATTTATACCTACACATATAATATAATATTTGGGGATTTTCAGAAATTTTTTCCAAATTTTAAACTGATTATATTATAGAGTTTTAATGTAAATTCGGTATTGACGAAATTGCCCTTTTCTTTGATAAAATGAGTTTTACATAACATTTTGCTACCAAACCTTTTCCTACTAATTTCTTATGTTAAATAAAATATTTTAAACTTTATAAACTAATCAAAAACTCATATTTCTTTAAATAACCCGAAAATCGCCAAATACCGATTTTTACGCTTTTAAAACGCATAGTATGGGTTAAAACTATATTTGGCACCTAAAACTCATTACCTACTGATATTATAAGCAAATTTTTATACTTTAACAGTAAGTAAAAGTTTTGAAATTAGATTTCCAAATTTGACCCTTAAAGCTTATGTGAAATGATCAAAATGTCCCTACGGTGCATAGTTTGGCTATAAATGATAAATTTCACATATATGCAATATCTAACTGATATAACTTGTAAAAAAATAAATATTTTTACTGATCGTTTTAGACCAGAACCTTAGATTGTTATTTAGCCTCTTTTATAACCTTTAAAATGACCAAATACCCCTATGGGGCTTAAATTGATTTTAAATTCGTTTTAGGCATAACGGAAGGTATCCTACTGATATCACAACATATTAAAAGCATATTAACTTATGGAACTTGTTCATGACTCATTTGGTTACCCGTTATGCATTCTTCGCGTTCGGTACAGTTTATGTAACTAGTTTGCATAAATTAACTGAAACGGGTCAAACCTTATCATTTTTACTTCAAAATCCAGAATGTGTTTAGTTTACCCATATTATACAAGTCTTCATACTTGTCGGGTCTAAATCACATTCTAATCCGGTCTTCGCTTAATCTTGCGTTTTGAACCGTAAACCTTTCATTAAAACTAATCGGTCTAAGTTTAAACTTAAGTAAGACCCGTTAGGAATCTAATAGGTTATTAAAACCTTCGTTCCAGATTTAGGAGCCCAGTAAAAGCTATTTGCACTTGCTGATTGTTATACGGCTGAGATTAAATTAAATTTTTGCTCAGGTAAATACTTTTAACTTATTTGCCGTTATACGGGCTTGGGATACGGTATTATAATAATATTGCTTGGTCGGGTATGTAGTTATTTAAATCGAATTGTGATTAATACATTTACATAACCCATTTTAATTTGTTTTGTTTGATGCAATGCCTTTGGGGGGTTAATGACCATGTCCTGGATATCCTCGGCTCATTTATTAGAAATGGCCATGGCTTAAGCACGGGGTGTAGGCATACACCTGAAAGTTGCGTATGTATAAACGGTATCTCACTCTCTTATGGGCATGTACTTGTGGCGTGTCAATTAATCTAATCCGGCTCTTCTAACTGGGTCCTGAATGGACGACAAACATGTAAAACTGTATACAAGATTATTTTTAAAATAATTGTCCCAAGTTATAAAAGATTATTTGTGCCTTGTGCATTTAAATCAATTTTCTTAAACATTTTCAAAATGAGTCGGTTAATTGTATTTACCAGTGTAAACTGACGTATTTTCCAAAAAGGTTAAGTGGAGGTACTAAGCGAAATGGGATGGCTACTCCTAGTGTCAAATAAAGAGTCTTGCAAGCTTTTGATGCTTAAATCTATTGAACATTACTTCTTTTATTTTAGATCCGCCTGTGGATCTTTTTACAACCCGTTGTATAATACTTTATGTTACTTTCGAATCGGTTTGTAATATTTTTACTTTAGACTTCCGCTGTGCATTTAAAACCTTCATTAGGAGCCCAGTAAAAGCTACTTGTGCTTGCTGATTGATATACGGCTGAGAATAAAATTATATTTTAGCTCAGGTAAATACTTTTAACTTATTTTCCATTATACGGGCTTGGGATACGGTATTATAATAATACCGCTTGGTCGGGTATAAAATTATTTAAATCGGATTGTGATTAAGAAATTTACATAACCCGTTTTATTCTGTTTTGTTTGATGCAATACCTTTGGGGGGTTAATGACCATGTCCTGGATATCCTCGACTCATTCATTAGAAATGGCCACGGCTTAAGCACGGGGTGTAGGCATACACCTGACAGATGCGTATGTATAAACGGTATCTCACTCTCTTGTGGGCCTATACTTGTGGTGTGTCTATTAACCTTTAACCCGGTACTTCTAACCCGGGCTACTGAATGGACGACAAACATATAAATCTGTATACAAGATTATTTTTAAATAATTGTCCCAAGTTATAAAAGATTTTATGCCTTGTGCATCCCAAAATTAATTTTATAAATGTTTTCAAAAGAGTCAGTTAATTGTATTTACCAGTTTAAACTGGCGTATTTTTCAAAACGGTTAAGTGCTGGTACTACTCGTAATGGGCTGGCTACTCCTAGTATCAAATAAAGAGTCTTGCAAGCTTTTGATGCTTAAATTTGTTGAACAATGTTTCTTTTTATTTTGATCCGTCTGTGGATCCACTTAAAACCCGTTGTGTAATATTTTATGGTACTTTCGAATCGGTTTGTATAAATTACTTTTAAACTTCCGCTGTGCATTAAACTGCGATTGATTGACTATGATGATATCAACTACGTCACGATACTCCCCACCTGGCCCACCGGTAATACGTGCAAATATCGGGGTGTGATAACAACACACGCTCTTGACTTCTCCTTTTCAGAGTTGTTTTCAATTTGTTTCAGGATTGGTGATTCCTCTCTGCTCCTGTGATAGATTGCTTTTTAATAGTAATCGCCTTTAAACGGATTAGCGGTTTCTTCAACAGTAGAGTTTTTGCGTTCTCTTTTGAAATGACCCTTTTACTTGCATTTGAAGCAGGTCACTTTTGATTTGTCGAAGGCAGTTTTGTTGATGGTCCATCGATTGATTATTTGCTAGTAATTTCCATGAACCGCTGAGTTCTTCGAATGCAGCTTGCCAAACACCATCTTAGATCAATGAGTTCCATCTCCTCTGGATCTATCTGGTCATAATCTTCCTTTGTCAGTTCAGAATTTCCAATTTTCCCAGCTACCAGATCTTCGTATGATTCCAGAATCGTTGCCAGAAAACTCATTGTTGTTTAGCAGCATTGATGCTCATTGCAGGAGAATTCTTCAGCTTTAAGGCGATGTTGCAGAGAATCTCATCAGGTTCTTCAGAATTTGATGTTGTTGACGATAGCTTAATGAGGTTTTCTGTGAGCCTTTCATCTTTTCAACACTATATGCAGTTTTTGGCGATTCACTAACTGTCACCGAAGGTACACTGCCCTTGTAGTAAAGACCGACATCTGTTGATGCGAAGAACTGCTCATCTTGTTTTGCTTTTGCAGCTCAAGCTCATGACTTTCTATCTTTTCTATAAACATCAAGAGTAATTGTATCAAACAACACATCATTTTTCAAAATAAACACGAACGTTTGCCACTGATCAGCTCGTGGTAACGCTTCAATGATTTTATCAATGATTTCTTCACGGGTTTTTGTTATTCCAAACCTAGCGAGTTCGATTTTAAGGTGACGAAATCTTTCAATCATTTGTCTTACAGATTCACCTTTTAAACCGTCAAACAAATCAAATTCTTTTTTAAGTAAAGCTATTTTATTCTTTTTGATTTGTTTACCCCCCTCAGCTTTAACCTGTAATGCTTCCTATACAGATTTAGATGATCCATCGTGATTAAGCAATGCGAATATATCATCTCTAATCGATTGCTGGATTAAGGCAATCATTCGTTGTTCATATGAGAAATTCATTTTATCGTCAACGGATAAGGTTTTAAGTGGAATTTGTTCGTTTTTATCATCGACTAGTCTACTGTATCCGAATTCCATGCAAAACCAGCTTTCGTGCGCATAAGCTTTGGCCCAGTTGACGAATCGTTCTTTCCACCATGTATAATCTTCAATACTGTCGAGCTTTGGTGGTTTCGAATGGGTTCCGTAAAAATTATCATGGTTAATATTTTCAGTAATTGCTTTCGATAAGCTTTTCGGTGTGACAGTCGATGTTGCGGAAGACTCTGACGTGAACGCCTTGTAAAACGTGTTGTAGAACTCTTCAGCCATGACAGTTGATTCGTTGTTTTTCTCTTTTGCGTATCATCCTTTGAATTTTTTACCTTGTTTATCACCTGCAAATACTCAAACAAACAATTTATCAGTTTTAAACAAACACACACTCGGTTCGGATGAGTTTTGGATCGGATGTGTTTTGGGTCGGATGTGTTTTGGCTCGGATGAGTTTTGGATCGGATGTGTTTTGGATCGGATGTGTTTTGGGACGAATCACTTAAACGGATTGTGATCCGTTCGGATCACTTTTTCACTGAAATGAAATGAATCCTCCTCGATCGGATGTATATCCGTTTGTGACCTAACTTTCACTTTCAAATCATAACATCACCTATTCTTATTGGACCTCAAATTAAACTGATCAGATCAGATCAGATCACATGGGCCGGTGACAGGTTGTTTCACGTGAATTGATTATAGTAATTAACAAATGGGCTGACAACAAGCACTAGTCTAGAATATGTATGGACCAAAGCTATTGGGCCACACAAATTTTTATGAACATCAAGATTTCACGTGATACTTCACATGCAAATTTATCACTTCACCTTTTGATATTGGCAGACAAGATTGATATACTTAAAACATTATTGCACCGAGAATAGATTTATTTATCACATTAACTGCCATCACATGCAATCTAGATTGATTTAATTGAGCCGCACTACTAAATGTTATTAAATGGATCGGATGACTTTGTGTGCAAAATGGATCGGATTATGATCCGTACAAATGACTTTTATTGGGCCTGTGTATGATCCGTTCGGATTGTGATCCATTCAATGATGAAATAAAGTGCACTTCAAAGAACTTAGACTTTCACATGATCCTCTCTAATTGGGCCGCTAGAATTAAAATGAACTGATGTACACTCACGTGATGATCTGATCAAACCAAAACCTTATTGGACCAATGCTTCACATGCTAATTGAAGATCCAATGTTCGATTCGAAGAGGCCGGAGCCTGTGATCGAGTAATTTGGATCTTACTGCAGAGCTAGAACCTTCACCTACAAAACAGTAAACCGTTAGGCTCGCCGCAGAGATGGGAGGGCCCCTCTGTGACCACCCTCCGGCGTGAGGATAAGTATTGGTAGAGAGAGAAAGTAAAGAGAAAATAGGGACGAAGGTTCAGAAAATCGTACTTGGCAATGTACTTGGCTGGATATTTATAGTAGTCAACTGTGATGACGTCACTCGTCCAGACGCACTTGAAATGGATGTCCGTCCTCGGTGACGTGGAGAGCGGAGGCCTTTAGAAGGCTCGTCTATGTGTTGTCTGGTCCGTCTCCAAGAATCATGTCCGGACTCGGATATGTATCTTCACTAATTGAATCTACTCAATTAATATGTTCACGTGATGACTAATGGGAATTAATTGGGCCGACATCTTTAATTTGTATTTAAATGTTATTGGGCTTCAAGAAACAACTGCCCGACAACATCTACACAACTCAAACAACTATTGGGTCAATGTCAGAATTAAAGTTGAGTGTTGTTTAAAGACTGGGCCGCTTATGAATGATGATCGGATGACTATTGTGTAATGTACATCATGGAATGGATCACTTTATGAGTGTATGGATCGGAGGGTGATCCGTTCGAAGGACCCTGCGCAAAATGTTAAAGCAAATGAAATGGATAGGATCACTATGTCCTCCGATCAGATAAGTTTTAAATCTAACGGATTGCCCTTCGTTACTTTCCAAATTCAATATTTTGAATGAACCTATGTATGGATGGTCATCAGAACGGATGGCCATCCGTTTGAAGGATGAACAGCAACAAAAACCATCATTTTCGGTCACAAAAATTAAGATTTCTCTCAAACCGTTTGGAATTTAGATCTGAAAATTTGTAGGATTTTAAAACTATGATTTTCGCACAATGTGTTAAAATTTCAGCCAATTTTAACCGTGAAAACCTCGTTAATTTTGCGTTTTTCTGTCGAAAAGTGAAGAAAATGAGTAGAGTAAGAAATTTCACAAATCTGATGTGAAAATGGATCTGAATCTGATGAAATCTTGTGTAATCTTGTGTGTTTGATCCGTGCAATCGAGCTCCTGCTCTGATACCACTTGTAGGATCGGTTTTGACTCCCAAACGATTGAGTATGACACGTGCGACGTGCGGAATCCGTGCACGTTCGTGGACCAAACATAAGAACGTACTATAATCTGTGATTCGATTAGAATATATGAAATCGTACAATGAACCGTGAATCACCTTTTGCCTTTCTCTCTCTTCTTTCTCTCTCTAGCTCCTATGCTCCCAATGTCACAAATGGCAAAAGTTCTAAACTAAAGCCCTAACTCCTCTATTTATAGGCAAAGGATATAAAGAAAGTTTCCTTATTTACAATAATGCCACCTTGCCCTTTTTCGTAAATATTACACTATAAAATCTTGTTTTCTTTAGTTTCTAGCTATAGACTGGATTGGCGAAGGCGATAGACATATCTGCACTCACATATAGAGGTAGGTGTTGATGAAGATGTACCAACAGTCTTCTTAATCTTCTTCTTTCTTCGAATAGCAGTCTGTTTCTTTTTCCGAAGGTCTGTCTCTGTGTCAGAAGGCACATAGTCTTCATCTTGATTCAGATCGGTACGGATCCTACGCACTTGTCGAATCCCACGCTCGTCTATATAATGTTCATAACCTGGTTCAGGCGGATTGTCGTCTGAACCAGAATCAACATTGTCACCACCACAAGCACCTGCTGCACTTGCACCTACATTTCCACCATCACCGCCTTCACCACCTTCGTCATCACCATCATCACTATCATCTTCAGAATCAGTATCGCCGAAAATATCCAACTTCTTTCGACCATATTTATCTTCCATCATCTTCTTTAACCTTGGTTCCTCATTGTTAGACTGACTTTCATCATGACGCCATTGTCGTTAGCCGGTGCCACATAGTTCTTATCTTTCAGTGCCCCAAACATCTTCCTAGGAGTTTCTTTAGGGTAACATTTAGCAGCTACACCTTTGAAAATCTTCAATGAGTGTTCTATCATCACATCAATCTTCAGAACATCATTTGCCTCCTTTGGTAGATTAGGGTGTTGCACATTCATAATCATTTGAAGAAATCTTGGATACATCCAAAACTTGTGACCAGTAGCTCCTGTTCTTCTCGGGTTCTCCTTCATGTCCGAGAACAAATACCTTGAAATACATAACGGTTTGTTCAATATCAAGGTGACCATTAAACCAATCAAGTCGTTGCTTGCCATGTCGTAACCGCTTCAACGATTGCTCAAACATTGAATGAGGATGTGCAGTAAGAACTTGTAGCGCATCGACAAGTATATTTTGTTGATATGCCCTCCAAAGATATCGGAGTACACTTCATACGTAGCAAACACCCACGCTGGCACATAACTGGAACAGAATCCGGAGCTTCTGGATTGTCATTTAGTTACAGGACGGTGTTGAGAATTTCGGCAGACACATCCACATTCTGTTGCTTTACTTGCCCGCGAATTACTTCTTTTCCGTCAACCTCTATCACATTCACAGAATCCCAGAACTCTTTCACTAGCGTCTAATGACTAATCGCCTCGTTTATCCTTGACTCGCGTAACCACCATGTAATCTCGTTGAACTCAGGTACTTTTCCTTCCTGATCCAGGTACGCGACCATATTGTGGTGAGGTTTGGACATTATTTGTTCCTCTGATTTATCCATCTTCTTTGTAGCGGGATTCCTCTTCTGTTCCTTAGGAGCCATCTACACTTGAAAACGTCCACAAAAAGAAGGATAAACAGGCATACTTGATATGAAACATGAACATATGAACATTTGAACAGTGGACATGACACTTGGTGAAAAACCAAAAATTTCACTAAGTATAAGACCCACAAAGAACCCATGTTACACTGTTGTAGTACTGGACGAAGAACCTTCCCTTGGACGAAGAACCTGTTTTCACGAAGAATCAAGTTCTTCGTGACCATTACACACGAAGAACCTAAGTCAATTCTTATCCATTCTTCTTTGACCAAAAGGGGGTTCTTCGTCACTAAACAACGAAGAATGGTTCTTCGTCTGGTATCAATGACCAATGGTTCTTCATCAACACTGTTAGGGTTCTTCGTCAGTTTTCAGTTCTTCGTCCCCAATTCATTTTAACAGTTCACTAATTTAAAGTTTTAACTCAATACTGACAAGAACCATCTATGACAAACTGACAAATGAGATCCCAAAACACCCAGACATTTAAAACACTTTTAATCAGACAATCCAACATATTTATTTACAAAAACAAACATCATTCAAGAACAAGAAAACCCCTGTTTTTCTTGACATCCTTCAACCAAACACACAACACCCAAAATCAGTTAAAACATCTTATATAAACCTCTATTTTACACATCATTTTAAATCACCCTACAAAGACAAAAACAAAATATGTTATTTTGATTTCGAATCTCCATCAGGGTCTGAAACTTCGCACAAATCAATATATAAGAGCTTCAACAGAAATAAGAGTAGAATGGTTTGGTTTTGTTTTCAGATTTTATAATTTAAAAGAAAACAACATCAAAGAAGAGTCGATCCTTTGACCTAGGGTTTTGTTTTTGTTTTCTTGATCAAACACAGATGGATTGTTTAGATTTTGGTGTTAATCGACAGCACAAAGTATGTTTCAACAAAAATACCTTAATGTTTTACAGAACAAGATTCAAACACAGTCAATTTTAGGGTTTTCTTATCGAAGAAGATGAACAGTTTGATAGAGTTTTGCAGAGAGAGAAAGAGATGAGTGATTTTGAATTTGTGATAAAGGTAACTGACAAAGGGGACCGCCTTTTTATATCCTTGTCCCCACGAAGAACCTAAATTCACGAAGAACCTCTAATTGGGCCACGAAGAACCTCGATGGGCTAACACAGATAAGCCCAATCACCTTTATCCACGAAGAATAGGTTCTTCGTCGAATGACCAAACCAGCGAAGAATGTCTCACGGAGAATGGTTCTTCATTGACCTAAAAGTATTTTTAGTTGACCAGGAGTATTCTTCCTTGACCAGGGGTTCTTCGTTGAACCTTTGGTTTTTCGTGAACCTTTCCAAACAAAAATCACCAACTTAGAAAAACACATGAACAGATTGAACATATTTTGTTTTATGTTTACTAGTTTTTGCAAAAAGGATTTTTATGAAGTTGTGATATTAAAGACAAGTTAGTTTTAGGCTTTTTCCCGGTAGAAAACATTCGAGTGACAACTTCGGCTAATCAAAAATCAAAAAATAAATAAAAATTAAAAAACTAAAAATCTAATTGCAAAAAAAATAAAATAAAATTAAAACAAACATTAACAACATTAACTACCTGTACACTAAATTACCACCTTTTTTGAGTCTCAAGGTAAGAGAATCATACCAGCTTACGGTCTTGTCAAAAACGGATTTTGTTCCTTGTAAATATTTAGATAAGCATCCTACCACAATTATCGGTATTGTTGTCCACATAAGCTCAACTTATCAGATGTAATCACGATTAGGAGATACGCTTTAATGTATGATTTATACTACTCGCCGGTGTTCATCCACTCACGACACATTCCCGTATCAAGACATGCATGAGAATTCATCTTACCGGTGAGTATACCGTTTATCATCTTGTTTTAACGTATAGATTGTGAGATACTCACTTATTCTTGATTAAAAACAAGTCCTATGTGATTAAATCACTTATTGATAAGGAACTTGATTTTCAGATGCATGCAGGGCACAGAAGCAAGTCCATGAACAGGTTAGTACCATCGTACAGACAAAGAGACGAACTTGACTCCCGGATAACTGTGATATTTTATCACTTTTTCATATGGACATGTGATTGTTTATCACGTATTGAGATCGTATGCAATATGTACACATATGTATGGTATCATGGAAGATCTTGACTTGCGTCCCCGTTATTTTTCGGTAAAAGATTCAACCATGATACCCAGATGATAAATCAGCATAAAGACATAATATCTCAGAACCTCGGCATACTATCAAACGAAATTTCTGTACCAAGACCATATGCCAATGAATGGTTCCCACCTGGCTTGCAGTTCGTTATGTTTATATCAACCTGCACGTTTTAATCTGATTGTGAGTCTACCGATACATCATTAGTAGAGCTACTTATCGTTTTTCATTTTGCATTTTTTGACCGTATTTGACAGACCACTGGTGTATCATCATCTTCTCTTATCTTTCCAAGAAACTCATTTTTGATTTTTTTGAATTTTTTAATGTTTTTGTATTTTTGAAATCTTTCAATGTTTTTGGATTTTTCTGAATTACTCCCCTTTAATGCAGAAGATAAATAGCTAAAAGACATATTTTTGGATTTTTGCAATTTTCTGATGTTTTTGTATTTTTCATTTTTCAAAAGTAAGGACGGAAAGCAGTAAACAAACAAAAGACATATTTTTGGATTTTTGAAATTTTCTGATGTTTTTGTATTTTCTTAAGATTTTCCCCCCTAAAATGCAAAAAGTTGATAAATTGAAAATCTTTTTGTATTTTTAGTTTATAAGAAAATATTTACAAAAATGATTTGCCAAAGATGATCTACTCGGGTTTCACCTTGATGCCATTGACCAAAAGAAGATAATCAAAACGTGATTTATCAAAAGATTTTGTAAACAGGTCGGTACATTGGTGATCCGTGTGGATTTTCACAACATCGATAAGTTTCTTTTCATAACAATCTCGTATGAAATGATACTTAATCTCGACGTGTTTGGTCTTAGAGTGCTATACAGGATTACGAGTGATCTGTAAAGCAGCTTCATTATCAACATAAATAGGAGTAGTTAGGAATTCGAAACCGTAGTCGCGTATTTGCTGTTGGATCCATAAAACCTGGGAAAATGTACCCAGCCTCTCATGTTGAAGTGGCCACACATGTCTGCTTTTTACATTGCCACGTGACTAGGCGATTCCCCAAGAACTGACATCCCGCTGATGTTGACTTTGCATCAATCTTGCAGGCGCCATGATCAGAATTACTGAATGCAATCAAATCGAAGTTATCATCCTTATGTACCACAAACCGGTGTCTGGACAACCCTTCAGATAACGAAAAATCCTCTTAACAGCCATCTTGTGAGAAACTTTTGGATTGGACTGGTAACGAGCAAGAAGACATGTTGGATACATAATATCGGGCCTCGAAGCGGTAAGATACATGAGAGATCCAATCATAGAACGGTAGAGAGATGGTTCCACATGTTCACCGGTTCCGTCAGGAGTAATCCCATGATTTTGAGCCAGAGGAGTTCCCGCAGGCTTCTAGTCTTCCATCTGAAATCATTTTAAGATATCCCCAACGTACTTGGTCTGATGAATAAAGATCCCTTTCTCAGACTGATGAACTTGAAAACCCAAAAGAAATTCATTTCTCCCATAGCACTCATCTCGAACTTCTCTAGCATCACCCGCTCGAATTCTTTGCACATTTCATCATTTGTAGATCCGAAAATGATATCATCAACATACACTTGAACCAGCAGCACATCCTCATTTCTTTCCTTGATGAAGAGAGTACAGTCGATCAACCCACTCCAAAAAACAATTCTACAACAGATAGGTAGACAACGTTTCATACCAAGCCCTTGGAGCTTGATGAAGACCATAAAGTGCCTTGTTTAGAAGCTAAACTCTGTCAGGATGAATCGGGTCTTCAAAACCAGGCGATTGCTCAACATATACTTCTTCCTCGACCACACCATGAAGAAACGCACTCTTCACATCCATTTGATAAACAGTGAACTTCTTGTAGGACACATAAGTCAAGAAAATCCTTTTCGCCTGAAGACGTGCCACTGGTGCATAAACTTCATTATAATCAATACCTTCTACCTGATTAAAGCCCTGAACAACCAATCTCGCTTTATTTCTCACAATGACACCTCGGTCATCCTTCTTGCACTTGTAAACCCATCGAGTACCAATCTTCTTATAGTTCGGGGGCCTGTCAACCAATTTCCACACGCCCAATTTTTGAAACTGCTTAAGTTCCTCTTGCATTGCTTCAACCCATGAATCGTCTTTCATCGCCTCCTTCCATGATTTTGGCTCAACTTGACAAACATAGCAGGCGAAAGACCAATCATTCTGTTCCCCGGATTCTCTAATTGTAGAATACAACCCAACATTTTAGTTGTTTCGAAGCTGATTACGTGTCTCCACACCACTTTGGACATCTCCTATAATATTCTGCCGAGGATGAGTATCATGGATTCGAGTTTCAGGAACATCAGGAACTCAAGCATTAATACCCAAATTGTTGATATTCAAATCAACAATCAAATTGATGCCTGGAGACACGGTAGATGTGGATGCATTCCCTTCAGCATTGTCTTGAATCTGCACCTGAGAAGTTGCTTCAGAAACACCTTGAACAGGAGCTTGGACAGGAGCTGAAGTTGCTTCATTTGCATCACGAAACTCCTCATCTTCCGACGAAACATTATAATCAGCTGCATCTTCAAACTCCTCATTTTGAACAATATTATTAACTGAAATAGACTCTTGTCGGTTAACAATAATTGGTTGCACTAATGATGAGTCAACTGCCGCATCACCTTCAAGTAACATTTGTGCTGCTGCAGACGCATCATCAAAAGTTGGCAGATTAAAGGAGTCAAACAGTCCATCATAATCAAACATCCAAGGAGCACCTGGAGCTCTCACACATTCAGTGTACCTTTGAACCCTAACTTCACCCCATTCCTCAATCTTTTTAGTTGTCAGATTCCACACCCTGAAATTTGGAGTAGCATACCCAAGAAAGAAACCTTCGATAGCCCTTGGACCAAATTTTCCATGTGGATAAATCATAGAGCATGGAGCTCCAAAAGGTTCTAAGTAAGACACATCCGGTTTCCTTTTGTGCAACAATTTGAAACATGTTTTCCCATGCCTTTTAACAGTAAGAACTCTGTTCAAAGTATAACAAGCAGTAGCCACAGCCTCTCCCCAAACCTGAACAGGAAGCTCCGACTCCACTAACATAGTTCTTGCCATCTCGATAAGCGTTCTATTCTTCCTCTCAGCGACACCATTCTGTTGAGGTGTATAACGAGAACTGTACTCATGCAGAATTCCCTTAGAAGTACAGAACTCATCCATAACCCGATTCTTGAACTCCGTGCCTTTGTCACTTCTGATTCGCTTTACTTTCAAAGTATACAAATTCTCAAGTAAAGTGAGCAGATTTTTGAGGATTCCGGAGTC
This sequence comes from Helianthus tuberosus, assembly GCA_030545235.1. NCBI lineage: Eukaryota > Viridiplantae > Streptophyta > Magnoliopsida > Asterales > Asteraceae > Helianthus > Helianthus tuberosus. The sequence goes on along the minus strand of CM060409.1, from coordinate 6,119,576 downwards.
TCACTCTTATGTGCCATCATCGCTACCCATGAAAATCTTGAATAGTCACCAGTAACAACCAAACAATAAGCATCTCCAAACATAGTCTTGTGCTTCATAGGTCCAAAGAGGTCCATATGAAGACGTTCAAGAGGCATGTTGACGGTGTTGACGTTCTTGATCGGAAGGGACTTCTTCGCTTGTTTCCTTTTCGGCACGATATACAGACGTCTTGTAAATGAAAACTCTTGACTGGCACACCATTCATAAGATTATTTCTCACCAAATGGTTCATTTTCCTCAAGTGAATGTGACAAAACATGTCAAGAATATACAAATCATTTATTCTTGGAGCCACGATATAAACTCCTTTTCAGTGGCCTTTGAGACAAAACATGTAACGATATAAACTCCTTTTCAGTGGCCTTTGAGACAAAACATGTAACTTGTGCAGACATGGTAATAGCTTGGCATGTCAAGAATATACAAATCATTTATTCTTGGAGCCATCAACAGAATCCATTCTTTAGGAATTTTGAAACCGGGTTTCAGCACATACCAACTGGTATCATCAAAATAAACCGTGAAGTTCTTGTCACAGATTTGCGAAACACTAAGAAGATTGTGATTAATTTGTCGGACATAATTAATCTTGTCAAAACTCAGAACACCATTGGAAATCATTCCTTCTCAAGTGATGTAACCGCATTTATCGCCAGCAAAGGCAACATAATCTCCCCTAATGCTTTTCACATCATACAGGAGCCTTAAGTCGCCTGTCATGTGCCGGGATGCTCCACTATCAACAATCCAAAGACTATTCACAGTTCCTCCTGGAACACCCTGCACAATACACTACACGATCAGTTTGAGATGGGGACCCAAGCCTTAGTGGTCTTGGGTCGACCCATATCATCAAGAAATGTGATTTCTATTTCTTGATGATTTGGAAATGGTGTGCCCCCCCTGAAATTGTACCGGTTTTATATTTCCAAGATTGTTGTCATTTACCAGATTGATTATTATTTATAGATTTAGACATTTCTGATTTTGATGAGTTTGATTCCTTTTCTAAAACATCCGGTTTTAATGCTTTCTCGATTACCTTAACATTTTTACGTCGTTGTTTGCTTCTTGTTCCTTAACAGTACGCTTGTCTTGTTTAGGTGACACAGGACGACGTTGGTAATCCTTTTCACGAGGGGTTTTTTCAACAAACTTTGGTTTTGGTGGGTTTGTATAATTTTGATTATATAACCAAACTCCCCACATTTAAAACATGATCTCCTTTCAACGAATTTAGGAGGTTCCTTTCGCTGTCCCGATGTTGAACTTATAGGCCTTGAGGTACTTGTTTCATTATCATACCCATTTGTATGTTGAGTGTAATTATTAACACTGTTACGTTTCAAAATTTTGACTTGTTGGACAAAATTAGTATTAGATTTGTTTTCAAAAGTCTCAACTTTGTCAGTACCTCTTGAGGCCACAAATTTAACATCCCTTCCCTTTTTCTTGTTTCGAGCTCCTTTTGGTTCAAACTTAGGTTTTTGAGCTCGTTTTTCCTGTTGTTTACCTTTAGGGGCGATTGGTTGTTCCTCAGTTGGTAATTTTTTATTCCCGTATTGTTTTCTAACTTCAGATTTTGGAATAGGATCACACTGAGTTACTGTAACTCTCGGGATCGCCTTACCTAAAAACTTACTGGTTGAATCTTCCAAAACTCTATCATTCATGGATGGATTAACATTTTCAATTGGGAAATCCTTGTTTGAGTAAAATTTATCATCACCAATCAAAGTATACAAAACATTATCGCCCTTAAACATAGACACAGATTCCTCCACAGATTTGATCAAATCAATCTCTTGTTTTGCAACTGATTGTGCAACAGGGGTAACTGGAGTAGGAGGATCACACAAGATATGATTCTCAACTGGAATTTCTACTCCTTTCTTCTTATCAAGAGATTGATCTTGATAACTTGCATCTGATTCATCTGATTCATCATCTAACGAAACATAATCCTCGATTATTGGAGGACTTTGTTCCGCAACACAAGACACATTTTCTGTCTTTTCAGATTCCTTTGATGAATCATCCAGTTTAAACCCTAATCCTGCTGCAAACTCTTCGGGATTAAGAGGTACAGATGGTTCAAACCATTGCATTTCCTCCTCATCAGGCAACTTGATATAATTGTGTCTCAACGGAGGTGGACACGATTTATATCCAATGCACTTAACATCTCCTTTCAGCTTTTGAACCTCGATGATATGATCAAGCACATATCGGGAGTTAGAATAACTCTCCAATTTGAGCTTGATCGCATCATGCTCGCATTTGGCAATGGCTAACTCCTTCTTTAATTCTTCAATGATATTAATATAGTTATTAATGCCCGTTTGCTTATTTAAAACTTTTTTTTGTTAATTCAGATATACTTTTCTTAAGCGTTTCAATTACAGATTTGAATTCTTTTTCATTATGAGTTAGAGCCATATTTGCCTCCTTGCATTTCGAAAGGTCAACTACCAACCCCTGATTGTGACTAGTAACTACTTCTAGCTTACGTTTCAATTCTACACAATCATTGCATACACTAGAAGTTTCGGTGTGTACCTTACTAGTCGAAGCTGCAGCAGTTACCATAAAGGCAGTTTAATAAGTGAAAGATCCATCCTCCGTGAAGAATTTTTCCATTTCCTTGGATGCGACTTCAGCTTTCCTTATCAACACGGATTTCTGACTTTTTAGCTCTTCAACTTCTTTCAGTTCCTCAGCTTCCTTAAGCAAACTGTCAACCTCAGCATCAAGATTTTCTTTTACATCTGAATCTGAACCATAACCACCCACATTTGAGCTTTCCTCATCCGAACTATCGCTATACCCAGAACTGTCATCATCCTCAGAAAACTCTTCTCTGTGAACATGTTTGATGTAATTGATGATCTTGGCATAACAAGCAGTTCCTCCATTTCCTTCACTTTCCTGATTTCCCAGTTGAACTGACCAATCACATCCTTCATCAGCATGAACTACTAAAGCTTTGTTTGAATTAGAAGGCCCGGACTGGTTTGAGTTACTCGGGTCGTTAACTGCTACGATTCTCATTTCATTGTTTGCTTGATTTGCAATGGACGAGCTTGATTAGTTTTGGAAAGGATTTCGATTTCATTGTCTACTGGGTCGAGTGCATTCCCGCTTGAAATGACCTTTCTCACCACAATTGAAGCACGTAACTGCATCCTTATGAAAACCATACTTAGTATCCCTTTTACTCTCCAAGCTTGTTCTACCCGTTCTTCTCATGTAGTCTTTAGCTCTTCTCACCGCACTTGTAAACGCCCATTTTATATCCATCACTTCAATTCCATTTCCTCCCTGTCTATTTGTTGATAGTCTTCATCTGTCAAATTAATGTTTCCAATCTGAGCGGCGACTAATCCACAATAAGCACTCACCATTGTGTTTAGAAGTTCTATATGTTCCCGAGCACCTTCCACACTGACTTTGGTGAAGTTTCAGGTATCAAATCTGACGGTGTTGGGGTTTGATTGTTGAGAGTTATTGTTACCATAAAAAGCTTGTTGAGGAGCTGGTTGAGAAGGTTGTTGGGTTTGTTGTGGGGCAGCTTGTGTGAACGGAAAGTAGGCTTTGGGATCAAATGAAGATGGTTGTTGTTGGGTTTGTTGAGGAGCAGCAGCTTGTGAAAAAGGAAGATAGGCTTTCGGATCGAATGGTCTCCCATAAGGGTTTGTGAGAGGACCAGAAGATTGAGCTGGCTTAGATGGTGGTAGATAGGTTGTTTGGTCAAATGGTTGTCCATAAGGGTTTGTATTTGACACAAACGCAGTTTGTAGCTTCGGCTGCTGATTGGTGGTCTAACTCCGGTGTTAATACCTCCAAAGTATATCTCGGGGTTTTGAGGAACTGCAATTTTTTTTTCCTTTCGAATTTCTTCTTCATCCTCGTTTTCAAGCTTCTGAACGAATTCATAAATACTAAGCGTATCTAAAATACCGGTATGCTTTAGCAAGTTAATGAATTGACTCCACTTGGGTGGTAAAGCTTCAGTAAAACGCATGACCATTTCTTGTTGTGTAGCAGTAACCTTGTATGAGTGTATCTCACTAAACAAATGATAGTATCGAGTAGCCATATCGTACAATGTTTCATTTTCCATGAACAGAAATCCTTCAAATTCCTTCTTCAACAATTCATGAAGAATCTTTCTCGTTGCGGCATTTCCTTCTCCCCTAGCTTCCAAGACGTCCCACAAATTCTTTGTACTTGTACAATACACGAATTGATGATAAATATCCTTATGAAGTGCTTGCGTAAGGATAGCAAAGGCTTTCTTCTCAAGATCGTAAGCCTTCTTATCATTATCGCTCATTCTCGCCAAAGTAAGTGGATTGGAACCTGCTTCTTCGAGAGCTACATTGTACAGTGTAATAAAGCATGTCCACAATTCAGTATTTTGCCCTAGAACGTACGTATGAAAATGACTTTTCCATGATGGATAATCGTTCATGTGATTCAATTTTGGTGGACGATTGTTGCTTCCCGTTTCACTCTCGCTTAAGAGAACATTTTGAATGCTATTATTTTGATTTGCGACACATGCCCATTGATGTGCGGTAATTTCTTGTTTGGGCATTAATCCTTTGACCCATTGTGAAGGATCTTGTGGTGTACTTGAGTGATCACTCCAATCCCAAGGATTTGAGCTCATTTTGAATGGTTGTTTTAAAATAAGTACTTAAAAATTTGAAATAGTTAACAATGAGGGAAATAAAGTCCTTCTGTGAAAACTGTCCAACTCTTGGTTCACTGATTCACACGAAGAACCTATTCATGAAGAATAGACTCACGAAGAACCTATTTCAACGAAAAACCAGAGTTCTTCGTTGATACTGGTTCTTCGCAGGAGAAGGTTCTTCGTGGAAGGTCAACACACGAAGAATGGTTCTTCGCCTGTATGTTCTTCATCGATGAGTGTTTTTCAGGGATAGGTTCTTCGTAAAACGGTAGGTGAACTATTACTAGAAATGGAAGAATCTTATCCCTCAATTTTACAAAGGTGTTTGGTGAATGCCTTAAACTGGTTAACAAACAAACATTTGAAAATTTCAACTTTTAGAAAAAGTACAGGAATATCCTCAACAAAAGGAATATTTCGGTGACTTCTCCAGTCAAACCGTTGCCGGAAAAGTTGTCAAGCCAAAGTTTTGCAAGAAATTTTAAGAAAAACCGTATTCTAGCATGTTACCATGTATTTTAACAAGGTTTTTGTAAAACTTTTCAGCAAAACAACAAGGTTTCTTAAATTTTTCAGGCCATTTTCTAACAAAAACTCAAAAATCTTGTTTCAAGCTCAAGAACACTTCCAAGATACTTCACAACTTGTTCAAACACACTACTATGCTTGGTTTTCAACAAGAAAGAGTGCCAAAGCTCTGATACCACTTGTAGGTCCACTCGGAGGATCAAGAAACCTACTTTCTTGTTGTTAGAACACAAATACAAGTGCGGAATCCATGTAGATATGCAACCAAAGCAAAGTATAATGAACACATGTAACCAAAGATTCACTAACTTTGATTAAATGGAAGAGAACGTACACAAACACATACACACAGTGTTTTACAGACTCACCAAGCTCTCTTGCCTGTTCTGCATACATAACTGCCTTATATAGACCTCCCAGCTCTTGCCTGTTCTGCATACATAACTGCCTTATATAGAACTCCCAGCCCAGTAACATCACGAAGAATGTTACTGGGCGCACAAAGAACCAAAGCCTACGAAGAACTAGGTTCTTCGTGAACCAACACTACGAAGAACTCATCTGTGTACGAAGAAGGTTCTTCGTGCAAGCCATACCCCACGAAGAATGGTTCTTCGTGGGAGGCTACAAACAGTAAGGGTAAGACAGTTAAGTGTGCAGACAGTAATGATAAGAGCCAAACAAGTGCAGACTGCATTCATAGCAATTGCATTACAAACAAACATACATAAACTGTACAACTGTCGTACCAAGTCAAGATAGGAGGATATCTTGACTTGGTCAACTAGACCAAACATACAGACTCGATAAAACGAAATGACCGTTCTATTACATTACAACGCAAACAAAATAAGAACAAGCGACAGCCACCAAAAGTGCATCAACAACGATTCCTTAAATAAGCACGCCATTTATGGATAAATGGCAAGTCACTTGGATTCATGCCTAGAATACCACGAGGTTGAAGTTCTTTGATTATTTTTGTATACTCACCCAGAAGTCGGGCTGCATCTTCGACACTGGCTTCCCTTGTCTCTATTGCACTAGTGTAGCATTTCATCGCTATGACTTGAGGTAAGTTTGTGAGACAAGCGGCCATTATGTCAGCGATCATTGATGATAAGTTATCAAATAGTTCCTTTGGGCTAACCTCATCATCATTGTTGGCACTGTTGGTACTCAATATCGTTTTGGTTATCCGATACATTGAGTTGGCACACATAGACTTGCCTTTGGAATCATCATTTCTAGTTGCGACCTCCTTGTAAACTATTTTTTCAGATGTATCCCTGAACCATTCAACAATCTCTCTAGTTGTTTTCATTTTTTCAGATGTATCACTGAAACATTTACACACTTGAGAAGAGGGGTCTGGCAACTTGTGTCCTAACCATTTGTGGTCGATGTCAACTTCTTTCCACAAAGTTTTTGCAGCCTCTTGAACGCTTACAAAGACATTGGTAGCGTTCAGGTTTTCTTCAACAAGTTTGACGTATCGCAGACCTTCCTTCACACCTTTCAACAAGTTATCAACTTCCTCCCTTCTCACACCTTTCAACAAGTTATCAACTTCCTCCCTTTCGATTCTAGGAAGAGAAACCGCGATGGTTGTTAAGGTTACCACCGGCAAGCTCCAACAATTTTGATGTTCTCCTTTTAGTAGTAAAGATGGAACATGTTGCATGTCATACTCATCTACGTTGTCAAACTTTGCAACTCCATCAAAACCACTGGCAGCGGTTCGTTCAATTAGCTTCTTGAGATTATCGTTGGCTTGGCTATTTTCACCATTTTGGATCAATTGGTTCACAGATTTTGAAAGGCCTTCCAATGTTCTCTTTGCAAGCTCCTTCTCATCATCTTCAAGTTGCAAAACATATGGACGAATATGTTTGTTTCGTTCCAAGAAGTTGGTCTTTTCTTCTGATGAACTAAACCGTTTCAATGATGAATTGAATAACCACTTCAAACAACGAAAACAATACACGACACATATCATGAATACAAATGGTATCAAGGCTATTATCTTGCATACCACCACAAGTCCCTCCTGGAATTCAATACAAATGTAGAGAATTAGCTTTTTCAAAGTCTCGATGACGACGTTGTCGTTGAGACTGTGGTTATGAAATGGGAGCTTTAAACTAGCACGCTTCCAGTCATATAACTTCGATGTCCAGTAGCTCTTTAGTTTAAAAACCTTAAAATCGTTTGAAACGATTTTGAGGGACACTTTAAAGCTTAAGGCTGCAAAACATCGAGAAAGTGGTGCAATCGTACCAATCACGACTCCAATAAACTGTACTATCACAATTGCTATCATGGATCGACCATAAGCTGAATCACAGTCCTCCTCCATAATAGGATGAATACTCCAGAACATTGTAAGAGTATGTAAGATAGTGACAAAAACACATATTACCCCAGAAGCAGATGTGGTACGAAAGCAAGCTGTTATGAATTGGGGGCTGCCACTTCCTGCCATGATCCAGTGGTTCGTCACATGTTTTTGCAGCTGCTCAACTTTTAACAATTCTCCTGGTAACTGTTTAATGTCTTTCAAAGCTCGACGGTGACCTTGTTGGTATTTCGATTCTATAATCTTTTTGGATTTTAGAATCGCTAAACATGAACATACATGTACTAGCAACAACCAAAGTAACAAAGTCACATAAATGGAGGCTAGTATGATATTACGATGTTTGTGAATTTTAACCTGATACTGGGGGGAAATAACATTCAAAATAGGAGCAACTTCTTTATAGGATACAACTCCTGTTTGTATTTGAATGCAAATATTCACCGCCATTGTGATCACAAGAAGACACAAAGCTGTGATGTTCGACCAGAGTGCATTGTTGTCCATGGTTGATAAACAAGGCAATAAATTAGCCATCATGGTGCACATGAAGGCCATGCTTCCGAGCTTTGCCACTTGGTCCACATCACCAGGCATGGAACCACTTAGATCCACCGGTAACTTCATTGCAACAGATATTACAGCGAGAAAGGCAGAATTGATTCTAAAATACTTGCACGGGAACCACAGCTTCCCCCTACGCATACCATGTAATAAATCAGCCACCATAGTAAGGATGCAAACAAGAGATGCACACGCGATATACAACCCAATCCAAACCATAGGTTCGCTGTACTTTTTTTCTCTTTCTGATCGGTATATAGGTTGCGCGTATGTTAGCAATATATCTGTAATATCGCTAGAAATATTGTAGCCGTAACTGAGTTCATCTAGAATACGAAGAAACAGATCAGTTCTTGAGAAATGCTCCATAACTCCAGGGAATTAAAAGAAACAACTGATGACTTTATTTTCTATGACGGAGATAAATTGAAGTTGGGTTAGTTTAGGAAGATGGATGGATCGTTGTTGTATTTCAAACTTGAATATAAAGATAGAAACATTAAAGGATTTACACATGAATCACACTCTTCCTTAAAGTTGATGCATGAATAAAGAAATCTACTTTCCAGCAAAACCATGGGACCTGAAACTTTATTTGCAATAATTCTCCCACACATGGTGCTATATATCTAAAAATGGATTTCATATGATTTTCTTTTCAATTATAAAAGCTTTTATTCAATAATGCATTCACCAAAATAACAAAATTCACTCACCTTTTTACCACAATTATGATTGGCTTATTGATATTTCTAAAATAAACATTTATTTTTAGCCCACTCATATTCTATACCTATATTAATTTCTAACATGCCAATAAACAGTAATGTTTCTTTTTGTCTTTTATTGGTTTTCTTTTTTTCTTTTTTTTCTTTTTGATATAGTAACTTTATGGTTTTTTAAATCTGTAATAAAATTTTAACTTTTTATAATTTTGCCATAAAAGTTAAACGGGTTTATTGTTTATTTGTTTTTATTTTATGTTTGTTTTTTCTGGAATTGTTGTCGTTCGGTTCTTTGGTATTTTGTGGTCACATTTGCTCATTCAAGTTTTTATACTTGATAGACTTTCTAATATGTGTCGGTATAAATTCGATTTCGTCTACTATTACGTTACGTGAGTCATTTGGTGTTATAAATTTGTGTTTTTGTTTTACGTTTTTCCCGGTTTTGGTCGTTGTTCCGTTGCTACTTAGCATGATTTTACGCCTCCCAACCCCGCAACGTTGGTTGCACGGTTTTACGCTCTCCGCCCTGCAACACGGGGGACTTAAGACTAGTTTAAAATTAATCAATCTGAAAACCTCATGTAAGCTCGGCCAATCAAATCAAGACATGTGTAAGAAACTACTACATCTGAGTCTGACAGCTAAGATTTAGGGGACTGGGGATGGGAGAGTTTTTCTCCGTGATGGGATAGTTCCACGCGTGGAACAAACAAAAGATCCACCGCCACTAAAAAGTTCACGAGTGATGGGCATGCACAATTTCAATTTCCGTGATGTTTTTAACGCGTGATACTTTTTGAGGTTGTGAGGGTAATTGTTGGTTGGGGGGAAATTGTTGGGTGTGGTGGTGAGTGATGACCATTACCACTAAAAAAGGTTGTGAGTGATAAAATAATGGTTGATGACATGGCGAAACTTGATTGGGTGTTGTGAGTGATGAGTGAGTGATGAGTGATGACCACCTCCACCCCCCTTAGCCTAATATTTTGCAAACGACTATGATTTAGTTTTTTTTTGCAAGCGGCTAAGATTTAACATATTTATTTTTGTAGACGACTAATATTTCGCCTATTTTTTGAAAGACTACTAAAATTTAGCCCTACACTTTTTTCATGTCAAATATCAATTTTTTTGTGCTAAAAAGGGTGGGTCAACTTGATTATTTTGATAATTTTCCATTTACAATATATCAACCAATATTAAATGTTTGGGAACAATAACAACTTAGCAACTGTAAGAGCATAAGTTGATTTATGTTTAAATAATTTTTTTTGTTTGCTCATATAGAGGATAAGTTGATTTATGTTTAACTAATTTATGTTTAATTGAATATTTCAGGTGGAGTTGTTCAGTGGGGAAAAATGTTCCACTGTTCATCTTTATCGAAATGTTCGTTGTTGTTTAAGAGTACTTCAAGGAGTGGACTATCAAGTGTGGTTGGTTGTACACTAATAGGAAAGAATGTGAGGACCACGTAAGTTTTTCAAGAAGAGGATATGAAACATTATTCATGGCCAGTGGAGTTAAAACATAAGAAGTGGATAAAGATGATGAGAATGTAAGTGTTGTATGTCAACCCAAAATATTACGTACTCTATTCCAAAAGGATAATTTTAAATGTATTAAATAAAACATAATATTATCTAATCCTATAAATATTTTTTAGGTCGACACTCGACACTGACACATATTTAAACTTTTTGAGGGTTGTTACATGCCGTACCAAGAGACCACATATGAACTTGATTGGGATCCCCAAGTTGTTGTAATTTGTAAGTTATTTGATTATCTCCACCTTTTTTTTAATTATTTTGATGTGTTAACTAATTAACTTTTTATTTATTTATAGACTAACTATGTCACATTGTAATGAACTACAAAGAAGACAAAGTTTGCCTTGTATCTGTGTTCACCCTTTATGATGTTAAAAAAGGCAACGAGGAAAACATTGACTTCGACTGCTGATGTAGATGTTATTGATGAGATTAAGTTGTAGTTGGTTAACATCCGAAGTAAGTGATTCACATTTACCTAAATGATCTGTAAGCTTAGGCAACTTCTTTCTATTGTTTTGTTCGTATTAGTTTATTGACAGAGTGTAGATTTTTATACGAGTAGAGCTTTAGAAGCATTCTGTTATTGAAATATGATGATGTTGAATGAGGATAGTTTGGTGGTTATGTCCAGGATGTTGTGTGATACATGTAGGTATGTGTAATTGTTTCAAAAATTCTAGCATCATGTTGCTCTTGGCTTTTTAGTTGCAGAGTTTTGTCATTAGAATATAGAAATAAGGGGTTACGACCCTGCATCTTTAAATTGGATTTAAATAGACATGAAAAAGAATAAGGATGCCATGTGCTAAAGAAAGTATTATAATATAAGCAACAAAAGAAGCCCACATGTAAAATAATATATGATTTAAGGCCATCTAAGTATAATAAAATCTGTACATAATTGGGTTTTCGTGTATAATTGTTACCCATGCATTTATTTATTTACAATCAACAGAAATATCGCCCAGTTTAGGTTGCCTAAGTTTTTTTTTGATACATACAGTGTACTTTTTTAGGCTTACAATATACCAGTAGTACTAGGCAAGCCTTTGTTTATGTTTCATAAAAAAAAAGCCTTTGGTTCCAACCTTTCTAAGTGTTTGCATGCAGGTTTATCAATCATCATCATCTTAAAAACACTTCACCTGATTCTTATTTCTTATAGAGGCCAAGTGTGTGCATACTTGGTGGTGGATTTGGAGGACTATATACTGCTCTAAGACAAGAAACCTCAGGAAATGTAAACTGGTGCTATTAAATCTAGGTTCGACTGGTCTTCTGGTGTCATGGTTACCGAAGTAAGCTGACAGTATCATAAAGGTTGTACTTTTTATCTCTTGTATTTATTTCTTATCTTTGTCATCATCATCATTATTATGGTATGAACGTTTACCCTATCAGTACCTCCTTAAGAGGTCCCATATTCATATGACATTGTTTTTTTATGTAGTTATATGACTTGATATGGTTGAAATTTACTAGGATTTTGCATTATTCTCACAGTATGCTGGCTATTTGATTGACCAAAATACCTCAACCTGTTATGTAACTAGTTACAACTTAACTTGCATTTCACCAATTTTAAAATAGTGGGTAGCTAAGTAGCTTCTACAATCAGCTATGCAAGTTTCTCCATAGACTTTTTTCACATGCTTGCATATATCATTGTGATACAGTGGGTGATCAATTTGACTCTGTGATGTATCACTTGCTTTGATAATTGCCAACGAGCCCAATTGATAGTTGTTGTATGTTTTTTTACCTTTTTAAGTGTGTTTTCTTAGTGCCATTACATGCTGAGTGTTGGAGATAATTTTTGAGCCACACCCAATTGCATTCGTAGTTCTATGTAACGTTTTTGATTGCTTGTTTTAGTGATTTTCCTTGAACAAATGGACAGTTCTGGAAAGTATGTTACAACATGAGGATGGTATCTTAACATTTTGTATTATTTTAATTTTTAGGAGCTGGCTCAAAAGCACACTAGGAGTCTCCTACTGGTTGTATAGTTCTAGGATGAGTTTTGTAAAAAGAAACACCCAAATGAGTCATCATCTTAGTGGGCTAATGTGATATGCGTAAGTTATTTTGTTAATAAACTGTGTAACCAAGTTGGATTAAAGTTGTATAACTCCTTGGCTGTTTTATTGTTATACAGAAGCACTTGCAAGAGGTATATGTGCCATAAGAAGCCTCGGGGGATTTCGGGTTAATTGAGACCCAAGGAAACATTTGAAGAACATGGTCCCTGGTTTCCCTCGACTCCCAGCTAATGGGGCAAGAGAAATCACTTGGCTTCCGCAACAATGCCCTTGGAGTGATGTTACACCTACAACGGTTTAAATAGTTCCAAAGTCGTCACCATAGGTACACTGATTCTTGGCATGCTTACAATTGTTTTATTAGTTTTATATGCAGCTCTACGTGCTGGTTCTGACATGCTTACAATTCCAAAGTGGAAGCAAAACCTGTGAGTAATTCACACATACGTTTTCCATCTGATATTTGCATTGGCGAGCATGTATTCTAACATACTTTTATTGGGATTGAGCAGTTCGGAAAGCATGGATCTCATTGATGCTGGGTGGCTGGTCATTGATTGAATTGTTTACAACTTGAATCTGGTAGCTTGCTTGTCATTGATTTTGTAATCAAATCTTGGAGCATTCCATAAAGGCAAAATGACTGGATATAAATTTGTAGCACTTTCAAGTCAAAAAGCAGTGAGTATATGGATTTGAAGACAACAACCTAGAATTAGTTCTTAGTTTATGTGTAGATGCATTCCCTTTGCAACTTTTGTATATATGTTTTGATTAGAAGTTTATGTCTTTAATTAGTATTTAAATTGAAAACTTATGTATGGAATTTAGTTTAATATTGTTAATATCATTTGGTTTTTAGGTTTCCTCGTGATTATTGTTGTTTTAATTTTATAAGTAAGTTCATGTGACTACATAATAGAAACGACCACCCTTACAATAATTTATGTGGCCGTTGCTACCTTTTAGCCACATTTAATGAGTAAAATTCTTGATTACAATAACCCTTTTTGCCACACTTTTTTAATTGATGTGGCTAAAACATTTTTTTTTGGTACTTTATGTGACTATATAGCAGTAATAGTCACGCTTAAAGTAAATAAATGTGGCTATTTCTATTCTTTAGCCACACTTAATGGAGGAAAGATTAGATTTTAACTAAAAATGTTGGTACCGTTTGACCACACTTTTAAGTTCTACGGCGACTAAAACGTGTGTGTGGCCGTATGATACCTATGATGACTCGAGCTTTGGTCACACTTGACCTGAAAAAAATATGTGAGGCGAAAGACATGCAGTCACACTTTTTTGTGTCGTTGTATACCTATTTTGGCGTAGTGTGTGTTCTCGTAAACCGGGTATTGTGAGCATGGAACGTGAAGTTATTAAGCTCGGGCAATGGACATAATCGTGGAAAATAATCCAACTAAAAAGTTATGGATGATTTGAACTTAGGTGCTTAAACATCAAAACGGTTAACGGAAGCATAAATTATATGAATTATGGATCTGGGTAATGGATTACAGTTTAGATATGTTAAGAAATAAACCCCAAGCGATTGAAATGAATTTGGATTGATTTGAATATAAATTTGGTGAAAAGTAAACGTGTAGAGCTGACCCAGCCGGGTGGACAACTAACCCGGCCGAGGAAAGGTTATGCGAAGAAAACAGGTTTAGCTGACCCGGTCGGGTGGAAACCTCACCCGGCCAGGGGGAGGGGCTGGAAAAATATATACTTTCTTGTGTTTAATTCTTTTGTTTAAATGCTTTGATTTCTTATCGTTTGAATGAAATTGTATGATAGGTAACGATGCACTTTGGACCTCGGATGATGATCAAGCCATGTCAAGAACCGAACACTTCCCAAAAGTTCATTACCTTCTGTTGTTTTAGTCTCTTAATAAAAATACCAGTGGGCTTGTGTTTTGGATAAGGATTAATTCTAACTTGAGTAGTTAATGTTTTTAATACTATCGCAAATGTAATTTTTTTGTTTAAAATTTTCTCGTTAAAGCGTTACACTATATGTATAATTGGAGGGTCTTACATTAATAATGGAAGTTGTCCTAGTCATACTTTATTCAAAGGGGAAACATATCATATCTTCAACTTTCATGTTTTGTGTTATTCAAAAATTTTCCAATATTACAGGACGTACTACCGAGTATTGTAAATGTGGTGAAAATTAAGGTCGAGATTTTATCTTTAACACAGGGCTAACAATTTCAGACTAAACCCGCGAATTTCGTGTGGTCAAGGTCATTAGTAACATCGTTAGTAACCCCGATTAAACTAAGCCTAAACCCGCGAATTTCGTGTTAGGTCCATCCCTTAGTGATATCCCATCGTTGATAACTTGTCGATGATTCTTATGGTTATGATAAGTTTTTAGTTAATGGTGAAGGGTAGGAGTTGGCTACAAAGTCTAAAATATCTAAAAAAGTGTAAAAATTCATAAAACACCATAACGTCAACCATAAAACATACCAAAAATCCACAAATAACATAATAAAGATTACTAAAACACCATATCTGTTGTTTCGAGTTGTGTTTTGGATAATAAGGTCTGATTATCCAATCACTAACATTATGTGTTTTATGTTGATTATCATGTTTTGTTTTGTATTCATAATTCTACGATGGTGTGTTTGGAGTTTTTTTTGTAGACTTTTGGGATTTGAATATAGTGTTTTAGTAATCTTCACTCTGTTAATTATGGGTCCGGTGTGTTTTATGACTTTGTACTCTTTTTAGAAGATTTAGACTTTGCAGCCGAAACTCACCCTAATGATGAATTTAACAACTCCTAAAAGGCCCTACGAAGAACCATAATCGAAACCCCGGACATGCACGACAAGACCCAACGCATTAAATGAAGAAATCGAAAACAGGACACTCAAGAGTGTCGCTGGAGATGCCCCTGATTCTCTCGCGACGCGCAGGGGGTACCTAGACACGTGGCACCAGTGCGCGACAAGTGGCAGAGCTATACCAGTGACGGAGCTGACCTAGCCCTGGCCGGCAGCTCTCGCACCACGCGAGGGAAACCCCTGCTCCTCCCGCGACGCACCTGGGAAGCCCATCTGTCGTTCTAATACCCGAACCCTTAAACCTCGAAACTCCTCTCCGTAGGAAGTGTACTAAACCCTAATCACTGGTACGATACCCTTTCCGATTGATCTGAAACCAATCAAAGTATGCCAAAGTGCTGCCTGAATAAGGCTATACTTTGTTAACTACATTGATGTTTTGATCTCGTGATTATCGTTAAAGTTTCAATTGGATTTCATACACTAATACGTGTTGCATTGTTTATTTAGTTAGGAATCCAAGCTTAATACCATTAGGCTGTAAAATCAAAACCCTAATTCTTCAATGTGAGACATTCTCTTTTCTTCACATTATTTGATACTTAAATGTTTTCAAAACCCTAAATGTTTTCCAGTTGTATTTACAGTGATTAAGTTTTTGTATTCTTAAATTACTGTCGGTATGTGGGGTTTTGTATACATTACTTGATAAGCTTTACTATTAGACAAAGGGTTAGCCAATAATGATATGACCACAGTCACTGAAATGGGCGAGTGACAAATACTGTTGGGTAATTAAAAGATACAAAACAAATGTAAAAACTCTTAATGTTGTAGTTACAATATTGTGTCTTTTTAAACAAATGAATGATCTCACCAGTATTTTTCGCTGATAAAATGTTTTTAAACGCGTTTCAGATGATTTATTGTGAAAGTAAAGAAATATGCTACGAAGCACTGAAGGCTTAAAGAAAGTGGCTATACTACCGGAATAAAGAAAAGAAAATGTGTTTTGTAAAAAAAATAGCTTTTATCCCTATAAAAACCTTTTGTTGTAATATGGGTTTTATCCCAGCTATTTGATGTATTGCGAAATACATCCATTATTCGCTTAAAGTTTGTACATTTTTCATATTCATTAGTTTAGTTTTATTTAGAATTTCGTTAATTTGATCGGATCTTATGTTTCCAGGTCGTTGGTGCTAAAAACGTTGAAAAACAAAGTGTTCAAGGCTGGGAAACGAGTTGAAAAGAGTTAGAATAATTTTTGGAGATTTTGGGATGCTGAAGCTGATAAAAGAACGAATCATTCTGTGAAAAAGGGGCAGTCGCGTCGCGCCACAAGTACCAGTCTTCACAGTCACGCCCCGCCACCAATTAAATATTAGTTTTCAGCATTCTAAGGCGTCGCGCCATGCGACACTGAGGCCACATACCCGTCGCGTGACGCGACGGGGTCTATTGACGGCAATCTTTCATTTGTTGACCAGGGGTTACATATAAAAAGTCATTAATCATTTACAAAACCCTAATTACGAATCAAAGAAACCATAGGCGATTTTCAGAGCAGATTTCGAGACTTTCGGGGTGTTTTTGGCGTGTAAGAATCATCCGGTTGAAGCTTAGAGCATAGCAAAGAAGATCATTCGGGTCTTATCTCCCGGTTTTCATTATTTTCTTGTTTTCAATACTTTAATGATGAATTCTTGTTTTGAACTTTGTGTTTTGATTTTAGACATCATGTTTTCAGGCTAAAACCTTTGTTACTACCTAGGTTAGATGATAGTTTAATAAAGTTTGGATTTTTAATGGTTTTCTACTGTATGTATATGGATTGATCTTTGAAAGTAAATGATTCTAGAACCTCTAATTTGGTGTGTATGCGTATTTAGATTTGATTATTGATTATTTGTTGTTTCACATAAATTTTGGTGGATGTCTTTCACATAATGAATTTGTGTTGATTATTCGTATCTTTGCGGGTTCGGGTGATCTTGGGTAAATCGACCAATAGCCTTAGAAACAGTAATTAAAATACAATTAGAACTAGGTATTCTTGTTAACTTGTCGCTGAGATACTCGAGTTTGTTAGTAGGTCTCGGTACGGTATATAGCTAAGATAGGTTTTGAGAGAAGTCGGTCTTAGTTCCCTAATCGCACCTAAATCTATTAAACCAAGTTAGAATCTAGGGTTGCCTTATACTTTCACGCTGAGAGATAGATTGTCATATTAGGGCAATTTTAGAGACGTTAGAGGACTGAGAGGAAGTCTAACAACCGGTGTTCACAACAGCCTTGTAGGATCTCACAGGTTTCTTCCTGAGAAGGGTCAGGAGGTCTTAGTAGAGATACCTTAGGGTTTAGTACTTTTGTGACAACCCGAACTTTCAATGTTAGTGTCGTTTCGTTTCGTGATCTTAACTTCTCATTATTCCTATCCGACGCTTCCTCTTATGTTAAACTTGGTAAACGTTTTATTCTATGTTAAACGTAAACGAAATTTAGTATGATTGTGTGCTTGTATTTGGGCCGCGTATGATGGGCCACCTACACATCCCTTTGGCCACACTTTACCTCTTTAAATAACTTCGGCCCACACACACACATGCTATCTTAGGCCTTAACTACCCAAACCCAATCAAGATTTAGAAGTGGGCCGGTTAGTGTTGAAAGTGGGCCGGTTAGTTTGGGGTTAGCATATGCACGCACACACATAAGTATTTGTACGTGGTTGTTTGCATACACATCATCACAAACCCTAAACACTCTCTCATTCATTGGAACCGACGGCAGTAGATCCCCTCATCGAGGCATCACCTTCTTTGATCGAACTCTTGGTTAGTTTATCACCTTGTTTAATTGTTAAATGAATATTGATAAATCAGAATATTGATTGTGATGTAAGTGTTATTATGGTTTCGTGTTTCATGTAATCGATCTTTGACATGATTATTTTATTTGTTAGGCACAACTTGGTGATAGTGATCTTGCATCTTGGTTACTGGATCGTACTGATGTTAATATTGGATTGTTTGTTCTTGTTTGTGAGTGAACTTGACTAACAGATTTGTAAACAATATGTGTTGTCTGATCCAATCGGCATGTTTATGTGAATAGGACTTAATTAAGTTAGGATCAATGAACTCGACTTACTTGTATGGCATGTCTTGACAACTTTTGTATGCTAAATCAACTAGATCGGCCATGATGATTGAGTTTGGTGGTTGTTAAAGGGTGATTAGGGTTCTAAAGAAAACACGAAACTGTAACTAATTGATCATAGAGTATTTCGTCATGTTTGGTAGCGACAAAACACTAGTTTTTCGCCATTGTTGGTCACGATGAAACACTGATGTTTCGTCACCAATATATTTCGTCGCCAAGGAGGTGTTTCGTCGTGTAAGTAATGAGCTAAACCCGAGAGACACGTGATATAGAAAAAAAGTATTGGACTTATGAACAATTTAAGATTCCACTGACTTTTGTATTGGGCCGAGATATTAATACAATCTTATTGGACCAAATCTGTTAAACCTTATCTCTTGAATTGATTGTCACCACATGCAACTTTGATTCAAATCACGTGCACCGAGAACTGAACTCACATGTTCACGTGAATCTATGTTTGAACAATTAATACCAACAAACACCCGTCAACAATTCAATTGATTAATGGCCGACAATATTTTTGACAGATTGATAATATTCTTGATAGATTACATGAGTCAACATGGCCTGAATTAGATGTAGACATTCATTATGAACGTATGACATAAATGTGTTGGTATATACATATATGTATACATGAGGACAAACTGTTATCATAATCTCAAAGTGATCAAGGAAGTGGAATCCATGATCTCTGGTAGCATGTATACTAGATTCTGTTAAGTGACCATATGATATGCGATTATGGATTGGGGCTATTGATTTGATGATGATAATGATCAAACTGGCATCGTATCTGTGAATGTTGATATGTGTCATAAACATGGGGTGTAGACTGGTTTGGGAACAAAACACTTGTTATGTGATTTTATGACAAACGTTATAGATCAGTGGACTGCATGATCAACGGTTACGATTTGTATAAGCACGTGTGTCATACTTGTCTACTACTAGTGCAACGTGTGCGTTAGATACGTGATATGTGTGAACACTATACTGATGTTGATTGGTAACCACGATAGGGTTTGGTTGACCAACTGGGAACGGGTAATGTAACGTGACATACCGAGCAAATCAAAGGTGAGGTCACTGCTCTTTTTCCAAGCATGCGTCCCGGGGAGGGACATCTGGTAAACATTCCAGGGAGGAATGCTGGGTTATTGGGATGTTTGTTAATACTCGCATATCTATCAATCAAGTCCCATCTACCGATTGTTGTCAGGGAGGCAACGGGGTATTAGTTAATAGCGCTATTTAGGTTTGGCAACCTCACACTGCACCGGGGAGGTCGGGAGTGAACTAATGATCCCAGTCTTGACCATTGCTTTTATAGAGGCAATGGGGTTTGGGCAAAACAACTGTAAGCCATCAGCGGTAAACGAGTTATTACAACATCAAATCAATGAAACGTTTTAATCTGGTAACTGGTATCTAATTACGTTAACAAACTTTGAACTCACCAGCGTCGTCTGACACACTTGTCTGCATGCTTGCAGGTCCATAGGTTTATATCATTGAGACTTGCTGTCTGGGATGCTGGAGTGGTCGTGGGTCGAGATACATGGATTCGCAATACAAGCTTAATGGTTTATGTACACTTGGTTTATGAAACACTTAATAAATGAGTTATGCTTCCGCTGTATACAATGAATTATATGTAACGTTTTGAATCACTGTATGATAATGAATGAAAGTTTAGTTAAATGTATTTATGAGTTCAATGTGATTGGTGGTTAAGATCCTGGTACGTCACACGTCCCGCGGTGTTTCCGCAAGTGGTATTTTGGGGGTGTGACAACTTTAAGATCCCGGTTCCATACCACAGTAGTACCGTTAGAAATCCATTCCCAGTTAAACTGGATTCAAGCCTAGGTAGTCGTTAATCTTTAATGAATTGAACCTTAGTTCTTATTCGTGTCGTAGTCTTGTTTTTATTTTAATTTCAATTTTAGGATTTTAGCAACTCCCCCCCCCCCCCCTCAAAACACGAAAATAATTAAGTCACGTCAGTGTCAGTCTAAATAAAGTCTTTAACGTAGTTAATTAGAGTCCTTGTGGGTTCGACATCCGGACTTGCTTTTCTTTACTAGAGTCGACCGGTTCACTTGCCGGTGAGTAGTTTAGTGGAGTTAGAGAGTCTAGATTATTATTACTTGAGTCTAATTTTAGGTTTATTTTAGTTGATTTTATTTGAACTACTTGTAGCACATCAAGTTTTTGGCGCCGTTGTCAGGGACTCTTGGCAATTGCGTTAATTACTTTGTTTGGATTTCATCTGATATCTATACGTGCTTTTTGGGAGTTTTTGAGTCGTAGGAGTCCAAGTAATTTTAGTGTCTTTTTATTTTTAGAGTCTTTTGTTAGAGTCATCTTACTTGTTTGTTCTCGATTTTGCAGTTAGTGCCCCACACGCGTTCTCAGGGACCAGTGAAGCCGCCGATCGACAAGTCTTCCTTCTCCACGTCTAGTTCACAGGTTAGAAAATCCTCAACTTCATCTTCAACCCCTTCTGACTCTACACGACAATCTAAACCACCAGCTTTTGACTTCACCCCGAAGTCGTCACCCCACAACACCCCACCACCGTCCCGTTCCCGTACACCTAGTCCACCACTAGTTTTCCAAATGGCCGAAAACCAAACTGTCCACCAACGTTCCACCGCGTGTTTTACCGCAAACTCACCCATTACCATACCCAAAATCACAAATGACAAGTCTTGAAAAATTCCCTCATACATCATGACCGCCATCAATAACTCTTGTCAATTTCATGATCGCGATGATGAGGATGCGCCCGCTCATATCAACCGTCTCACCCGTCTTTGCAGCACCTTCGGTATCGAAGGTGTTAATCTTGATGCTCGCTATCTCCAAGTCTTCCCATTTTCACTTGCTGGCCGCGCAGCCACATAGCTTGATTCGCAGCCGGCAGGTACTTTTACTAATTGGGCTGGACTTAGGGATGCCTTCCTTGCTAAGTATTTCCCACCTGCTAAGGCATCTCGCCTTCGAGATCAGATCCATTCATTCAGAATAGAGCCTGACGAACCATATCACTTAGCTTGGGAGAGGTTTCAAACTTTACTCTCGCGTTGTTCCCAACATGGGTTGTCTGATTGGGCTTTAGTAGAAAATTTTTACAATGGTCTCACCCCTGAGTGCAAGGCCCGATTCGACACATCTGCAGGAGGCCATCTTATGGGAAAGAAATATGTGGCCGACTATAATGATCTCTTTGAGAGCTTCGCTCATGCTGATATAGATCATAGTGCTACCAACAGGAATTCCAATCTTGTTAATACTTCCTCATCCTCCCGAGGAGTAAACCAAGTTGTCTCGGATTCAAAGGTAGCATCTCAACTTGACTATATCACCAAAGAGTTATTAGAAATTAAGAAAAAGGACGATAGGTGCGAAGTTTGTAGGGGTGGTCATGATACCGTGGATTGTCCAACACTTACCCTAGAACAGGTAGAGTACATCGCAGGTCAAAATAGGGGTCCAACTAATCTGTTTAATAATAGTAACTCTAACTGGCGTGCTAATAATTACCGATCTTCCAGTAATCCTCCTGGTTTCCCAGCAAGTCAATATCAAAGCAGGGGGCAGGGTTTCTATTCTAGTGGGGGTTCGGGTCAAACAGGTCAGTTTGCTAGTTCAGGTTCAGGGGGGCAGTTCAGAAGTGAGGGGTCAAACCAAGAGGGTCAGCCTAGGAATGAGGGGTCAAATAGTAGTTTGTCTAGGATAGAGGACCTTCTTACCCAACTAGTGGTTAAGGACCAGGCCACCCAACGTACCTTAGAAGAGCACGCTACATTCCTCAAGAATAACCATTCAAATTTCCTAGACCTTCAAAAGCAAGTTGGGGATATTGCACGCCAATTGCAAGAACGACCTCAAGGTCAATTTTCGGGAAACACAAAGCCCAACCCATCTGGCACTTTGAAGGCAATTTCAACCCGTAGTGGTAGGACCTTAGGAGAGGTAGTGAGACCCGAGAGTGTTGAGGTAGAAGATGAGGAGCCCGTAGATGAAAAGATTGAGATGGAGACTCCCGATAAAGTGCAACCTAGGTTAAGCCCAGCAAGTACCGCACACACCGGGGGGCCTTAAGGTGAGAGTAATATCGAGAAACGACCCACACAAATCGTTCTATCACCCACTGGTGATCATTCCCGTGCTCCATACCCGTCCCGTCTTAAAAACCAAACTTACTCTAAAGAATACTGGAAATTCTTAGAGATTTTTAAGCAACTTAGGATCAACCTTCCATTCATAGAAGCCCTTCAATCGATGCCTAAGTATGCAAAATTCTTAAAGGACCTTCTAAATCGAAAGGATAGGTTAGGAGAGGTCTCTAACATCCCCCTTAGTGGAGGGTGTTCCGCCGTAGTCTTGAACAAGGTCCCGGAAAAATTGACGGATCCTGGCCTTTTCACCATTCCATGCTTGTTTGGGAGTGATACCGAGTTTAGGGCCTTAGCCGATTTAGGGGCAAGTATAAACCTCATGCCATATTCCATGTATGAGAGGTTAGGCCTAGGAGAGTTATCCCCTACACGCATGTCTTTGTCCTTAGCCGATAGATCAGTGAAGTATCCACGTGGCATAATCAAAAACCTTTTAGTCAAAGTGGACAAATTCGTTTTTCCCGTTGACTTTGTCGTTCTTGATATGGAAGCTGATGAGAAGATTCCTATCATTCTAGGACGCCCATTCTTGTGTACCGCCAAGGCTATCATCGATGTCTTCGACGGTAAAAACACACTCCAAGTCAGTGAGGAGAGAGTCACTTTCAAGATAGCACGTTCCATGGAACACCCTAGCGGTTCCGATGGTCCTTGTCATTCGGTCTATTTCATAGAGTCTTTCCTATCATGTGTTGACCATTGCTTTGACTATATTAGTGGAGCCGATTTAGTTGAGGGTAAGTTAGATGAGGTAGTTGAGAAAGTAGAGGAGGTTGTGAGTGAGAGTGAGGAAGGAGAAGAGACCGAGTGGGTCCCCGAAGTGTTAGAGTTGAGTGAGATTAAGAGCACACCCTTAGAGAAACCCGCCCCATTAGAGCTCAAGGTTCTCCCATCCCACTTAGAGTATGCTTTCCTAGGTGAGGGATCTGACTTTCCCGTCATTATTTCATCTAAGCTAGAGGAGGGGAAAAAGGGTAGGTTGTTAGAGGTGTTGAGAGAGAATACGGAAGCTATTGCATGGTGACTTTCGGATATCATGGGCATAAGCCCCACCTATTGTACCTGCCGGATACTCATGGAAGATGATTATAAGCCGGTGGTGCAACCTCAACGGCGCCTTAATCCGAACATGCAAGAGGTTGTTAAGAAAGAAGTGCTTAAGTTGTTGGATACCAGGGTGATATACCCTATTTCCGATTCACCGTGGGTTAGTCCGACCTAAGTTGTCCCAAAGAAAGGTGGGATGACGGTGATCATGAACGAAAAGAACGAATTAATCCCTTCTCGTACCGTTACCGGTTGGCGTGTGTGCATCGACTACCGTAAGTTGAATGACGCCACCCGGAAAGACCATTTCCCCTTGCCATTCATTGACCAGATGTTGGAGCGTTTAGCGGGTCAACAATTCTATTGTTTTCTCGATGGATTTTCGGGTTATTTTCATATCCCAATCGCCCCGGAGGATCAAGATAAAATGACATTCACATGCCCTTACGGCACATATGCGTATCGCCGCATGCCTTTCGGGTTATGCAACGCTCTGGCTACTTTCCAAAGATGCATGGTTGCTATATTCCAAGACATTCTTGAGACTTCCATGGAGGTTTTCATGGATGACTTCTCGGTTTATGGTACCACTTTTGATCAATGTCTTCTCAATCTTAGGATGCTTAAGAGATGTATAGAGACAAACCTTATGCTAAATTGGGAAAAATTTCACTTTATGGTGACGAAGGGGATAGTTTTAGGTCACAAGGTGTCTAGAGAGGGGATATAGGTGGATAGGGCCAAGATAGATACCATAAGTAGATTACCTCCACCCACTAGTGTGAAGTCCGTTCGTAGCTTCCTAGGGCATGCGGGCTTTTATAGGCATTTCATTAAGGATTTTTCTAAGATTACGCGCCCCATGACCCGACTTCTAGAGAGGGATGTACCTTTCATCTTTGACGAAGAATGCATTAAAGCCTTTGACTTTTTGAAGGAGAAACTGTTAGTGCCCCTATCCTTGTTTCGCCCAATTGGAGCTTGCCTTTCGAGCTCATGTGTGATGCGAGTGTTTACGCCGTAGGTGCGGTATTAGGTCAAAGAATCGAGAAACATTTCCATCCAATCTACTACGCGAGCGAAACTTTAAATGATACTCAAGAGAACTATACCACCACAGAAAAAGAGCTCTTAGCCGTAGTGTTTGTGTTTGATAAGTTTCGCTCATATCTAGTGCTTTCCAAAACCACCGTTTTCACCGACCACGCCGCGTTGTGCTTTCTTTTCCAAAAGAAAGACGCAAAGCCACGCCTCATTAGATGGATTCTTTTGCTCTCCGAGTTCGACATCGAAATTAGGGATAAAAGGGGAGCGGAAAACGTAGCCGCCGACCATTTGTCACGCTTAGAGGATCCTAAGAGAGAGGAGGTTCGTGAGGATTCGATAGGAGACACTTTTCCTCATGAAACCATAGATTTTGTTAGTGCCAAGGTAGAGAGTTTGCCATGGTTTTCGGATTTGGCAAATTACTTAGCGAATGGCGATATTGTGAAGGGTATGTCCTACCAACAAAAGAAAAAGTTTCTTAGGGATGCTAGGAAATACATTTGGGATGACTCGTACCTTTTTAGGATAGGTGGTGATCGAGTGCTTAGGAGGTATGTTTCAAAAGAGGATGGGATGGATATCCTTAGACATGTGCATGAAGGTTTAACGGGAGGCCATCACGGGCCGAATGTTACCGCACAAAAGGTTTTTAATAGTGGCTTCTATTGGCCAACGGTAGTTAGAGATGCCATAGAGTTCGTTAGGACATGTGACCGTTGCCAACGTACCAGCAACATCTCATCCAAGGATGAAATGCCCCAAAATCCCATCCAAGTTCTTGAAGTCTTTGACGTTTCGGGTATTGATTTCATGGGACCTTTCCCCTCATCGAGTGGGAATAGGTACATCCTCGTGGCCATTGACTATTTCTCAAAGTGGGTGGAAGCTCAAGCTTTGCCTACTAATGATGCTCGAGTGGTGGTGAGGTTCCTAAAGAAGTTATTCACACATTTCGGAGTTCCTAAAATCCATCATAAGTGATCGTGGTACGCATTTTTGCAATTCCGTTATGGAAAAGGCACTTGCACGCTGCGGTGTCACTCACCGTCTTTCTACCGCTTACCACCCGCAAACTAGTGGCCAAGTAGAAAATCCAAACCGAGGGGTGAAGAGAATTCTAGAAAAAACCGTAGGAAAAAGTAGAAAGGATTGGTCGGAAAAGCTCGATGATGCATTATGGGCATTCCGCACCGCTTACAAAACACCGTTAGGAACCACGCCCTTCATGATTGTGTGTGGCAAAGCATGCCATCTTCTGGTAGAATTAGAACATCGACCACTATAGGCTTTGAAAACCGTTAACCTTGACCTTACCGAAGCCGCACGGAGGAGATTCTTTCAAATACATGAATTAGAGGCTCTAAGGGATGCCGCCTATGAACGATCTTGGAGTATCAAGGAAAAGAATAAGGCGTTGCATGATAGGAGGTTGCGAAGGTTGAAGGAGTTTAAGATAGGTGATAAAGTTCTTTTGTTTAACTCGAGAATGAAATTAATAGCGGGGAAGTTGAAATCAAGATGGACCAGACCGTATGTGGTAAAGGAGGTGTTTCCATACGGTACCGTCGAGTTGTATGACGATGTTGATAAAGGTGTGTGGAAGGTAAATGGTCATCGGCTGAAACACTACTTGGGAGGTCCCATTGATACTACCGAGGAGGAAGAAATTCCCCTAGAGGATCCACCCACCTTCACCGAACACTGAATTAGGAAAAGCTTCGTTTGTAGAGTATGTACCGTTTGTAATTTCGTTAATTTTTCGTAATTTTTCCTAGTGTGTCGTGACTTTGTTTTGTGTGTATCAGTAGTTTTGCAGGAATCACAACCATCGAGGAGCTGAATTTGCGAAGAAAACGGCATTCCAGGTAAGTCCCAACACTTAGAAAAAAATTTGGGATGGTTTTGGGAAGGATGGGTAACACTTAGAAAAATTTCTAAGGCATAAAACTTGAGTTTTTGCGGAACCTACTGTGAAAAATAGCCACTCACGTGCCGCCACAACAAATATCTCTTTTCGTCGCGTAGCGCGACCCCCAGGTCCAAAAAGCAGGGTTGAACCCCCTTGTGGCATCGCGCGACCATAAAGGTTCTCATATGTCGCGTTACGTGACCCCTCAATTGAACCTCTCTTTTTGAACCAACCCGTGGCGTCACGCCACGGCTGTCATATCCCCTCGTCGCGGCACGCGACTACATACCAGATCGAATAAAACCCCTTCTCCTCTGTTGTCTTCCCCAAAACATCCATAACCCTAACCCATCGTTCCCCCCACCGCCGAACACACCTACTACCACCATAAATCAGCCATTAGACTACCATTTTCCATCATTCAACATCCAATATGACCGGAATTGCATAAGGAACAAAACCCACCAAAGAGAATAACGTTTTAACCGCAGAATCACTCTGTTTCGGGGTCTTACATCCACGAAAATTTTGATTTTTCTTACAAATTTCATGCGACTCAAGTATGTTATTCCGCTTATTCTCTTGCACACTTTGTTTCTTCTTTTGTTAGAGTCATAGTGTAAGTCTTAGGTTCGGTGTTTTGTTCAGTCCAGTAGCATCGAGTAGGTTCAGTTTAGTGTCGGGTCTTGTGGAGTCTAGTTGTGTCAGTTGTGTCGTCTTGTTTGTCGGTTTAGTCAAGTCAGCCGTGAGGCTGTGTCGAGTCAGTTTCGAATCTGGTCCAGTTAGTGTGTTTTAGTGTCTATACATGGGTGCGAGCAGTTGAGATTTGGTTCGTTGATTAAGAGTGGTTCATGAATGAGCGATATGTTAATACTGTGGAAATAAGGTTCGACCTTGCATTGCGATATCAAGTTCGAGACGGTTTGGTTGTTTTCTTTAGTGTAGGCTGTCTTTAGTCCAATATTGGGTGCGGAAGGTTTGGTTTGGGACTTGATTTGGAACTTGTTGGCTTCACATTGTGTTTGTCATATGGCAAGTTCGGATTTTGAGCTATGTTAGGTATGACAATGTTGTTATTGGGTGCGGGTGGTGTCGGTTTGGGACGTTACATATGCTTTGCTGAATTGGTTTGTTTGAAGTACATTAGCGCCTAAAGTCCAAACCTTGCATATCGAATCGGAATTTTTGCAAAGGAAAACCCTCCTTTAATTAGGCGGACTTTTTCAAACGCTAAATTTTTTTTTGTTTTTCAACTAATAAACGGCTGAATTTGTGCAAGGTTGGTAGGCACTAGAGTTTAATTGCGGACAATTAAAGTGCCGAGAGGGGGTAGTGTATATTGAGTCCAAGTTAGAGTCTTTTTAGTCATTTTTAGTCTAGCTCGAGTCTAGTTTTGTCGGTTTTGGGTTTACTTGCACGTACAAGTTAATTAGGCTCGCCCGTACTCAACTTTATTTTCAGAATTGTAAAAGGTAACCCGGTTTTTTTTTTAATTCAACTTTATTTTCAGAATTAAGCCGCGAATGAAATGCTATGCGGCTATTCTAATTTTTGTAAAAAAAAAATTATAAAAATCCAATAAAATATAAAAATTTAAAAAATTTAAAAAAACTTAAAAAAAATAAAAATACCAAAAAAATAGTTTGTGATTACTAATTATCTGCCTGTTTTGTCTTGTTAATTATCTGTTTTGCAGACATGGCAGCTGCGGGTAGCAGTTCAGGAAGTAGTAGTAGGGCCCGGAAGAGGGGTTCGGATCAGATATCACAGGAGACTCCGATTTTACAAATAGGTGCTAAGGATCCGAGGTTGAGAAAAATCATTTATAGAACTTCCACTGAAAGGATTCCTATGTGCAAAGTTTATAGAGTCGATCACCCGACACTACAGTTTGAGCTAGATACACATGAATGGAGGAAGTATGATAAGTTGAAGGATACAGAACTGTTTCAGCATAGGGCAATTGATTGGGGATGGTTGGACGACATAGGCTCTAGACAGGAGGTGTTGGACCTCTTGGTTCCGAAATTAAGACTATTGATGGATTGTGGCTTGGATCAGTATGAAGAGTTAGTGCTGGAGTTCCACAGCACGTGGAAGCACAAAGAAGGGAAGTTTGGTGACGATAAAGCGGTGTCTTTTAGTCTGGGGAGGCAGGTGTTTGAGATGAATATGGCGAGGTTTGCGATTGTTTCGGGTTATTAAACGGAGGAAGAGGTGAAGCAGCCCGGGTTTGTGACTTGTCTGAGAGGGGCGTATACCACTAATCGAGAGCACAGTGTTGGAGGGGATGAGCTACGCCGTTTTTGGAGGACGATTTCCGACCACCCGTTTGCAGTTACGAACCTGATTACATCGGTTCATAATCCAGTATACCGGTATGTTTTGAAGATATCACCGACTACTTTGGTGGGGCAGAAATCTGGTGAGAATAAAGTGAATTGGATTGAGTTGTTTATTCTTATGTGTCGGGTGGAGAACGGGGAGATGAATTTAGCTACAGTGTTGGCTGATTCGTTCAGCAGGGGGCGTAGAGGTGGTCACCGAGCAGCGTTGGATATGGGCCCATATATTACTCGTATTGCATTGAATTTGGGAGTGTTTGAAAAGTATATTCCCGGATTTCTCCATGAAGGGCTGAAGACGGTGTTGTTTGGTTTGAAGGAGTTGCAGCAGGCAGGGATCGTGTCTTATACTGAGCCTTACGGCTGGGAGCCGATTAGGCAGGGCCCGTAGATACAGCCGTCCGAGGGACATCCAGCTGAGGATGTGATGATGCAGATTGATCCTACTCACCGCCAGCGGCCACCACAGCGACATGAGCGGCCGACGCCGTAGTACCCGCGTAGGCAGCCACCACCTGAGCAGCTTACTTTAGAGTCATTCTCTGGCTATGTGGAGCAGAGATTCGACAGGTTGGAGCACCTCATTCAGACTGGGCAGGAGAGACAGGAGGAGGCTCTCCGGTATATCATAAGCAGGCATAGCATGGGGATTTCGGATTTCTTTCAGCCGAGAGAGCAGGGAAGTTTGATCCGACTCCCCCGTTTCATGTGTTTGGAGAGGGTGGTTCTGGAGCAGGTGGACGAGAGAGTAGCAGTGAGGAGACTGCGAGCGAGCATGATGATGATTAGTGTGGGGATGATGAGGACGCAGCAGCACTGATGGACTATATCTTTTGTTTTATTTTTCTTTTATGTTGTTTTCATCGTCATATTTTGGTCTGTACTGGTATACTTTAAACAGGTTGGCAAGGTTGTGGGGTTGGTTGATATACACTGCTGGATGATTGTGTTTGGAACTGATACTTATGATATATATATATATATATATATATATTATGATCTTTTGGTAGCTTGTTTATGATGTTGATAGGTTGATGTTTATGCCGCTTTCGTTCGCGTGTCCGAGATTAGGAACTGTTTGCTGAGCGCGTTTCGAATTGGAGGGCTTATGTGGAAACGACTGGCACTTTGACAGTCACATATTCAGCTAAGTCGTTTCCCTTGTATTCTTTTATTTATTTATTTATTTTGTTTTTAGTTTTTAGTTGTTAGGTAGTTTTGAGTCGTATTTCCGTTCTTGCATTAGGGACAATGCAATCTTTAAGTGTGGGGATGTAAATAGTAGTAATAGTCGAGTCATAAATATTAAAAAAATACAAAAAAAAATTGAAAAATCCAAAAAAATTGAAAAAAATTAGAAAATGTCTTTCGAATAAAGAAGTTTGCAAATTAATACGGAAAATGATAGAAAAGATGGATTTTTATCTGGGGTCAAATAATAATAATATGAGATTAAACAAATCGAGCTTGTGTCTAGTTAGGGATATGTGAATAGGCCCGGGCCTGGTTTTAGGTCCCTTTGAGTTAATATTACGTTAATTGTCGGTCTACTAGTGGGTTTTCATCTGGTAAAAATGGGAAATTGAAACCGCCAATAAGAGTATAAAGAATGCCGTTATAAGTCAAAACCGTTAGAATTTTTAATTATGAAAAAGAAAAGAGAAAGAAATAGAAAAAAATGAGCTAGAAACTGAATGAAAGTAGTGTAGGCCAATGTAATCTTGGTTGGGGATAGTGACTTCGACCCGGAATGCCTCTAGGATGCGTGAAATCGAAATTGCAATAAAAAAAATTACCGACGCCTATGTAATCCGAGTTGGGGATAGCGACTCTACAGCCGGACTGCCTCTGGGTTAGGTAAAAGCAACGTCTAAGCTCATTAAAAGAAAAGAAAGAAAAATGAAAAGAAAGAAAAATGATGAGAAATAGAAAAAAGTTTGATTTTTAATTCTCTTGTTTTTGATATAAGACGGTTAGGAATTGGTCCAGTGATCGTTCCTTATGTTCTATAAGCTTGAGGCGGGATTAGGTGGACAGTAGCTTCTAGCATGAGACCCTATGTAGATTAACCGCACTTAAACTAAAATCGCATGATAAGGGCTTAAGACCGGATTTGGGTTTAAAGGGACAAGTATATTCACAATCGCGGCTAACGCAAGCTTTGATTTTAACAAAATATAAATAAGTTTTTGACCCGAGTATCTATTTGTAACACCTCGAAAATTCACCTCCTATAATGTGTAGACACGTGTCAAATGTTTAAACGTGTGAAAGAAATATTATAGAAGGACTAAAGTTGACAAACATGGAAAGTATGTGAATATACGTATTCTAAGTGTCAACTGTGAATAAATATAATATACATTAACCTTACATGGTGCTCATACCTTCAAACGAATAAATCATGGATCATACGAAGCTAAAAGTGAAAGATTTCAAACTACAGGGACTAAATGTGTCAACATGTTTAAATTATACCTCTGAGGGACCTTTTGACAAACCCAAAGCTTTGTAACTGTTAATCATGCTCAATAGAATACACGATTTAAATTTCGTAAAGATTCGTTAACGTATGGTGTGTAATACGATGAAAACACTTATATATAAGAAGTACCAGCGGCGTATCCACCATGCTTTCATCACATTACACCCGTCCCGTTATCTAAACACTAACCGAAAACCAATCGTTTACCCAAATCGTTTAATTCGTTAAAAATCGCTTTAGTCGTTTAAATCATTCTCGTCTTAAATCGTGAAAACTACTTTTGATTGTCTCGCTAATAACATCCAAACCGTCGTGACTCGACTATTTCGCCTATCGCTTCTCGCATTAATAAACCACCAATGGGTAAATTAACAATCACAGATTCAGTCGTTACCCACCTAACCCACACATAACCATGGGTGTTGTCTGATAACGGGATTTGTCAGATCCTATGGTACCATAACCTAATACTGGTCGGTTCGGCCAAAACTAATGGATATTATTCATTATGTAAATACATCCAACAAGTTTGTTTACTATATCGAAATAGTTATTAATTTAATATAAACCATTTTAATTGTTTTTGAAACCATTGTTATAATTCGAAAATCGTTTTGAAAACCATCGTTAAAACCTCGAAAACATTTAGCACATATGAATCACCCCAAAACAATTGAATACAGTAAAATAGGGGAACTATGTACTCACCTGAGAATGCTTAGAGGTCTTGAACAACAACCAAGCAAAGCTAGAGGGAGCACGGAATCAATCGACAACCTATTAACTATATAAATAAACCGGACCTAAGTCGGAAGATCGGATAGGATGAGGTTTTGTAAACCAAATGAGTATTGGAACCCATATGACATGGTTTAACAAAGTCTACATCCTAAATCGAAACCTAACCTAAGTGCTTTCGACCCATTGTGACCCATTAAGGTAGCTTAAGCTACTTTAACGTGTCATTCGCGCAAAAGCGCGTTCGAGACATCTAACTAGTCCTATGACAAGTATTATAGGCATAAACATGATTAAATATGTTTCATAATCAATTAAGTGACAAAATTTTGTGTTACATATGCTTAATTACCAATTATGCATGAAAAGGGCATTTTGGTCATTTACCTAAGGCATATAAACTATCTATCATACAACTAATTAAACCTAAGTGACCATAAGGTATAACCTCGGAAGGTTATTCCCTATGTAACTATGGTCACTAAACATGTTTGGTCGGATCCTAATGATCGACCAAACGGGTCGTGTTCGAAAGTCTAAGCGGGTGTTCAGTCCGCTTGACTTACGACTCTACACAAGCACTAATCTAAAAAGTGACGAGTTAAACATGTTAAAACATGTTTAACGAATTTAGAAAATAGATTTGGTATCAAAACAAACGGTTTTGATACCTATAAGTAGTTTGGTTACAAAACACGCAAGAATGCGCATTTTGGCCGAAACTACGACTCGTCACTACACCTAGATAACGTGGTAATCAGTAGGTATAGTCACTAGGGACTATAACCATCGTGATTAAGCTCACGTTATGAAGTTCAAATGAACTTCGCATTGACCATAAACTGGTCAATGCAGAAAGTCAAACGCAGTTTGACTTTCAGACTCGAAAAGCGATAAAAGAACGAAAGAATACTTACAAAAGGTCCCCGCAAGCTATGATCCGATTTACTCTCAAGTATGAAGCATAAACTTCAACTTAGAGAGCCAAAATCAAATCATTGTGGGGTTTGCAAGTGAAAGGAGATGGGTATATATAGGAAAACTAGAACCGTTAGGATCGTTAATCGTAAAACGAGCTTCGATCACATCCGTACACATGTGCCCGTGGTTTTGTGAAACCATGGGAGCCCATAGTTTCATTAAAACCATGTGCAAATGAGGGGAACATCTGAAACAAGCTAGATTTTTCATTTTGGTCCCTTCCTAAGATAACTATGGCAGAATGACAATTTTGGTCCCTGAACTTCAGAATCTTGCATTTCGGCTCATTTTTGACACGTTTAAGCCCCGTTAACCTCATTTCAAGGCTCTAAAATGAAGTTAAAGTATAGGGAACTCAAAACATGCTCAAAAATATCTCGGATGTTGGTTCGTTTGGTCGTACGGTTGCGTTGTTCGGTTAATTACGACGAAAGTCGTAACTAACGCAAAAACGATCCAAATTACACGACGAATGGAATTTTATCATTCCAATCACTAAAATAAAATGTTTTAATGATTACATAAATTTTTGGATGTCCGGATGTATTCAGAACGTAAGATATGCACGAAAATGCAAACTTATGCACTGTTGACGCTTTTAGTCCCTAAATGACCAAAAAGTTTATTTTAGCACACCGAACCCCTCAAAGCCTATTTCTAAGCTATGTAAAGGATATTTAGGGTATGTTTAACTTATGTTCATGTTCTAAAATGTTCGTTACAGTACAAATCGGCATACTTTCGCAGTTTGTCAAAATTAGTCCCTGTAAGCGAATAAACTTGATTTCGCCACACCAAACCCTCCAAAACTTATTTCTAAGTTATGTAAAGGTTATTTAAGGTATGTTAAGCCTATGTCACTATCCCGGAGTGTTTGTTGCATTAAACTGGTTATATTTACGCATCTGTGCGCGTATAACCTTCCAGAAAGCGATTTAGAGCCCGAAATCGAACAAGAGTTGATATGTGCAAATGATACACATATTTATACAAATCCCAAGTATGAAACACAACATTTCATTGATTTGGTATTTGTTCGATGGCCGTGGAGGCACAGATGTCACAGTCTCCCCTACTTCAGGAAATTTCGTCCCGAAATTTAATTAGAGGAAACTTGTGAGAGCTCAAAACATAAAGTCGAAAAGATAAAACAACACTGGTTAGGGTTCTAAACTTCTAGTAACTTTAAATAACATTATGCTTGCAATGTAAGAGGGACACTTATATACAAGTATATGAAGCGCCATTGGTGCGTCCCCCGTACCTCCATTACATTGTTCACGTTTCGTTATTGTTGTCACTATTGGTTCTTACACATGATAAATCTTACTGTGGTTTCTGTGCACTGAATTTTTATAATTATGTACGCGTCCATAATTACGTAATTCCTTGCATAGTCCACACAGTGCATTTGATAATGTGTAGGGGAAAACCAAATGAATGAACCTGTGATGAGTGTGACTGGACCACCATAGGGTCATTTCAGCTGTATCATCACATGCCACTTTTAACCAGATTCTGAATCAATCTTTTACTAGACCACTCAAGGGTCTCTTTTCGAATCATGGAATGGTACTATATAACCCAAGGGTCTTAACTACCACGTAGAAGCCTATTAAGGATTTAAGGTAGTACCTTTTGAATATCCTACTATGAATCCCTCATATGAAGATATGGAAGATTCTATGAGGATTTGGATAACGAAAATAGGATCACACAAAAACATAGAGGAGAAAACATAAACACATAATCACATAATCGCATAATTGTTTAATTTGACCTTTAATTTGTTATCTTTGGACACGGGTATTTAAAGCATACCAGGAATCCAATCCGTGGATTTCATTTGGCACTTTAAATATTTTCAAGAATCTAACTATTAAGATAGGAAGATCTTAATAGGAATTCGGTTTGTCCTTATTGAGTTGTAATGTACATATTAAGGTGTACAGGGCTCCGATTTGGGCGATAATCATCCACATGGATTCTTAAAATAGAGCAACCCATCGCCCCTTTCGTTTCGAGTTTAAGCTCGAGTTGAAATGGTAGCTCATATTTCAATAAGCCTTCGTTTACACAAGATCGTTGTGCTTGAAGGACAAAAGATTTGAATATCAGATAGAGTTTGAACATAATGAAGGTAGCGAACCGCGCAATCGTAATCGTTCAAGAGTATGTAATACGATGAAAACACTTATATATAGGAAGTACCAGCAGTGTATCCACCATGCTTTCATCACATTACACCCGTCCCGTTATCTAAACACTAACCAAAAACCAATCGTTTACCCAAATCGTTTAATTCGTTAAAAATCGCTTTAGTCGTTTAAATCATTCTCGTCTTAAATCGTGAAAACTACTTTTGATTGTCTCACTAATAACATCCAAACCTTCATGACTCGACTATTTCGCCTATCGCTTCTCGCATTAATAAACCACCAATGGGTAAATTAACAATCACAGATTCAGTCGTTACCCACCTAACCCACACATAACCATGGGTGCAGTCTGATAACGGGATTTGTCAGATCCTATGGTACCATAACCTAATACTGGTCGGTTAGGCCAAAACTAATGGATATTATTCGTTATGTAAATACAACCAACAAGTTTGTTTACTATATCGAAATCGTTATTAATTTAATATAAACCATTTTAATCGTTTTTGAAACCATTGTTATAATTCGAAAATCGTTTTGAAAACCATCGTTAAAACCTCGAAAACATTTAGCACATATGAATCACCCCAAAACAATTGAAAACAGTAAAATAGGGGAACTATGTACTCACCTGAGAATGCTTAGAGGTCTTGAACAACAACCAAGCAAAGCTAGAGGGAGCACGGAATCAATCGGCAACCTATTAACTATATAAATAAACCGGACCTAAGTCGGAAGATCGGATAGGATGAGGTTTTGTAAACCAAATGAGTATTGGAACTCATATGACATGGTTTAACAAAGTCTATTGCCTAAATCGAAACCTAACCTAAGTGCTTTTCGACCCATTGTGACCCATTAAGGTAGCTTAAGCTACTTTAACGTGTCGTTCGCGCAAAAGCGCGTTCGAGACGTCTAACTAGTCCTATGATAAGTATTATATGCCTAAACATGATTAAATATGTTGCATAATCAATTAAGTGACAAAATTTTGTGTTACATATGCTTAATTACCAATTATGCATGAAAAGGGCATTTTGGTCATTTACCTAAGGCATATAAACTATCTATCATACAACTAATTAAACCTAAGTGACCATAAGGTATAACCTCGGAAGGTTATTCCCTATGTAACTATGGTCACTAAACATGTTTGGTCGGATCCTAATGATCGACCAAACGGGTCGTGTTCAAAAGTCTAAGCGGGTGTTCAGTCCGCTTGACTTACGACTCTACACAAGCACTAATCTAAAAAGTGACGAGTTAAACATGTTAAAACATGTTTAATGAATTTAGAAAATAGATATTGTATCAAAACAAACGGTTTTGATACCTATAAGTAGTTTGGTTACAAAACACGCAAGAATGCGCATTTTGGCCGAAACTACGACTCGTCACTACACCTAGATAACGTGGTAATCAGTAGGTATATTCACTAGGGACTATAACCATCGTGATTACGCTCACGTTATGAAGTTCAAATGA
Organism: Helianthus tuberosus; assembly: GCA_030545235.1. Classification (NCBI taxonomy): domain Eukaryota; kingdom Viridiplantae; phylum Streptophyta; class Magnoliopsida; order Asterales; family Asteraceae; genus Helianthus; species Helianthus tuberosus. Next base: position 6,082,689 of record CM060409.1, on the reverse strand, counting down.
ACTTCGCATTGACCATAAACTGGTCAATGCAGAAAGTCAAACGCAGTTTGACTTTCAGACTCGAAAAGCGATAAAAGAACGAAAGAATACTTACAAAAGGTCCCCGCAAGCTATGATCCGATTTACTCTCAGGTATGATGCATAAACTTCAACTTAGAGAGCCAAAATCAAATCATTGTGGGTTTTGCAAGTGAAAGGAGATGGGTATATATAGGAAAACAAGAACCGTTAGGATCGTTAATCGTAAAACGAGCTTCGATCACATCCGTACACATGTGCCCATGGTTTTGTGAAACCATGGGAGCCCATAGTTTCATTAAAACCATGTGCAAATGAGGGGAACAACTAGAACAAGCTAGAATTTAGATTTTTCATTTTGGTCCCATCCTAAGATAACTATGGCAGAATGACAATTTTGGTCCCTGAACTTCAGAATCTTGCATTTCGGCTCATTGTTGACATGTTTAAGCCCCGTTAACCTCATTTCAAGGCTCTAAAATGAAGTTAAAGTATAGGGAACTCAAAAAATGCTCAAAAATATCTCGGATGTCGGTTCTTTTGGTCGTACGGTTGCGTTGTTCGGTTAATTACGACGAAAGTCGTAACAAAAGCAAAAACGATCCAAATTACGCGACGAATGGAATTTTATCATTCCAATCACTAAAATAAAATGTTTTAATGATTACATAAAGTTTTGAATGTCCGGATGTATTCAGAACGTAAGATATGCGTGAAAATGCAAACTTATGCACTTTTGACGCTTTTAGTCCCTGAATGACCAAAAAGTTTATTTTAGCACACCGAACCCCTAAAAGCCTATTTCTAAGCTATGTAAATGATATTTAGGGTATGTTTAACTTATGTTCATGTTCCAAAATGTTCGTTACAGTACAAATCGGCATACTTTCGCTGTTTGTCGAAATTAGTCCCTGTAAGCGAATAAACTTCATTTCGCCACACCAAACCCTCCAAAACTTATTTCTAAGTTATGTAAAGGTTATTTAAGGTATGTTAAGCCTATGTCACTATCCCGGAGTGTTTGTTGCATTAAACTGGTTATATTTATGCATCAGTGCGCGTATAACCTTCCAGAAAGCGATTTGGAGCCCGAAATCAAACAAGGAGTTGATATGTGCAAATGATACACATATTTATACAAATCCCAAGTATGAAACACAACATTTCATTGATTTGGTATTTGTTCGATGGCTATGGAGGCACATATGTCACATATAGGTTAGCTTAGTTAATGGCACAGCTATTTTGGAAAAATCCTTAATGAATCGTTTATAGTATCCGGCTAATCCTAGAAAACTTCTAACTTCCATAGCTGACTGCGGGACTTTCCATTTGGTGATCGCTTCTATTTTGGAAGGATCTATGTGAATACCTTCGTGATTCACCATGTGTCCTAAAAATTGTACCTCTTGTAGCCAAAATTAACACTTCGAGAATTTGGCGGAAAGCTTCTCCTTTCTTAACAAGGTTAAGAGTGCATGCAAGTGTTCACTGTAGGATCGTTGTACGACCTGAATGAGTCGATCAGAAGAGTTGTTTATCCAAATCAAAGGCAGAATCAATGAAACGGATGCTCGATTCAATTTAAACGTCTCTTGTACTGATATAATAGTCTTACAGCACCTGGAGACGATTCGGCAGCACTTCGTTACTGAATTACAAGATCTAATTCCGTTTTAAATGACACGGCATGCTCCCTATTTATAGACTTGGTGATTCCGTTTGAAATGGACAAATCCACTTTCAAACGAAATTAACTTTGTTAATTTCGTTTGAACTTGTCTTTGACAGTTTCAAACGGAATTAGCTCCAAACACACAAAACTCAGTTTCTAGCACCCGAGCACTGGTTTATCCTATCCTATACATGACTCGATACAAGACGAAGTCAATAGACATAGTGCACTAACAGACTCCCCCTTGGATGTTGACGAAGTCTTCAGTGTCGAGTCTTTATCATGACACATCTTCAGTCTTGATCAGTCTTCATGCTCTTACCAAATTGTCTAATACTGTAAGCATCCATCAATCTTTATCTTCTTCTCTCTATCTTTGAATGTTGTATACCAGGATCTGTCTCTGGCTCATAACATTAACAGATTCTTCAGGCTCCCCCTTTCGTCAAGCTTCCGTGCTTTAGGGATCGACACCTTGCTTTCAGGTTACAAGCTCCCCCTTGCTTTGAGCTCGTCTTCAGACTCCCCCTTAGACTCAGCTGTCAGGATCGTAGTCTGGTACAACATCTGCAACACTCATACATTTATAAGTAACAGCATTTTAAGCTTTCAAATATCCAGGAATTGTGACCTGGCTCTTTCAAACTTTCTAAACAAACACTTTTTAACAAATTTCATGAATTCGGCAGTTTCAGCGAATAGAATCGGAAACTAGCTCTTTTTCATAGATTTTAACAAAATAAGCATCCAAATCACTCACAGTTAATCATCCAAGTCCAAACTAATGACCTTGGAGATATCACAAACTGTTTTTTATTTTTGATTTAACAATTTCAATTTCAAATTAATGAACTTGTTTTATTTTCAGAAACACAATCAGCATACTCAGATTTTGAAACTCAGCACTCAGACATCGGTTGTCGAAAATAAAACGAAAATCAAAATCTTTTTGTATTTTCTGAAATATAAAGCAGTAACGAAATATTTACTAACATATTTACAGACAATATTTTTGTTTGAGTTTGCGTCAGAGGATCATATCAGTTTTTTACAAGTCACAAGTACCGTTAAGCTTAGTTACACATTAAGAATTAAACAATTCACTTAGATTGTCGATATACTGATCCACTTAAATTTTCACACAAATTTCAACTAATTCAGGATACGAATTATGTGTATTAAGAACTTAAACTCATTTATGTGTCCCACCTCTTGAATATACTCCCGTATCCAGATCCCAATATTCAGTCTTACAGGTGAGTATACCTAGATGATATCTGTAAGGGGTTAAATTGCAAAAACCGTGAGAGCTCAGGTCAGAACTTCCATTCAGCAGAGAGATGACGGCTTCGACTTTTGGTGTGTCCCCTTTAGAGGATCTTTTCTTCAACAGCACATGATTAGCATTTTTCAATGTTTCATCATTTTTATGCTGAGGGCGATGCTATATTTCAAGCAAGCGGAAAGTATTATATGGGGACTAGGCAATTGCTTCCGCAAAATCAGAAGTCCCGGGATAATACCCCAGATATCACTAAGCATAAAGACCTAGTATCTCAGAAAGAGGGGTCCTTCAAACGAGATTTCAGGGGTTACCTATATATCCAAGTAGTGTTCCCCACGAAATAAGCAAGTTTGAATTTAGGTTTATATCCCGAAAAAGTTTACTAAATGTATAAAAACCTATCGGCATATCATCAGTGAGACTGTTTAACGCTATATAATCATTACATTTCTTTAGCATACCGTAACTGTCTACTGATGTACTATCATTTCCTCTTTTTACACAAAAACTCATTTTTCAGTTTTATCATGTTTTTGGCTTTTTCAAATTTTCAAATGTTTTTGTATTTTCTAACAATAATACTCCCCCTAAAATGAAAAATCATTTAAAGAAAATTTGACAACCAATACTGATAGCTTTGTCTCGCCATCCATTTTCTGTATCTCATGCTCTGTTTTGCAAAAAATATAACATGTAAAGCAGCAATTACCCCCATGATTTACAACACATTGATATTTTACAGCTTGAAAACCGTTTTTCAATCTTGTGAAATTAATCATGTTTGTTCCGCAGTGAGGGTTTCGCCATGTTCAATCAACATATTTTTGTAATTTTTGATTTTTTTTTTTGACAAATTTAAAATCAAACATATTTTTGGTTTTTAAAATTTTCAATTTTTAGGGTTTTTAAAATATTGTTTATTTATATACAGAAAACAAACAAACTTCCTGTTTCATCCAACACAGGTTTCAGCAGCCTCCTCTTCCCGTTGTGCCAGGCTGCTCCGAATTCCATTTTCACAATCTTCAGTTTTCTTGAGCACCTGCACATTCAGACTACATGATTACTTGAACAATTTAGCCCAGGTCTGTTTGACCTTAGGCATTTCAACACAATAAGCTTCATTCAACTTCGGAAAATCTTTGTCATTCTGAATAAAGACTTTTTCAACTTTCACTTCAACTTTCTCATCTTTTACCGAAGTCACTTGTTTCTTAACATTCCATGTCTGACCTTTTGGAGTACCTCTTTTGTAAAAATGTGACTCTTTTTGAACATTTTGATTTTGAACAACAACTTTAGGTTTCCAAAAATCTTGAGGTTTTGTCATATCAACATTTGTTCTCCAACTTTGTGTTGTTCTAACTCTGGGTGTGTGAGAATTCCAGGTCTGTCTTGAATTGAACCTATTCGGTTTTGATTTCCAAGTTTGGTTCGAAACAAACTTGTTTGTGTTGTACCTCCAAGTTTGTTTTGAATCAAATCTGGTTGACCTTTGTTCGAAAAAAACTTCTTTTTGTCAACATCCACAGGTTTTAGATTTGGACACTTGCGAGCAAGATGTCCAATTTGATCACATTTAAAACATGTTCTTTTTGAAACATCTTTGACCTGTGGTTGTTGCTTTTTCTTTTCAACATAGAACTCTTCATTAGACTGTCGTCTAAATTGTAGTTCTTTCTCTTCTTCAGAACTTGTTCCATGAACAAAATTCATCTTTGTCTGATAATTTGGCGTTTCATTTTTATTTCGGCTTTGTTTCTTTTTATAACCCAACCCAGCCTTCATGTTTTTCTTCTTGTAACCAGGTTTGTTATAAAAAGTTTTGTGACCTTTTCCAGCAAATTTTGGAATTTCAGATTTCTCAATTTCAACCATCTTGAAAACTTTATCAACCTTTTCTGAAATCACATTCTGAATCGGGAATACAACATCTAAGAATAATTTGTCCGATCCAATCATGGTATAAACCAATCCTTGTGAATCATCATTCAAATTTTTCTCGGATTTTAGGTTTTTCAGATATCCATCATGAAAATTACCTTCATTTTCATCTTGTGATTCAGATTTACCTGTATCAACTGACTCTTTTTTCAACACACTTTCAACGACCTTACCTACCGCCTCTGAATCACTAGAATCATCAGATTTGGAATAGGTTACGTCAATGTTATCTGGCAATTGATCTACCTAGTTGAAAGCTTTTTCGACCTTTTCATCATCATAAAATGCAAACTTTTCCGGTGGTGGAACTTGATGAAACTCTGAGCCAATACCTTTCTTGTTTTGCTCAGAATCTTTTCCATCCGGTTTTATGTTGAAAATTCTTTCAGGCACATATGACGACACGTGATAACTTTTTAATTTGTTGTTATCCTGTTCTAAATCAGCAATCTAACGCTTTAGCTTAGCAACATCCTCAATGTAAGAATTAACAACATGTTGCTTTATTTCATACATTCGCTTAAGCTCATTAGTTGTTTCAGAACAGTAATTCAATCTTGATTGAGCAAATTTCATTTCACTTTTCACTTTTTCATATGACTCTTTTGTAATGTGATAAGCCAATTTTATTGAATCATATTCCTTTTTCATTTCTTGATAAACGTTTTCTTTTTTATCACATTCTTTTGTCTTTTTCAAAACATTTTCTTTCAAAACTTCATTTTCTTTATCTAACTTTTTACATTTTTCCAAAAGTTTTTCTTCATTATCTTTCAAAACTTTTTCATTTTCAAACATTTCTTTGTATTTATTTTTGAAAACCTCTTCGATTTTTGTAAATTCAAGATCTCTTGTTCTGAACTTTTCATCTTCTTCAGTACAAGCACTGCACGTTTCCATGCATTTCTTGCACTGTTCAACAGTTTTTAAGATTTCAGTATCAGAAATTACCTCGGTGATTGGCACCTCGGTGTTCTCTACTGCATCTGTCTGATCAGCATCATTCTTTTGTTTTTCTTCAACACCAACTTTATCACCAGCACCAGCATCACCAACACTGTCAGCTGAACCTCCAACTTTCTTCTCAGCTTCTTCAACTTGCTGTTCTTCGATAACAGCTTCTTTTCCAACAATTTCTTCTTCTACCTTCTCTTCTTCAGCAATCTTCACATTTTCAACTTTCACAGCTTCGACTCTCATATCTTCAGCAACCTTCTTCAAATCGTTCACTATCTCATCTACATTCTTCTTCATTCTTTCTTCATCTCTCTTCTTCAAACTTGATATCATGACATCTCATATGATTTTCCAAGCTTTTTCTCATATGATTTATCTTTCTTAGCATTTGAATAATATTCTCCGGCTCGAGGAATTACTAGAAGAACATCATCATAAACTATGTCTTTCTTAGGAACAACAGGTTCACCATATCTGTTGACATAACACTCTTGCTTCTTATCCCATCTTTTGTAGCTGACGTAGCTGACAGCATCTTCATATTCTTCTTGCATTTCATTTATTATGTTCCAAGCCATGCTTATTTCTCTGTATGTTTTCTCACTCAGAATTTCTTCTCTGGTTTTCTCTTTGATTAGCTATAACTTTTTCTTCTTGGTTTTCCTCTTTGATTTCTGCAACAAAAACATAATGTTTGTTGTTTGATGGTTTTCTGCCATGAGCTGTACTTTGAATATCAACACGATCTTCTTCTGGAAGAATCTGGCTCCAATCATATCCTTCATCATCATGGAATACAGCACAAGCTCTAGATTTTTCTCTGGGTTTATCTTCGATCATTTTCGGCTCTTCTTTACTTTGATGGTAGATTGCCTTTAGGTAATAATCATCATTGAACGGATGTTCATTTCCACCAACCGTAGAATTGTTGCATTCTCTTTTGAAATGACATTTTTGCTTACATTTGAAGCAGGTCACCTTGGACTTGTCAAATCCAAGTTTTGTTGATGCACCGCCTAATGATTGTTTCCCAGTAATCTCCATATATCTCTGAGCTCTGCGGATGCAACTTGCCAAGCACCAGCGGATGTCAATAAGTTCCATCTCTTCCGGATCAATCTGGTCGTAGTCTTCTTTGGTTAACTCTGAGTTTCCAATTTTTCCAGCTACAAGACCTTCATACGATTCCAGAACAGATGCAAGGAAGCTCATGTGCTGTTTAGCTGCATTGATGCTCATTGTCGGAGAATTTTTCAACTTGAGAGCAATGTTGCACAGTATCTCCTCTGATTCTTCAGAATTAGCTTTTGACTATGAATGATAACCTGGATTGTAACTTGATGAGCTTTTCTGAGGTTCTTTTGTCCTCTCACCACTGAATGTTGTCTTTGGTGTTTCACCAACTTTCACCGAAGGTAAATTTTCTTTGTAATAGAGACCAACATTCTGTTGATGCAAAGAACTGCTCATCTTGTTTTGTTTCTGCAATTCAAGCTCATGACTTTCTATCTTTTCAAGCAAGACATCAAGAGAAATTGTGTCATATAAAGCATCATTTTTCAATATGAATACAAACGTTTGCCACTGATTAGCTCGTGGTAACGCTTCTATGATCTTATCAATTATTTCTTCTCTAGTTTTAACAATACAAACCGATCAAGTTCAATTTTTAAATGACCAAATCTCTCTATCATTTGTCTAACTGATTCATCTTTCAAACTATCAAACAAATCAAATTCTTTCTTTAATAAAGCAATTTTATTTTTCTTGATTTGTTTACCCCCCTCAGCTTTAACCCTTAAGGCTTCCCAGACAGATTTCGATGTTCCGTCATGTTGCAATAAAGCAAACATGTCATTCCTGATTGAAGATTGAATCAAAGCAATCATTCTTTGTTCTGCTGAGAATTCTGCTTTGTCTTCTTTGGGTAAGTTCTTGAGTGGAAGCTCTTCTCCTTTATCATTGGTCGGCCTTTTATAACCAAACTCCAAACAAAACCAGCTTTCATGAGCATAAGCTTTCGCCCAGTTGATGAATCGATCTTTCCACCAAGTATAATCTTCAATTCTTTCCAGAGTTGGTGGTTTTGAATGTGTGCCATAGAAGTTATCATGTTTGATGTTCTCATTGATCGCTTTTGTAATGGTTTTTGGTGTAACGGTTGTAATTTCGGAAGATTCTGATGTAAACGCGTTGTAGAACGTATTGTAGAACTCTTCAGCCATGATGTGAAATTCTTGAATTACCTGGAGACAAAAACAATCAAACAAACACAATTAGTTTAAACAATATCAAACAATTTGACACGAACTGACACTCGGTTGACGTGAAATGATCTTGACGCGAAATGTCCACTTTCAAACGAAATAAGGATCTCAAGCGGAATCACTTCTTCAAGCGAAATTAGAATTTTCACACGAGATCACCCTTTCAAATGGAATCACTTGTTCAAACGAAATCACTTGGATGACACTTTCAAACGAAATCACTTGAAACGGAATTACCCTCTTCACACGGAATTAACAAGTTGTTTCAAACAAAATATCACTTTGAAACGAAATTATGTATACTTTTCAAGCGGAATTACTATTTCAAGCGGAATAACTCACTAATTTCAAACGGAATTATGATTTGAAGCGAAATAAGGTGGACTTTTCAAACGGAATTACAATGCTCGTTCAAATGGAATTACGTTTCTGGCCCATTTTTTGTCACTTTTACACTGAATTTAGGTCTGATTCTTTCAAGGCTTTGTTAAAACACTGTTTCACATGTAATATGTGAAATTCAATCCATTTTGATCGTAAAATCTTGTGGAATTTGAAAAAGAAGTTGTAGAAGTCAGAAAACTGATGAAATCAAGCTGAACTCTTCCTCCTGGGCTCTGATACCACTTGTAGGATCGTTGTACGACCTGAATGAGTCGATCAGAAGAGTTTATTCATCCGAATCAAAGGCGGAATCAATGAAACGGACGCTCATTTCAATTTAAATGTCTCTTGTATTGATATAATAGTCTTACAGCACCTGGAGACGATTCGGCAGCACTTCGTTACCGAATTACAAGATCTAATTCCGTTTTAAATGACACGGCATGCTCCCTATTTATAGACTTGGTGATTCCGTTTGAAATGGACAAATCCACTTTCAAACGAAATTAACTTTGTTAATTTCGTTTGAACTTGTCTTTGACAGTTTCAAACGGAATTAGCTCCAAACACACAAAACTCAGTTTCTAGCACCCGAGCACTGGTTTATCCTATCCTATACATGACTCCATACAAGACAAAGTCAATAGACATAGTGCACTAACATTCACAATGCTCGTTGTTGGTGCACAATGTCTATAGCCTACGTCTTAAGTCTAGGTCATAATGTATAGGGGTCTAAAGTGTCAAATATGTAAAGTTAGGGGTGTTTATTGTAATTCCGCTTGAAATGGTTCTACCTAATTCCGCACAGAATTACTTAATGTAATTCCGTTTGAACTGTCAAGTTGTTTTTTCAAGCGGAATTAGGAGGCTATATATTTGTGATGTTAGTTTCTCATTTGGCACGGAATTAAGAAGTGTGTCACGAAGTGCTGCTGAAATTCCACCGTGTAATCAAGTCTATTTTGAATGAGAAGCTTGTGTTAAAGTGAAATACTCTGTTTCTACTCAATTCTTACTGATTCTAAGCTGTTTGTTTGATTCCTCCTCTCAAACAGTTGTGTATTATCTCTGATTGACTCATTTGGTCGGTAAAACGATCCTACAATTGGTATCAGAGCAAGTTATGAGTAATACACTTGAATCAGTGCCTTTTTCTACACTTTCTTGGACTTTTGGACTTTTTAACGGACAAAATGGACTGAGTTTCTGATATTGTGTGTAAAACACTGTTTTAACAAACCCTTGAAAGAATCAGATCAAAATTCAAAGTAAAAGTGACAAAAAATGGGCCAAACAGTAATTCCGAGGTATTTCCACACGGAATTACTAATTCCGTTTGAAAAGTTGAAGTAATTTGAAGCGAAATTACTAATTCCGCTCGAACAGTAATCTCGTTTGGTTAATTCCGCTTCAAACTGCTAATTCCGTTGGAAATCACACCTAATTCCGCTTGAAGGTGTAATTTCGTTTGAAAAACCTATCGTTTAAAAGGTAATCTCGCTTGAAACTTAATTTCGTGTGAGATGATCTGATTCCGTTTGAAAGGCCATATTGTTCGTAATTCCATTTGAAAGTCTGATTTTGTGTAATTTCGCTTGAAAAGACTGTTTTCAAAACTTGAAATTTTTTTCCGTAAACTGATTTCGTAAAATGGACAATCAAGAGTTTTATAACTTCTTTGCCGGTGGGGGAATGACGGCAGCACAAACATCAGGCAGTATTGTGCAAAACATGAATATGGAGAATGAACTTGGGACGATGCAGAAACCTCCTAAGTTGATGAATATTGACGAGTATTCGAGTTGGTCTGAAAGGTTTAAGACATGGGTTCAAGCAAATCACTTTGAATGCTGGATGAAGATTGAATCAAAATATGTTCCTTCGAAAGATGGTTTAAATCTTGTGAAGTCGATTGGCAGTTTGACACAAACTGAACAAGAAGATTTTAAGGCAGAGAAGAAGATGACGAGTATTCTACAACAGGCCATTAAAGAAGATATCTTGGTATTGTTGCAACATGAGGATAATTCACAATCCATTTGGCAGTCATTGAGAGTAAAGTTTCTCGGGAGTGTGTCCATGATCAAAAGCAAAAAGGCTTTGATAAAGAAAGAGTTTGACATCTTCACTGGTATAAAGGGTGAAACAACAAAACAATTGATTGAAAGATAATGCCATCTAGTTGTGGAGATGGGGAGATTGGAGATAACCAAGACTAATGAGGAGTGGATCGATAAATTGGAAGATGCATTGCCATATGATGAATGGGGAACTTATCTTTTGGTGTTGAAAAACAATTCAGATTATGTTAATCTCAACCTTAGTTCGTTCATTGAGAAGATCGAGGCACATGAGCTTGAACTGGTGAAGATCAGAAATATGAATTATGCAAATGTTCAACAGGATGTTTCACTATATTACAAAGGCAGTTCTTCGGCAACAACGAATCTAAGCCCGAAGATTCATACAGGGTTTAGTGCAGATTTAACATCCGGTGCTTCGTCTAGTACATCAAACAACAACAAGCCTTCACCGTTTTCAAGTTATGAGCCGAATCCCAAGACTTCAGAACAAATGTCTTCACAAAGCTCATCAAGCTCGAACAATCAGGGTTATGTTTCTGGGATACAGTGTAACATTGTTGTAAACATCAAAAATGGACAAGAGTTTACAGAAGCAGCTGCAAAGCAACACATCGCACTGTTAGCTTCCGTTCTTGACTCATATGAGAGTTTGGTAGCTGGGAGGATCGGTAATCCAGACATGACAAAGGAGGATTACGACCAAATCGATCCAGAGGAGTTAGAGCTGATTGACATTAAATGGGGAATGGATAGCTTGGTTAGAAGAGCCCAAAGATTTATGGAAATTACGGGTCGAAACAGTTTGTCAGGGCCGGATCAAAAGCTTGGTTTTGATAAGTCCAAAGTGACTTGTTTCAGACGTAAAGAGAAGGGGCATTTTAAGTGGGAGTGTCCAAATAGAGAGGTCAACTACCACCAAAATCCATTTACCAATGATTACTACAGACATGCGATCTATCACAAGACAAATCAACAACCTGTCGTTCAAAGACCTCAGATCGAAAACAAGCCAGAAAAAGCTCTCATAGTTAACCAAGATGATGAGAAGGTAGCTGAAGGGTTCAGTTGGGACAAGTATATCCCGGGCAGTGAGGGTAAAGCAATGATGGCTGAGATTGTGGAGGTATCTGAGAGTGTTGTTGAAACAGAGGTTGTTTGTGAAGATGTGTCTAAAGAAAGTTTGGTTGATCTCGAAGAAATTGCTGCAGAAGTCTACTATTATCAATCCGAACAAGAGGTTTTAGCTAGTTCATTAAAATCAATTATGCCTCCTAATGTGTTTGATTCTTTTGCAGGTTTTTTTAGTGAGCCAACAACCGGATTTTGCCCACAGTATGATGTTGTGAAAGCTCCGGTTGAAAAGATTATTGATGTCTCCAAAGAAATGACTGAAGAGACACTGAAAGAGATTGCTGACAAAGCATTAATGGCAAAATTGAAAGAGGTAGACACATAATCTGTAAAACCAGAGTCTGTTGATACTGAGTCAGTTGAAAACGTGTCGGTCAAAACAGAGTTAGGTCAAAAGGAGTCTGACGGGAAATCCGAAAAGGAGGAGATCAAATCAGAAGGAGTGTCTGAGTCAGAGTCTGATGGTGTCGGTAAACAGGGTGTTAAAATTGATCAAGAGGAAAAGACTGTTGAAAAGGTTGATTCAATTTCTGAAACTTCATGCAAAAACTGTTCAAAACCATGCATGGAATGTCTTGAAAAAGACAAAAAGTTTCAGGAATTGAAACAATACACTGATGCGATTAAATTTGATCTAAGTGAAACAAAAGAAGCTTATGACACGTTGGCTAGATCTATCAAAATGATTCAAAAAGAGAGTCTTGAAAACGATAAAGCCACAAGATTGCTAAAATCAATAGTTTTTTATAAACAAAAGGAAATCAACTTTCATTTGGACACGATTGCTTCATTGAAAAAGGAATTAGACTTAACAAAAATTGAGAATGAAAGAATTGATAAGAAGTTGATGAGTTATGTTGCATCTTCATATGTGATTGAACAAATTGTCCCGAAACAACCAGATGCAACACCTGTCTTTAACAGTGTTCCACCCCCAACGTGGAATCATTACACCTCCTTTGAACCTCAAACTGAGAACCATTGAGAATGAGTTGCCTGAGAGTATTGATGTTACATTCTCTCCGTCCGACACTGACAATGAGTCACAGGTGATCAAAATCGTTGTTGACCAAATGTTAGACGAAGAGAGTGATAACTCGGAGTTTGAGACTATGAAAACTCATTCTGAAAACTCGATTTCTGATTCTGAAGAAGATGGAAACTTTTTGGACAAATTTATACCAAAATCAGAAAAGGTTGCGAATGATGATTCGATCATTGTGGTTTACACAATGACCGGAACTGACAAACTCTATTCTGATTTTGAGTATCCAATCCAGAACGCGAACATGAAAAATGTTGAGAAGGTGTTTAAGTTAGTTGAGATTGACATTTCTGAGGTAAACAACAACGAGTTCTTTTCAAAACCTAAAAAGTCTTTTGTGAAACCAAACAATGGGTCTAACAAGATAAATGGAAATAATTTCAAAAACAAAGGTATTGGTTTTGAAAAGAAAATGGCTAAAAAGGATGTCAAGCCAAAGGAGAAATTAAATGATGTGTTTGTTGTTGGTCCTAGTACTGAAGTTGAGAAGGCGTATATTTTCAGTCAAAAAGCTATCGACGATTTCAATGCAGCGAAAAAGCTGAAAGAAGAAACCTACAAATCATTTGTTGAGTATGACAAAAGAGTTTGTTACCGCTGCAATGAAATTGGTCATATGGCAAAACAATGTACCAAAAAGATTGAAAAACCCATTTTCAAGAAACCAGTTTTGCAAAAACCAAAACCTAAAACTCCAACTGATGTTAAGGGTAAAAAACCAATGATTTCACCGGTTCGTATTCTAAAAAGAGGTGAATCTCTGAAGTTCGAAGAAAAACCAAAATCAACTTTTGAGGTTGGCGAATCTTCGAAAGTCCAAAAGACTTCAACGATTTATCCAAAAATGAAAGTTTTTGAGAATCAATCTTGGGTGGTGAAACCAAAATCATTAGTTGAAGAGAAAAAGATGGAAAGTGTTTTGAAAACTGAACCAAAAGTTTTTGAAAATGATGTGGATAAACTTGAATTTGAACTTGATAAGTTACTTGGAGAGTTTCCACCGATTAAGAAGGAAGATTTAAAATCAAAAGTCAAACCTGTGGTCCCAAATGTCATTTTTAGTATTCCGAAAGTTGAAGTAGATTGTGATTTTGTGTTTGGAAGTATTCCGAATGTAAAGAAATCATGGGCGTCATTGTTTGAATAAATTGCTTTAATGGTTGCAGGGGCTGCCGAGGTCGTTTATCTCGAAATGGATAATGGACAGCGGAGCTTCAAGGCACAAGACCGGAATGCTGGCATTGCTCTATGACGTCAAATCTCTCAACGGAGGATATGTGGGATTTGCTGGGAATCAGGGTGGAAGGATAGTTGGTCAAGGAACTCTGACGAATGGAGTTATATCATTTGAAAAAGTGAACTACATAATAGAACTTGAAAACAATCTGCTGAGTATCTCACAGATTTGTGACAAGTCTTTTACCGTACATTTCACTAAAAATGAATGTCTTGTATTAAAACCTGGTTTCAAAATTCCTGAGGAGATGGTGTTGTTGCGAGCTCCACGAGAAAATGATTTATACATTCTTGATATGAGTGTCGCAACAACAACTGATCATCAGAAACAATGTTTGGTGACAAAAACCAAAGCGGCTGAAAAAGAGTCGAGAATGTGGCATCGAAAGATGGGCCACATTTATGTTAGAAAAATGAACTTTCTTGTACACAATGATTTAGTTGAAGGTGTGAATCTTAAAGGTTTTCATTTAAATGATGATTGTGTAGAGTGCAAGAAAGGAAAACAGACGAAGAAATCACACCCGCAGAAGCTGCTGAATTCAATAAGAGTACCGCTGGAGAGACTCCACATGTTGGGCCGGTTAATGTGAAAAGTATCAGTGGAGACTTATACTGTCTAGTAGTCACTGATGACTTCACTAGATTTTCTTGGGTAGTGTGTATGGAGAGGAAAGATCAAACGTTTGAGTCATTGATGATCCTATTTAAGAAGATGGAAACGCTGTATAAGCTGCCGATCAGGAGAATACGAAGTGATAATGGAACGGAGTTTAAGAACAATCGAATGCTCGAGTTCTGTAACGAGAAAGGAATTCTTCATGAATTCAGTGCCCCATACACTCCACAGCAAAATGGTGTAGCTGAACGAAAGAACCGTACCTTAATCGAAACTGCTCGAACAATGCTCGCCGATTCCAAGTTACCAATATTTTTCTGGAGTGAAGCAGTTGCAGCAGCGTGCTATACACTAAATCGAGTGCTTACTGTGAAGAAATACAAGAAAACGTGTTTTGAGCTTTTACATCGTTACAAGCCAAATTTGAAATTTTTAGAACCGTTTGGATCTCCCGGTACCTTCATAGATCCAGATGGTAAGTTTGGTGCTAAAAGTAATGATGGTTTCTTCGTAGGGTATGCGAGTCCGCTCAAAAGGGTGTTCGTACCGTGCCTGGGGAAGGTTATTCAGGTTCTGCATGTGGATTGTCAGAAATATACTGCACCACCGCAACTTCCCAGACAAAGATTCCTGTTCGATTACGACAAACTCTGGGAGTCTTTCCAACTGCCGACAGAGCTGAGTGAAGAGGAACTTGCTTACTTATACCAACAGTAACAATCCATGGTTCAAGATCAGGTACCAAGACCGTTGGTAGTTTCTCAGCCTGATGTGGGAACAAACATTCCTACAAATGGCACAAACGATCACGAGGCCGGTCCAAGTGGAACTGCTCACGAACCACCAGAGCAACCAGCTCCAACGTTTGATAATTCTGACGACTCAGAATCAGAATCTGGTCCGACTTTTGACGAGGAACCAAATGTTGCTATGATTGAAGCTGAGGATCACACCGGTGATCTAGATATTACGAACTTGCAATCGGAAGTGACTGTGCCTGACACTGCAATGCCAAGAACTCTGTCTTATCATCCTTCAGAGCAGATTATTGGTGATCTTCAGAGCGGAGTAAAGACGAGAGATCAGATCAACAGAGCACTTACTTGTTTTTATACATCTGTTACTCCTTTACAGGAAGAATTCTCACTTAAATGTTTTATCTCGCAGATTGAACCCAGAACATATAAGGAAGCTTTGACTAAAGACAACTGGGTGAACGCTATGCAGGAGGAGTTGCAGCAGTCTGAGAAGCTGGGTGTTTGGAAATTAGTAGACCTTCCTGAAAATTAGAAGCTGATAAAGACAAAGTGGGTATTTAAGTGCAAAAGAGATGATAGAGGTGTGATTATTAGGAATAAAGCACGACTGGTAGTACAGGGTTTCAGCCAGCAGGAGGGGATCGATTTTACTGAGGTGTATGCCCCTGTAGCTAGGATCGAGGCGATAAGAATCTTCCTGGCATTCGCGTAATGGAAAGGATTCAAAGTCTATCAGCTAGATGTCAAGTCTGCATTCCTATACGGCAAAATCAAAGAAGAGGTGTACGTTGGTCAACCGCCGGGGTTTACTGATCCAGTACACAAGAACAAAGTCTATCTTCTGGACAAAGCTCTCTACGGACTACACCAGGCCCCGAGAGCCTGGTATGAGACGCTGTCCCAACATTTGCTGGACAACGGGTTTAGCAGAGGGACAGTTGATAGTACGTTGTTTATCAAAGAGGTTGCAGGGCATCTTTTGATCGTGCAGATTTACGTCGACGATATCATCTTTGGATCGACAAATGACGAGTTGTGTAAAGATTTTGAGAATGTGATGAAAAATAAATTTGAAATGAGTTCGATGGGGGAGATGAAGTTCTTCCTAGGGCTACAAGTTGAGCAAATGCCCAAAGGAATCTTCATTCATCAAACAAAGTATGTGAACGATGTTCTAGAAAAGTTCAACATGGCTCAATCTAGTCCAGCATCAACCCCCCTAGCTCAGAATCACGGGATTTGCCCAGACGAGAGTGGAGAGACAGTGGAAGAGACACTGTATCGGTCAATGATTGGATCTTTGATGTATCTTACTGCTTCCCGCCCGGACATCATGTATCTGACGTGTCTGTGCTCCCGATATCAGTCTAGCCCACGCCAGTCATACTTGACGATCGTGAAATGCCTTTTACGGTATTTGAAAGGCTGCCCAAGCACCGGCTTGTGGTATCCTAAGTCTGGCGTTTTCTCTCTATCAGGTTTTGCTGATTTGGATTTTGGTTGTTGCAAACACAATGCAAAGTCCACCACTTTAACACCTCGAAAATTCATGTCCAATAATGTATTGACACGTGTCATAAACTTTAAACGTGTAAAGGATTACCTTAGAAGGACTAGAGTTGACAAACAAGGAAAGTATGTGAATATAAGGGTTCAGAATGTCAACAATGGATAAAAAATACTTTACAATAACCATACATGATGTTTATACCCTTAAACGAATGATTCATGGATCATACGAAGCTAATTGTGGAAGAAAGTGAGAGATTACAAACTACAGGGGTTAAATGTGTCAACATGTTTAAAGTATACCTCTGAGTGACCTTCTAGCAAACCCGAAGCTTTATAATGATTAATTATGCTCACGAGAATAAGTGATAAAAATTTGACAAGGTTTCGTTAAAGTATGAGAAAGTTATGACAATATTCGTATACGAGGGGCTAAAAGCGTCAACGTTGAAATTTAAGACTTTTCAGTGATTGTATGAATAACCGGGGACTTAACAAAGTTGGTTTATGTATTAAGGCCCTTAAAAGTCAAGTTAGAGGGCTCAAAGTGCAAGAAACCATGTTAAATTAAGTTTACAAGGACCAGGGGCTGAAATGCAATTAACGGAAACTTATTTGGCTGGTTCTGAGGACTCGCACGGGCCGCGTAAGCCTTGTGAGATTCTTACGCTGGCCGCGTCCCACCTGCAGATGCAGAAAACACAGGCAGCTGCCTGTACAGCCGGTTTAACCGACTTAAAAACTTTGTTTTTGATTATAGGGGCTTGTTTGAGGGATTATAAGGGCCTAGGGACACTTGGGATGATCAGGAATCATCCCATAGACTTATTTGTCATGATCATGTGCAATCAAAGTCCCTATATAAGGTGTTCTTGTTGCAAACATTTTGAACACCCACTTGAAACTCTCACAACTTCATTCCTGGAGATTTTTGGAGCTCAAGTGCACTTCCTTAGGATCCATAGTCGTGCATAGGACCCTTGTAAGTATTCTTAACCTTCCGTAATTCTGTTTTGCTTAGTTTATTAGCTTAAAGTCAAACCGTCGTAATTAAGGTTTGACTTCGTCATTAAGCTTAATTTGTCCAGTCAAATTACAAATTGAAAGTACCTATGAGTTGGTAATTATGTGGGCAATAAACCCTTAAAAGGGAACCCTCTGATTCCCACTCTAACTAGGTTAAATGTCGGGCCAAAGTTAATCTTAAAATGTCAACAGAAAGCTTATTTTCAATTTAATGCATAATTAGCAATGTAGAAGCTATGCAACCTGTTTGATCATTAATACAACTTGGTAATTAATGTAAGAACATGTCTAAACATGTTCAACTCGACAATTTTCAGTTTAAGCTCGGATTGGGACCGAAAGTCGCATACTTTGACTTATGCCTTGACTTTCAGTTCTGACCCAATGTAGCATGATTTAGAAATTCCTTATTAGGACCAAGTTACCTATAAGTATAACCCTCTGAGATTATACAACTTGGTTCATTAGTTATCCGATTCATATGCATATTCCGTTAAAAGCCTAAATGTTGACTATTATGCCCGTATGAAATTAAAACGTGATTTTTGAAAATGTAAAAGAGTAGAAACCTTAGTTACTGATTTATAAACTTGTACCTAAAATTTGATATCAGTTCGAGGTCTAGATTAAGAGTTATGCTCATTAGCGTAATTAGAAAGCCTTTTAGTAATTAAATGGCGTAACTAGCATATAGCCTATCTAAACCCAATTTTTGATACCAAACTATTTACCCACTGATGTAATATATTATTTTGGGATTTTTGGAGATTTTTATTTATTTTTAGACTAAGCATAACATAGAGTTCTAAGCTTGATCCGGTAATTGTCGGTTTTGCCCTTTTGGGCTATAAAAGGAGTTTTACCAATCCTTTTGATACCAAACCTTTTTCTACTGATCCAATATGATAAATAAAGTATTTTGAGCCTTCTGGAATAATAAGAATATCAGCTTTCCGTTGAAAACCCGGAAATGGCCCCAAGTAGCCTTTTTAAGCGTTTTAAACGCATAGTATGCATTAAAACTATTTTAAACATATAAGGTTTGATGCCTACTGATATTTTTAGTAAATATTTGTACTCTAACAGTAAGCAAAGGTTTTAAACTCAGATTTCTGATTTTGACCTTTTAAGCTTATGCGAAATTACCAAAATGCCCCTACGGTGCATAGTTTGGTTATAATTGATAAATTTCACATATATGCAATAGCCTACTGTTATAACTTATTAAATTAAGTATTTTTACTAATTATATCTGACCTAAAACTCAGATTTATATTTAAACACTTTTATAACCTTCTAAATGACCAAAATGCCCCTACGAGGCATAGTTTGAGTTTAAATCCGTTTTGGGCATAATAGAAGATATCTTACTGATGTCACAACATATTTAAGGCATATTAACTTAGGAAACTGCATATGACTCATTTGGTTACTCGTTACGCATTTTCGCGTTCGGATCGGCTTATGTAACTAGTTTGCATATATTAGCCGAAATGGGTCAAACCATATCATTTTTGTCTCAAAATCCAGAATTTGTTTAAGTTACCCATATTAAACAAGCATACAAGCTTGTCGGGTCAAAACCACATTTTAAACCGGTCTTCTCTTTATCATGCGTTTGAACCGTATCTTCCTTTTGAAAACTAACCGGTCTAAGTCAAGGCTTAATTAAAGACCCGTTAGGATTCTAATAGGTTATTAAAAACCTTCGTTCCAGATTAGGAGCCCTGTAAAAGCTATCTGTACTTGCTGAATTGATATATGGCTGGGATTGAATTTATATTTAGCTCAGGTAAATACTTTTAACTTATTTTCCCTTATACGGGCTTGGGGTACGGTATATACAAATACCGTTTGGTCGGGCATTGAATCTTTAATTGTATGAAGGTTAAATCATTGAGATGTCCCGTTTGAAATGTTTTGTTTGCTTAAAGCCTTTGGGGGGTTAATGACCATGTCCCGGATATCCTTGGCATCATTCATGAAATGGCCACGACCTAAGCACGGGGTGTAGGCGTACACCTGAAAACTGCATATGTAAAAACTGGTATCCCACTTAAAGGAATCAGCCTTGTAGGCATTGTACCTGTGGTGCGTCTATTGATCTTTAACCCGGTCTGCGGATCGGGCTACTGAACGCATAAGAAACATGTAATTCTTTTACAAGTATTATATTCAAATAATTATCCCAAGTTATAAAGAAGTTTTGTGCCACATGCATTCAAATCAATTTTTCTTAAACATTTTCAAAATGAGTCGGTTGATTGTATTTACCAGTGTAAACTGACGTATTTTCCAAAAAGGTTAAGTGCAGGTACTACTCGTAATACGCTGGCCTCTCCTTAGCATCAATAAGAGTCTCGCAAGCTTGGATGCATTTAAATCTGATGAACTTTGTTTCCTTTATATATGATCCGCCTGTGGATCTTTTTACATTGCGTTTGTAATATTTGGATATTACTTTATATCGGTTCGTAATATATTTATCTTTTGCTTCCGCTGTGCATTTAAAATTGTGTTGTTTGACTATGATGATATCAACTACGTCACGATACTCCCCACCGGGCCCACTGGTAATACGTGGAAATATCGGGGTGTGACAGGTTGGTATCAGAGCCAACATTGAGTGAATTAAACACTATCCTTTTGTGTTTAATCTCAATGACACAGTAGCACATTCCTTGACCTTCTGAGTCTATACTTAACATAGGAATGCTCTCGTCTCTATTTGGAGAACTATTGCTTTCAATTTTATATACTTTTAATATATTGCCAAGCAAAGGAGCCGTAAGGGAAATCCTCCCCATCCGAAGCCGAGGAATGCAAAGCCTTGTACTGCGATTAGGATAAACGTGCAACCAAGGAGAAATCATTCAGAAATAATATGAAGAAGAAACTCCTTTTACTAAAGTTCGTTTCCTTAGTAAGTCCTTATAAGGGCATACTTATCTTTCAGCCCCTTCATGGACAACATCATCCTTTCAAGTCCCGTCCAGGGCAATTCTGTACCTCTTTTAGAAATCCTTGGAACGTTTTATCTAAAGGTTATTTACATCATTATGTATAAACATAAAATATGAATAGTAACATTCCTTTTATAAGATCTACCATTATAATAAAATGGCAAATTCTAAAAAGGACAAGACCTAGCCCATGTGTCATTTTAAGACAGGGCCAAGATGGCAGTTCCTCAATTAGATTCAGATCCTTATTAATATCTCAATTTAGGATTGTTCTGCGTTAAATATCAAAAAGAATCTTAAAGGTAAAACCTAGCCTATATGTCACTGCAGACAAGGCCAAGATGGTAGAACCTATTCAAGAGATTCAAATCCTTGTTAACATCTGTAACATGTTAACACGTTTGACAAATTTTGATTCGATAAAACCACATAAGTCATTCTTAAAATTGGGTTATTCTAAATTCCCTCATTTATATAATCATCCCTTAAGGATGAAGTGCCTACGGGCTATAATTAACGTCCTCTGAGACTAAAGACAGTCGTAGCCTACAACTCCATGTCAAGAAAAAGGTAATGAACTTTGATTCAAGCCTAAATGCCTCGATTCTGTAAAATCTTGGCTTATAATTTTGTCCTTGTGACTTGGCTTTTTGTGCCATAATTATAATTTAATTAAATTGAGGATGATTATAATGAAAACCCTGAATAAAATAAATATCTTTCCTTTTCAGCCTGTATACATAATAAAAAGAATCTTAAAGGTATGACCTAGCCTATATGTCATTCCAGACGAGGCCAAGATGGTAGAATCTATACAAAGGATTCAAATCCTCGTAACATTGTAAATATGTTAACACTCTTGGCAACAGTGATACGATAAAATCACACTTGTCATCTTCATATTAGGAATTCCAAACCCCTTATTTAGCATAAATGATCAAGAGGAATCATGGCTAATAAACGTCGGACATGATGAACACATCAAAACATCCATTTGGGATTAATACCTTCGGGCAAAGATGTATACATGAAAAAGATAGTTTTATTTCATAACTTCTTGTCAAGACAATGAACTATGAAATTTCCGGTCCAAAGGAATCATCGATTATGTTTTAAAAATTTTCCCTAGTGACAAGGCCTCTGTGCCATCAAAAAGTCCTTTGGAACAAGCCCTTGTGCTGTATAAAATGTCGGTACGACATTGACAGTCGTGATTTATGTCCCCTGTCTAATATACATGAAAGATCATACCCCATTTAAGCGCCTAAGATGGATTATTTAAAAACCTAGGCAAAATATAATCAAATAAATTAAATACTATCTTTTGGCCTATATGGTTTATTTACACCATAGCTATTTAATCATCAAATTCGACAAATTCACCATATAATTAAACCAATTATTACTACTTGGTTTGTATCCTTCAAAGCTTCACCATGGCTGACTCCTCTGAAGCTCACAATCGTCCAGTTGATCAGAATGATGATGCAAGACTGAACTTAACAAGCACCGAGTTACAGGCTATGATAGATACAGCCGTAAACAACGCTGTGGATCGTGTATTAAAAGATCATAAACGAAAGTACGATAATACCCCAAATAAAGGTTGTAAAAAGGGTAAAACCGGTTCAAACTATAACCAGTCCAAGCCAAAGGAGGCTAAACCTGAATGTAAGAAGTGCGGGAAGAAGAGGCACTTCGAAAAATGTATATATTAACAGATCAGGGGATGTGGCATCTGTAAAGAGATGGATCACAAGACCCATGAATGCAAGGAATTGAAGGACAACCGGCCGTCAAATGAAAAGACCAGATGCAAAACCTGTAGGAAATACCACCTCGGGAAATGCAGATTTGAATCTCAGCCTTCACCTTGTGGAATCTGCAAGTCCAATGAGCATAAGACCTTGGATTGCAAGAAGATGGAAGAGGCGACCTGCCATGGTTGTGGCGAAAAAGGGCACCTAAAGACCTGCTGCCCAAAGAAGACGACTAAAGGAAAAGGCACTTTAAATGCGCAAGCTAAGCCTTGTGGAATTTGTAATAAGGAAGGGCACAAGGCTTTGGAGTGCCAAGACAAAAAGGACGCAACCTGCTATGGTTGCAATGAAATAGGGCACATCAAAACTAATTGCCCTAATAAAACCAAGAAGTCTGGCGAGGCTAAAAAGACCAAAGCTGGAAGCTCTCGGATGAATGCTCAAGAGGCTATTCAGGATGACAATGTAACAACAGATACTTTCTTTATCAATAACGCTCATGCTAGAGTATTATTTGATTCAGGTTCAGATAAATCTTTCGTAGACAATAGAATTTGTAAATCATTAAATCTGCCTGTTAAAACTCTAAGTGTAATAGCCGATTTTCGAATGCCACCTAATTGTCACATTTAAAGAATTCATAAGAAAATGTAATAATAATATTAATAAACTTGTTAATTATGAAGAGTTATAAACTTAATGTAAATATCGTTATTTTCTTTATAAATTAAAACAACTTTTTTAGAAATGTTTTTTTTAGAAAGGAAAAAGAATATATGATTTTGTTTAGGAAATAAAAAGATTGTTGGGCATCATATCATTTCTGGCGCCAACTTCCAGGCTCTTCATCGGGACACCGACAAATCCAACACGATCCGAATCAATCATCAAGGATTTCCAAAATTTAAAAACATAATCACGAACCGGGATTTCCGAAACCAACACACGTTGTACCGTTTTCAATCATTCCAAATCCGGGTTCAATCAAACGGCCAAAATTGCTCCTTTCCATACATCAAAACCGCGTCTGAGACACTATAAATAACGACGCTATACTCTCTTTCGAGCAGAAACCACTCACCATCCTCCCTCTCTCACGAAAATCTCCCTCTTCCACTCGTTTTCAGCCGCCGCTGCAAGTTCTCCGGCCAAATCATCGTGTTGAAACAAGCATCGTTCAAGGTAATGATGCTATCGTTCTACTCGCCTTGTTGTACCGATTAAAAACTGCATGTTTTTGTTCAAAGTTTGTAATATGAGAATTTGAACTTTAGGAATGGAATTTGGATTGGTTCTAATATTTCATTATTGGGAAGAAGATGAACGTACTGCTCATGTTTTCTTTTTAGTGAGGTTGGAGTTCCACTGCACACACATGCCTATATTTTTAAAGATTAAAATATTATTTTAAGATTTCTAAAGATAGCCAGCAAGTTGGATTCATTTATACGCATGGTTTAGGGATTTTGTAATGATATTTTCACTAATCAATTTTTGAGATTTGCGTACATCATATAAACAGAATTATCAAATTTTCTTTGTAGTATATACAAGAGTTATATAAAAATCTAGTTTGAAGATATAAATAAACTAAGTAAATTATTTTCTCTTTCAAGTTTTAAGACTTTATGTATTGTTTATTTATTTTGAATAAGCTATTCTTAAAAAAAAAAAAAAGAAGAAGAAATCGTATTTTTTTTTTCTTCATAAAATACATGGTCGCACCTTCCGTTATATATTGATAAACAGATTTACCGTTAGTTTGTTTTATTTATCAAAGGGTTAATTGGGAAATTAGAATTAATGTTGCAAATATAATTGTAGGCTTTGCCACACTTTCTCACCCCGCACAGTTTATTCACGAGTTTCGCTTCCTCAATTAAGGTATGGACTCTAAACAACTTATGTGTACGGATTTAGATTTTTGTAACCTCGTTGTCAGAAATTTAAAGTCGTTTTTATATGCTTTTGTGTCTTTAAGATTATGTGATATGCTATATGTATATGGATATAGGAATATTGTTTATAGCAAATATGAATTTGACGACCTGAATTACCGTATATGACGCACCGAGTTATAGAATATGACGCACCGAATTACCGAATGTGGTTATATGACGCACCGAATGTGATTATGTGACGCACCGAATGTGAACTAACTACGCACCGAACTACCGAATGTGACTCACCGAATGTGGCTAACTCAATGTGTTACGTATATTGGTTGTTATATATAGATATAGTTAAGGATTTATACGCTTTATAGTTGTTGTCCCACTGAGTAAGTTTTACTCAGGCGTGCATATGTGTTTTATGTACGTTAGGTTACAGGTTTATCTGAGAAGACTGGGGAAGAGAGCTCAGGGGATGAAAGACTCACAGGATTTTTTTTATAAAATTAATAATTTTTTTTTTTGTAATTATTGTAAACTATTGTAAGGTTTTAAGTTATTTAATGGAATGACGTTTGATTCTGATTACTGTTAAAGTGACACGTCAGCCCTAGTCGGGGCGGGGTGTTATAATTATGGTATCAGAGCTCAGGCTCTTTCCTGTCGAAAAATATATTTTTTTCAAAAGTAATTAAATAAATAAAACCTGTGAGGTAATGGGTATACATCGGGCTAGAATATTTTCCCTCTTATATCACCATTGTACACTATTCTTGTAGATGCCTCCGATTAGAAAAGCTAGCCGACGTAGTTCGAGCACGTCATCTAAGCGTCGCAACCTTAACAGTGCAGTCCAACGTGTTGTCGAAGGAATGCTCCCTAATATGATGCAAACTATTACTCAAAACATGTGTGCCGAGTTACTCCCAAACCTCATGCAGTCTGTTATGCAACAAGTGCGTGAAGAAATAGAAGGCAAGGCACCTCCGACTCCTCCTCGTTCGCCAACTCCTCCCCGTTCGCCAACGCCTCCCCGTTCGCCAACCCCACCTCGTTCGCCACCAAAAGCCAAGAAAGATAAAGAAATTGTTTCGCCGCCCATTGTTGACATTCACAAATGGCTCTCAAGATTTCTAAAGCAACATCCCCGATCCTTTAGCTCTAGTGCTTCACCAATAGAAGCACAAAACTGGATTGATCACATGGAGAAAATTTTTGAAGCCTTGGGAGTGAGTGATGAGTTCAAGGCACGATTGGCTGCTTACAAGCTGGAAGACAACTCCCAAACGTGGTGGCGAACTGTTAAACGCTCAAGAGGTGGTGATACATTTGCAGCTACACTCACATGGGAGGGTTTCAAGTCATTGTTCTACCAGCAGTATTTTCCGGTTGCATTTAGGGAGGAATACATTCGGGAGTTTGCATCGATTAAGCAGAGAGAAGATGAACCAATGTCAGAATTCATGGAATGGTTCACAAGGCTTGCTAGTTTCGCTGGATCTGAGGCTGGGACCCCAGCTGCACAGGCCCAGAAAATGAAACGGGCTCTATGTGAAAGGGTAAAATGGTTAATTATGAACCAAGAATTTAAAGATGTCACTGAAGTAGCAAATGCAGTACAAAACATTGAAATTGCAAATAAGTCAATGAAACTGCAATACGGTGGGAGCCTCATGAATAATCCCACCCTAATCACTGGACAATCCTCTTCCCAAATCCCAACCACTGGACACCAAAAGTCTAATTCCAATCGGAACAATGGGAACCAACATGGGGGTTCTCAAAGCAGTAAAACTACTCCTTCGCAAAACCAGCAGCAATCTCGCCCTTTATGCAACACATGCGGGAGACCCC
This sequence comes from Helianthus tuberosus, assembly GCA_030545235.1. NCBI lineage: Eukaryota > Viridiplantae > Streptophyta > Magnoliopsida > Asterales > Asteraceae > Helianthus > Helianthus tuberosus. The sequence continues at coordinate 6,056,279 of CM060409.1, read as the reverse complement.
ACGACGGCGTATGCCTCAAACTCACAGGAGGATGTTTTAGATGTAAACAACCTGGACATTTATCCAGGAACTGCCCACATCCACCTAAGTACACTGGGGAGAATACTGATACACCTGCTACTGGGGCAAACACAGTGCCACGCACTACCGGCGGAAGAGTGTTTGCTTTAACTGCTGACAATAAACCAACGGAGCTTGCAAAGAAACACCATGGATACGATGTGATTGGTCGAGAACCATAAGAAAAAGGCATCCCTAGTTTAAATTTTTGTGTTTTGCTTTTAAAGACTTTGCCTTTTCTTCTTTTGAACTCCTTTGATCATGTTATAAAACGTCGTTTGATTTCAATAAATAATTTTTTTGACGATCATTTTCTGATTAATGATTGATATATGTAATGTGAAATTTCGGGGACGAAATTATTTTTATGGGGGTAATAATTGTAATAGCCGATTTTCGAATGCCACCTAATTGTCCCATTTAAAGAATTCATAAGAAAATGTAATAATAATATTAATAAACTTGTTAATTATGAAGAGTTATAAACTTAATGTAAATATCGTTATTTTCTTTATAAATTAAAACAACTTTTTTAGAAATGTTTTTTTTAGAAAGGAAAAAGAATATATGATTTTGTTTAGGAAATAAAAAGATTGTTGGGCATCATATCATTTCTGGCGCCAACTCCCAGCCTCTTCATCGGGACACCGACAAATCCAACTCGATCCGAATCAATCATCAAGGATTTCCAAAATTTAAAAACATAATCACGAACCGGGATTTCCGAAACCAACACACGATGTACCGTTTTCAATCATTCCAAATCCGGGTTCAATCAAACGGCCAAAATTGCTCCTTTCCATACATCAAAACCGCGTCTGAGACACTATAAATAACGACGCTATACTCTCTTTCGAGCAGAAACCACTCACCATCCTCCCTCCCTCACGAAAGTCTCCCTCTTCCACTCGTTTTCAGCCGCCACTGCAAGTTCTCCGGCCAAATCATCGTGTTGAAACAAGCATCGTTCAAGGTAATGATGCTATCGTTCTACTCGCCTTGTTGTACCGATTAAAAACTGCATGTTTTTGTTCAAAGTTTGTAATATGAGAATTTGAACTTTGGGAATGGAATTTGGATTGGTTCTAATATTTCATTATTGGGAAGAAGATGAACGTACTGCTCATGTTTTCTTTTTAGTGAGGTTGGAGTTCCACTGCACACACATGCCTATATTTTTAAAGATTAAAATATTATTTTAAGATTTCTAAAAATAGCCAGCAAGTTGGATTCATTTATACGCATGGTTTAGGGATTTTGTAATGATATTTTCACTAATCAATTTTTGAGATTTACGTACATCATATAAACAGAATTATCAAATTTTCTTTGTAGTATATACAAGAGTTATATAAAAACCTAGTTTCAAGATATAAATAAACTAAGTAAATTATTTTCTCTTTCAAGTTTTAAGACTTTATGTATTGTTTATTTATTTTGAATAAGCTATTCTTAAAAAAAAAAAAAAAAAAAAAAAAAAAAAAAAAGAAATCGTATTTTTTTTTCTTCATAAAATACATGGTCGCGCCTTCCGTTATATATTGATAAACAGATTTACCGTTAGTTCGTTTTATTTATGAAAGGGTTAATTGGGAAATTAGAATTAATGTTGCAAATATAATTGTAGGCTTTGCCACACTTTCTCACCCCGCACAGTTTATTCACGAGTTTCGCTTCCTCAATTAAGGTATGGACTCTAAACAACTTATGTGTACGGATTTAGATTTTTGTAACCTCGTTGTCAGAAATTTAAAGTCGTTTTTATATGCTTTTGTGTCTTTAAGATTATGTGATATGCTATATGTATATGGATATAGGAATATTGTTTATAGCAAATATGAATTTGACGACCCGAATTACCGTATATGACGCACCGAGTTATAGAATATGACGCACCGAATTACCGAATGTGGTTATATGACGCACCGAATGTGATTTTGTGACGCACCGAATGTGAACTAACTACGCACCGAACTACCGAATGTGACTCACCGAATGTGGCTAACTCAATGTGTTACGTATATTGGTTGTTATATATAGATATAGTTAAGGATTTATACGCTTTATAGTTGTTGTCCCACTGAGTAAGTTTTACTCAGGCGTGCATATGTGTTTTATGTACGTTAGGTTACAGGTTTATCTGAGAAGACTGGGGAAGAGAGCTCAGGGGATGAAAGACTCACAGGATTTTTTTTATAAAATTAATAATTTTTTTTTGTAATTATTGTAAACTATTGTAAGGTTTTAAGTTATTTAATGGAATGACGTTTGATTCTGATTACTGTTAAAGTGACACGTCAACCCTAGTCGGGGCGGGGTGTTACACTAAGCGTTAAGTATAAAGTAGAATTGCCCGATAGTACCTCAGAGACTGCTTCAACAATATTAGATGGATGCTTCATATCCATTAGGAATCATTCTTTTCCGCTATCCTTGTTTCCATTAAAATAAGAGGGACACGATATGGTGATAGGAATGAATTGGTCGTCTTGAAAATCAAGCCCATATTATGTATGATAAGAAGCAAGTAGTTATCAAGACTCCTTATGGTGAGCCTTTGACCATTCAAGGAGATACTGGGGCATGGAGTGCCCAAGCACTTGTTGAATTTGGTATTTAATACCAAAGCTTCGAGTATGGAAAACTCAGATGAGACAAACAACAGTCGCGATGCTAGAGATGTGACAAATGTCAATGGCGCATCAAATGGGAACCTCATTGTTGAAGGAGTTAATCTCCAAAACTGTAATTAACACGGCTGTTAGGAAGGCTATGAGAAAAGTCATGAAAAGGTTCAAGAAGCCGAATGATGTTCGCTTTAAAACACATGCCGCTGCTCATGGGAAGAGCTATACTCGTACTTCAAATGCGAAGGATAAACTCAACAAAAGCATATATGGCAAAGAGCCCATCCCTTTTTAGGATGTACTTAAAAGTACTTCGTCTCTTGGAAGTCAAGAGACTTCAATAGTAAAAAAAAAAAAAAGGGCCATCGATTGCCGGAAATTGTTGGATGGAGTAGAAACCATTAGGTATATCAGCGGTTATGCTAGAAAGGACATGGTAAGTTATACATCACAGTCATTCTATGGCAATACCCTTAATTAGTAAGGACATTAATGAAGTCCACAAGAAAAATCCTCTTATACATTATGGTATGGTCCAAGTTTTAAAGACCTTATTAGAAAAACCTATTGTCCGCATCGCGAAAGGGAAAATGATGGAATAAGAATCTTCTGACTCTTACCATAAAAGTTCTAGACTGTCGACAGTATGTCGCAAATCTTAATTCATTGGCTGAAATAGTGCCCTATTCAGTTTACCCAAGATCTAAGCTTAATGCAATAATCATTGGTGGTTAGCAACGGCAATAAGAGGGCACATTAAGGATTCAAAGCCTGCTTATTACAAATCCATTATGGATCTACCTCAGCTACTCACGTTACATAGATTAAGAAATAACCAGTCAAAGCTGAGACTGCCCTAAAATTTGTCAAAGATTTTGCAGCTAAGTTTAAAAGGATTAAGAATGGAGGCGTTTAACCCTCCTGATAAATCATTAGAGGCAATTCAGGTTAAAAAAATGACACCAGATAAATCCCTTATTGTGATTTTATTGCTAGGAGATATGTTTGGGTTCAGGTGCTGCTAAGTCTCTTATAAGATCTTAAGCTTAGCAAACTTTTAGAAATTTTTCCCCTAAGAAACCCAGATATTAAGTATAAGGTAAAACTCACAGGCAAATCATAAGAACCATTTCTTCTGTCTCTGTCAGGAACCTTCAGTCGTAGAATTTTAGAAGTATCCTCTCTCTAAAAAGAAGTGCGTCAGCATACGTAGTTGATATCTCTTTGATCTCTATCGATTTCGAATACCCGATGGTATGATAAAAGCGTCATATGAGGATTGGTGTATCTTAATAAGTTCCATAGATTGCTTTCATGCCTGATCAGTATGGAGGTTTAATGCATGGGACCACAAAGATACTCCGATAGGTCATATGGTACTAAAGTCAACTAATGGTATTCAAAGGAGATATCCAGAATGGAATTGTCCAAGTAAATGTTCCAGATCAAGGAGTTCGTGGACTCGTAACTTAAATGTGTCACTTAATTGACACAAGCAATGATGGATGAATTGGAGCCTGAGATTTGTAAAAATCTTTGTAACCTCCTTTTATCTTGATTTTTAGCTCCTAAGATTACCCTGTTTGCCTCCTGAGAGGCAGGTAGAGTTAAGTTTAATACCCCATTTGGGCTGTATTATTATGAAATCTCCAAGACGGCTAGTACCATCATTGGAAGAATCGAAACCCAGATTAAGTAAGTTTAAAATAGAGGATTCATATAGCCTAACTTAATATCCTAAGAATTCAGTATAGTTAATTAAGAAAGACGGTTCATTTTGCTTATACATTGATTACTGCAACCCTACTTAGGCAAAAATTAAGGATCGCCATCAGCTGCCCAGGATCGTCGATTTGTTTGACTAACTGTAAGGACTAGCTACTCCTTAAGATTAGTTTTGAGCAATGGTTGGAATAACCATCTCACCTTAAGATAAGCTTTTCTATAATAGTTGTTATATAAGTATCAAGGTGGCTCCTTTGGAAACCTTGTATAGATGAAATATCAAAACATCCGTTTGATGGACGAGACTTTGGGAAGTCCAATTATCAGGATCTGAAAGTTGCATTGGAGACAACGAATAAGATCATGCAAATCCATAATTATCTGTAAGTCGCCAGTATTCGGCAGAAAATCAAGGATTGATGAAAATAGCAAACCTCCTAAGATCTTGTTAAAGAATAAGGTTCAACAAATGATATCACCCAGGAAGGGTGTGCCAATTTGTTAAATTATCAGGCTAGTTAAGCTCTGAATATATAGAATCATTCGAAGGAAATCGAATGTATCAAGATCAAATAGCTTATAAGCTAAAACCTATTTAAGGAGCTTGGCGGAGCTCGCAATGCATTAACACACTAATGATTTAAGGATGTGTTCCACCAATAAATTGAGAAGCATTATCACATAAGGATATGCAGATTTAGGATATGATGAGCAACCTGTATCGATTGAGAATCGACAGGTTAAGAAGCTCCAAAAAGGATACATGTACCTATTATAGAGGTCAACTTGGGAGCTTGGAAAGGCTCCAGATATGCTAAAGAAATTAAGTCCATTATACGAGAAAAAGTACTTCCATCATTTTAGCAAATCTAGAGGTCGAGATTTCTGTTAAGGGGGTGAGGATGTAAAACCTCGAAAATTCATGTCCAATAATGTATTGACACGTGTCATAAACTTTAAACGTGTAAAGGATTACCTTAGAAGGACTAGAGTTGACAAACAAGGAAAGTATGTGAATATAAGGGTTCAGAATGTCAACAACGGATAAAAATACTTTACAATAACCATACATGATGTTTATACCCTTAAACGAATGATTCATGGATCATACGAAGCTAATTGTAGAAGAAAGTAAGAGATTACAAACTACAGGGGTTAAATGTGTCAAGATGTTTAAAGTATACCTCTGAGTGACCTTCTAGCAAACCCGAAGCTTTGTAATGATTAATTATGCTCACAAGAATAAGTGATAAAAATTTCACAAGGTTTCGTTAAAGTATGAGAAAGTTATGACAATATTCGTATACGAGGGGCTAAAAGCGTCAACGTTGAAATTTAAGACTTTTCGGTGATCGTATGAATAACCGGGGACTTAACAAAGTTGGTTTATGTCTTAAGTCCCTTAAAATTCAAGTTAGAGGGCTTCAAAGTGCAAGAAACCATGTTAAATTAAGTTTACAAGGACCAGGGGCTGAAATGCAATTAACGGAAACTTATTTGGCTGGTTCTGAGGACTCACACGGGCCGCGTAAGCCTTGTGAGATTCTTACGCGGGCCGCGTCCCACCTGCAGATGAAGAAAACACAGGCAGCTGCCTGTACAGCCGGTTTAACCGACTTAAAAACTTTGTTTTTGATTATAGGGGCTTGTTTGAGGGATTATAAGGGCCTAGGGACACTTGGGATGATCAAGAATCATCCCATAGACTTATTTGTCATGATCATGTGCAATCAAAGTCCCTATATAAGGTGTTCTTGTTGCAAACATTTTGAACACCCACTTGAAACTCTCACAACTTCATTCCTGGAGATTTTTGGAGCTCAAGTGCACTTCCTTAGGATCCATAGTCGTGCATAGGACCCTTGTAAGTATTCTTAACCTTCCGTAATTCAGTTTTGCTTAGTTTATTAGCTTAAAGTCAAACTGTCGTAATTAAGGTTTGACTTCGTCATTAATCTTAATTTGTCCAGTCAAATTACAAATTGAAAATACCTATGAGTTGGTAATTATGTGGGCAATAAACCCTTAAAAGGGAACCCTCTGATTCCCACTCTAACTAGGTTAAATGTCGGGTCAAAGTTAATCTTAAAAAGTCAACAGAAAGCTTATTTTCAAATTAATGCATAATTAGCAATGTAGAAGCTATGCAACCTGTTTGATCATTAATATAACTTGGTAATTAATGTAAGAACATGTCTAAACATGTTCAACTCGACAATTTCCAGTTTAAGCTCGGATTGGGATCGAAAGTCGCATACTTTGACTTCTGCCTTGACTTTCAGTTCTGACCCAATGTAGCATGATTTAGAAATGCCTTAAAGCTTTAATAGGACCAAGTTACCTATAAGTATAACCCTCTAAGATTATACAAGTTGGTTCATTAGTTATCTGATTCATATGCATATTCCGTTAAAAGCCTAATTGTTGACTATTATGCCCGTATGACCTTAAAACGTGATTTTTGAAAATGTAAAAGAGTAGAAACCATAGTTACTGATTTATAAACTTGTACCTAAAATTTGATATCAGTTCGAGGTCTAGATTAAGAGTTATGCTCATTAGCGTAATTAGAAAGCCTTTTAGTAATTAAATGGCGTAACTAGCATATAGCCTATCTAAACCCAATTTTTGATACCAAACTATTTACCCACTGATGTAATATAATATTTTGGGATTTTTGGAGATTTTTATTTATTTTTAGACTAAGCATAACATAGAGTTCTAAGCTTGATCCGGTAATTGTCGGTTTTGCCCTTTTGGGCTATAAAAGGAGTTTTACCAATCCTTTTGATACCAAACCTTTTTCTACTGATCTAATATGATAAATAAACTATTTTGAGCCTTCTGGAATAATAAGAATATCAGCTTTCCGTTGAAAACCCGGAAATGGCCCCAAATAGCCTTTTTAAGCGTTTTAAACGCATAGTATGCATTAAAACTATTTTAAACATATAAGGTTTGATGCCTACTGATATTTTTTGTAAATATTTGTACTCTAACAGTAATCAAAGGTTTTAAACTCAGATTTCCGATTTTGACCTTTTAAGCTTATGTGAAATTACCAAAATGCCCCTACGGTGCATAGTTTGGTTATAATTGATAAATTTCACATATATGCAATACCCTACTGTTATAACTTATTAAATTAAGTATTTTTACTAATTATATCTGACCTAAAACTCAGATTTATATTTAAACTCTTTTATAACCTTCTAAATGACCAAAATGCCCTTATGAGGCATAGTTTGAGTTTAAATCCGTTTTGGGCATAATAGAAGATATCTTACTGATGTCACAACATATTTAAGGCATATTAACTTAGGAAACTGCATATGACTCATTTGGTTACTCGTTACGCACTTTTCGCGTTCGGATCGGCTTATGTAACTAGTTTGCATATATTAGCCGAAACGGGTCAAACCATATCGTTTTTGTCTCAAAATCCAGAATGTGTTTAAGTTACCCATATTAAAAAAGCATACAAGCTTGCCGGGTCAAAACCACATTCTAAACCGGTGTTCGCTTTATCATGCGTTTGAACCGTATCTTCCTTTTGAAAACTAACCGGTCTAAGTCAAGGCTTAATTAAAGACCCGTTAGGATTCTAATAGGTTATTAAAACCCTTCGTTCCAGATTAGGAGCCCAGTAAAAGCTATCTGTACTTGATGAATTGATATACGGCTGGGATTGAATTTATATTTAGCTCAGGTAAATACTTTTAACTTATTTTCCCTTATACGGGCTTGGGGTACGGTATATACAAATACCGTTTGGTCGGGCATTGAATCTTCAATTGTTTGAAGGTTAAATCATTGAGATGTCCCGTTTGAAATGTTTTGTTTGCTTAAATCCTTTGGGGGGTTAATGACCATGTCCCGGATATCCTTGGCTTCATTCATGAAATGGCCACGACCTAAGCACGGGGTGTAGGCGTACACCTGACAACTGCATATGTAAAAACTGGTATCCCACTTAAAGGAATCAGCCTTGTGGGCATTGTACCTATGGTGCGTCTATTGATCTTTAACCCGGTCTGTGGATCGAGCTACTGAACGCATAAGAAACATGTAATTCTTTTACAAGTATTATATTAAAATAATTATCCCAAGTTATAAAGAAGTTTTGTGCCACGTGCATTCAAATCAATTTTTCTTAAACATTTTCAAAATAAGTCGGTTGATTGTATTTACTAGTGTAAACTGACGTATTTTCTAAAAAGGTTAAGTGGAGGTACTACTCGTAATAGGCTGGCCTCTCCTTAGCATCAATAAGAGTCTCACAAGCTTGGATGCATTTAAATCAGATGAACTATGTTTCCTTTATATATGATCCGCATGTGGATCTTTTTACATTCCGTTTGTAATATTTGGATATTACTTTATATCGGTTCGTAATATATTTATCTTTTGCTTCCGCTGTGCATTTAAAATTTTGTTGTTTAACTATGATGATATCAACTACGTCACGATACTCCCCACCGGGCCCACCGGTAATACGTGGAAATATCGGGGTGTAACAACCACTGCTGGGTACTGGTCACCTGGCAGTGCAACAAACAAACCTCAGTAGCGCTCTCTACTTGCGAGGCTGAATACCTTTCGGCCTCGAGCTGTTGCTCTCAGATCCTTTGGATCCAACAGCAGATGCGAGACTTTGGTTTGCAGTTCTTGAACACACCGATTTTTGTGGACAATGAAGCGGCTATTAACATAACGAAAAACCCGGTTCACCACTCGAAAACTAAACATATTGAAATTCGGCATCACTTCATCTGTGATTGCTACGAGAAGAAGTTGATCCGAATAGAACATATACACACCGATGAACAGAAGGCTGATTTCTACACTAAACCTTTTGATAGAAAAAAGATTTAATTATCTTTTGAAATTAAACGGGATGAAAATCTGTTTTCTGGGAGGGTAATAGAGTGTGAAGCCGAGGAGGACGACGATCTGATGTGATCCACGTTATGTTGTCAAGTTTTTGTACAGTTTATTTTCTGCTTTTGATAAAAACCAAAAACACATAAAAATATATCTTTGTTTTTAGGGGGAGAAAGTTTGTAGAAAAATATAAAAACATAATAAAATTTCAAAATCCAAAAACATTTGAAAAAGTAAAAATGAGTTTGTGTAAAAAGGGGAAATGATAGTACATCAGCTAGACAGTGCAGTACGCTAAAGAAATGTAATGTAAAAACGTGTTAAGCAGTCTTGCAGATGATATGCCGATAGGTTTTTACACATTTAGTAGGTTTGTTCGGGATATAAACATAAAATTTCTTGCTTTTATGTGGGGAACATCTCTCGGATATATGGGTAACCCCCGAAATCTTGTTTGAAAGGTCCCTCTTTCTGAGATACTAGGTCTTTATGCTTAGTGATATCTGGGGGATTATCCCGGGACTTCTGATTTTGCGGAAGCAATGGCCTAGTCCCCGGAGAATACTTTAAGCTGCTTGAAATAAAAGCCCCCCCTCAGCATAAAAAATGATGAAACATTGAAAAATGCTAATCATGTGCTGTTGTAAAAAAGATTCTCTAAAGGGAACCCACCAAAAGTCGAAGCCGTCATCTCTCTGTTGAACAGAAGTTCTGACCTGAGCTCTCACGGCCTTCGCAATTAACCCCTTACAGATATCATCTAGGTATACTCACCTGTAAGACTGAATATTGGGATCTGGATACGAGAGTATATTCTGAGGTGGTACACGCATAAAAGTTAAGCCTTAAAACACTAAATCCGTATCCTGAACAGATTGAACTTTGTGTGAAAATTTAAGAGGATCAGTATATCGGCAATCAATTTGAACTGTTTAATACTAAAAATGTAATTAAAGCTTAACGGTACTTGTATCTCGTCGGCAGCTGATATGATCCCCTAACACGCTCACAAAAATATTGTGTGTACAGTTTATTGCTTACTATATTCTAAATCCAAAAAGATTTGTTTTTCATCTTATTTTCGACAACGGACGTTGGGGATCAGATGATCAAAGTCTTGTGTGCTGAACAAGTCTGGATCTTGAGGGTTGGGTAAGCAGAAGATTGTGAAAAAGTGATCGGTAATTGTTTGAAAGTTCAAAAGTTCATTAATTTGAACTTAAATCATTTCCGAAAGTCAGCAACTTCATAATTTGGTCAGCCAACGTCATTAACTTGGACTTGACAGGCTAAACAGTTGACCAGGGTCATTAACTTGGACTTGGTTAACTGGGTGTGTCGGTAAAATCTGAAAAAGTTAAAAATTTGAAATTTTGAAAAGTTAATTTCGTTTGAATAACACTAATTCCGCTTCAACCCCTAATTCCGCTTGAACGGGGATTTCCGTTTGTGAAGTAATTCCGCTTGAAACTCATCATTGCTTATTCCATGCGGAATTACCCCGTCTATAAATAGGGGTGTAATTCCGTTTGAACGCATTATTCACCTAATTACGTTTCAAAGTCTCGTTCAAAGCGATTTCGAACGAAATCACGATTTCATCGATTTACAGCCGTTATACTGCCCGATTTCTGTCTGAATCTTGATTATAGTTGGTTAACTCAACTATTATCATGGGAAAGGTAGGAGATCTTGTCGTTTTTGCACATATTTGATCTGTTTTCATGACTGTCGGTGACGAACATGAGAGAAAACGTAGATCTAGGGTTTGTATGTGAATAAAATTGACCGATTAACACTTTATTGAACTCGGTATATGTTTTTAATCTTGATTAGGGTTTCAATTTGTCTGATATAAGTGTTGTCGGTAGTTCAGGTTTTTAGATCTTAGATCTAGGGTTTTTCAGTGGACAAAATTGAAAAATAAACATACCATCATACTCGGAATTATCTGATTAACAAACCCAGTTCATCAATTTGATCAAAAGTTTTTGAAAATTTGTTGTTGGTTAATTCCGTTTCAAAATGTTAATTCAGTTTAAAATGGATAATTTCGTTTCAACGGTGATTCCGTTTGAGATGCAAGTCAGGTTGAATTGTGATTCCGTTTTAAAGAGTATTTCCGTTTGAATTGTGTTTCCGCATGAAACATAATTCCGTGTGAATATGTATTTCCGCCTGTATAGTGATTACGTTTGAAAACTGTTTTTTGATTGAAAATTATTCTAAGTGTTTGATTTGTTTGTGTGTTGGTGTATTCAGGCTTCGAACGTACTGTTTGATCCACTACACAACACTTGTTGTGTGTACGATAAAGATATTCCAAACATGGCCGGATTCACAGAAATTCTGGAGTTCATGGAGAGATTGCCGATCCAGAAAGCCTTGACGAACCAACACTTGGTTTTCAGATCTCACATTAAGCTATTTTGGGAGATGGCAACTTATTATGAGGCAAACAAGACAATTAACTCTGTAGTAAAAGTAAATGGCAAAGATAAACCGATTATTATCACTGAACAGCATGTACGTGAAGTGATTAACTTTCCAGATGATGAGAATTCTCCTTCGAAGTTTCCAGAAAGGATGGTTAAGGGATGTTTGCTGAGAATGGGATACAATGGTGATCTGAACAAGGTGAACTATTTGAAAGCTTGTTTTCCAAGAGTGTACAAGTTTCTTATTCATTCTGTGGTGAATGCTCTCAGTCACAAGAAGGGAGGTTATGATGCTATGCGTGATTATCAAATGAATATGGTGGTTGCTCTTGTATTGAACAAAAAGAACAACTTTTCACACATTGTTTTTCATTACATGGTTGAAAATATCATGTCAAAAAGAAAGACTTGGGTTTATCCCAGATTCGTGCAGATGATTTTAGACCATGCATATCCTGAATTGGAAAGAGACGAACAGAATGATTTATTGGTGCAGTATCATATGGATAATGAATCTTTGAAGCAGTTGAGTAGATATCATCCAAAGCATCCTGAGCCAAAGACAAAAGTTGAATTTTTTGGTTTCATTAAAGACAAGAACTATCAAGATCCAGATCCAGTCAACCATCAAAACTGGAGGAATAAGGAAGAGATGAAAGAAGCTGGATATGCTGATGAATTGGAAATTCTTGAAAAGTTCAAAGATACAAGGAATGAATGGTTTGTGAAAGAGGAGAAAAAGCAGAAAATCAACTCCAGAAGTTCAAGCTGAGGAAGGTTCTTCTTCACAACCAAAGAAACGTCAAAAGAAGAATGTGGAAACTATGTTGGTCGATGAACCAGATGAAGAAGAACCAGTAACGAATGTTGAAGAAACTCAGGAATCTGATATGGATGAAGTGTTGAAAAACATTGATTATGAATTAGAAGCAGATAAAGGTGCTGATGAAGATAAGAGTTCTTCTAGTTCTAAATCTGAAGTTGATGAAACAGAACGAGCAAGGAGAATTCCAAGCTGAAATTGAGAAAGAAAAACAACTTAAAAGAAAGAGGAGAGAGGAGAAAGATGATGATGCGTATGTTCCATCTCCTGAACATATGACAGAATCTCAAACGCCTCCATCTGATGGTAGAAAGAAAACAAGTGCAAAGAAGAGTGTTGTATCTCCAAGAGCAGCAAGACAAAAGTTGATTCTTAGGCTGCCTAAACGTATTCCAAAAATAAAACAACCTACACAACCTCCATCACCACCACCTGAACCATCACCACCTAAATCACCACATCAATCACCTCCAAAACAACCTACACCACCTCGTTCACCACATCAATCACCACCACATGTATCACCTCCACACCAAACACCTATCCAAGATCAACCTGTTCTTACTTCTCAACAAATTTTTCAAACACAACCACCCACTCAACCACGAGTACAAATAACTCCCGGATCTTCTGGTTTTAAAGATTTTCCTCATGTTCCAGGGAATATGGGTCTTGATGAGATTGGAGATTTCGGATTTGTAAATGATAAGCAAGTAAAGAATTTGGAAAAGAAGATGGATGATGTGTTAGTTGAGAATAAAAGATTGGTAGATCGTGAAAAGATACTAGAAATGCGTGTTAAGAAAGTTGAATCTGAGAATAAGTCGTTGCTAAAGAAAATTGAAGCAGATCAGACAGAGATTGATATTTTGAAAGTCAAAGTTGCAGAACTAGAAGAAGAGAAAGCACGACGTGACGAGCAAAACAAATATTTTGAATTGAAGAATAAAGAGTTAGAGGCTGCCAAAGCAGTGAAAGAGCATGAGATTTATATGATAAACAAAGTGTTAGAAAAGATGCTTGGAAAGTCTGTTGAGCAGAAGTTTGATGAAATCAAGATTGAAGAATTAAGAGCTCAACGTCAAGCAGAGATTGATGCAGATTTAAAGAATAAGGGTAAAGGAATTGAAGGTGTTTCTGAAAAAGGGCAATTGTGTTATCAACTGTTCCTATAGAGAATCCTCAACCTCTCTCTGCAGTTTCTGCTATTTTTGATGAAGATGTGTTACTTGATGTGGTTAATGATGAAGAAGATGTTGATGAGGATGATGAAGATGAAGAAGATGATGATCTTGAAAAGGATGATGCAGATGATAATGTATAGTCTGCTAGTAGTCACAGTGATGATGATAATGATGAGGATGATGGTATTAAAGTCACTGAAGCGTCAAATGAACAGAATGTCGATGATTATATGCATGATGATGCGAATGAAGAACATGAAAGTGCTGAAGGTGAGGGGGAGCACGGGGATGATCAAAATGTTGATAAAGTTGAAAATTTAATCTTGCGTCTAGAGCCTGAAGTAGAGGAAGGTGAAATCAGTCACACGTATACAATGGCTGAGATTATTGAGTTGACAAAAATTGATAATCCTGATTTTAAATTTGATTTTGAAGAGGAACTGAATGAATTCGATATCAACCAACAACCTGATTATCAGTATAAGTATGTTGAAGATGTTGATCTGTATGATAGGGTTGAAGTCGAAGATTGCAGTGACGAAGAGGATGTGAATGTAGATACGTCTGGTTTTCCTACACTTGTCGAATTTTTCACTCAAGAGAATAGAGATGAGCTGAGAAGGAAAGTAGAGGAAATTTTGAAAGATAAGAACTTTGATGGTACTACGAAAGATCCACAGCGCGAAGAACGCAAGAAGTGGTTCAGGAAGAGTAATGAAAGAAAGTTCAAACGTCCTTTGAAGTTTTACAAGAGAGATAGAGATGTATCACTTGGGGATATCATCAGCCGGGGCTTCTTACCACAAGTGAATGCATATGCGATCAGAAGGGAATATGGTGTGCAATACTTTGAACGTCTTTATGATATTATGTCTCTACCCTGGTGGGATGTAGAAGAGTTGTCAAAGGTTAGGACATTGAACTATCCAATCAGAAAGAATGATGTGCCTAAGTGGGGTTTAATAAAGTATGTATCGTTGAAAAACTTCAAGCACTGGAAGCCTCATTACTCGAAGAAAGTTAAAAGGGTAGATCCAGTGACTGGAGTTTAAGAGACAATTTTACATGTGAAGAAGCCTAGAGTGATCAAGAATATCCTTGTGCCGAAAATGGAACAAGAATTTTATAAAGGTTTTATATGTTGGGTTTACAGCTGTTTGTCGACTGAAGCTGTAATCACTTACAAGGCTGAAAATGAAGTTAGAGAAATCTTTGTGTATGATCCTCTATGGCTGGTAAACTGTTCTGCAAAAGACATAGAATGTTTGTTTGTAAACAAGATATGGTTTAAAGCTGAAGATAGAGAACAAGCGATGCAATTCCAGAAAGTTGTATCCATTTGCTTTCCAAAGGGGATCAATGCTGACAACAAATGGAATTCTAAGTGGCGTAAGATTGAAGAAGAAGAGAAGTTAAAAGCTGAGAAAGAACGAAAGGCTCGTGAAGACAAAGATAACATGCTGAGGCATACAGTGATTCAAAGAATGGTCTCTGAGGAAAAGAAGAAAGTTGAAGAGAACGAGAAGCTTAGGAAGCTGCTGTTGAAAAAGCCTAAGCCGAGGGAAGAGAAATTCAAGTCACTGTAAAGAAAGAGATGAAGACCAGACTGAAGACTCCGGCAATATCCAAGGGGGAGTTTGTTAGTGCACGATGTCTATAGCCTACGTCTTAAGTCTAGGTCATAATGTATAGGGTCTAAAGTGTCAAATATGTAAAGTTAGGGGTGTTTATTGTAATTCCGCTTGAAATGGTTCTACCTAATTCCGCACGGAATTACTTAATGTAATTCCGTTTGAACTGTCAAGTTGTGTTTTCAAGCGGAATTAGGAGGCTATATATATGTGATGTTAGTTTCTCATTTGGCACGGAATTAAGAAGTGTGTCACGAAGTGCTGCTGAAATTCCACCATGTAATCAAGTCTATTTTGAATGAGAAGCTTGTGTTAAAGTGAAATACTCTGCTTCTACTCAATTCTTACTGATTCTAAGCTGTTTGTTTGATTCCGCCTCTCAAACAGTTGTGTATTGTCTCTGATTGACTCATTTGGTCGGTAAAACGATCCTACAATTGATACCACTTGTGAGTTCAGGATCGGATCTTAAACGATCATTAGATCTGCGATGAATTCGATTTAACGTGCGGAAACCGTTAAATCGAACCGTAATAGTGCGCGAAAACGTAATTAAACAACGTTTCATTACGTATCAACTATAACCAGACAGAGTTTCGACTCGATCTACACACTAGACACTCGTAATCTAATCAATGTGATGAAATCGGAGCGTTCTTGATGAAGATCTAATGAACTTGAAGAAGTGTTTCAAACGAAATTAGCTCTTTGATTGCTGTCTTCTAATTCCGTGCGAAATAAGTTCTATCCTCTATTTATAAGCAACCTAATTCCGTTTGAAATAGGCATTGAGGCCTTTTCAAACGGAATCACCGGTTCAAGTGGAATAGCATTTTCAAGTGGAATAACCATTCCAAACGAAATCAATTCCATGTGTGCATGCTATTACGTACGAAATCAAATTCCAGTGCATGCCATTTCTTGTTTAAACTTGATGATGTATGATTGTGATGTCATATGTGTGATGTCATCATTGAGAATGATGACATCATTCTTGTTCAGATTCGCTCCCTTCGTATCGTGTCATACCATATACTGACCTGACATTGCCTAACGACACCTAGCGAAACCTCTGTCCGGTATTTTACAGACTCAAGACACTAGACTTTACATGTACAGTTAGATTTCTATCTATGGCCACACACATAGTGCACTAACACTCGTCCTGACTTTTGAAATAAATAAGTATATCATCGATGAAGAAAATTACAAATTTGTCCAACTATGGTTTACAGATCCTATTCATCATGTCCATGAATGCTGCAGGAGCATTTGTTAATCCAAAGGGCATGACTGTAAACTCGTAATGACCATACCTAGTTCTGAAAGCAGTTTTAGGTATGTCTTCCTCTTGTACTTTCAACAGATGGTATCCGGAGCGTAAATCTATCTTAGAAAAATATCTAGCTCCCTGAAGTTGATCAAAAAGATCATCAATCCTAGGTAATGGGTATCGGTTCTTAATTGTAACCTTATTTAATTCCCTATAATCGATACACATTCACATCGAACCACCTTTCTTTTTCACAAACAACATGGGCGCTCCCCATGGGGATGAACTAGGTTGTATAAATCCTTTGCTTAGTAAGTCATCTAATTGCTTTTTCAATTCTAGCATTTCGATGGGTGCTAACCGATAAGGTGCCTTGGCTATCGGTGTAGTTCCAGGAATTAGATGAATTCTAAATTCTACTTCCCTATTGGGTGGTAATCCAGGTAGTTCTTCTGGGAATACATCCGGGTATTCTGATACTACTGGAATTTCTTTAAGTTCCTTACCTTTAGTGTTAATGATTACCGAATCATATACACTATTTATTGTTTTCTTGAATAACTGACCATTTTCATTACTGAAACGAATTTCAGTGGCTTTCGTGGCTTATCTCCTGTAATCACCACTAATTCTCCTGTGGGTGTATGAATTTCTATGAATTTTTTGTCACAGAGAATTCGAGCATGGCTGGCTACTAACCAATCCATTCCTAACACAATATCGAATCCGACTAATTTCATAGGTAACAAGTTTGCAGAAAATTTATGGCCTAAGAGTTCTATCTTTCCTTCTCGCAAAACCTTATCTATGTTAACAGAATTCCCATCTGCCGTTTCGACTGTAAAAATCTGCCTAAGTTTGGTTAAGGGTAGGTTAAGGGCTTGTAGAATGAAGTATTTATAAAACTTTGGTTTGCACTAGAGTCAAATAATACTTTTGCATAGACGTCATGAACTAAGAACGTACCAGCTATCACATCAGGGATTAGCTCTGCTTCCTGAGTAGTCAACTGGAAGGCTCTTGCTTTCTTCTTGGTAGCTCCTTCTGCAGGTTTGGCTTTGTTGTCAGCTGGTTTGACCAATTTCGGGCAGTCTGGCCTAAAATGTCCAGCTTCTCCACAGTTGTAGCAGATTGTTGATTTCTTCCTCCTGCAATCTTCCTCTTGATGCCCCGGAATTTTGCAGAAATTGCAATACCCTTTGCATTTTCCAAAATGCTTTCTTTTACAGGTACCGCAGAATGGAGCAGTGGAAGATTGCCCAGTTCCCTTTTTTCTTGAAATTATTACTGTTACCCACACGGAATCCTTGGGTAATCTTTTGGGCCACTTCCTTTTTCCGGTTTTCTTCTCTTGTGCGTACCAGCCCGTCAGTTAGGGTGTTGGCTAATTCCACAGCATCGTCAATAGTGCGGGGTCTCGCAGCTTTGACGATATCCTGAATTTCGCCAATTAAACCCCAAATATAGCGAGAAATAAGTACCGGTTCTGGCGAAGCCAGGGTTGGTACCACTCTAGCATATTCGAAGAATGTCGAAGTATACCCTCGACAGTCTACATCCACCATCCGGTGGTTCAAGAATTTATTTGCCATTTGCTCTTTCTCATATTCGGGACATAATTTTCTTTCCACAAGCCGCTTAAATTCTTCCCAACTCATGGTATAGGCCACATCGCTTCCCTTGGCTTGTAGTACCGTATTCCACCATTCTAGTGCCCCTTCTTTAAAAAGATGCGACGCGTACATGACCTTGTCTTCCTTGGCGCATTTACTTATTTTAATTACTGCCTCGGTTTTCTCCAACCAACGCAGTGCGGCAGTTGCCCCCTCATTGCCTGCAAATTCAACCGGTTTACAGGCAAGAAACTCCTTATAAGTGCAACCAGGTGTTGCAGCTTTCATTCTCTTAAGGAATGGGGCTTGAAACCCATCATTATCATTATTATTAATGTTGCCGCCTCCATTTACACTATTACTGAAGTTGTCTTCATGAGTACGTTTGCTAGGAACGATTGGTTGAAGTTCAACTGGATTTCGGGCAGCAGCAAGGATTGCCGGAATAGCATTGGCTATTCCCTGAGCAACGATATTTTCGATATCATGCCTATTCAGAAATTTATCTCCATTGTTTTGCTCGGATTGGTTAACCTCGTTAACTGGTTCATTACTAGCGTGTTCCATCTGGTAATTAATATATATAAGTGCTTAACATAAAATAAATAACAACCAAACATAATAAACCAATCGCACATAATTACGCCAACACGTATAGCCAAAATTGTCGATTTTTCGACGTTCGATATTTTATATATTATAATAGGCATCCGTACACACCAGTTATCTTACAAAAGTTTTATTTTTAAGTTATTTCACATAATTATATTTTTATTATTATATTATTATTAAACACACGTTCTCACAACCACATACGATCCCATCAGCTGGCACTTCAGAAACGACGTTCCCTCTCGTCGTATTTCCAGGATATCCTCTCCCCTACTTCCCGGATTCTATTTTCGGCGTCCACCAACTCCTCGCCATAGTGGCGGAGTTCAGCCAAGTTCTCGGAGCTCATAGGTGGGTGTAGTGGAGGCTCCAGGTCAAACTGGGGGGAAAAGGTATTAGGGTTATTCAGGAGATTCTGAAACTGCCAGTCGGTGGTCCACCACTCTTCCAGCTCTCCTAAAGGTCGGGAGTTAACAAGGGGATCTGGAATAGCCGGTTCCAGATTGATTGGAAGTTGTGCTTCCGCTGGGTAATTGAAGAGAGTCTCATCGGCAGGTCCGATGAGGTCGCAATTCGCCAGTTGGCGGTCCAGTTCTTCCCAGGGTGGCATCTCTGGGGCTTGCCCTGAACTTTCTCCGATCTCTATTCCTTTGCCTTTATCTTTGGGATCCTCAGTCTTTATAACTTTCTGTGTTGCTGGCCTCTTCCTACGCACACGCCTCCAGCCTACAAGTCTTCTTCTTTTCTTCGGTTTAAGTTTTTCCTGAGGTTGGGCTTGGAATACCATTGGCTCTTCAGTGTCAGCCTGGTAGCCAGTGAAGGTACTGGTGGTATCCATATCTGAGCTATGGATAGAAAAGTTTTGAAGTGCTTCTGATAGTTCATTGATGCTGTTAGCATACATGAAGAAACACACAAAATTCTAAGTTAAAATTTTGTAAATTAAATTTTCACATAATCACAAAATGGCAATCAGAAAATTAAGTATTTCTAAATACTTAATTGGCTTAAATCAGTGGCTCTGATACCACATTTTTCTATCACGGCCCCCATCCCGGTTTTACCCGGTCCAGGAGCCGCGGGACAGAAGCCCGTGGTATTTATTATTTGAGTTGACAGTGGAAGTTAAACAGGATCTTTTAAAACTGAAATTTGCCCGATTATTTTATTTCATACTTTGGGATAAACCCCGTAATTTACAATAGAGGAATTTTACTAGGAAATTCCCTGTTTTACAAAACATGTTTATTTATTTAACTGAGCCACTACTTCAAGCTTGTTAGTGCTCCGTAGCACTTTTCCTTGATTCACAGTAGGTCACCTGAAACACGTTTTAAAAATATTTTATCAGCGGGGAAATACTGGCGAGTCACTCAAATTTGATAAATGACACATAGTTATAAATTACAGCATAAGAGCGATTACAATGGCTACTATCTTATTTTTGGCGCTATGTCACCTCCTGGTGACGATGGTCATACCACTATTGGGTCCTTTCACCCAAGTAGTGATGATTATCACTGTTAGGTTAATGAACCTAACCGTGAGAGATTAGTAATGTGCACAATACCCCACTAGCCAGTGATTCAAAATAACCACGACTTAATCCCTGTAATTATAACTTTTGAAAATGATTGGAGTATTGTAAAACATTATTGATAAAAAGAGAATGACTCACATTGCAAGTTTAACGGGCAGAGTTTAGCCTACTGATAAGCCTTGTAACCTAGATTAAATAACAATGCATACGTACTAGGTCAGTAACTTAATACAACATTTACGATAACTCAGGAGATCAAAACCCTCACAACGAATGACAAAGTGCAACACTTAAATATCCATCGAATTCACAACGAATGACAAAGTATAGCCCTAATGTGGGCAGCACTTAAACATCCATCGGATTGATTTCAATCGATCGGACATTGAATCGTAGCAGCGATCGAGTTAATACCCTGTATCGTAGTAGCGTTTCTCTACTGGAAATTGCAATTTGGGGCAATATACTTTCGTTTTTGATCAAAATTTTCGACACAAATGAACTGCTCATGGCCTAGCAATTTATAGCAACTTTTTGGGTTTTACGCGGCCCGTGTAAACCTCCTCTTGATTCTTACGCGGCCCGCGAGGGACCCTATCCTACGTGTAGGCCTGATGTGTCACGAGTAGGGTTGACACGCATGCAACACGTGGCCCAAAAGGCTTATCTGGTCAACATTTAGTTGACGCGGCCCGCGTAAACATATGCTTATGTTTTACGCGGCCCGCTTGAAACCAAAAATGTGATTTTTCTTGATTTTTGATATGGATTAGGGTTTCAGGGGTCCGGGTTTTTACTTATGGGTCGTTAAGGGACATTTTTGAAGGTCCTTACATCTGCTGACACCAAAATTCAATCTCCTGTTGCATCTGGGGATTAATCAGTGAAATAAGACATGTAGTCAAGGCAGCTAGACCTCAAACTATAGAAGAAGCTATAGAACTAGCAAACACCTTGACAGATGAGTTAGTGCGTACACGGGAAGAGGATCAAAGGAAGAACCTAGCTCAGAGGCTTACCCAGGAATTTTGTTCTGGAAATTCCAACCGTGGGAAAAATGTAGGTTCTACCTCTGCACCTTATTGCAAATATTGCAAAAGGAAGCATTCTGGAAGATGCTCCATATATTGCAACTTTTGCAAAATATCTGGACACAAGGAAGAAGACTGCAGGAAGAAACTTAACAACAGGATATGCTACAACTGTGGAGAACAAGGTCACATCAAGCCAAACTGTCTGAAAATAACTCCAGCTACAAACAATAAGACTACCAAAAATGCTAGAGCATTTGTTCTGACGGCAGATGAAGCCAAGATGATTTCGGATGTGATAGCCGGTACGTTTTTAGTTAATGATGTTTCTGCTAAAGTATTATTTGACTCTGGAGCGAACCAAAGTTTTATTAATACTTCATTTTGCAAACTTCTCAATCAACCATTAACTAAACTCCCACAAGAATGTTTAGTAGAGACAGCAAATGGATAAACCATTAAGATTTCCGAAATCTTGCAGGGAGCAAGAATAGAATTTTTAAATCAAAAGTTTATTGCAAACCTTTACCCAATGAATCTGGCAGGATTTAATGTTGTATTAGGAATGGATTGGTTAATAGCCAATAAAGCCAGTATTTTATATGATCAAAAGTCAATTCAAGTAAATTCACCAAGGGGTGAAAAGATCACAATTAAAGGAGATAACCATCTAGATCCACAAAATTCATCTCTGTAATGAAAACAGCAAGCTATATAAGAAAAGGATCTATAGTATATTTGATTTCTATAATCACTAACACTAAAGGAAAAGAACTGAAAGATATTCCAGTAGTATCTCAGTTTTCAGATGTATTTCCGGAAGAATTACCAGGACTACCGCCAGACAGAGAAGTTGAATTCAGAATCCACCTGCTACCAGGGACAGCATCGATTGCCAAAGCACCTTACAGTTTGGCACCCGCATAAATGCAGGAATTGAAGAAACAGTCAGATGAATTGTTGGAGAAAGGATTCATACAGCCAAGTTCATCTCCATGGGGAGCACCAATTTTATTCGTTAAGAAGAAAGACGAGTCATTGCGTATGTGCATTGATTACCGTGAATTGAACAAAGTCACGATTAAGAATCGGTATCCATTACCAAGAATCGATGATCTATTTGATCAGTTGCAAGGAGCTCAATTTTTCTCGAAAATCGATTTATGATAGGATATCATCAATTAAAGGTACAGGAAGAGGACATTCCTAAGACTGCATTTAGAACAAGGTACGGCCATTATGAATTTATTGTCATGCCATTTGGTTTAACCAATGCCCCAGCCGCATTTATGGACATGATGAACCGAATATGTAAGCCATATTTGGATAAATTCATAATTGCCTTTATAGATGATATTCTTATTTACTCTAAAAGTAAAGAAGAACATGCAAAGAATTTGCACGCACTTCTAAGTTTATTAAGGAAAGAAAAGCTTTATGCTAAGTTTTCAAAGTGCGAATTTTGGTTAGAACAGGTACAGTTTCTTGGACATTTAGTTAATCATGAAGGAATTCATGTGGATCCCACCAAGATCAATGCAATTACCAAATGGAAAACCCCTGAGTCACCAACCGAGGTTAGAAGTTTCTTAGGATTAGCCGGTTATTATAGGAGATTTATTCAAGATTTTTCTAGAATAGTCATTCCCTTAACTAAATTAACCTGTAAATCTGTTAAGTTTGAATGGGGACCAAAACAGGAAGAAGCCTTTAGAATTCTTAAGCAAAGACTAACCAATGCACCCATACTAGCGTTACCAGAAGGAACTGAAGACTTTGTAGTCTATTGTGACGCTTCTAAGTTAGTTATCGATGTGTGTTGATGCAACGTCAAAAGGTTATAGCTTATGCATCTAGACAACTTAAGAATCATGAAAAGAATTATTCAACCCATGATTTGGAATTAGGAGCAATAATTTTTGCTTTGAAAATTTGGAGACATTACCTTTACGGTAGTAAGTTTACCATTTTCACCGACCATAAGAGTTTAAGGTATGTCTTCGGGCAAAAGGAGTTGAATATGAGGAAAAGACGCTGGATGAAAATACTTAGTGACAATGATTGTAATATCCAGTATCATGCAGGAAAGGCTAATGTCGTGGCTGATGCTTTAAGTCGAAAGTATCATGAAAAGCCAAAAAGAGTACGTTCTCTTAAATTAAATCTACAAGTAGATTTAAATGAACAAATTAGAACATCACAAGAATCAGTAATCAAGGATGATACTGAAAAGTTAAAAGGAATGATTAAGGAATTAGAACAAGGAACAGATGGAATTCGGAGATTCCATAAGAAAAGAATGTGGATACATAAATTAGGAAACCTTCGTCACCGTATATTAGAAGAAGCCCATAAGTCTAAATATACGATGCATCCTGGAAGTGATAAGATGTATCAGGACTTAATAAAGAATTTCTGGTGGATAGGAATGAAAAAGGATATAGCAACTTATGTTTCTAAGTGTTTAACTTGTTCACAAGTCAAAGCTGAACATCATAAACCCTCAGGTTTGTTGCAGCAGTTAGAAATGCCCGTTTGGAAATGGGAATTGATAACAATGGATTTTGTTACCAAATTACCCAAAACAATGAAAGGTAATGATACAATCTGGGTGATTGTAGACAGGCTAACTAAGTCAGCTCATTTCCTACCAATGAAGGAAACTTTTAGTATGGAACAATTAGCTAAGTTATATGTAAATGAAATAGTTTCATTACATGGAATTCCTTTATCAATTGTGTCTGATAGGGATAGCCGTTTTACCTTTCATTTTTTGACAAGTTTCCAAAAAGCCATGGGAACCAAGTTGAATCTAAGCACAGCTTATCATCCTCAAACGGATGGACAAAATGAAAGGACAATTCAGACAATGGAAGATATGCTTAGAGCTTGTGTAATCGATTTTGGAGGTAATTGGGACTATCACTTACCATTAATAGAATTTTCTTATAATAATAGCTATCATACCAGTATCAATGCTGCACCATTCGAATCACTTTATGGGCAGAAATTGGAGAAAAGCAACCATATGGACCTGAAATAGTGCAAGAAACAACCGACAAGATTATTCAAGTAAAGGAACGACTGAAAACAGCACGTGATCGACAAAAGAGTTATGCTGATAACAAACGTAAGCCATTGGAATTTCAAGTAGGAGATAAAGTATTATTGAAAGTCTCTCCTTGGAAAAAAGTGGTAAGATTCATCAAAAGGAGAAAGCTAAGCCACAGGTATGTTGGACCTTTTGAAATTATTAGAAGAATAAGACCTGTAGCCTATCAGCTACAACTGCCAAAGGAAATGGCAGGAATACGTGATGTATTTCATGTATCTAATCTCAAGAAATGCTTAGCTGATGAATCACTGGTAGTACCTCTTAAGGATATAGAGGTAAATGAACAACTTAAATTTGTAGAAAGACCTCTACAGATTGAAGACAGCAAAGTTAAGAACCTCAAACACAAGAGATTAGTTCTGGTCAAAGTGAAATGGGACTCCAAGAAAGGACCAGAATACACATGGGAGCTTGAATCAGAAATGCAAAGGAAATATCCGCACTTATTCCAGTTGATCTCGAGGACGAGCTCTAAAACAAGGTAGGGAGGATATAACAACCCTCCAAAATATTTTTCGATACCCCTAATATAATTTAAAATATCCCAATATGTCCTAAAATACACCCCATATGTGTAAACCGAGCCCTAAATATAAAATATAATTAAAAATAAAATAAAAATCAAGTTTCATGTGTCGCTCACGGGCTGCGTAGACCATTAGGGTCTCCTACGCGGGGCGCGACAGCTCGTAGTCAGGGCGAGCCCCCAGACTGCCATGTGTCAACATTGTGTCGAAGCTAAACTCGACGAATCAGCAACCCTAGCCCCTATTACCCTACTACGCGGGCCGCGTAGCCTTTGGTACGTTTTACGCGGGCCGCGAGGGAAGGCGAAGGGTCGCCTATATAAGAAGGCCCTCAGCCTTCAGTTTCCGATCGTTCAAAACTCTTTCTCTCTCAAAATTTATGCATAATAGGCATAACCTCCGAGCATAATACCCCCCTAAATAACGAAGTTCTGCTCTGTTGTAAGTATCATAACCCCGATTACGTATTAGATACGCTGCCCGATTGATCCAGGGTTCCGTAACGGCTGTCGTGGTTCTGCCCGACGTAGTCGTTGGAATGCCGTCTCGGGGAGGGTATTGCTAATGTAAATATTGGGTTATTATACTAACACGTGTGCATTTGTGTAAATTATAGATAATCACCAGGAAACCCTTAAAGAAAACCTAAGACAGCAATGTGAGTAATCTCCTTTTTTGCAACTGTTTTTACAAAACCTTAAATGTTTTACAATGCAATTAAGCAGTGATTGACAGTACTGAATGAGTAATTGGGTAGATGTAAACATTGTAATCGCTCTCAATACTTTTTAAAGATAAAACTCTTCTTGATTAACTGGGATTCACTCACCAGTATTTCCCACTGACAAAATGTTTTTAAACGCGTTTCAGGTAACAAAATGTGAAAGCCAACTAGAAGCCAGTTGGACAGTACTGAATGCTTGGAAAAGTGGCTATAAAAGTTACCTAAATAAAGAAGATGTTTTATTTCAATAAAATGGGATTTATTCATATAAATCAGTTTGTAATGAAAACTTGGGTTTTATCCCAATATATTTATTTATATAAAATATGATGTTTCACCCTGATAAAATATTTCCTAACTACGGTCCTGATGTAATTTTCGCTGCCAAATTGATAAACACCGATACCACTGACACTGAGTCTTGCGGCCGCCTGTTCTCGGGACAGATAGGGGGTTGGGGTTGCGACATTAAACATGTCATGTCACTCTTGTTTTGAACTCTTAAATTTTAATCGTGTTAAATATGTCGTGTTATTAGTGAATTGGTTATAGATTATCATGTTAAACATGTCGTGTAATCTGCTTACTAATCATGTCCGTGCTATTGATTAAGTAGATAACACATTATATATATATATATATATACACTTACATTATATAGGGAAAGGATCTATAGAAAACTTATTTGTAGTAAGAAAACCTAATAAACTCTATGATAACCAATGATCAACATGATCCAATGGTTGAAATTATTAGATAGTAATTTGATTTAAATTTAATACCATTTAAGTGGCTAGAGGGGTATTTGTGTCAAGACATATTACACAAAGTACATAAGAAATAATATTAAATAACATTCGCTTTCCACTTTTCATTTCACCAACATTCTCTCTCCACCTTTTCTCTCACCAACATTCTCTCTCTACCTTTTTCTCTCACCAATATTATCTCTCTACCTTTTTTCTCTCACCAACATTCTCTCTCTTACTTTATCTACAACTTTATTTTACATTCAAATCAATTTTAAATTTCAGATTAAATAAATTCGTTTTTATTATGACGAGATTTTTTTTGTTCGTCGTTATACTAGTAATTGTTACATATGTAACTAGTTGATATGTAAGACTGGTATAACAAAATAAAGGGGAGACATGGATTGTATAAAGAGAGACAAATAAGGTAGGGCGTCCAGCCACTTCTCACACCATTTTTTCGGTTTCACATCGTGGTGACTGATTGTCAAATCTGAAGATATGGTGACAAATTTATAGATCTGGAAACGTCTCGTACCAGCAACCGACTTCTTCCAACAACCAATAACCACTAAAACAACCGTCTTCTTCCTTGTCAGCGGTAAGTAAAACCGGAGCCACTAACACAATCGTCTTCTTCCTTACCGACGGTAAGTGAAACCGCTATCGTTAAACGTTGTAGCAGTCAATCAGTAAGTGAAACCACCTAGTGTACTTTAAACAAATCATCTTCTTCCAACAACCACTGTCGTTAAATGTTGCAACGGCCAATCGGATGTTGTGATTGCTGAAACCACATTCGATTAGTGGCTAATCGGTTATTTTGTGGGATATCATTTCAATCAATGGCTAATCGGTTGTTTTGTAGGATATTATTTTTTGGGTCAATGTGGCAAGTGAAAAAAGGATAAGAAAACAATGATGAATGGAATTGAATGTATTAATTGTCTAGGTGAAAAAGGCAGGTGAAATTGATATGTTCTATACATTTTAGCATTGTATTTCATATTTTGTATTTTTCGAACGTTTAGCATATGTCAGTTTGCTTGTGCAACATAATTTGATCTCTTTTTAGTTTGTTACATGTGTTACCTGGTTTTCCAGGTAACATGTGTTACAATGCTATATCCTATGCAACTACTTTATGTAACATGTGTAACACATGCTACATCTTGTTTTCTCTAAATAAAGGTTACATGTGGTAACATGTGTAACGTGGCTATACAAGTGCTAGCCTCTAGTGTAGAACATGCAACTACTCTATGTAACATGTGTAACACATGTAACATCTTGTGTTATCTAAAAATATGTTACAATCGGTGTAACACGTGTTACAAATAAAAGATAACATGTGTAACCTTGCTATGCAAGTGTTGGCCTATGGTGTAGATCACGTAACTACACTATGCAACATATGTAACTTGGTTGTACACGTGTTATCCACTTTGGAGTAACACATGCAAAACATGGAAATTGATAAAAAGATATTATACAATCAAAACCTTCATGAACATATGAGCCCATACATGGAAATGTTTGACCTTGATTGGTACGTGGAGGTAATGACAAGTCGCCATACTCATCACTCAATTGATCTATAAAAATGGTGGAAGCGATAATTACATAGGGTAAGGCTAACTGTGACAATTTATACACACTAAAAAGTTGTAGCATAGGGGAACCCTTGTAGCATATACAACAAATATACTAGTTAAAAATGGTTGAATATGTTGTGACATATGTTAAACCAATATGAAGTGGGTTTTGATATGTTTAAACCTTTGTAAGATGAGGGTGGAACAAAGATCCCAATATATAACCATGTAAAAGATGTTCCAAGCAGTGTTGCATGTATTAGGAGTATAAAGTGGTGTACAATCCAACAATATTACATCATTTATGGAGTAAAAAAACATGAAGGTGTAAGAAGATCAGGATATGTAACTTGTGCCATAATCCCACCGTTTAATAATGTAACTTGTGTTACGAGATTCAAATGTAACTTGTGTTACATTTAACTTTCTAATATAACACATAAACAGATGGAAAAGGAAAATTTATAAGGGTGCAAACACTTCAAATGTAACTTGTGTTACGTGTAGCTTCCTAATATAACACCATGAGGTTAAAAAACACATTAACACGTGTATACTCATGTTGTAGGCCAGAGTCTCTAACATAAGGGTGTAACGTGTATATCATGAGTATACATACGTTACCACTTATGTTAGACATGTAACTCCATGTATGTAAACGTATGTTACATGAGTTACACATACATGTAACATGTGTAACCTGGATATACATGTGCTATCCTCTGGTATAGAATATGCAACGACTCTATGTAACATGTGTGACCTGGATAGACATGTGCTATCCTCTGTCATGAATATATGCAACGACTCTATGTAACATATGTAACATGGATATACAATAATCATAAACCAGATTAACACAAAACGTTGGTCACACCATTCCTTTTGTCCAGGTGTGTAACATTGAAAACAAAGATGGCACCTACCTAGTCGTTACATATTTAACAATGGGTTGTTGCATATGTAGTTGTCAAAAAAAGTAAAATATGTATTTGTCAAAAATGTAACATATGTAGCTGGCAGAAAATGTAACATATGTAACAAAATAAAGAGACAAATAGATTGTATATATTATAAAAAACATTACAATCAAACTTAAACTTAACAAAAGTGTTTTATATGAACTTAAATTTATAAAAATGATCCAAAAACTATCATAAGTTAACAAAAATCTAACTATGCTTCGCTTCTTGAGAACGATCTTCATCTTGAACACAAAACATCCATTCACCTATGAACAAAACAAGTACATCAGTATTACATTAGAGGCTAACACATGTATAACCAAGTTACACATACAACCTATATGTTGTAACATGTGCTATACTGCAGGTAACACACGTTACACCAGAGGCCAGAATAGAAGACACGTTATAATATGCAAAGCCAAGAATTTAAACCTTCTTTGAGAGGTGAGGTGTAACAAAAGTTTTCATATAAACTTAAACATTTGAACAATGATTCAAAACTATCATAAACTAATAAAAAACATAAACCTTAATTATGTGTTATTCCATGATATTAAACATACATTCGACATCTAAAGAGATCGATACAAAAAGAATAACTAGAATAATATATAATAAAATATTGATTTGGAAAATGGGATCTCAAACAAAAAAATATCAATTAATTAAACAGTTCATCAAACTCAAAGATCGATAGCAAAATAACGGTTCATATCAATTCATATATTTAATCCTTTTAAAAGATAAAAAATGATTTACATATTTTTGGGACCCGTAAAAATTTACTTTTGTGAGAAACACTGATCGATATAAAAAACAGTTCATATAAATTTTAAGATGTGTAACAATGTCACAATGCATGTTGTTATTTGAAAAGGATAGACAATTTTAAAATGTGTAACACATGTTACAACTACCTATTCCTTTCAAGTAACAATGAAAAAAGATATCTTTACTGTTATTTCAAAACAATAAGCAATTGTAACATGTGTTACACATATTAGGAAAGATTGTAATATAAGAGCTACATGTGTAACACTTGTTACAACTGCCTATTGTTTTGAAGTAACAATGAAGGAATCTTTTTTCACAACATTATGCAGGTATATGTAAGAATGCCTATTGCTGCTTCAAAATAATAGATAATTCTAACATCTGTAACACATCTTAGAAGGCCCACATGTAAAGGTGTCAGAAATGTAAAAAATGCAGATCTGTAACACATGTTACAAATGCTTATTGTTTTGAAGTAACAGTAAAGATATCTTTCTTTACAACCATTTATCTTAATAGTTAGATGTGTAACACATGTAATACGCCTAACGCTTGTTAGGAGACATTGTAAGACAAGAGCTACATGTGTAACACATGTTACAACTGCCTAATGTTTTGAAATAAGAATAAAGGAATCTTTTTAAAATGCATATTGTTACTTCAAAACAATGGACAATTTTAACACGTGTAACACATCTTAGAATTGCCTATAATTTTGAAATAACAATGAATTTATCTTTTTTCCAGAACCACTTAGAGTAAGGGTTACATGTGTAACACATGTACAACTATCTGAAAATTAAAAAAGGTAGATCTGTAACACATGTTACAAATTGTTTTGAAGTAACAGAAAAGGTTGTAACGTAAGAGCTACATGTGTAACACATGTAAAACATGTTCCATATATTAGGTGTAATATATCTACTAACTTGTTTGTCTGGTAAGTAGCATCGAACGCTAACACATCCCCAAAAGCCTTGTATTTTATCTTGGAGATCTCATCAGCCCAAAACACAGCATTCAATTTCCCATCAGATACAACAAAGTCATAGTAGAAGTTTGGAAGACTTTCCCTTCGATCACGAAGGCAATCCAGAAAAAAGTTGAGCATCTCGGTTACCTATAAAAATCCTCAACTTCTGGCTAAAGTTTTTAAAGTCGTCGGGAGTACCACGCATGTTGTGATGACCACCTTTAATACTTATAAGGGACCTGTGGGCCTTGACCGGGCCAATACGATTAATGCTCATTCAGTGAATAAATTGTTGCGTTGCAAATGGGAGTTTTCTTGATATTTTTGAAAGGTTGCGGTTGAATGGGTCAATAAGGAGGTGATTATGCACATCAATCCAGTTGTATACATCAAAACGAGTAGGGTTTTGCGTGATGAGCACAAGAATCTGCGCCTTGCAATCAGTGTATGTGAATGTACTTTTCCTGTTGGTCATCACCGAAGACTCACAGAGAGTGTCGAACGTCCTTTTCTGTTGCGGTTTAGCAGCTTTCGAGCACCTCAGGTATTTGTGCGTCACATACCCATTCCAAACCTTCATTTGCGCCTTTTTTACATTGAAGCCAGCTTGATATCCGTATGCCTTATACATTGCAATAAGCTCCTCAAATGTGTCGTATTATTTTCCAAGAACGGGATGGAACTTATTGTCAACAATAGGAGTCCAATATTTGGTTCCTTGTGGAGTCTGAGTTACAAAGTAGCAGGGAGTTCCTTGTTCATCTGTGTATAAAATGTGTAAATTAAACAAAAACTGAATCTTTTTCAAAAAAAAAAAAAAAACATAACGGCTACATATTTAACACATGTTACAACTGAGTAATTTTGAAAAATAACATAAAATGTATCTTTTTTGGAAAACCTTGTCATAAGGGCTACATTTGTAACACCATCATGGATTTTTTTAATTTTCTGTAAGGTTGTAACACATGTTACATGTGTAATGTTTACGTGTTACGTTGATCAATGCATAGAAGACTTGTAAACAATGCATGTTTTTTTTTAAATACAAACGTAAAAGTTATTTTTATTGCAGTGCTAACACTTTTATTGCAGTGCTAACACATGTTACAATGTTACGAATGAATATTTTTCAAAAATATTTATGGTTTCATGCTGCCAAAAAGGTTCAAGATAACCTTCATGAACATCAGGTCCGTTTAGCGGGAATTTCCCTCTGTCGTTAGCTCGTGCGCGTAGCGGTGATTCCTCGTCATACTCATCACTCCACATATCTGAAAATCGAGTTTGCAGCGATAATTAGAAAAACAAGAATAAGGTTTTTTTTTTTTTTAGAAAAAAAAGCTTTTAAATCTAAATGTTAAAACCTTCTTCATTTGGTGAAAACATCTAAAGTGAGACTGTTGAAGTTCTACCTCTGGCTGCATGTTCTCATCTCTAATATGTCCAACACCAGATTATACCATAAATCATAAACTTGTATAGTAATGGGTTTCAAACACCAACAAAACAAAAATAAAATACAAATTGGTTGCTTGGTTATGCAAGATATTAAAAATGTGAAAAAACTTCAAATAAGTTAAACAAAAGGATCCAAATCAAATCATCAAATCCGCAACACCAACAAACATGTAAATGGCAGGGTGTTCATGATTGACTCATAAAAAATGAAGAACAGGAACCAAATGAATATGATTACCCAGAAAAGAAGATGATTGACTCCTAAAAAAAGAAGAACATGAACAAAAAAAAAACATGATTGTCTTCCAAAAAAAAGAGAACAATTTTTTTTTATTTATTCACATACCTGAAGAACCTGATGCCTGCTGGAAGTAAACCGCCGGTGATTCATCGCCGATGAAGTTGTTCCGGGAATACAGGGCTAGGAGAATAAGTCTGAAAATCGGCCATGAAAGATGGAAGAAAGCAATGGAGTTAGGGTTTTTGAAGAAGAAAGGAAGGGAGGATGAAGAAGGAAGAAAGAAATGGAAGTTTTGTATATATTTTCTGGTTTAAAAAGGTGATGAGTTGATGGGTAATAAATGTGACTTGATGGGATGGGGAAGATGGTGAAGTGATGGCTTGAACAAATGACCAATTTGCCCTTTTAACATGTGTTTTAAAGATATGATGTGGATTAATCTTGTCCACACAATTCAGGTTTCCCAAGTTTTATAGATTAAATGGGTTTTCCATAAATACTTACATTATATATATATATATATATATATATATATATATATATATATATATATATATATATTTGGGGAATGGATATATAGGAAACCATTTATTAGGGAGAAAACTAAGGAAACCAAATTGTGACCATTGATCTTGATCATCTAAGGGTTAAGGAATTTTGATGGTTATTGATTTAAATTTAATACATTAGTTATGTTGATGAGTGGGCCAGGAGGGTATTTTTGTAAAAGCAAAGAGGACTCAAGTACATAAAATACTTTAAAATATTGTTGATTTGATATGATCAGTGTATCACATCAAACCATCATCATTTACATCTCATTCTCTCTCTTCTTCTTCTTCTTTCACAATTCAAAACATCAAGAATTCTCACCATGTTCATCAAGAAAGAGAACAACAATCTCCAACGTGTTCATGTGTGATAGAAACATTGTTTTTTTAGAGAGAGAAAGTTACTGTTTTTTAGAGAGAGAAACGTTTGGATCGAGATAAGCTAGGGAGGCGGTTCGAGAGAGAGAGAGACATGGATGATGGAAGCCATTGGAGGTTTCCGGCGTTTGCAGCGCCGTCTACGGCGGTGGCGGCGGTGTAATCTGGTTCCGACCAATATTTCGCTCAAATTCCAGCGGGTTCGAAAGAGGTGTGTCGATCTGAGTTTTGTTTCGGGTTTTATCTCGGGTCACGTGGTTTCAGTTATAGTTCAAGCGGGTCAGATTTGGTTGCGGGTTCGGGTGTTATAAGTCTGACTCGGCTTCGGTTCAAGATTCGGGTGACGTCTCGGGTTCCGGGTCAGATCTAGTGTGGTTCGAGTTCGGGGCAGAAGAAAGTCTCGCCGGAGAAGAAGAAGTCTCGCCGGAGAAGAAGAAAAAGGTGCTACGGTGAATCGCGAAACAGATTTGAAGATGAACATGGAGATGAACATGAGAGAGAAGCAGATTTGAAGATGAACATGAGAGAGAAGCAGATTTAGAGAGAGGAACAACAATCTTCATCGTGTTCATCTCGAACACCAAGAACACACGCACAAGTATGTGAGAGAGAAGCATGTTTGAAGATCTTCATCGTGTTCATCACACGGTTTCTAGATTCGGTAAGTGTTTTTAGAGAGAGAAGGTTGCTATTTTAGAAAGAGAAAGAACAATCTCTTGAGTATTTTATTTTGAAAAATCATTTCACACTTGATGTTTTAGTTAAAATGGTTGTTTATAGGTTTTTGTGTAATGGATGTTTTAAAGATGAACATGATTCTTTTGTTAAAATGGTTGTAAAAATGGGTAAATGTTTATGTAATTTGCAGGTTTTTATTTTTGTGGTAAAAAGTTGTGTTTGGTTTGGTTGCTTGTTTGAGGCTTTTGATCTGAATAGTAACTGTTTTTTTGTTGGGTTGGTTGCTTGTTTGGGCTTTTGATCTGAATAGTAACTGTTATTGTGTGTTATACTAAGAGGTAACACATGTTACATGTGTTACGATAACGAAAGAAGGTAGATGGAGAAATAGATGAAGGGCAAGTGGTGGGTACGTTTGATGTTGTACAGAAGTTACCCTCCAGTGTAACACATGTTACAAACATGTGTTACATATGTTCAACCTCTTTGTTACCAAAAATCGGGGCTGCACATATGTAACATGTGTTACAACAGGTTTTTACCTACTTGCACGTCTCTATTACAAATGGATGAAAACAGTTTTTTTAAAACATCCACGATGTAACATTTGTTTATTTGAAAGTTCTTAAAACAATCGTTGTAACACGTGTTACATCTTTTTACTCAGCTGTGCATTTTCCTTTTTATAATCTCATCCTCAACGTAAAGATACATCCAATGTAACACGTGTTACAAAAGGAAATTACCTACTTACACATCTCTATTACGTTGATTTAAACAGTTATTTAAAAACATCCACTTTGCAGCACTTGTTTATTTGAAAGTTCTTAAAACAACCGTTGTAACACGTGTTACATCTTTTTTACTCAGCTGTGCATTTTCCTTTTTATAATCACATCCTCAACGTAAAGAGGGGGGTTGCACATATGTAACACATGTTACACTTGTTTATTTGAAAGTTCTTAAAACAACCGTTGTACCACGTGTTACATCTTTTTACACAAGTTACTTGTAGTTACCCCAACCCTTTTTTGGTATTTTCAGTTTTTTGATATTTTCAGTTTGTTGCCCAATAATTTATGGGTTGGGTTTGTGTTGGGTTTTATGAATTGGATTTGCTTTATTTTGTTTTCTGTTTTTTGTTTAAATTGGGCATCCCAATTATTGGTAGATAATTAGTTTGAAAATCCATAATTGTTACAGAAAAGGTTTCAAAAATTTGTTTATTTAAAAGTTCTTAAAACAACCGTTGTAACACGTGTTACAACTTTTTTAATGTTGTGCATTTTCCTTTTTATAATCCCATCTTCAGCTTGAAGATACATCCAAACGCAACACGTGTTAGATTTTTCAAAACATCCATTTGTACCACCGGCTATCGTCCGGCTTGTCACTTATTTGAAAGTTCTGTAAACAACCGTTGTAACACGTGTTACAACTTTTTACTCAGACGTGCATTTTCTTTTTATAATCCCCTCTTCAACGTAAAGATACATCAAATGTAACACGTGTTACAGCAGGTTTTTACCTACTTACACGTCTCTATTACAAATGGATGAAAACAATTTTTTTTTAAACATCAACTTTGTAACACTTGTTTACTTTGTAACACTTGTTTACTTTGTAACACTTGTTTACTTGTTTTGTTCACAGGTGAAAATGATCCATATATTAAAACATCCATATATATAAAATGATCCAAAAAATATCAAGAAGCGAAGCCCGCCGAAGGATTAAAACGCATCATCAGGTTTTCATGGTGACGATGGTGTGTTTTTTGGTTGGCTGCTATGTGTTGTGAAGATGGATGTTGTTGTGAAGACCATATGTAACATGTGTAAGATGGCTATACATGTGTTACATTTGTTGCCCCATAGTGTAACATATGTTATAAACATGTGTTACATATGTCAGTCCCTTTGGTGTCAATTTAAACTTAGTAAAATTACATATGTAACAACATTACGTCATCCAAAATGTCATATCAATGAACAAACAAGTAATATATGTAACTATAAGTATATGAGACTAGCGTAACGAATTAAAGGGACAAACGATACACTTCATGTTACATATGTACCTAGAGTTGTTATTAACAATGTTATTAGTAGATAAAAAAACTGCATTAACGTATATTTTTTACATTGAACCCAGCTTATTGGTCATAAGTCTTATACATGGCAAGAAGTTCTTCCAGTGTGACGTATGATTTAACATTAATAGGATGATATTGCTCGTTGACATTCGGTGTCCACAATTTAGTGCCATTAGAAGACTCGCAAAGATAGTAATGTGGAGTATGTTCTAGATCATCTGTGGACATAGGGATGGATGTTAGTATAAGTTTACGTGCGTTATGAATGTTGTAATACGTTTAGAACCCTAGGGTAACAAAAAAAGATCACACATGACACTTGTCGCCATGTTACACATGTTAATTGTGTGTGCACATGTAACATCTTCTCTACAACGTGTGTAACATCCTTAAAAGTTGTGTTCCTACTATGCTTTATATTTTTAAGTACTTATAGGTAAACATGTTTTTTAAGATACAACATGTAACATGTGTTACACCGAAATGTTACACAAGTGTTTCCAGTTTACACATGTTACATCTTGTGTAACTCTGCTTTATATTTTGTATGTGTTTCCAGTTTCCAGTTTAAACATGTTTTAAAGATACAACCTGTAACATGTAAGTATTTATAGGTAAACATGTTTTAAAGATACAACCGTATCACCTTACAAGTTATATGTTTGGCTGACAAACGCCATGTCACACATGTTACACACTATAGAGTGAAACAACAGTATTGAACGCTGCTACACATTTCCCATTCTGTCATAACACGTGTAACCTTTTTGGGGGTTTCGATGTTGTAGGTTTATACAGACTTAAATATATACAAATGATCCAAAAATGATCATACATGTGTTACCCTCTAGTGTAACATAAGTTACAAACATGTCTTACATATGTGCAGCCCCGATTTTTGGTAACAAAGGGGTTAAACATGCGTAACACATGTTTGTAACATGTGTTACACTAGAGGGTAACTTCTGTGCAACGTCAAAGGTACCCACCACCTGCCCTTCATCGACTTCTTGTTCCCATTCTTCACTGGTTTCTCCATCTGCCTTCTTTCGCTTTTTGGCCACCTTTTGTCGTATCTGATATTGTAGTTCTTTTTTTTTCTGCCAAGATCCCTTCTCGTTTGGTTGCAACTGCTATGGTCAAGTCGTAATAACACAAGTTACACTCTGGTATTTTTAATCTACTAATTAAAAAAATAGTAGTAACTTAACTAACACTAGTTACCTTCTACCCAATTATGCCCTGAACTTGAAGACTCCCTAAGTTTTGAGTTTTTATCTGCATCATTTCACACATAATGTTTTGTTAGGTTTCTTCCCAGTCCCAGTCCTGCCCAAGAAATGAAAAACACAAATATTAGTAGTCAGCAAAAGAGTACTTGCTAAGATGAGGATACAACAATTACCATTCACCATTTCAATATCCACTCACATCAAAACAAAATGTGTAACACCATGTATGCACCATATATTTTTCCGAAAGTGTAACATATGTTACAACATACAGGACAAACAGTTTAGAATCTAACTAGCAGAAATGTAGCTGGCAGAAATGTAACATACGTAACTAGTTATGCCTGCAAAAATTTGAAACATTTAACACTAATTATAAAAAAGAACAACTTAACCAACAAATTTTTGAAACCTTTTCTGTAACAATTATGGATTTTCAAACTAATTATCTACCAATAATTGGGATGCCCAATTTAAACAAAAAACAGAAAACAAAATAAAGCAAATCCAATTCATAAAACCCAACACAAACCCAACCCATAAATTATTGGGCAACAAACTGAAAATATCAAAAAATTGAAAATACCAAAAAAGGGTTGGGGTAACTACAAGTAACTTGTGTAAAAAGATGTAACACGTGTTACAACGGTTGTTTTAAGAACTTTCAAATAAACAAGTGTAACATGTGTTACATATGTGCAACCCCCCTCTTTACGTTGAGGATGTGATTATAAAAAGGAAAATGCACAGCTGAGTAAAAAAGATGTAACACGTGTTACAACGGTTGTTTTAAGA
This sequence comes from Helianthus tuberosus, assembly GCA_030545235.1. Lineage (NCBI taxonomy): Eukaryota > Viridiplantae > Streptophyta > Magnoliopsida > Asterales > Asteraceae > Helianthus > Helianthus tuberosus. The sequence continues at coordinate 6,017,979 of CM060409.1, read as the reverse complement.
ACTTTCAAATAAACAAGTGCTGCAAAGTGGATGTTTTTAAATAACTGTTTAAATCAACGTAATAGAGATGTGTAAGTAGGTAATTTCCTTTTGTAACACGTGTTACATTGGATGTATCTTTACGTTGAGGATGGGATTATAAAAAGGAAAATGCACAGCTGAGTAAAAAGATGTAACACGTGTTACAACGATTGTTTTAAGAACTTTCAAATAAACAAATGTTACATCGTGGATGTTTTAAAAAAACTGTTTTCATCCATTTGTAATAGAGACGTGCAAGTAGGTAAAAACCTATTGTAACACATGTTACATATGTGCAGCCCCGATTTTTGGTAACAAAGAGGTTGAACATATGTAACACATGTTTGTAACATGTGTTACACTTGAGGGTAACTTCTGTACAACATCAAACGTACCCACCACTTGCCCTTCATCTACTTCTTGTTCCCATTCTTCATCGGTTTCTCCATCTACCTTCTTTCGTTATCGTAACACATGTAACATGTGTTACCTCCTAGTATAACACACAATAACAGTTACTATTCAGATCAAAAGCCCAAACAAGCAACCAACCCAACAAAAAAACAGTTACTATTCAGATCAAAAGCCTCAAACAAGCAACCAAACCAAACACAACTTTTTACCACAAAAATAAAAACCTGCAAATTACATAAACATTTACCCATTTTTACAACCATTTTTACAACCATTTTAACAAAAGAATCATGTTCATCTTTAAAACATCCATTACACAAAAACCTATAAACAACCATTTTAACTAAAACATCAAGTGTGAAATGATTTTTCAAAATAAAATACTCAAGAGATTGTTCTTTCTCTTTCTAAAATAGCAACCTTCTCTCTCTAAAAACACTTACCGAATCTAGAAACCGTGTGATGAACACGATGAAGATCTTCAAACATGCTTCTCTCTCACATACTTGTGCACCTTTTTCTTCTCCATGTTCATCTTCAAATTTGTTTCGCGATTCACCGTAGCACCTTTTTCTTCTTCTCCGGCGAGACTTCTTCTTCTCCGGCGAGACTTTCTTCTGCCCCAAACTCGAACCACACTAGATCTGACCCGAAACCCGAGACGTCACCCGAATCTTGAACCGAAGCCGAGTCAGACTTATAACACCCGAACCCGCAACCAAATCTGACCCGCTTGAACTATAACTGAAACCACGTGACCCGAGATAAAACCCGAAACAAAACTCAGATCGACACACCTCTTTCGAACCCGCTGGAATTTGAGCGAAATACTGGTCGGAACCAGATTACACCGCTGCAAACGCCAGAAACCTCCAATGGCTTCCATCATCCATGTCTCTCTCTCTCGAACCGCCTCCCTAGCTTCTCTCGATCCAAACGTTTCTCTCTCTAAAAAACAGTAACTTTCTCTCTCTAAAAAAACAATGTTTCTATCACACATGAACACGTTGGAGATTGTTGTTCTCTTTCTTGATGAACATGGTGAGAATTCTTGATGTTTTGAATTGTGAAAGAAGAAGAAGAGAGAGAATGAGATGTAAATGATGATGGTCTGATGTGAGCACAATATTCAAAGAATGAGCACAATATTCAAAGAAAAAACAAAAAGACTAAAATACCCTTAAAGCATGAGTTTGGATGAGGTGATGTGGATGAATGTGGACCACATATTCTAGTTTTCTAAGTTTTCTCACTAAAATGGGTTTTCTCCATATACTTACACTATATATTTGTATATCAAAAATTTATATTTATATGTATATATTAAAAATAAAAGCTAATGAAGAGTAATTTTAATATTATAATAATATATAGTTTTTTTAATACTTTTATTATTTTAACATTATAATAATAGTTATTATCTTTACTTTTTAACTTTAATCATTTTTTTAACATCACAGATTGGGATAAGCTTAGTGTCAACCGGTATCGAGCCAGTACTGGTATCGAAAATACCGGTACGGTCTTGTTCGGCATCGGTACATGAAGGTAAAAACCGACACTAATACAGAAAACACCAAAAGTTGGTGTAATTTTAATATTATAATAATATATAGTTTTTTAATACTTTTATTATTTTAACATTATAATAATAGTTATTTTCTTTACTTTTTAACTTTAATCATTTTTTTAACATCACAGGTTGGGATAAACTTGGTGTCAACCGGTATCGAGCCAGTACTGGTATCGAAAATACCGGTACGGCCCTATTCGTCATCGGTACATGAAGGTAAAAACCGACACTAATACAGAAAACACCAAAAGTTGGTGCCGAATTGATATTGGAAATCTTTTGGTTCGAGAAATTCAGTGCTGCTACCGGTACCATTTGCTCATCCTTGATCACGGGTACCGAACAACAACGGTATCGTACAACATTTTTTTGTTGATTTTCTTCAACTTTTAATTTTTTTCATTTTTTTAGTTTCAGGGGTAGGGATGAGCTCGGTGCCAACCGATACAGAATCGGTACTGATACCAACAATACCGGTTACGGTACCGATATATGAAGGTAAAAAACGTTAGTGAACCGGCACAAGGAACGGGAAAAGTCGGTACCGAATTTGTACTTAAGATCTTTCGGTTCGGCAAATTTGGTACCGGTACCCAGAACCATTTGCTCGTCTCAGACCACGGATTTCATATGAACAACATTGTTACCATGCAACTTTTTTGGTTGATTTTCTTTCGGTTATCTTTTAGTGTTTTTTTTTTCTACATTTTCTTTTTTATTCTTGTCAGCAGTTCCATTCGCAACATGCTCGTAGTGATTTCAAAACACATGTAAACACAGACTAAATAACAAAAGAAATTCACCGCAACGCGACAAACTTCTTTAAACCTAGTTTACTTAAGGGTGGAGGGTATCGTTCAATCACTTAGGGTGTTTGAGTTATTCTCTAGCCAATAATATCATGCCATGTCAAATCCCATTCCACTCCCCATTTTGTACTCAATCACTGGCAATGGTTCAAACACCTAGAGAGTGGTAAAAAATTTAAAAAAAATTGTGATTGGTTGAAAGGGGTTGGGACCCACCATTAAATCCCCCTCTCTCCTCCTTCCCTCCTTGTAACAACCCTCGGTAAAACCGACACTCTCGATTTATTTTACGACACCCTATTATAATTTAGAATGTTCCAATATGTCTTATATTACACCCCGTATGTGAAAACCGAGCCCAAAATATGTTATAGTATATAAAATAAATTAAAAACAATAAAAAGTAAGTTGAGGCGGGCCGCGTAGGATCCCACCACAACTTCACGCGGGCCGTGTGAAGGTGTAGACCGGACTTCACTGATTTCTTTAGTTAAAGCGTGCCGCGTAAGAGTTCATAATTAGTCGACGCGGGCCGCGAGAGGTCATGAAACGCGGATACATCCTGAGCCGACACGTGTCGACATCGTGGCGAGTCTACAAGCTGACCCAGCTAAGCTATAGTGTTGACCAGGGTTGACGCGAGCCGCGTAACCCTGGCCTGTGTTTTACGCGGGCCGCGACAGGACTAGAATCAGGAACTATAAATAGCAGGCATCAGTTTTCGTTTTCCGTCGCTCACATTTCAATTCTAAATCTCAAATTTTGTAGTAGAGGCGTTATAGTCGGGTATTATACCCCTAATTAGCGAGGTTCTGCTCCGTTGTAAGTATTATAACCCCAGTTTTATAATAGTTACGCTGCCCGATTGATTTAGGGTTCCGTAATAACTGTCGTGGTTCTACCCGACGTAGTTGTTGGAATGCCGTCTCAGGGAGGGTATCATTAATATTTTCAACGGGTTATGATACTAATCAATGTACATTTGTATAAATTATAGATTATATCCAGGAAACCCTTACGCGAAGTCTAAGATAGCAATGTGAGTTTATCCTCTTTTTGATAATCTTTTTGTAATGTTTTACAAAACCTTAAATGTTTTACAATGCGATTAAGTGGTGATTGAGTCTTTGTAGTTCTTCAATTACTGCCGGTATGTTGGGGTTTTGTATACAAAATGTACTACACTGTGAGTAGTAAGTCGAGTATGACAGTACGTTACCATTGGACAATGAGTTAGCCAATGTGTAATATGACCCACAAGTCAGAGGATTGACAGTACTAAATGGAGTAATTGTGTAGACATAAACAATGTGATCGCTCTCAATACTGTTTTAATTGATAAAATGATTCTTGATTAAACTGGGATTCACTCACCAGTATTTCCCGCTGACAAGCGTTTTTAAAACATGTTTTAGGTAACAAAATGTGACAGCCAATTAATAGAAAGCCAGCTGGAGAGCACTGAAGGCTTGGGGAAAATGTGGCTATAAAAGTTACCTAATAAACGATGTTTTAAATTCAATAAAATAGGGTTTATCCCTATAATGTATTGTAATAAGAAACTTGGGTTTTACCCATGTGTTTATTAATATCAAATGAGGTGGTTTTACTCTGATAAATATTTCCTAACTACGGTCCTAATGAAAAAAATTCCGCTGCCAAATATGATAACTTGCGATACCACCAAACTGGCTCGCGTCCGCCCGTTCCCGGGAATCAGGGATCGGGGGTTGCGACAGAAGGTGGTATCAGAGCCTAGCCACTGGTTCAAGCCAAAGAAGTGTTCTGCTGACACTTAAATTCTAAATTTTGTATTAGGAAATAAATTACGGAAATACGTGCATAACTGTAATTATTTGTTATGTGTTATTTGACTATTTGTTAGTTTACAGTATGAGTGATCAAGGATCCTCAGACATGAATCACCAGTTAGCTGATTCACCTAGGAGTGAAGGTACCTCTTCACAGCCTGCCCTCTCGGGTATGTTGCTGATCAGGAAGAAGGGATATTTGCCTTTAAAGCTCAGTCTGAAGAACCATTCCCCCATAAGAAACGAGGATGGTTCAGTAAAGAAGCTTTTGCTCGTAGGAAAAGAATGCGAAAATTGCAACAGCAAAGAGTGTTAGCGGCTGCTAAGCGAGAATCAGATGCCCATACACAGGATATGCTTAATAGAAGCCTAGCCAATTTCCATATCCTAGCTACAACTGCTGCTGACCCAAGTCTGGAACAACTAGTAGCCCCACAACCCTTACCTATGATTCCCACTTACCCAATGGAGGTAGAAAACCCAGAAAACCAAGTGGAGATGCATGACTTTAACCCAGAGGAAATCCCTAGGGTACCTGCGCCGAACCCACTAGACCCAAATTACGACCTCTGGTGGGACGATAATCGGGATTTTGTGCAACGTTACCCTATTCAGGAAGATCCACCCATACAGAACATAGGAGCTTACCCAGGTATGGACCCTTTTGATCCCTATTACCACGACGAATATATTAGGGAAATTTTAGAGGATCCTTACCATCTCCGAACTCATACCCCTCCATATTAGGAACTCGCACCATAGATTCCAGACCCAGTCTTAGAACCTGCACCCCCAATGAGTGTAGAAAACGTCCAAGAGCTTAGGACTTTCGGGGAGGAAATTTTAGAAAGCAGTGAGAGAATGCGTCAGGTGGGAGAACGTCTCGTATGGAAATACGATGAACGTAATATGGATTTTTGGATGAATCCATATCAGTGAATGTGAGAATAAAGGAAACGGTAGTAGTAGTAGTAGTGGTAGTGGTAGTGGTAGTGGTAGTGGTAGTGGTAGTGGTAGTGGTAGTGGTAGTGGTAGTCGTAAGTAGTAGTAAGCAGCAGCAGCAGGAGTAGCAGTAGTAGGAGTAGCAAAAAAAAAAAAAAAAAAACAAGCTTTACAAGGAGCTCTAGGAACTCTGAATAGTTGTTTAAACAACGAATTACATTTACGTACTATCAGTGCCAATATTGGCATATTGGCGGCGATGAAACAAATAACGGACTAGCCCCTCTACTTTAGTTTAGGGTTTAGGGTTTAGGGAGCAGCAGCAGCAGCAGGAGCAGCAGCAGCAGCAGTAGCAATAGCAGTAAGTAGTAGTAAGCAGTAGTAAGCAGTAGGCAGCAGCAGTCAGCAGCAGCAGCAGCAGGAGCAGCAGTAGCAGTAGCAGTAGTATAATAAAAATAAAAATAAAATAAAATATGTGTGTATCGATGCCTATTACTAGTAGTGTAACTTTATTTCTGTCGGTATTATAATTTTATTTCAGTACTAGTGTGTAGTTGACGCATAGTATATTGAAATAGAGTACAAGTAGCAATGATCTACGTTTTTTGCTAGATTGCGTGTCATGTGATCAGCTATATTACTTACTATCTTGTGATATTAATTACTGGTAAATGTTTAAAATTCAGATGGCCGACGAGGGAAATCAAGATAATCTGAATAACGATAACCAGAGTAACATTAACGTGATTAATGAGAATCCAAGTATCCATAACAACGAAAACCAAATGGATAATAGTGCCGTTCAACACATTGTGGCACAAGGAATTATAGATGCAATGCCTTTTATTATTCAAACGGTTCAAGAAGCGAATAATAAAAGTAAACATAGCAGTAAGCGACCAAGTAAACCAGAACACAGTGTAAACAATGGCCCTGTACTTCAAATGCCCATTCCCAAAAGAAGAAGAACTGTGCCTAACGGTTGTTCTTACAAAGAATTCTGGTCTTGTAAACCAATAGAATTCTCGGGCAATGAAGAACCTATTGCAGCTCTACGCTGGATAGAAAAGACTGAGGCTGTTCTGAAAATAAGTAAATGTGCGGAAGAAGACAAAATTATGTTTGCTTCCAATCTATTCAAGAATTCAGCCTTAGAATGGTGGAACACTATCCTTCAGTCTAGAGGAAGTGATAGGGTTTATAGTATGGATTGGGAGGAATTTAGGAATATGGTAGAAAGGAAATTATGCCTACCCAATGAAAAAGAACAGATAGCAAACAAATTCCTAAACCTCAGAATGACTGGTGTGGATAGTAAGGGGTACACTAAGTTATTCTTCGAATATGCTAGAATAGTGCCAACTCTTGCTTCACCAGAACCAGTGTTAATCTCCCGTTATATCTGGGGATTAATCGGAGAGCTTAGACATGTAGTCAAGGCAGCTAGACCTCAAACTATAGAAGAAGCTGTAGAACTAGCAAATACCTTGACTAATGAATTAGTCCATACTAGAGAAGAAGACCAGAGGAGGAACCTAACCCAAAGACTTACTCAAGAATTCCGTTCAGGGAATTACAATCGTAGGAATACAGGTTCTACCTCTGCACCATACTGCAAGGTCAGCAAGAAAAAGCATTCGGGAAAATGCTCCACTCTCTGCAATTATTGCAAGATGCCAGGACACAAGGAAGAAAACTGCAGGAAGAAATCCAGTAATGGATATTGTTACAACTGTGGAGAAAAAGGTCATATCAGGCCAAACTGTCCGAAATTGGCCCCAGCTGCAAACAACAAGAATACCAAAAATGCTAGAGCATTTGTTCTGACTGCAGATGAAGTCAAGATGATTCCAGATGTCATAGCTGGTACGTTTTTAGTTAATGATGTCTTTGCTAAAGTATTATTTGACTTTGGTGCAAACCAAAGTTTTATTAATACAGCATTTTGCAAAATTCTAAATCAGTTATTAACAAGTGGCCTAGTGGTGGAGTGACTTGGGTTCTCCAATGGAGACCCAAGTTCAATTCCCATTAGTGCCACTTTGGTGGCCACCGACACCCGCTTTAAAGCCGGACCGAGGACACTCGAGGTCTCGGGTTCGAAACATGTTTCTTACCCCTCTTTGATGGCTATGGGTATTTGCCGCCAGGGATCCTTGTCGGGTGGTGAACTGGGAAGGGAGATCCCTTCCGCGGTCAGGGGTACCGTGCAATTACCCTTTTTTTTTTTAAACTACCACAAGAATGTCTAGTAGAGACAGCTAATGGAGAAACTGTTAGGATTTCTGAAATCTTGCAGGGAGCAAGCATAGAAATTTTAAATCAGAAATTCAAGGCAAACCTTTACCCAATGAATCTGTCAGGATTTGATGTTGTTTTAGGAATGGATTGGTTAATAGCCAATAAAGCCAGTATTTTATGTGATCAAAAGTCAATACAAGTAAAATTACCAAAAGGTAAAACGATCACAATTAAAGGAAATAAGCCATCTAGATCCACAAAATTCATCTCTGTGATGAAAACTGCAAGTTCTATAAGAAAAAGGTTCTATAGTGTATTTGATTTCTATAATCACTAACACTAAAGGAAAAGAACTAAAGGACATTCCAGTAGTGTCTCAGTTTTCAGATGTCTTTCCAGAAGAATTACCAGGACTACCGCCAGACAGAGAAGTTGAATTCAGAATTCACCTGCTATCAGGAACAGCACCAATTGCCAAAGCACCTTACCGTTTGGCACCCGCTGAAATGGAGGAATTAAAGAAACAATTAGATGAATTGTTAGAGAAAGGATTCATACAGCCAAGTTCGTCGCCTAGGGGAGCGCCGATACTCTTTGTTAAAAAGAAGGACGGATCAATGCGCATGTGCATTGACTACCGTGAATTAAACAAAATTACGATTAAGAATCGATACCCATTACCGAGAATCGATGATCTGTTTGATCAACTGCAAGGAGCTTGATTTTTCTCTAAAATCGATTTAAGGTCAGGATATCATCAATTAAAGGTACAGGAAGAGGATATTCCTAAAACAGCATTTAGAACAAGGTATGGTCATTATGAATTTACTGTCATGCCATTTGGTTTAACCAATGCCCCAGCCGCATTTATGGACATGATGAACCGAATATGTAAGCCATATTTGGATAAATTCATAATTGTATTCATAGATGACATTATAATTTACTCTAAGAGTAAAGAGGATCATGCAAGACTTTTGCACGCACTTTTAAGTTTATTAAGAAAAGAAAAACTTTATGCTAAGTTTTCTAAGTGCGAGTTTTGGTTAGAACAAGTACAATTTCTTGGACATTTAGTAAACCATGAAGGAATTCATGTAGATCCAACAAAGATCGAGGCGATTACTAAATGGAAAACTCCTGAATCACCAACCGAGATTAGAAGTTTCTTAGGATTGGCCGGTTATTATAGAAGATTTATTAAGGATTTTTTCTAGAATAGCCATTCCTTTAACTAAGTTAACTTGTAAATCCATTAAGTTTGAATGGGGACCAAAACAAGAAGAAGCTTTTAGAATCCTTAAGCAAAAATTAACCCATACACCTATACTAGCGTTACCAGAAGGAACTGAAGACTTTGTAGTCTATTGTGACGCTTCCAAATTAGGTTATGGATGTGTATTGATGCAACGTCAAAAGGTTATAGCTTACGCATCTAGACAACTTAAGAATCATGAAGAGAATTATTCAACCCATGATCTAGAATTAGGAGTTGTAATTTTTGCCCTTAAGATTTGGAGACATTATCTTTATGGTAGTAAGTTTACCATATTCACTGATCATAAGAGTTTAAGATATGTTTTCCAACAAAAGGAATTAAATATGAGGCAAAGACGTTGGATGGAATTGCTTAGTGATTATGATTGTGATATCCAGTATCATGAAGGAAAAGCAAATGTAGTGGCAGATGCTTTAAGTCGAAAGTATCATGAAAAGCCAAAAAGGGTACGTTCTCTTAAATTAAATCTAAAGGTAGATTTAAACGATCAAATAATAGAAGCACAAGAATCAGTAATCAAGGAAGATACTGAAAAGCTAAAAGGTATGCTAAAAGAATTAGAACAAGGAACAGATGGAATTTGGAGATTCCATGAAAAGAGAATGTGGATACCTAAATTAGGAAATCTACGTCATCGTATATTAGAAGAAGCCCATAAATCTAAATATACAATGCATCCAGGAAATGATAAAATGTACCAGGATTTAAGGAAAAATTTATGGTGGATAGGAATGAAAAAGGACATAGCAGCTTATGTTTCTAAGTGTTTAACTTGCTTACAAGTTAAAGCTGAACACCAGAAACCCTCAGGTTTGTTACAGCAACTAGAAATGCCAGTGTGGAAATGGGAATTAATAACAATGGATTTTGTTACTAAATTACCCAAAACAAAGAAAGGTAATGATACAATCTGGGTGATTGTAGATAGACTAACCAAATCAGCTCATTTCCTACCAATGAAGGAAACTTTCAATATGGAACAATTAGCTAGATTGTATGTAAATGAAATTGTTTCTTTACATGGCATTCCTTTATCAATTGTTTCTGATAGAGATAGTCGATTTACCTCTCATTTTTGGTCAAGTTTCCAAAAGGCAATGGGAACCAAGTTAAAACTAAGCACAGCTTATCACCCTCAAACGGACGGACAAAGCGAAAGGACAATCCAGACGATGGAGGACATGCTTAGAGCTTGTGTAATTGATTTTGGAGGTAATTGGGATGAACACTTACCTGTGATAGGATTTTCTTATAATAATAGTTATCACACAAGTATCAATGCTGCATCATTCGAAGCACTTTATGGACGAAAGTGCCGCACCCCAGTCTGTTGGGCAGAAATTGGGGAACAGCAACTATCTGGACCTGAGATAGTACAAGAAACAACTGACAAGATTATTCAAGTCAAGGAACGACTAAAGACAGCACGTGATCGACAGAAGAGCTATGCTGATAACAGACGCAAGCCATTGGAATTTCAAGTAGGAGACAAAGTATTGTTGAAAGTTTCTCCTTGGAAAGGAGTAGTAAGATTCATCAAACGGGGAAAGCTAAGTCCCAGGTATATTGGACCTTTTAAGATTATTAGAAGAATAGGACCTGTAGCCTATCAACTACAACTACCAGAGGAAATGGCAGGGATACATGATGTATTTCATGTATCAAATCTCAAAAAGTGTTTAGCTGATGAATCACTGATAGTACCTCTTAAGGATATAGAGGTAAATGAACAACTCAAGTTTGTAGAAAGACCTCTACAAATTGAAGACAGGAAAGTCAAGAATCTCAAGCACAAAAGACTAGTTCTAGTCAAAGTGAAGTGAAACTCCAAAGGAGGACCTGAATACACATGGGAGCTCGAATCTGAAATGAAAAGGAAATATCCATACTTATTCCAGTAGATCTCGAGGACGAGCTCTAAAATAAGGTGGGGAGGATGTAACAACCCTCGGTAAAACCGACACTCTAGATTTATTTTACGACACCCTATTATAATTTAGAATGTTCCAATATGTCTTATATTACACCCCGTATGTGAAAACCGAGCCCAAAATATGTTATAGTATATAAAATAAATTAAAAACAATAAAAAGTAAGTTGAGGCGGGCCGCATAGGATCCCACCCCAAATTCACGCGGGCCGTGTGAAGGTGTAGACCGGACTTCACTGATTTCTTTAGTTAAAGCGGGCCGCGTAAGAGTTCATAATTAGTCGACGCGGGCCGCGAGAGGTCATGAAACGCGGATACATCCTGAGCCGACATGTGTCGACATCGTGGCGAGTCTGCAAGCTGACCCAGCTAAGCTATAGTGTTGACCAGGGTTGACGCGGGCCGCGTAACCCTGGCCTGTGTTTTACGCGGGCCGCGACAGGACTAGAATCAGGAACTATAAATAGCAGGCATCAGTTTTCGTTTTCCGTCGCTCACATTTCAATTCTAAATCTCAAATTCTGTAGTAGAGGCATTATAGTCGGGTATTATACCCCTAATTAGCGAGGTTCTGCTACATTGTAAGTATTATAACCCCAGTTTTATAATAGTTACGTTGCCTGATTGATTTAGGGTTCCGTAACAACTGTCGTGGTTCTGCCCGACGTAGTTGTTGGAATGCCGTCTCGGGGAGGGTATCATTAATATTTTCAAAGGGTTATGATACTAATCAATGTACATTTGTATAAATTATAGATTATATCCAGAAAACCCTTACGCGAAGTCTAAGATAGCAATGTGAGTTTATCCTCTTTTTGATAATCTTTTTGTAATGTTTTACAAAACCTTAAATGTTTAACAATGCGATTAAGCGGTGATTGAGTCTTTGTAGTTCTTCAATTACTGCCGGTATGTTGGGGTTTTGTATACAAAATGTACTACACTGTGAGTAGTAAGTCGAGTATGACAGTACGTTACCATTGGACAATGAGTTAGCCAATGTGTAATATGACCCACAAGTCAGAGGATTGACAGTACTAAATGGAGTAATTGTGTAGACATAAACAATGTGATCGCTCTCAATACTGTTTTAATTGATAAAATGATTCTTGATTAAACTGGGATTCACTCACCAGTATTTCCCGCTGACAAACGTTTTTAAAACATGTTTCAGGTAACAAAATGTGACAGTCAATTAATAGAAAGCCAGCTGGAGAGCACTGAAGACTTGGGGAAAATGTGGCTATAAAAGTTACCTAATAAACGATGTTTTAAATTCAATAAAATAGGGTTTATCCCTATAGTGTATTGTAATAAGAAACTTGGGTTTTACCCATGTGTTTATTAATATCAAATGAGGTGGTTTTACTCTGATAAATATTTCCTAACTACGGTCCTGATGAAAAAAATTCCGCTGCCAAATATGATAACTTGCGATACCACCAAACTGGCTCGCGTCCGCCCGTTCTCGGGAATCAGGGATCGGGGGTTGCGACACTCCTCTTCCCCGCAGCGGTGAGTATACACCGAATTACCCATTCCCCGCTCACCGAAATTTTGCCGACGACCGATCACCGCTCGGTGAAATCAAGTCCCCGAAGGGTTCACCAAAGCCATACCGTGTACCCTAAATGTGTGGTGTTTAGGTTGAAATGTCGTGTCAAACACATCCAGTTTAGAACAACACTACACGTTTTGCAAGTTGCATTTTGCTTCTATTTTCCGACATACATATAATTATTTATTTATCCAAAAGGTACGTTACATAATCCATCGAAGTGCAGGCAAACAACCTCCAAGAAACTAATTTACAATCAACCCAATGTAAACTTGACCTAACCTATAAAACTCACACACAGTAACATAAATAAAAAGAGACATAACATCATACATACGGGGTTATGGTGTAATGGTACTTGGTGTATCGAGTGTGATGGTACTCAGTGTGTCCTGGGTCTTCGTTGAAGGCGTATATTCAAATCCCTTAGAGTGGTCATCGGACGATTGTCTCAACCAAATTTCTTCCATCTTGCTCACCACAACCTGCATTATTGGTCGTTGTTCTGGCACTTTCGATACACAATCCTTTGCTATTTCCAAAAACTCCTTCATTATCTCCTTGACATTATTAGGAACCATCCTTAACTCCACATCAAATATCTCATCCTTCGGTTCCTCGAGCGCAACTGACTCGAGCAACATAGAAAAGTGGACCCCTTCGCTACCCAATGAGGCTTGCTTTGGAGTTTTGCCTGTTAAAAGCTCCAATAACAAAACTCCAAAGCTATACACGTCAGATTTCAATGTAAATTCTTGGGTATCGTTAACTTCTGGGGCCCAGTAACCCGTAACATGATGGTCCTGGGAGCTTGAAGCATCAAAAAGCGTGTTGAGACCATAGTCAGACACGGACGCTTCAATGTTGGTTTCTTGTCGGATGAGGACGGTTGATGAATTGATGTTTCCGTGAACAACTGATTTTTCGCCTTCTCCGCCTGTTTTGTCTTCATGTAAGTATGCCAGTCCCCTAGCGGCACTCATTGCAATTCTCATCCGTTGGTCCCAATCGAGTTGTATTTGTCTCGAAGCTTTACTTCCTGTAAAACAATCGCTTACGCCTTTTTGATCAATGGATACTATCATTTACAAGCTAAAACTACATGGTAGGATTAGTAATAATATAATAACTTTTAGTTATTCAAAATTTGCCGCTCGTTCATTTGTTTTAGAATGTGAACATATGATGAAAGTGGGTAACATAGAAAAACAGAAATATAATAAAGACCACACATGTCAAAAGATTGAGCCAACCAACGACGACCAACAGAAACAAACAAAAAAAAAAAAAAAAACGTTTTGAGCATTATTATACGTAAGGTGGCAAAATTGGTGGATTGGGTAGGTTTGGGTTATGGGTTACGATGGGTATGATTTAAGATTGGTTTATTAAGAAAAAAGTTAGAATAGGTTTTGGTCAACATTAAAATAAAAAAATTAATAAAATTAAAAAAAAATCAAGACTTAAAAAAATAAAAAATTTAAAAAAATTCAAAATATCAAAAAAAAATTAAATAAAATCAAATAGTTTAAAAAAATAAAATTAAAAAGTAAAAAATTTTAAAAATCAAAAAACTTTAAAAATTCAAAAAATTAAAAAATGAAAAAAATTTAAAAAAAAATTAAAAAAAATCAAAAACAAATTGGAAAATTAAAAAAATTGAAAATCTGGCCTTGAAATTATTGTTGTTGACTTTTGATATAAGATTTAGTTAACTATATATTTATTTTATAAATTAAACTTTTAGTTTTAAATCCACAAATAATATTCAATATCATCAAATAAAGAATAAGTAATTAATCTTTTCCATTTCAAAATACTAAGTATCAGTCCTACAACAAAGTAATCACAAACATAGATTATTGTCAACCATTAATCAATGGCAATAGTTAAAATCCACATGAAAATTTTATACGTTATGTGATCAAACTAATTATTTAAAGAAGGAAAGAGATATGAGGTTCGAGAGTAATCAGTGTTAAAGATATATGTTAAAATGTATTTTTTTTTTAGATTTTTGTTTGATTTTTTAATCTTTTTGTTTAATTTTTATTTTTTTATTTAACTTTTTTTATATTTAAATATTTTAAAATTTATTTAAATTTTTCATTTTTTAATTTTTTTGTTTTTTATTTCTTTATTTTTTTTATTTTTTTAGTTTTTAATTATTTTGTTTTTTAATTTTTTTTTTTTGCTTTTTTTATTTTTGAAATATTTTATTTTTGATTTTTTAAGTTTTTTTTTAATTTTTTATTTTATTTATTTTTATTTTTATGCACGAAGTGTGAAGTATGTTGCTCTGTTTAATGCTCTTTTAGGGTTACTTAAATATGTTTGGATAAAGCTTAAAACCCATCCTGACCCATGACTAATTTTATATGAAATTTTAAAATCTAGGGTAAATTACACTTTTTGTCTTTTATGTTTGTATCCGATTGCAATGGATAATCTTTAACTTCAATAATTACAGTCACAGTCCTTTTTCTAGAAAAACCATTACACCCTAAGTCTTTTAGCATTAACCAGGTTAAAATTTTCAGTTATGTTTGACATGTGCCTTGCACATGAGGGTATTTATGTATTTCTACCCCAATTTATTTAAATTATAAAAAAATTAAAACAATAATATATGTTTCCAGCTTACTCTCTCTCTCTCTCTCTCTTTCTCTCTCTACTCTATCTACTCTCTCCCTCTCTCTAAAAGCTTGAACCAGTCACCTAAATTCCTATATCAAAACCATATAATGAACATTCAAGTAAGCACTTACCAAATTCCTAGATGAAAACGTAATTTCCTGGAAGCTAGCTCTAAACCCCCAAATTACTAATTCAAAACCCAAAACCCAGATTCACCACTGGATACTGGTTGCCAGCGATTCAAGGTCGAAATCATTTCTAGGAAAGATTTGATTTTCACAACCAATAACCGTGAATTCATTTCTGGGTGTTAAAAAGATTTGACTTTGTTTGTGGGTTTTAAATGGTGTGTGATTTAATCGATTTAAACGGCATAAGCGAAGATTCCGACGAGGTTTCGACGACGTTGTCTGGTTCTGCTCCGGCGGAATTGTTGCCGGCGGTGGTGTGTTGTTTGGAGTTATGGCGTGCCTGTGCTGGATCTTCAATGTGGTTACCAGAAAAAGTAAACGGCGTCATTTACTGTCCTCAGGGCCACCTGGAACAGCTGCAACCCGCCGGTGATTGGGTCAGCTCCGGCGAGGTTAGTGTTCCCCCTCATGTGTTCTGTCGTGTTGTTGATGTGAAGGTTCATGTAAGTTTGATTGTTGTTTGTTGATGTTTTTTTCTTTTTTTGATTTTATGTTTAATTTGGTGATTTGTTTTTTGATATTTTATGGAATTAGGCTGAGTTGGGAGTGATGGTGGGTGTTTGGGATTCATTATTCTTTCAACTTTTTGACTTATTAACTTATTGAATAGTGAAAAGGGACTTTTTGAGTGTTTGGGATTTCTTTTGATGTGAGTGTAGAAGTCAATAAGTCAGGAAATCCTGACTTATTAACTTCTTGAATAGTGAAATATAAATAATAAGTTGTTTTGAGAAGAAATCCCAAACATGCCCCATGATGTTCATGCTAAAGTAACATTGATTCCAGATCTGATGATGTTCACACTTTTATTTATTAAACATTTAAATAAAAACATGAATTGACTAAAATACCCTTAAGTAAATAAACTTAACTGAAAATTTTAATCTGGTTAGTGCTAAAGGACGTAACAGATTTTGCAAATAAAGGATTGTGACTGTAATTATTGAAGTTAAAGGCTATCCGTTGCAATCCGGTACAAACATAAAGAACGAAAAGTGCGTTTACCCTATAATCTATCTTGATACGTCCTTACTTATTTCCTAACTTGTTTCATTTCTAAGATTATCTAAAATTACTCAAATGAATTTTTATTGCCAGACCTAGTCGTTACCGTGGTGGGTGTGATGGACTTCACGGCCATGAAGAGCATTTTTATTTAAAAGAAAAGAAAAGGAAAGGAATGAAGTTAGGTACGGATGAAGGAAATCTACGAGATAAAAAAAAAAGATATACGGGTATGGACGAAGGAAATTAAGGGTGAAAGGAGTGGTTAGACATTTGGAATAGGTAAACTTTCAAATCACCCAATCAAACTGTGCCAGGTCATTTTAGCTATTTTGTTTACCTATTGCTCAAAAACGTTGGCGGTGGTTTACCTAATAGGGTTTAGGTAAACTATTTAAAAAAAATGTGATTGGTTGAGAAGGAATGAACCCCACCACATACCCACCTCTCTCCCCCTTCCCTCCCTCTCACCGAATCGGTGAGCATTCACCAAAACAAACCCTCAATTCGGTAAAGGATCTCAGTAAACAAAGCTAGCATTGGAGTTGGGATCGGTACCGCATGAGTTTACCGACCCACTCCGTATACCCTAAGCTTTTTTTATAAAGGAAATGGTGGAAGTTTGCGGGAAACCTGAAGCGTAGAAGATGATACATTTCAAAATTTACACAATCAGCCGCAAAAATTTTAAATAATTATTTCCTTCAATTTTTCAAGTTAACATAATTTGTCTCTCTAATTAACATCTTTTTTTTTTTTTTACATTTTTACACTTTTTTTTTTCAAAAAAATTATAAAATGACAACATTTCTACGTCTACATTTTTTGTTTTTTTACCTTTTTTACATTTAAAAAATTGTAAAATTATAACATATCTAACTTTATAACATTTTTTCTTAAAAAAAATGTTTTATACTTTCTTTTATTTATTTAGTTTTTATATTTAATTTTATGTATTTAAAGAATTTTTTTATAATTTTTTTATTTTATATCTTTTTTTAAGTTTAGTGTTGGAATGTGATGGTGTGATAGGTGTTGGAAGTGTTTTAGTGATGGTGTGACGTAATTTTATGGATTGAGGTGTTAGATTGTGGTCGAGTATGATGGTGCGGTGAGTGCCCCTTCCCTCCTGATTTTTTATCAAGCTTTTCTACAAGGTTGTCGCTAGGTATTCAGGAAGAAAAAAAAAGATCTTTGTCATGTACACTGCACAAAATTAAAATGCGGTGACAAATAAGAACTTTTTTGTAAGACGAACTTACACACTACAAATCTAATCCTGAATATATACTATTTTTTGAACACACGTCTTGGAAATAGATATAATGCAACATACATGTGTATACTAAGACGAAACCAAATGCAATGCATTTGTGACATGGACGATGAATTGGAGGTAGGGCTGGCATATCGTGTATACCCATACACGATAAGACACGACACGATAAGACACGATACACGAAATCCCATACACGAACACGACACGATAGACACGAAAATTACCTGTTAATACCTGTTAACATGACTGTTCGACTGTTATACACGAAAATTTCCTGTTAATACCTGTTAACACGAACAAAAACACGAACACGACATGCTATCTGAGAGTTACAGAGGGAGTTTAGGGTTTTAATCTTTTTTTAATTGAAAGAGGAATGAAAATAGAAAGGAATTAAGGAACCCACACGCACATAACTGATGAGTTTTATTTAATTTAATTTCTTATCGTGTACTAACATGTATTAACAGGTAACAGGTATTTAACCTGTTTATACACGAAAATTAACAGGTAATCTCGTGTCTACCTGTTTGGTACACGATACCTGTTAAGGCCATACACGATACCTGTTAACTTCGTGTAGGTTCGTGTCGTGTATTCGTGTAAAATTGCCAGCCCTAATTGGAGGAGAGAGTAACGAGAGGAAAAAAATGTGTGTGCATTCCTGGAAAGAGAATAAAGTTTTTGAGATCATCCACAACAAGGAATCTTAAAAACACTTAAAAACTTTCCAACTCAGATGGCAAATCACAAAAACATCATTCTATAAAAACACCAAAAACCTACGTACCCAATAACAAAATCTAAAAACACCCAAAATCATTACCAACTCATAACCATTTTTTATAGATATATATGTTGATATAGAGAGAGAAAGAGATAAAAGGTTTATTATTATAATATCATTGGATCCCACCACTTAAGCATTCTTTCTAGTTTTTGAGGAAATACAAGTTGCAAAAATGAAAAGAAAAAATACCCTTGACAATAAGGAAAAATGATGAGGTAAAAAACTAGTAAAAACACCCCTAATAACATGTTTTGAGGTGCTCAGTAGTGAAGTTTTAAATAAAGAAAGAGAAAAGAAAATGAATACTGATATATGTGATGAAATTTCACCCTTCACAATAAGGAAAAATGATGAGATAAAATACTAATAAAAACACCCCCTAATAACATGTTATTGGAGGTGCTCAGAGTAGTGAAGTTTTAAATAAAGAAAGAGAAAAGAAAGTGAATATGTGATAAAAAAAAATTTGTAAAAATTTTGATGTTACATTATAAAGTTGATTAAATAAGATACCAGTAGGCAATAATAATAAGATCGAGTAATTACCATGAAGACGAGCAGATAAGCTACCAGCAGGCATGTAATCATAAACCAGCCATTTCTCATCACTCGAATAATTATAATAAGCTCTCAACGGAACCACATATCTGTTCTTTATCGTCCCCAAAACATCCATTTTTGCATTGAACTCCTCTTCCGTCACGACAACATCTTTCAATATTTTTAGAACCGCCGTCTTATTCTCTCCCACGAACACCTGTCACAATAGAATTAGAGAGTATGCAAATTAATAAATCTAAAAAATACATGTTTATACAAAACAGTCGTCATAATAGTATTAAAGAGTATGCAAGTTAATAAATCTAAAAAAATATGTTTGTACAACAGTCTGTCATAATAGTATTAGAGAGTATGTGAGTTAATAAATTAAAAAAAAAAACATGTTTATGCAACAACCGTCGAAGTAAAATTAAAAGGTGTGTGAGTTAGCTGTTAAAAAAAAAAAAAACCTGTTTACACGACATTCCTACACTCCCTCCCGCAAATTTGACTAGCTTCTTCGACAAATCCTCAACAGTCGTCTTCAACAAATCCTCCAAATCAAAAGCATCATCCCAAAATTTGACTAGCTTCTTATTCTCGGATGTTAGTCTGATATACTGATAGATGTTCTTCCCTACAGAGCCAAGGAAAATCAGTAACATCATCGTTGATCCGCTGAAAATACCGAAAATTGCACGTCCTTTCGGGGTAGACGTATGGTCTCCTTCTCCATCAGGCGGAGGTGGTGAAGATGAATTGCTACACGAAGGCAGAGGAGAACCACAAAGGTTAGAATTGTTGGAGAATGCATCTGCCGGAAACTTAGAAAGCGAAGGTGGAATTTGACCAACTAGTTTATTATACGAAACATCAAAAGTGGTAAGGTAGGAGAGAGTGGAGAAAGATGAAGGGATGTTGCCGGAAAAGTTGTTGTGATCTAAGTAAAGTGTGGTAAGGAAGTTGAGTTTGGAGAAATCAGAAGGGATCTCGCCGGTGAGTGTGTTATGATCGAGGGATAGCACACGGAGGCTGGTTAAATTTCCGATTGTGTCGGATGGTATTTCTCCGGTAAGCTTCTTTTGAGGTAAGCGGAGGTAGAGGACGGTGGTGCCGCTGGGGCTGCAAGTAACGCCTTCCCAAGAGCAAGCGGGTTCGGACTCGTTCCAGTTTAATGAACCAGAGTGAGGAACCGTATTGAAGAACTTGAGGAGCGCTTGCTTCTCCTCAAGGTTCAGATCGGGTTTCTCGATTACGTATGCGCCTGCGCAATGCGGAGCGCAAGCGGGTTGGGAATTGGTCAGCTGGTCGTAGACGGGGTGGCTGCTGCCGCCGCCGAGGCTGGCTCCGGTGTGGAGAATAAGAACTAAAAACACAAAAACAAATAATGACGACATGGGATATAGGGGGGGGGGGGGGGGGGGGGGATGTGAATCGGAGGGAGGATTGGAGTGTTTTTATAAGGGGAGAATGTTACATAAGGCTATGGAATATGAGGTAATGGTTGGGTCATTATTTATCATATAGGTCCAACATTCATGCACTACACCATCTAGTCATTAAATCATGGTGGTTTGTGTGGATTAAACCATAACAACCACGACCCTTCTATTTGAAGATTTTAAGACAAAAATTAATTAAAAAAAAGAAATAGATTAGTGGTTTGGGTCATGACCACACCCATAGGGTAGTGGTTTTGGATGGTGGATTTAAGATGGATGACATGATGCCTATATGGAGGGTCATGACCACACTCTATAGCCTAATAATCTTACGAGTGAATAAATAACCAACATTTATCAAAATTATAAAGATAAATTAAGTTAACACTCTATTTAGGGAGTGTTTTTACTAGCCTGATAAAAAAATAAAAATAAAAAACCATAGTTATCAAAAGCCACATGTTGGGTATGGTTTCTCTTGAAAAAATGAGAAGTAGAAAGTGACAATACACCAAAACATAAAATTTTTTAACAAGTTTTAGTTGCTTACAACCCAACCCAACCCAACCCAACCCAACCCAAACAAGAGATTGTCACCCCTTAGAGCCTGGCCGACCATTGGTATCCTTTCACCTCAACTTTACAACCTATAATATAGTAAAGTTAGTTACTTATCGCAATCATAAGGGGATACGGAGTGGTGCGGCAAAGGGGTTTGCCGCACGGGAATACCTCCGCCTACCCCCCCTTTGCCGCTCGGTGTGAATGTCGATCGGGGACTGGTTGCCGATGCGGGGAGGGAGGGTATGAGAGAGAGAGGGTAGTTTGGGGTGGGGTCCATGTCATCTCAACCAATCACACATTTTTCCTTTTTTTTTAAATAGTTTACCAATTCATGAAGTGTCTAACCATTGCCAACACTTTTGAGCGTAGTTTACCACTTTGACATGACACACTCTCACTGGTTGATTTTGAAGTTTACCACTTTCAAGTGTCTAACCACTCTCTATACCCTAACACTCTGTTCCCGAGTTTCATTTAACATGGGGAAAGGAGGGAAAAAAGAGGGAAAATAGATGAAAATATAAAAAAAAATCATGTTCCTGAGTTTTATTTAACAGTGGGAAGGGAGGGAAAAGAGAATAAAATATGACTATATCCTCCCAAATTAGAGAGATTAGGAGAGAAAATTTTCCTTCCCCTCTCCCTGTTAAATGAGACTCGGGAACATAGTGTAAGGCCCTTCAGAAAATAAAAGGTGAAATGTGTTAATACCATTGGCAACCGCTGCTTGATACCATGGATCATGTTTCAAGACTTCACTTGATGGGGCGTCTTTGTCAACAATGATATTGCATTCCTCTGGAAGGGCTCCATTATGAAACAAGTATCGCCACTTCTCGCGAGCATATCTGGAACCCTGGCAACGACGTTCCAATCATCCTCCAAGTGTAGCTCGTAGCCAATACCTACTTAAGAATTGTTAATTGTTAGTGGGATAATATGGATATTTATATCTTCTTTAAAAAATAAAAATCATAATCTCTGTTCCTTCACAACTCAAACCATCATTGTTATGTTACAAGCATCACGCGGAAATTCTAATTTCATGTTTAGTGGTTTATTTTTCTTATTTCATGTTTAGTGGTTAGTTAACTAAGACTGTTAGTGGATTAGTGGAGAATTATTTTCTTATGTAAGGCTATATAAAGCCAACTACTTGTTCTATTTTAATTAGGAATGAAATGAAATATAAACTAATTCTTGGTTTTCTCTCTAATTATCTCTTCAAGTTCCTATCTATTTTTTTAGGACCATTTGATAAACAGTTCAGTTCGTATCACATATCAAATTAACATGTAATTTTGTAAAAAGGAAAATAAATGATCAAGTTCATCTTTCATATCCAAATAGGGTGTGGCTATTTGCACCTCCACTTTTACTGCTTATACCTCCATTTCCAAAAATATCAGTTTTATAATTTTATAAATTCCACCCTTGTATTTTCTAATTTTTGAAAATAAATCCTTAGGTTAATATTATTTTTTTACGAAAACTGTTAATATTCGGTGAAATAATATTATCTTTTGTTCGCTGATTATACACAACTACAGCACACCGTTTTGAATTCAAAGTTCAAAATTCTAGACTCTTCTTCAATTATTTCAGTAATTGGAACTTTTAAATCTTATCCTATAACAAATCGTTTTGATTTTTTTTTTAAATTCGGCCGGTTATTGATTTCAAATGGTGAGCATTCAGTTTTTTAATTATCAAAAGTTAAACAGCTATGGACTTTTAATGCTGAAACAACAGGTTGAACGAATAATGCTGAAATACGCAAATGATACATCGAACAGATCCGAATCAGTCCAAAATGTATGAAATTTCAACCGAAAATCATCGAAACAAATAAAGTTTAACCGAAACAAATTACAACTGAAGTTTAACCAACATATTGTACAGTTCGGTCTGGATTAGGATTTTTTAGCTCCTTATACCGGTTTATACGAGAACCGTACATAACTTCCCAATCTGCTGCAGCGTCACTTCGGTTGCTACTCCAAAGACTGTTCGGTAGAGGCATCGGATAGTCTCCTTCTAATCTAACATGGATGAAATGGTTTCCATGAACATGAACAAGCGACACCACTGGATGAGGGATACAAATTTGGTTTGGATCAGTCAATAGCGGGAAGAAAGTTTGATTGCCGGCGATGCTTAAAAGGTGAACAATAACACCAAATCTTTGAGCAATGAGGAGTCCAGTGTGGGGCATATCCATCCAATGATCAGCGCTTGCAAATCCCTTTCCTTGAAAATCTATGTTGCGACGTAGACGGTTATCCCTTTCATCACGTATCACATTTAACTTCCAAGAATCGTTCTCTTTTGTATACGCCCCGACCAATTCAAATGGACAATCAATTTTTTTGGTGCCAGTTGCTTTACTTGTACCTTTAACGGGCCTATACGCTCCACCACGTTCACACATTAGTATGACTTTACAATAGCCACTTGGCTTTTTTTGTGATCTTTTAATGACGATAACATAACCAACAGCACGTGCGGTGTTTTGAACCCATTTAATCATCTCTTCACGAGACTTGAATGCCTAATAATAAAAAATATTAGAGTTGGACATATGACTACAAACATTATGTGAATAAAAATACAAGCTTATAATCTTTAAATAAAACGTATACCTGATTCGTAGAAAATGCAGACATCTTTTTATATACCTCTTGATGTCGAAGTAATATGGATAAAAAAAGTAATATACCTGTTGAATTAAAATCGTACATCATAAACTCTTGATGTCAAAGTAATATGGATAAACAAAAATAGTTGTTTTTGTATATCACTTTTATCCAGGTATTATTATAATAATAAAAGTGAAATCATCTTTGCAGGTGGGTGTTTTATATAGGTTTGCAGGTATAAATTATTATTATTTTCGTGATATGCATCATCTTTGTTCTATAAGGCTAGTGGGTATGGTTGGCGGACCATCCTTGAGGATGATCCGCCACGTAGGCGCCACGTCATCATCCTCCCAAAAATGGTCCATCCTCCAAAACTAGAGGGCATGGTAAGTTGGTCCTAGTCATCATCCTCCACCACTTTTATGTTTTTTTTTTTTTTAATCTTCAACTTTTTTTAACATTTAACAAATAAAGTAACAAAATATTTTCATTAATATTAAAAAACATTACATAAACTTAAAAAAAAACATAAACTTAAAAAAAAATAAACTTAAAAAAAAAACTTAAAAATATCCTAATATATTAAAAGAAGCAACTAGAATAAACTTAACAAGAATAATAATATACATCATCGTACATCATAAACAACAAGCATAATAATAAAAGTGATATACATCATCGTACATCACGCATTGATTTAGTACATCAACATCAAGAACAAATATGATGAAATTTTTGAAAAGATGATGAAGACTTTTAGTTAGAATACATACCAAGAACAACTATGATGAAAATCAAAGTTGAAAAAAATTGTTTCTTCAAGCTCTCTCTTAATCTCAATGCAAGTTTTTTTTTTCTTCCATAGAAATTGTACGTATAAACTTATATATTCAAACTATGGCAACTAGATAAACCCCTAGAAAAAATAGGGATATTTCCTAATACAAATTTTTAAAAATTAGAAAATACAAGGGTTGATTGTATTTATTTACAAACTTCAGGGGGGGAGTGCAACCAGTAAAATTTAAAAAACTGGGAGTGCATTTAGCAACACCCATCCAAATATCTTAATGTGTTTTAAACCCCAACCAAATGGGAAGTTACAAGTAGTTGTATATGTAGATCTTGGATTCTCAACACAATAGTGCTTCCCTTTCGCTTGGGCATTTCTACCTATGTATGTATACAAGCTGGAAAGACTGCAGCAATTGAAATTGTTTTAAAACCCAGCCAAACGAGAAGTTACCATTAGTTGCTGTGGAGGAATAAATCGGGCTGGTCAATCCGGGTTGGGTATTAATCGCCAAATAAATGGCAATAAATAAATATGGAGGAGATTTCCATATCCACGTAAGACATAATCTCTAAAGAAATAGTAAAGTTGCCTAACCGACTTCCCGATTTAAGGGGAAACTCTAAATTCACCCATAACTATAAATAGATATGTCGTCATGAAGGTAAGGCATTCTATTCTCTCATATTACATTCTTTTCTACTCCCCAAAACGAATTCTTATTCTCACGCCGGAGGGTGGTTACAGGAATAACCTCATTCCTGTAATGAGTCCTAACCGTATTCGGTTTTGCAGATCGGAGATCGGGTCACTCTTTATCGGATCGACCAGTTAAGGGACGTGTTTCAGGTGACGTACTTACATTGGCGCCATCCGTGGGACCTGCAATACTAAAAAGAATATGTTACCACGATGAGTGTTCCGAACACGAGTGCTGCAATTTCCAGCGTCGTTCTGACTTCCACCATGGAGGGAAGTGTAACTACCGCAAACATCACAACCGCAATTTCAACTCTAGCAATCACCAGATCTTTGGCACTTGAATTCGATGCCGAGTTGCCACCGGGATATGAAGGAAGACGCGCGGGCACCACATCTCCCGCAAGTTTGGCCGTAACAACAACAACTGTGCCGACTGCCTCGACACGAGGGACGCCGCTGAGCACCAATTCATTGGTGTTTACGCCGGCTTCAGGATCAAGAAATTATTAGTACCAACCAGTCTTACCCGTTTATACGACTGCAGGAGGAACAACGGCACCATACTTCTCGCTGGGAGACAACTTTAAGTTCCCTCCACTATACTCGGCAACGCTCATTGCAGCGATGTCCACTCCGCCTCACCAGCCGGTGATAATGCCAAGGGTTGTATTAAACACCTCGATCACTCCTGGAAACCAAGCTTACATCCCACCTTACTATTACATGCCGCCGTATTGATACACGCCCCCTCAGATGTATGGAACCCTATATGAGGGGAACCAGATGGCTCAGTGGGGTTTTCAGTACCCACAACCTTCGTTCTGGCATGGGGGATACAGCCCGTACGCCATGCCCAGCCAAAACACGACAACACCTGCACCTGGCGGGGGTCCGGCTAATAGGGGGCAGCAGCCGAATTACGGTCAAGGGGACCACATTCATTAACTCAGACGGTGACCCCTCTGGTTACTCAGGGAGCACCTATAGTAATACCCGTAGATCAAGAAGAGGAAGACGAACTGACTTGACCTTACAACCCAGCTTAAGTCACATTCAAATCGAAGTTTTCCAGACGCATAACGGAAGCTCCAATAAAAGAAAAGCCAAAGATGCCAGCCACTGTGGGAAAGTACGACGGAACTAGTGATCCTGATGATCATATTAACTTGTTTAGAAGCGTAGGGGAGGTCGCCTTATGGCCAATGCCCTTGTGGTGCAAGATATTTGTACAAACTCTAGTGGGATCAGCTCGTGCGTGGTGGGACAGCCTCCCGGTCGGAGGAATTGATAGCTTCGAAGAGTTGGTCACAAAGTTTTCGCAACAGTTCAGTCAACAGCAAAGGCACACCAAGGACAGAAACGAGGTTCTACATATGCGCCGACAAAATAATGAAACGGTGAAGAACTTCCTGACAAGATTCAACAAGGAAAGCATTGCTATCCCTGGCCTAACCCAGGATTTGGCGTGCGGCGCTTTCTTACAAGGCGTAAACGATGATGAACTCCTTAGAAAGCTACACGATAGAAATGGAGTTCCAGATACCATAGAAGAGATCATGAAGATCACTAAAATTTATGTGCGCCAGGAGAAATCCATAATAGCAAGTCATGCAGCGAATAAGAAAAAATAATCATATCGCGCATCGGACGAATCCGACCGCCGTGGAGGCAAGATCAAAAGTCAAAGCGAAAGGTTCTCTAAGGGAAGCCACACCGAGT
The DNA here is from genome assembly GCA_030545235.1 of Helianthus tuberosus. Lineage (NCBI taxonomy): Eukaryota > Viridiplantae > Streptophyta > Magnoliopsida > Asterales > Asteraceae > Helianthus > Helianthus tuberosus. The sequence goes on along the minus strand of CM060409.1, from coordinate 5,991,097 downwards.
CTTAGGGTAGATATGACAGGCCTTGAGGTACAAGGTTAAAAAGTGATTATTCCTCAAGCGGAATGAAATCTGATTTTCCCGCGCTGAGCAAAACGCCCTCGGAGATCCTTGAATCCGAGAACCTTCAGCTTAACCCACCTAAGCCCTTTAAGGATTCTGCCAGGAAAGATTCTTCCAAGTATTGCGAATACCACAAGGGACGGGGGCATGATACCAATGATTGTTATCAGCTAAAGAAACAAATCGAATATTGTGTCAAGTCAGGAAAGCTGGCACACCTAGTAAAGGATATCAAGCAAGGTCCTCTGGTAATAAAGGATGAAGATGGAAAGACAAACAAGAAACATCGCGAATTGAACATGGTTTACGTTGAGGATACAAGGGGAATGAAGAGAGGTTTTGAAATCATGGAACCATGGATGACTGTTTTCATCCACGCTAGTCCTCGACAGCGGGATACTCACATCAGCATGGATTCCCTCATAATCACTACGACGGTAGGAGATTATAATATGAGAAGAATCTTGGTAGACACGGGAAGTTCGGAAGACATAATCTACAAGCATTGTTACAACTGCATGCAGAGAGAGGATCGGGCACTCCTCAGACCTATCCACGCTCCTATTAGAGGCTTTACGGCGGAAAAGGTTGACCTGATAGGGCAAATCACATTCCCGGTCACGTTTGGAGAAGAACCATGCGAAAGAACATTGGTTATACACTTCTTGGTAGTTAGGGTCGAGTCCCATTACAATGTCATCATTGGACGCTACACTTTGGGTAAGCTTGACGCAATAGTGTCAATGGCATGAGGTTTCATGAAGTTTCTGACCCCTGGAGGGGTGGCAACAGTGCGTCGTGACCACGTCAGCGAGGTGATGAACGCAAAGAAATATCGACACGGGCCAACAGGTGTGGTAGTGTCACGGCCCCAACCCCGGTTTGACCCGGTCAGGAGCCGCGGGACAGGAACCCGTGGTATCTATGATGCGACAGCGGAAGATTTTACAGAATCTTTTAAAAACTCGAAAATGCCCAATTATTTTATTCCATAATTTGGGAAAAACCCCGTAATTTACAATAGAGGAATTTAACTAGGAAATTCCCTGATTTATTAAAACATGTTTATTCATTTTAACTGAGCCACCTCTTCAAGCTTGTTAGTGCGATCAAGTTAATACCCGGTATCGGAGCAGCGCCTCGCTAATTTTGAAAGTGAATTCGACTTTAGAGCAGTGTCAATTCGTTTTTATGAAATGATTTCGACACCAGTGAGTTGCTCGTAACCTGTCCTATTTATAGCTGAAATTTGGTTCTCACGCGGCCCGCGTGAACCTTCACTTGACCTTTACACGGCCCGCGAGGAGGTCTAGTTCGTAGATTAGGGCTAGCGTGTCACACCTAGGTCTGCCACGTGGCCGGTGTGCTGTGCCGGATAAGTTATGAGCTGTCGCGGCCCGCGTGAGGTTATGCTTAACCCTTACGCGGCCCGCCCGAAGACCAATTTTCTTGATTTCTTGGTTTTTCATGTACAGTAAGGGTTCAGGGGTCCGGGTGTTTACTTACGGGCCGGTTTAGGACATTTTTGAGAGTCCTTACATCCTCCCCACCTTATTTAAAATCTCGTCCTCTAGATTTAATGAAATAAGTGAAGATACTTTCGCTTCATTTCCGATTCCAGCTCCCAAGTGTATTCGGGTCCTCTTTTCGAATCCCACTTGACTTTGACAAGTACTAACCGTTTATGTTTGAGAAACTTAACCTTTCTGCCTTCTATCTGAAGAGGTTTCTCAATAAATTTTAACCTTTCGTTTACCTCTACATCTTGAAGAGATACTACCAAAGATTCATCAGATAGACATTTCTTGAGATTGGATACATGGAATACATCATGTACCCCTGCCAGCTCCTCTGGTAGTTGTAAACGATAAGCAACTGGTCCTATACGTTGGATCACTGGGAATTGTCCTACGTATCTTGGACTTAGCTTTCCTTTCTTACCGAACCGAACTACTCCTTTCCAAGGAGAGACCTTTAATAGTACCTTGTCTCTGACTTGAAACTCGAGTGGCTTGCGTCGATTATTGGCATAACTTTTCTGACGATCTTTAGCCGTCTTCAGTCTTTCCTTGATTTAAGTGATCTTTTCGGTAGTTTCTTGCACAATCTCGGGACCTGATAATTGATTTTCTCCTATTTCTGCCCAACAAACTGGAGTTCTGAACTTACGTCCGTACAGTGCTTCGAATGGGGCAGCTTCGATGCTTGAATGATAACTATTGTTATAGGAGAATTCAATTAAAGGTAAGTGGTTGTCCCAGTTTCCACCAAAATCTATCACACATACCCTAAGCATGTCCTCCAGGGTTTGGATCGTTCTTTCACTTTGTCCATCTGTTTGAGGATGGTATGCAGTGCTTAGGTTTAGTCGGGTTCCCATTGCTTCCTGGAAACTTTTCCAGAAATGGGAAGTAAAACGACTATCCCTATCCGGTACAATGGAGAGTGGGACTCCATGTAGGGATACTACTTCATCTACATACAGCTTTGCCAACCTTTCCATGCTAAAGGTTTCTTTCATAGGTAGAAAATGAGCTGATTTGGTTAATCGATCCACAATTACCCAAATCGCATCATTACCTTTTCTGGTTTTGGGTAACTTGGTAACAAAATCCATTGTTATGAGTTCCCATTTCCATACAGGCATTTCTAGTTGTTGTAATAGACCTGAGGGTTTCTGGTGTTCTGCCTTAACTTGTGAACAAGTAAGACACTTAGAAACATATATGGCTATGTCCTTTTTCATTCCTATCCACCAGAAATTATTTCTTAAATCTTGGTACATTTTATTGTTACCAGGATGCATGGTATACCTAGATTTATGGGCTTCCTCTAGAATCTTATTTCTTAACTCTCCCTGCTTAGGTACCCAAATCCTTCTTTTGTGGAATCTCCAAATTCCATCACTTCCTTGCTCTAATTCCTTTATCCGTCCTTTCATTCCTTCAGCATCATCCTTGATTGCTGTTTCCTGAACATTCTTTAATTGTTCCATTAAGTCTAATTGTAAACTTAATCTAAGCACACGAACTCGTCGTTGTTTTTCATGATACTTACGACTTAAGGCATCTGCAACTACATTTGCCTTTCCTTCGTGATATTGAATATCACATTCATAGTCGCTTAGGATTTCCATCCATCTCCTTTGCCTCATGTTCAATTCTTTTTGCCCAAATATGTATCTTAAGCTTTTATGATCTGTATAGACAGTAAATTTACTTCCGTACAGATAATGTCTCCATATCTTAAGGGCAAAAATTATGGCTCCAAATTCTAAGTCGTGTGTTGTATAGTTTTCCTCGTGCTTTTTCAATTGTCTTGAGGCATACGCAATTACCTTTTTGCGTTGCATTAGCACACATCCTAATCCTAGCTTTGAAGCATCGCAGTATACTTCAAAATCTTCTGTTCCTTCTGGTAATGCTAGAATAGGAGCATTTGTTAGCTTTTGCTTCAAAATCCTAAAGGCTTCCTCTTGCCTAGGTCCCCATTCAAACTTAACTGCTTTACAGGTTAGGTTAGCTTAGTTAATGGTACAGCTATCTTGGAAAAATCCTTGATAAACCGTCTATAGTATCCGGCTAACCCTATAAAACTTCTAATTTCCATAGCTGACTGTGGGACCTTCCATTTGGTGATTGCTTCTATTTTAGCAGGATCTACGTGAATGCCTTCGTGATTCACCATGTGTCCTAAGAATTATACCTCTTGTAGCCAAAATTCACACTTTGAGAATTTGGCATAAAGCTTCTCCTTTCTTAACAAGGTTAAGAGTACATGCAGGTGCTCACAATGTTCCTTCTGACTTTTGGAATAAATAAGTATATCGTCGATGAAAACAATTATAAATTTATCCAAATACGGTTTACAGATTCTATTCATCATGTCCATAAATGCTGCAGGTGCATTTGTTAATCCAAAGGGCATGACTGTAAACTCGTAATGACCATACCTAGTTCTGAAAGCAGTTTTAGGTATGTCTTCTTCTTGTACCTTCAATTGATGATATCCGGAGCGTAAATCTATCTTAGAAAAGTATCTAGCTCCTTGAAGTTGATCAAAAAGATCATCAATCCTAGGTAATGGGTATCGATTCTTAATTGTAACCTTATTCAATTCCCTATAGTCGATACACATTCGCATCGAACCATCTTTCTTTTTCACAAACAACACTGGGGCTCCCCAAGGGGATGAACTAGGTTGTATGAATCCTTTACTTAATAATTCATCTAACTGCTTTTTCAATTCTAGCATTTCAGTAGGTGCTAACCGATAAGGTGCCTTGGCTATCGGTGTAGTTCCAGGAAGTAGATGAATTCTAAATTCTACCTCCCTATCAGGTGGTAATCCAGGTAGTTCCTCTGGGAATACATCGGGATATTCCGATACTACTGGAATTTTCTTAAGTCCCTTACTCTTAGTGTTAATGATTATTGAAATCATATACACCATTTCTTGTTTTCTTGAATAGCTGGCCAACTTCATTATTGAAATGAATTTTAGTGGCTTACGTGGTTTATCTCCTGTAATCACCACTAATTCTCCTGTGGGTGTATGAATTTCTATAGAATTCTTATCACAAAGAATTCTGGCATGGTTGGCTACTAACCAATCCATTCCTAACACAACATCGAATCCAGCTAAATTCATAGGTAATAGGTTTGCAGAAAATTTATGACCTAAAAGTTCTATCTTTCCTTCCCGCAAAACCTTATCTATGTTAACAGAATTTCCGTCTGCCGTTTCAACTGTAAAAATCTGCCTAAGTTGGGTTACGGGTAAATTAAGAGCTTGGCAGAATGAAGTATTTATAAAACTTTGGTTTGCACCAGAGTCAAATAATACTTTTGCATAAACGTCGTGAACTAAGAACGTACCAGCTATCACATCCGGGATTAGCTCTGCTTCCGAGTAGTTAGTTGGAAGGCTCTTGCGGTTCTTTTTGGTAGTTCCTTCTGCAGGTTTGGCTTTGTTATCAGCTGGTTTAACCAATTTTGGGCAGTCTGCCCTAATATGTCCAGCTTCTCCACAGTTGTAGCAGACTGTGAATTTCTTCTTCCTGCAATCTTCCTCTTGGTGTCCCAGAATCTTGCAAAAATTGCAATATCCTTTGCATCTTCCAAAATGCTTCCTTTTGCAAGAATTGCAAAATGGAACAGTGGAAGATTGACCAGTTCCTCTTTTCTTAAAATTGTTACGGTTACCCATTCGGAATCCTTTGGTAAGCTTTTGGGCTACTTCTTTCTTTCTATTTTCTTCTCGCGTCCGCACCAGTTCGTCAGTCAGAGTATTGGCTAAATCCACCGCATCAACAATTGTGCGGGGTTTCGCGGCTTTGACGATATTACGGATCTCGCCAATCAATCCCCAAATGTAGCGAGAAATAAGTACTGATTCTGGCGAAGCCAGGGTTGGTACTACTCTAGCATACTCGAAAAATGTCGAAGTATACCCTCGACTACATCTATAATTCGGTGATTTAGGAACTTATTCGTCATTTGTTCCTTTTCATACTCGGGACATAATTTTCTTTCTACAAGATTCTTAAATTCTTCCCAGTTCATAGCATACGCCACAGTTCTTCCTTTAGCTTGTAACACTGTGTTCCACCATTCTAACGCCCCTTCTTTAAAAAGATGCGACGCGTACATGACCTTGTCTTCCTCGGCACATTTACTTATAGCAATTACTGCCTCGGTTTTCTCTAACCAACGCAGTGCTGCAGTCGCCCCTTCGTTACCTGCAAACTCAGCTGGTTTACAAGCAAGAAACTCCTTGTAAGTGCAACCAGGCGTTGCAGCTTTCATCCTTTTGAGAATTGGGGCTTGCAGTATATTATTGTTATTGTTATTATTGTTGTTGCCGCCTCCGTTTACACTATTACTGAAGTTGTCCTCATAAGTACGTTTGCTAGGAATAATTTGAGGTTCAATTGGATTTCGAGCAGCAGCCAGTATTGCTGGAATAGCATTGGCTATTCCTTGAGCAACGATATCCTCGATATCTTGCCTATTCAGCAATTGCTCTTCCTGATTTTGCTCAGATTGATTTACTTCATTAACAGGTTCATTACCAGCGTTTGCCATCTGGTAATTAATTTATATAAGTGATTAGCATAGAATAATTAATAATTAAACATAATCAAAACAATCGCACATAATCACATTAACACGTATAGCCAAAAGTTGTCGATTTCTCGACTTCCATTTTTATATATTATATTATGCATCCGTACACGCTGTTATTTTACAAAAGTTTTATTTTTAGGTTATTCTACATACTTATATTTTTATTACTATTATTATTATACAAACACAACTTCACAACCACACTTTTCTCTCGTCAGCTGGCATATTAAAAGAGATGTTCCCTCTCATCGTATTTCCAGGAGATTTGTTCTCCTATCTCCCGGATCTTATTCCCTGCATCCATCAACTCCTCGCCAAAATGGCGAAGTTCAGCTAAGTTTTCATTACTCATTGGTGGGTTTGGTGCAGGTTCTGGGTCGAACTGAGGGAAAAAGGTATAAGGATTATTTAGGAGGTTTTGGAACTGCCAGTCGTTGGTCCACCATTCGTCCATTTCTCCTTGAGGTTGGGTGTGAATTAAAGGTTCTGGGATGGCTGGTTCCATGTTTACTGGAAGTTGGGTTTCAGCAGGATAAGGAAAAAGGTTTGTGTTGATAGGCCTAAGGATATCACAGCTTGCCAGTATGTGATCCAGTTCCTCTTGTAATGGCAATTCCTCAGCTTGTCTAGAACTTTCCCCAATTTCCATCCCTACATACCTCAAATCTTTCTCAATCTCAATCCCTTTTCATTTGTCCGTAGGATTCTCTATCTTGGGAATTCTCCTAGTTGCTGGTTTCCTTCTGCGTACACGCCTCCAGCCCACAAATCTTCTTCTTTTCTTAGGTTTTGCTTTCTCTAAAGGTGGAGCTTGAAATTCCATAGGTTCTTCCACATCGGCCAAGTAACCAGTAAAGTCTCTGGAAACTTCTATTTTTACAGGATAGAGATTGAGATTCTCTAGGGCTTCAGATAATTCATTCATGTTGTTTAGCATTTATGAAGAAACACACAAAAATTTAGGTTAAAAGTTTGTAAATTAAATTTTCACAGAATCACAAAATGGAATCAGAAATTTAATATTAATTACAACTATTTAATAAACCATTTTATTAAAACAAATATTTATTTGTAGTACAACTAAACTTTAAAATATACTAGGGGTTATTTATTTTAAAGTTCTCGCTTATAGATAATATGGGTGCTAATACTGAGTCGGGGTGTTGGTAGTCTAAAGATTAACATTTACTGCTACAGTGGCTAACATATAAAGATTTGCCCATTTTTCATCTAATTTATCTTCCCATGGTGGGTTGTTGCCTAGTTCCTGGGTTTCACGTGACTTCTTCATTTTCTCTTGACTTTTTCTAATAATCCAGCTTCCTTTATTAGGGATAAGTGGGTTCTCATATTGTGCCTTACGAACAAATATTCCCTCCTCAGTATCTGCTGAGTATCTTGAGGAATTTGATTGGGATGAAGTTCCCTTTTCTTTCGGTGAACTATCTAATTTATGATAGATATCCGAAATTCTTTGCTTACCCATACTGTAAATTAACAGATAGTCATGATAGAATCACATAATCACAGATTAGTAATCAGGAAAATTAAGTAATTTTAAATACTTAATAGGCTTAAATCAGTGGCTCTTTCAGTGCTCTAATACCACCTTTTCCTGTCACGGCCCCAGCCCCGGTTTGACCCGGTCAGGAGCCGCGGGACAGGAACCCGTGGTATCTATGATGCGACAGCGGGAGATTTTACAGGATCTTTTAAAAACTCGAAAATGCCCAATTATTTTATTCCATAATTTGGGAAAAACCACGTAATTTACAATAGAGGAATTTAACTAGGAAATTCCCTGATTTATTAAAACATGTTTATTCATTTTAACTGAGCCACCTCTTCAAGCTTGTTAGTGCTCCGTAGCACGTTTTCCTTGATTTACAGCAGGTCACCTGAAACATGTTTTTAAAAATATTTTATCAGCGGGGAAATGCTGGCGAGTCATTCAAGTATGTAAAACGACACATTTAGTTATCAATTACAGCATAAGAGCGATTACAATGGCTTCTATCTTATTTTTATCTGGCGCCTTGTCACCTGGTGACGATGGTCATATCACTATTGGGTCTTTCCCCAAGTAGTGACAGTTATCACTGTTAGGATTTATTAGCCTAACCCGTGAGAAATTAGTAATGTGCACAATACCCCACTTAGCCAGTGATTCAAGATAACCACGACTTACTCCCTGTAATCATAACATTTGAAAATGGAGTATTGTAAAATACTTTTGATAAAAAGAGAATGACTCACATTGTAAGTTTATACGGGCAGAGTTTAAGCCTACTGATTAGCCTTTGTAACCTAAATTAATAACATGCACACGAACTAGGTCAGTAACTAATACAGCATTTACGATAACTCACAAGATTAAAACCCTCACAACGAATGACAAAGTGTGATACTTAAACACCCATCAAATTTACGACAAATAACAAAGCATAACCCTAGTGTGGGCAGCACTTAAACATCCATCGGATAGTTTCAATCGATTGGACATTGAATCGTAGTAGCGATCGAGTTAATACCCGGTATCGGAGCAGCGCCTCGCTAATTTTGAAAGTGAATTCGACTTTAGAGCAGTGTGAATTCGTTTTTATGAAATGATTTCGACACCAGTGAGTTGCTCGTAACCTGTCCTATTTATAGCTGAAATTTGGTTCTCACGCGGCCCGCGTAAACCTTCACTTGACCTTTACGCAGCCCACGAGGAGGTCTATTTCGTAGATTAGGGCTAGCGTGTCACACCTAGGTCTGCCACGTGGCTGCCACGTGGCCGGTGTGCTGTGCCGGATAAGTTATAAGCTGTCGCGGCCCGCGTGAGGTTATGCTTAACCCTTACGCGGCCCGCCTGAAGACCAATTTTCTTGATTTCTTGGTTTTTCATGTACAGTAAGGGTTCAGGGGTCCGGGTGTTTACTTACGGGTCGGTTTAGGACATTTTTGAGAGTCCTTACAGGTAGGGCCGGAAAGATGGGTTCTAAGTACCGAGCACCCGGATCAGATGGTCACTATCGGTGACACCCTTTCCCCGGAAATAAAAGAAAGCCTCAGGGTACTACTCCTTAACAATATGGACGTTTTTGCCTTCGAGCATGGGGATATGACCGGCATACCGCGGGACAGGGCCGAACACCGGTTGGCTACTTTGCTGGGAATCAAACCAATAGCTCAACGACGACGTAGCATGGCTCCAGATAGGCGGGAAGCGATAGTAAAGGAGGTGCAAAAGTTGACTGAAGCGGGAATCCTCAGGGAGACAAATTATCACACTTGGGTTGCTAACCCGGTTATGGTAAAGAAAACGGATGGCACATGGAGAATGTGTGTCGATTACAAAGACTTGAACAAAGCATGCCCCAAGGATGCATACCCGCTGCCTGAACTTTAAGGTCGATTCCTTGGTTCCTTTCCGCTTTAAGTGTGTGCTCGACACTACAAAGGATACCATCAGATTCAGATGGCAAAAGAAGACGAGGAAAAGACAGCTTTCTTCACTGATATCGACATATTTTTCTACACGAAAATGCCTTTCGGATTAAGGAACGCTAGAGTGACTTACCAAAGGCTGATGGATAAGGCGTTTGCAAATCAAATCGGGCGCAATTTAGAAGTGTATGTTGACGATCTCATGATCAAAAGCGTGGAAGAAAAAATAATGCTACAAGACATTGAAGAAACTTTCCGAGCGCTTAGGGAGTATAACATCAAGCTGAACACTAAGAAGTGCTCCTTTGGGGTTGAAGAATGCAAGTTCCTTGGAGTCATCGTTACACGTGATGGCTTCAAGGTGAACCCTGAGAAAGTCATGGCCATCACCAATATGCCTTCACCGCGTACCTTGAAAGAAGCCCAGACCCTGAATGGTTAGATGGTAGCTATCAACAGGTTCTTAGCCAAACACGCCGAAAGATCACTGCCCTTCATAAAAACATTGAAGGATTCTTTGAATAAGAGCAACTTTCGGTGGACAGCAGAGGCGGAGGAGGCATTGAAAATGTACTTCGCAGCTGGGCACCATGCAGTCAGCGCCTTCTTGATGGTAGAACGTAGCGGGGTGCAAACGCCGATCTATTACGTTAGCAGGGTCCTAGCGGACCCAGAAAATTGGTACCCAACGCTGGAAAAATTGGTACTAGCTCTGGTCCACGCCTCTCGGCGACTTCGGAGATACTTCCAAGGACACAAAATTCAAGTTCTGACTAATTACTCGTTGCAGCAAGTCTTGAATAAACCAGAAATTTCAGGACGACTTGCAAAATGGGCAATTGAATAGGGGGCACTAGACATTGAGTACCGCAAAAGGACAGCGGTTAAGGGGCAGGTGGTGGCAGACTTTATAGCTGAAATCCCAGGGGGAGAACAGATCCCGGAAACAAATTCTGAAAAACCAGAAACGAGCACAGCTAATGAAACTTGGAAGTTGTATACTGATGGCTCCCCTAACGGTAAGGGGGCCGGAGCAGGTCTGATGCTTGTAAGCCCGGAAGGAGTCAATTTGATGTACACACTGAAGTTCGAATTCGAATGCTCCAACAATGAATCTGAATACGAAGCTGTTGGTGAAGTAATGTCTATCGCCTCCGTCAATCAGTCCGTAGCAGAAATAAGAAGAAAACAAGATATTATATTGTAATATTTAGGGAAAATGCAAGGTGGCAATTATGTAATTAATGAGAACTCTCATTAAACCCCTTGGCCTATAAATAGAACACTTAGGTGTTAGAATTAGGACTTTTGCACATTTGGAGACTTGGAGAGCTTTGGAACTAGAGAGAGAGTCTAGAGAGAGAAAGTGTAAAAGGTGATTCAAGTTACTTGTATTTTCACATCATTCAATGGAATCACGTTTATAGTACATTCTTGTGTTCGGTCCACGCACGCGCACGGATTCCGCACGTCGCACGTGTCAAACGCAATCGTTCGGGAGTCAAAACCGATCCTACAAGTGGTATCAGAGCAGGAGCTCGATTGCATGGATCAAACACACAAAATCGCACAAGAAATCATCAGATTCAGAGTCAAAATCACTTCAGATTTGTCAAATTTCTAACTCTACTCTTCTTCTTCACGTTTTTGACAGAATAATGCAAGATTAACAATGTTTTTATGGATAAAAATTGCTGAAATTTTAACATTTTGTGCGAAAATCATATATCTAAAAGCCTACAAAATTTCAGATCTTAATTCCAAATGGTTTGTGAGATATTGAGATTTTTTTGGTCCGAAAAACGTTTAAAATGTTAGCTGTTATTGTTGCTGTTCATGATGATGTTCACCGATCACCATCCGATCCAAAGTTAGTTCAAAACTTAATCTCATAAATCTCATTCGATCCAAATTTTAGTTCAATAGTTTGTCTCATCCGATCGAAGTGAAATTTTAGGCACAGTTGCAACTCTCGGAAGGCACTTCGTTCAAAGTGCCATTCGATCTAAAATCAATTAGTTCAATCTTTCATTCTTATAACTCATCCGATCGAGTCATAGTTGCATGAGTTTTAACAGTCCAGTCAAACATTTTGGCCCAATAGGAATAAAGTGGTGATGTGTGTTGTGATCAGGTCTATAGATTGCATGTGATATCAATAGAAGGCCCAATTAAATTCATTTGATTCATATATTGCATTTAATACATTGTCAGTATCACATGTGAAGTTTCATAGTTTCAAAGCTTTGTTCGGTTTGAAAAGAGCAGGTCCAATTAGAGTGTGTGATGATACAAAATTGTTAGCCAGTATTATAATGTTTAGAATCAAATTTGTGCGGCCCATTTGCATTTGTAACGAACTGACATCCGATCGAGTTGCCACTCGATCAAAAAAAAAAGCAATTTGTTTTAAGAAGTGATCCGATCGAGTTGCCACTCGATCCAAGAGTATTGGTCAAAGTCATTCGATCCATTTAATAGTTTGACTCTATCCGATCCTTTTAATTCGATAATATTCACGTGACTTTGTTTTCATTTAATAAAGTTTGATTGCTTGTGAAGAATAACGAAGTGTCGTTCGATCAAACGACAATCCGAGCGATATTAAACATTTGAAAAGTGATCTGATCGAACGACGTACAGTGATCGAATGGTCATTCGACCGAAAGATGATCCGATCGAAGGAAATTAACGTTTTGATGAAAGGTCGTCCGAACGAACGGCAATCCGTTCCAAGTCATCCGATCCATTGCCATCTGATCCAAAGTCATTCGTTTGACTTTTGTTGACCCCGTCCGATCGGATACACATCCGATCCAACTGATTGCTCATTTTAAACTAATTGTTTGTGTATTTGCAGGTGATTCGAGGTGATAAACGAGGCAAAAAATTCAAGAAATGATAAATTCAAGACGTGTTTCGAAGATGTTGGGAATTGGCGAAGAGTTTTATAACACGTTTTATAACGCGTTTACATTTGAAGAAACTCCAGTGACACCAAAGAATGCTACAACTGTAATATCTGAGAGTTTGAATCAGGATAACGTGTACGGAAATCATCTGAGACCACCTAAACTTATGAATATTGAAGATTATCATTGGTGGTGTACAAGATTTGAAAACTGGGTGCAAGCCTATGCATATGATAGCTGGATCATGTTGGCAATGGGATATGAAAAACCAAAAAATGAAAAACATGAATTAATCACACTTAAACAATTCACAGCTGATGATAAAAAGGAACATTCAAGTGAATTAAGAATGATAACTCTACTTCAACAATCTGTTAGAGAGGATATTTTTTCACTACTTCAGCATGGTGAAACGTCTAAATCAATTTGGGAAGCGTTAAAGTTGAAAGCTGAAGGTGGGAAAGATATCAAGAAGAACAAAATATCGTTATTAAAGAAGGAGTTTGACTTGTTTGGCTGCATGAAGAGTGAAATAGTTCGTCAAATGATAGAACGGTTTTGCCATCTAAAGATTGAAATGGAAAGATTTAGAATCCACAAAGACAGAGAAGAGATGGTGGATAAACTCGATGAGGCATTGCCACATGAGGAAGATTGGAAAACCTATGTGATTGTTTTGAAAAATGATGATAAATTCAATGAGATGACGTTAGAGAGTTTGATTGAGAAAATAGAGGGACATGATTTGTTGCTACAAAAACAAAACAAGATGTCTAGCTCTAGTTATCAACAGAATGTTAATCTGTACTATCGCAGAGGAATGCTACAAAACAACGAATCTCCAAATATCAGAACTGCGTTTAGTGCAGATAAGACTGGTGACTCGTCAAACAACAAATCTTCGAGCTATGATCCAGGATATCATTCTTCATCTACATCTGCATCGTCTAAATCTAATCCAAACCAGGATTGGAAAAATTCTCCACTTTTGAACAATGAGTTTGCTCAACAGCACATGAGTTTCTTAGCTTCTATTCTGGTATCTTACGAAGGTTTAATTGCAGGTAAGATCGGAAATCCAAACATGACGAAGGAGGATTACGATCAAGTCAATCCAGAAGAGATGGAACTCATGGACATTCGCTGGTGCATGGCAAGCGTCATCCGAAGAGCTCAAAGGTTCATGAAGATAACTGGAAAAAAGTGCTTGGAAGGCCCAGATATGAGGATAGGTTTCGATAAGAATAAAGTCACTTGCTTCAAGTGTAAACAAAAGGGGCACTTCAAGAGAGAATGCTCAAACAACAAAGCTGATGATAGCGTGAATCCTTTTTATGAGGATTACTACAAAAAGGCCATTTATCATCAGAACAATGAGCAACCAACAAGAAAGCAGATTGATGAAGGACCTTCTAAAGAAAAGAGACAAGCTGTATTGACGCTTGGTGATTATAGTGAATCCAGTATACAAAATGAAAAATCTGTTTGGGATAATTTCAATTGGGATGATTATTTCGATAAGAAGGAAGGAGTTAGAATTGTAATTCATGATGATGAAGGGTATGATTGGCGTCAACATGACAAAGAAGATGGAAAAGCCAAGGCAATGGTTGCTGAGATAAAACAAAGTCGAGAAGAAAGGCATGCTTGAATGAGGCTGGATGATGTGTATGATGCCTAGAAGGAAGCAACACAAGTAGGCAGGTGGAGCAAAGAAAAGGAATGCTTTGTCGATCCTCAAGGAAACCCAACAGTTGATCCTGAGAAGGATGATTTTAAAGCATTAGTTGCTGCAATACCTACTGTGAGTGTTTGGTGGAAAGGCCTTGGGGAGATTCCAATGTATAAAGAAAAGATTGAAGAAGGCATAAAGAAGGTGATATATGCCAGTTTGGAGAATAAGAAGAAAACAGTTGAGGAGATTGGGGATGAGAGTGAGAAGTTGGTGAATGAGGTGAAGAAAGAAGATGAGAAAGTTGAGGAAGCTCTTGCAAAGAAAAAACAGGTGCTTGAAGAAGATCAGACTAAACAAGAAAAAGAAGCCAAGGTGTCTAACACTGAGGTAACAACTCAAACTGATTCTTCTGATCAATCAATTGATAATAAAGCTGAAAAACAGTGCAATAAATGCATGGAAACGTGCAGTGCTTGTACTGAAAAGGATGAAAAGCTTAAAATCAGAGACATTGAATTCACTAAAATTGAAAAGATTTTCAAAGATAAATTTCACGAAATGATTGAAAATGAAAAGTTTTTAAAACAAGAAAATGAAAAGCTGAAACAAAGATGTGAATATCTTGAAAAAGAAAACAAAATATGGAAAGAAAAGTGTTCAGCTGTTTGCAACGAATGTGTTCCAAAAGATAAAACAATTCAAGAGTTGCAAAAAGAATATGATGGAATGAAATTGTCATATCATATTGTAAAAGAAGCCTATGAAACTTTGAAGAGTAGAGTCAAAAGTTTAGATGATAGATTGTCTGCATGTCAGAAAACAACAAAATTTCTTGAAGCCAGATATGAAGGAAAACAAATGGTTTTAAATCAATATATTGATGATGTTGCTAAACTTAAACAAGAACTGGCAGATAAAGAAAAGTTGGTTAATAAACTTCAAAGTTATCATGCCTCTTCATACATTCTGGAACGTATTTTCAACATCACACCCGATGGGAAAGAGTCAGAAAAGAACAAAAAGGGAATTGGGTCTGAATACCATCAGATTCCACCACCATTGGAGAATAATTATACATTCTATGATGGCGAGAAGGTGGAAAAAGCAATAAATATGGTTGACCAGTTACCCAACAACATCGATGTGACTTACACCAAATCTGATGATCTTGATGATTCAGAGGTGGTAGGTAAGGTTGTTGAAAGTGTTCTAGCAGAGGAGTCTACCAATATAGATAAGTTTGAATCACAAGATGAAAATGAGGGAAGTTTTCATGATAGTTATCTTAAACACTCAAAATCCTAGAAAGTTGTGAATGATGATTCAAAAGGATTGGTTTATACCATGATTGGATCGGACAAACTATTCTCGGATGATGAATTCCCAATTCAAAATGTGATTTCAGATAAAATCAACAAAGCTTTCAAACTGGTAGAGATTGAAAAGTCCGAAATTTCAAAGTTTGTGGGAAAAAGGAAGAAAACTTTTTATAACAAACCTGGTTACAAAAAGAAAAACATAAAGGCTGGGTTGGTTTATAAAAGAAACAGAATTGGAAAAGAAATGAAACGTCAAACTATCAGGAAAAGATGAATTTTATTCACGGAAAAAGTTCCGAAGAAGAGAAAGAACTCCAATTTAGGCGACAGTCTAATGAAGAGTTCTATGCTCAAAAGAATAAGCAACAACAACAGGTTAAAGATGTGTCCAAGAGAACATGCTTTAAGTGTGATCAAATTGGACATCTCAGTCAAAATTGTCAAAATCTTAAACCTGTTGATGTTGAGATGAAAAATAAGTTTGATGATGTTGAAAAACAGAAATCTGAGGATGTGAAACAAAGGTCAAAACAAACTTGGAGGTATAATACAAACAAGTTTGCTTCGAATCAAACTTGGAAATCAAACCCGAATAGGTTCGATTCAAGACAAACCTGGAATTCTCACATACCCAGATTTAGAACAACACGAAGATGGAAAACAACTGTCGATGCAACAAAACCAAACCAGTTTTGGAAACCAAAAGTTGGTGTTCAAAATCAAAATGTTCAAAATGAATCTCATTTTTACAAGAGAAGTGCTTCAAAAGGACAAAACTGGGTGGTTAAGACACAACCTACTTCTGAACAGAAAATTGATTCAATCAAAAAGGATGAAGTAAAAGATGAAAAGTTGTTTGTACCAAACGATGATAATTTTCCAAGATTGAATGAAAATTATTGTGTCAACATGCCTAAGGTCAAACAGACCTGGGCTGAATTATTCAAGTAATTGAGTTGTGTAAATGTGCAGGTGCTCCTGAAGACAATTGAATGTTAGCAAAAGGAGTGTTGGTGCAGCCTGGTACGAGAGGAGGAGGCTGCTGAACCCTGCAACTGAAACAGGGAGTTTGTTTGTTTTTGTACATAAATAAACAATATTTCAAAAAACCCTAAAAAATGAAAATTTTAAAGCCAAAAAATATGTTTTCATTTTGTCAAAAATTGAAAAATCAAAAATTACAAAAATATGTTAATTGAATACGCCGAAACCCTCATGGCTGAACAAACATGATTAATTTCACAAGATTAAAAAAAACGGTTTTCAAACTGTAAATATCAATGTGTTGTAAATCATGGAGGTATATATATTTTCTGCAAAACAGAGCATGTAAAGCAGAAAATGGATGGCGAAACAAAGCTATCTAAATCGGTTTGTCAAATTTTCTTTAAATGGTTTTGAATTATAGGGGGGTAAGAATCGTTGTCAGAAAATACAAAAACATTAGAAAATTTGAAAAAACCAAAAACATGATAAAATCAAAAAGAGTTTTGTGTAAAAAGAGGAAATGATAGTACATCAGTAAACAATCATAGTACGCTAAAGAAATGGAAAGTCAAATGTGATCAACGGTCTCACTGATGATGTGCCAGTAGGTTCCTACACGCTTAGTAGATTGTTTTCGAGATATAAACCTAAATTTCAATACTTACTTATCTCGTGGGGAGACATCTCTCGGATATATGGGTAACCCCCGAAATCTTGTTTGAGAGATTGGTTGAGTCTGAGATACTAGGTCTTTATACTTATTGATATCTGGGGTATTATACCTGGTCTTCTGATATTGCGGGAGCAATGGCCTAGACCTCGTATAATACTTTCGCATGCTTAAAAAAGCTCGCCCTCTGCTTAAAAATTGATAAATATCGAAAGATACAAATCAGGAGCAGTTGTAAAGAAGATTCCCAAGGGGAACACACCGAAAGTCGAGCCTTCATCTCTCTGATTGAACAGAAGTTCTAGCCTGAGCTCTCAAGATCTCGCATTAACCCTATACAGATATCATTTAGGTATATTCACCTGTAAGACTAAATCTAGGGAATTTTGATACGGGAGTATATTCTAAGGTGGGACACGCGAATAAGTTTAAATCATTAAAACACTAATTCCGTATCTTGAATCGATTGAACTTTGTGTGAAAATTTAAGTGGATCAGTATACTGACAATCTAAGTGAATCGTTTAGAACTTAAAGTGTTTAAAGCTCAACGGTGCTAGTGATTTGTCATAAACTGATATGATCCTCTGACACGAACTCAAACAAAAATATTGTCTGTAAATACTTTTGTTAATATTTCTTTACTGCTTTATGTTTCAAAAAAATATAAAAAAAAATTGATTTTCGACAACCGATGTATGAATGCTGAGTTTCAAAATCTAAGTATGCTGAACGTGTTTTTGAAAATAAACAAGTTCATTAATTTGAAACTTGAAGTTTTTAAAATCAAAAACAGTTTGTGAAGTCACCAAGGTCATTAATTTGGACTTGGATGATAAATCGTGAAGGTTTTGGATGACCAGATTGTTTAATATTTGCTGTAAAGAGCTAGGTTAAGATCCTGGTTGCTTAATACTGCCAAATCTATGAAGCTTGTTGATAGGGGGAGTGAAGTCAAGTATTCATGGATATATTCATATTATTATATTTTAGAGCCAGGTTCTTGATTAAATGTTTTTGAGAGCCAGTTCATCATTCCTAGACAACCGAAAATGCTTTCACTGTCGAAATGTTTTAGCTTATTTTTAAAAAGCCAGGTAATCATTTTTGGATGCTCAAAACGTTTTTACTTATAAATGTTTAAGATTTGCAGATGTGATACCAGATTACTATCCCGATAGCCGAGCCTAAGGGGGAGTCTGAAGACGAGTTCGACACAAGGGGGAGCTTGTAACATGAAAGCCAGGTGTCGATCCCAAAAGCACGGAAGATTGACTAAAGGGGGAGCCTAAAGAAAAGAGTCTAATACAGATCCACGGAGATTCTGTTCGAGCAAGAGGGAGTGTGTGTTGCTGAAGACATGTTAAAGCTTCTAGAAGACTCAGAGAGAGAGAGAAAGTCAAAACGCTACGAGATTGACTGTGGCAATATCCAAGGGGGAGTCTGTTGGTGCAGTAATGTCTATCGCCTCAGTCAATCAGTCCGTAGCAGAAATAAGAAGAAAACAAGATATTATATTGTAATATTTAGGGAAAATGCAAGGTGGCAATTATGTAACTAATGAGAACTCTCACTAAACCCCTTGGCCTATAAATAGAACACTTAGGTGTTAGAATTAGGACTTTTGCACATTTGGAAACTTGGAGAGCTTTGGAGCTTGAGAAAGAGTCTAGAGAGAGAAAGTGCAAAAGGTGATTCAAGTTACTTGTATTTTCACATCATTCAATGGAATCACGGTTATAGTACATTCTTGTGTTCGGTCCACGCACGCGCACGGATTCCGCACGTCGCACGTGTCAAACGCAATCGTTCGGGAGTCAAAACCGATCCTACAAGAAGCACTGTTGGCAGGGTTGCGCAATGCGCACGCCATGGGAGCTACTTGGGTGGACGCGTATGTAGATTAACTGTTGGTCAACAACCAAATCAATGAAACTTACGAGCCGTGTGATGAAACGATGGCCAATTATTTGTCTAAATCTAAAAGTCTAATTGCCTTATTCAATAATGTGACATTGACACATGTGCACCAGGGAAAGAATCGGATCACTGACGCGCTCAGCAAGCTTGCAACATCAGGAATGGAGCATGACGTAAAAATGGAGACACTTTACTCCCCATCAACAGTAGAAGGAGAAGTGTCGGTAGCAGGTAGTGAAGAAGAATGTTGGATGACACCCATCATGAAGTATTTGACAACAGGGGAACTGTCAACCTCAAAAGGGGCATCGAGAAAGATACAAGCTAAAGCCTTGCAGTATGAAATACAGGGGGGAACGCTGTATCGAAAGTCATACTTGGGCCCGCTCCTATGATGTTCTTCTCCAGCGGAGGCAGAATACTTGATCAAAGAAATACACGAAGGCATTTGTGGCATTCACGTCGGACCTCGCTCGGTGGTGGCAAAAATAACAAACGTCGGGTACTATTGGCCCGGTATGCATGAAGACACGGTAAAGGAGTTACGTAAGTGCATGAGTTGCCAACGTTATGCGCCGCAAACCTTACGCCCCAAGAACAACATGATACCAGTAACGGCGGCATGGCCTTTCCAAAAATGGGTCGTTGACATCGTGGGTCCCTTCCCCCCGGTGCCAGGCAAGGTTAAATTCCTCATCGTCGCGATCGACTACTTTACTAACTGGATTGAGGTCAAACCCCTGGCAAAAATCGGGGAGTATAACGTGAAAAAGTTTCTTTGGGAACACATAGTATGTCGTTTCGGTCTGCCGCTGTACTTGGTCAGTAACAATGGGACCCAGTTCACGGATAAGACGATTCAGGAATGGTGTAAGGACTTGGAGATACAACAAATTTTCACCTCAGTCGCACACCCCCAAGACAACGGACAGGTGGAAAGGGCTAACAAGAGAACGTTGGATGGGATCAAGAAGCGCCTTGATAAGGAAGGCGGATGCTGGGTGGATGAGTTACCCACAGTTTTATGGGCTCATCGTACATCGCCGAAGTCGGGCAACAAAGAGACACCCTTTAGCTTAACATATGGCACAGAGGAAATGATCCCAGCAGAGTTCAGATTACCATCCTTAAGATGCCTGACAACACAAGATGACAATGACCAACGCCTTAGGGAAAATCTGGACCTCTTGGAAGAACGACGCGAAGCGGTGGCCATCAGTGAAGCAATGTGCAAGCAAGCCATGGCTAACTACTATATTAAGAAGGCATCCGCTGTCACCTTCCGGTCGGCGATTATGTCCTAAGGGATAATGAGGCTAGTAGGACAGAAAATAACGGGAAGATGGGCCCTACCTAGGAAGGGCCTTGCATGATTAAGGAAGTACTAGGTAAAGGGGCGTACACATTGGAGCACCTAGATGGCACGCCCATCCCGCGATCCTGGAATGTAGCTCAACCCAAGAAATGCTACATGTGATATTCACCAAGCATGACAGAAGATATTTTTACCTTTTCTTGTTTTACAATAGGACATTATTTCATTTGTAACCTCGATCTTTTGATCAACTTTTGTAAGGATGTTCCTATCTCATTTGAAATAAAACGTCGACCCTTCGATTAAAGTTTCCATACAAACATTCATGCACAATACTTAACATGCCTTTTACTTAATATCTTAAGTTATAAGGAGTATACAGCACACCAACGTCAAAACAAACGACTTACATAAACATGTCGTTTCTGACCAAAAATTTTACAGCACTAATAGATGGGTGCCTTGGTAATAGGTACATTAACTATCTACTAACAGACTAACATGGAGCTCCGATGCTCTCATCATAGTCTACAAAAACAAACCAAGTACTTGAAAATATTCCCACATAACAGGGAACAACAAAAGCAAACTCCATCGATGATTTGCTAATCGACACCTGACAATATCTTCATTACCTCTGCAAGGGTATAAAAGATGCCAGTGTCCAAGACAACGAGGTCTAGAAACACAACCAGACCATCCTCCAAGGTAACAGGACATACCATCTCGTCATCTTCATCCAATGACCCCCTGGTTACTATAGGTAAGCCCCTTTGGTGATGTGACAACCCGTGCTTTAGAGCCTTTCACCGCACCCTGTTGTAACCTATACGAACTTTATATGACAAGTCAGCGTATAAATTTATATTGAATATTTATGAGTTGTGTGTACGTGATATGTGAAACGTTAAATGGTTGTACGTGATATGTGAAATGTTAAATGTGAATGTGGTTGGTAGTGTAATTTAGTCCCATAAAGGTTCGGGTCACACACTCTATTACTAGTCGCACACTTCTCTTCTTGTTAATTAAATAACCCTCGGCCCAGTCTCCTTGAGCCAACACGAAGGCCAGATGGGTCCAGCTTACCTGATCCGAGCTTATACACGCACGTTATATTGAGAATGGTCAGTATAGTTTCCCTGCATTGATCGAACTCTTTTTATTAGGAATCAGGATTGTAGAAATTTAGTTTTGATTATATATTACATTGGGCCGGTTACCACATTTGTCATGCACACCCAATCCGAGCCCCCCTTGATCATTAGAATTGGCAGCCATTTACTTGGGCTTAAGCCCATTACCTTGGCCAAAGATAAACAGCCCAAGCTATTGTTAGATATGTATACGCAACATGTTACTGTTTACCAGAAAGACTCAAACAAAACCCTACCCCCTCTAGATTTCTACGGCAGATTCCTCTCCCCTTTGATCGAAGCCTTTCCTCCTCGGCCCTAGGCTGACTCTTCTGCACCACGTAGACTGGTAAGTATACTATCATAATTGATTTGATGCATGGCAGTAACCATCTTTGTTTGAAGCTTTACTTGAATGTTATGGTCATAATAATAATATGGTTATAATAATAATGTATGGTTGCAATATCGATGTTATGGTTATAATAATGATAAATACTTGTTAGTGGATAATGATGGATCAATGATCTGTAGCCAAGGTTTGGGAAATTATGTGCGGCACATGTGCAAAGTTGAATTGATAGTGACGTTTTGTGGGGATTAATAAATTGATTGTTATACATGTTCGAGTATCAAAGAATTAATTATTATGTGAATTGATATAGTGAAACACTAGGGTCTGCACATATAGCTTTATTGTTGGTTGAATTTGTGAAAAGGGATATCCGAACCTGTGGTATAAATATCAGAATATATATATGTTAATGTTAGAATATGTGGGATTCTGTCATGGGTCCATATTTAATTTAAAGTATGCAAGTTGTCTGTTGTAATTGTTAGTGAGTTTTTATGATTCTCAACACATGAAAGGTCCGAACTTGCTGTGTTTTACATATTCAGCACTTGACTATAGATTATATACATGGTACTAATATGTCCGCACTTAGTGAAAAGAATATACGAGTCCGAATTCATGTGCTAATGTATTTCAAATATATTCGTACATAAATGGTTGTTTCAAAGTTGGTTATCCATTAATTATAATAATCATTCAACTATTAGTTCATGTACTTTTTTTTATATTAACATGGCAGTAAGGAAAGTGAACATGCACTGAATCTTATAATCAATCCTTGCTATTGTGGGTTAACTTATATATTTATTATCATTGCTAACTTATAGTCACTTATTCGCCCCATATAAGAAACTGTGTGTTACTAAGTGTATGGTATGCTAGACTAGATAACATGTGATAAATAAACACCGGTTGCTTGGACATTAGAGTTTTGCATGATCCTACACATGTGTGTACTTACATTATTCAAACTATAGGTCGCGAGTAACGGACCTACCCCCTAGTAGACACTAGAGTACATTATCATACCGAGCAAACCAAGGTGAGTTCACACTCCTAAGGCATGGGATTCCCGGTGGGTTGGGAATGAGATTGAATAACTATTTATACTATCAACACTACTAGACTACTTACTACTGTCATCGGATTGGGAAGGGCACGTACGTAAAACCTACGTACACTCATACTTGCTACTGTCCTCGGATTGGGAAGGGCACGTACGTAAAACCTACGTACACTCATACTTGCTACTGTCCTCGGATTGAGAAGGGCACGTACGTAAAACCTACGTACACTCGTACTTACTACTGTCCTCGGATTGGGAAGGGCACGTACGTAAAACCTACGTACACTCATACTTAACACTGTCCTCGGATTGGGAAGGACACTTATGGATACGACTAGTCTAGTAACATACAACATGGGAAGCCCCCACTAAATATCGTAAAGGCTTGGGAATCAAGGATACTGGGTAATACATGGTTATGAAACGAACTTACGACTTCTGATACGAACTCATTAACTGAACAAACAACTGTGAACTCGCTCAACTTTGTTGTTGACTCTCTGTTACATGCCTTGCAGGTCGTTAGGTATCTATGGAGCTTGCCACGGAGTGGGAAGAGTCGTTGTGGGACATGGACAGCTGGGTGCCATGCTAAACATTTGAAACGTTTAAACTTATGACTTGGTTTTTAATATTATGCTTCCGCTTGCAACTTAAACTATGTTTTGTTTAGATACCAATTGTATTGTGTTGGATTTTATAAACTACTTACATGCTTGTTCAATATGATTGGTGGCTTGATCCTGGTCAGTCACGCCTCCAAGCGGTGATACTCCGCATGTGGATTTTGGGGGTGTGACAGGTGACAGACATAAATAGCACCGAAACGACGACTTTCGGAATCACCAGAGGCCTTCGCTGGTATCGCACGACGCTTTCCTCAGGGACCTTTGGGAATCAGAGGATATAACCCGGGCATAGCCGGAAACAACCCACCATGATTAGACCCGGACCTGGTCATCAAAGATCAGCCGGAGGAAGAAACGTCGGCATTTTCTGGCATCCGGTGAAAATTGAGTAGGGCCTCGGCGGCCTCGCAGGTGTCCAACACTTTTGTTACACGACGGCGATGGTGAAGATTCTTCATTAAGTTAAAAAATGGTTAACACGTGTTTCCTAATGATCGTATTTATATAATACAACAATTAAATTTGATTGACAGACGACGGTCACATCGCCCCCGTGTCAGGGAAGAAGTCAGAAATAATCATGATATGTCATCAAAACAATAGACAAGATTACGTTATAATATGATTAAAAAACAAAATATAAGTGTTTTCCATAACATCACTATTAATAATCGTCCAAAACACGACAAGTGTTGATAAAGTTTTAGTCGGCATCAACATAGGAAGAGGAAGAGTTAAGCAATTGGCATATTACCTCCGGATCTGGATTCCCTGTGGCCTCATGTACTTGTTGAAATTCCGGGAGCGGGTCATTGGCCACGGCAGATAAAGTTTCCGCCATATGGTTGGAAGCAGAGACAATCGCGGCCCGGAATCCTTCAGTTATCAAATCATGGTGATCAAAGTCCAGGTACGCGGCATGCTTGCCATCATACCGCCCTGTTTCATATGCCCCTGTCGCCATATCATCCAACAAGCCACTAAAGTGGGGCGACCACCTAAGGAATTCAAAGCAGGATACTATGCCATGAGAAGCCCACCAGGTTTTCTCACCTTTCAGCACCCCAAGTTGACTGATCAGATCACTCGCTTCAGCCAATGCTTGGTTCACAGTGTTTTCACTCTCAACACGACGAGACCTCTCATCATCCAGGTCTCGCTGTAAACGAGACCGTTGCACAGCCAACTCATCACACTTCTGGATGGCCTAATCAAACTTCGCTTGAGTGACCTCCATCTCCGCCATTAGGCAGTATGGCGTTCCTGCACCTTCGATACAAACTCATGGTCAATTCGTAACCTTGCAATTTAGGAGGATAGGGCACGAACCTTTTCCGCCTCCATCACAGCTTTTCTCTCCAACTCCCTCTAACTCTTCAACGCGTGGGATATCAACCTATCCTTCTCTTGACAATCCCGGGCCCATATCACATGTTCCTCAGCAAGATTTGAGGTTACCCTTCTCAGATCCTCCTCAGATATATATATATCTCCGCAAGAAGGCGGGACTCTCTCACTTTAGCAGCATCTATCAAGCTATCCCGCCGCTGGAGATCATCCATTATTTGCTGCACCGCTTGGCGGGTTTGATGGAGCTCACGGATGTCCATACCCCAACGGCGCTTGATCTCAGCAATTCTTTTAACGCCAAATACAACATCAATCAATGTTGAGTCCAATAACTGGCCACAATCCTGGCCCTCCACATAAGACACTTCCGCTAGGGGGAAGGCATGATCAACCCAATGATTGACCACATTAGGGTATATAAGGTGGGTGGATTCAGCAATTTTCCATCATGGCTTATAGGGTCTGTCGGGCATACGCGGGTCCCAAGCTATGGTAGGCAAATATAATCCTTCGACAGGATTGGTTTCATTGTGAACACCACCACTGGACCCCGTTGCTTCAATAATGCTAACATCCTAATCACTAGAGAATTCAAAAGAGGAGGATGGCACAGTAATGGGCATGGAGCTGGTAGAGGGAGCCGCTGTTAAAACAGCCTTCTTCTGACTCGACGCTGAGGGCGGATCAAGTACCAGCATAAGTGTATCTAACCCATCAGTGGAAGGAGCTGCTAAAGTTGTAACGGTGGTGACTGTCACACCCCAACCGTTGGCGGAAATATCAGAGTGAGACGAAATAGATTGCTCATTACACATAACACTAGAATTTGCGACAAGTATTTAAATAATGAATTTCATTTTATTACTATAAGAATTCGATTACAACATGGAAAGGAAAATACAATTACAACAACTTGATATAAAAGAATTACACTACAATAAGTATACAAAATTTAAAATGAGTATCTAGGCATCCTACTATGTTCCATGCATCATCAACATCATCATTAAATCTGCAACATGTTTTAAAAGCGTAGTTCAATACAAAAGTATTGGCAAGTATACAAGTTTGGTGTAGTAGCATATAAGTATAAAAAAATATGATAATGAACAATCCACATGGCAAACCTAGTTATCAAGATTAACGTATAAACTGGCATGTGAACAAACAAGTCAAACCAAAGATTAACGCAAGTATAAATAATGATTAACTTAACATGACCTCTCGTTCACGGGTGGTGCGTTACTCCTATAGCGCTATACATGTTAAGGGAGGCTTGATCGAAGTTAATGACAAGTTCATCACATAAGAATCACCCAGAAAACACGAATCAAGCATAACAAATAGTAAGCATGTATTGGATTGTTTGTTTGTATAATTGCATAAGAATATGTATGTTAAGTGTGTTTTGTATATATAAAAATGTTACACCAAAAAGTGTGAAAACGGTAAAATGGGTCAAGTATACTCACAGTTTTGCGTTAATTCTTCTAAGAATTTCGTGAACGTAGTTGGAGTTAATGGAAGTTTGATGTGCTAAAAGTAGTTTAATAAAAACAACTAAATTAACCTAAATCTAGACTCAAAGTAATACTCTAGACCCTCTAAACTCGACTAAACTACTAACCGGCAAGTGAACCGATCGACTCTAGTAAGGATAAGTAAGTCCGGATCTCGAACCCATGAGACTCAATTAAATTACGCTAAGACTCTATTTAGACTAGGACTGACACAACTTAACTAATTATTTATTTGATTGGAGGGTTTACTAAAAATCCTAAATTTGCAATTAAAAATTAAACTAAATTAACTAGACGCGAACTTGAACGAAGACTTAACTCAGTGGCGATGAAGGCTACCTAGGCTAGACTCATGTTTAACTTGGAATGGATTTCTATTCGAAACTAACGTGGTATGGAACCGGGATCTTTTAATGCTAAACCCTAAGAAATCCCTACTAAGACCTCCCAACCCTTCTCAGGAAGAAACTTATGAGACTCTACAAGGCTGTTACGACTACCGGTTGTTAGATTTCCTTACAGTCCTCTAACTTCTCGAAAAGTGCCCTAATATGACAATCAAAGTCTAAGGCAACTATGGATTTTAACTTGGTTTAATAGACACGAATATGATTAGGGAGCTAAGACCAATTTCTTACAAAACCTAATCCTAGCTATATACCAAACCGAGACCTATTAATAACCCCAAGCCTTACAGCGACAAGATTAGTAGAACACTTGATTTTATAAGATTACCGAATATTACTTCTAAGGTTAGTTACGTAATTTCACCTTAAAGAGTTAAAAATTTATTATGTGATATAGACACTCACCTAAATCTAGAACCCTAGCATGACCCTATTATGTGATAAAGACCGTCACCAAGAATCATACGAAGTAATAATTAATATTCAAACAATATCAAGCACGCATATATAACAAATCAAGAATCCAAAGTCGTTTACTTTTCAAGATAATCCATAAACCAACGTCATTAACGAATAAAAATCCAAACTTTGTTAAACACTTGTCATTAGCCTAGGTAGTTAAAGATAATTAGCCAAGAAACATGTCTAAAAACATAATAATAATCATGACCAGGTCTGAATTCATCGTGAAACAACTAAAAACAAACGAACAAAGAATATAACGGGAAGAATAAACCCGAATGCTTCGATCCCGAGTGCTCCCGATCGTTACCCGATGATTCCTAGCTTCCGAATGCTTCAAGAACCTTCAATCAGCCTCTAACAAGCTCCAAGAACTCCAAAATTCGTCTATGATGCGGCTGTGAACGAATAATGCGTTTATATAACTTGAAAACCCTCTAGCCGTTGGAGAATCGAAGTCGGCGATGTATTTCACGTTCTCGCGGCCCGCGAGAACTTAATGAGAGTTCTTACGCGGCCCGCGACTCGCCTATAAACAAAAACATATATTTAAATCCTTGGTGGGGTACGGAAGAAGATGTTGATGTCTTCGCGGCCCGCCAGAAAGTTCCAAAATCAGTTTTCGACCCGTTTCAGCTCCCAAGCTTCCGTTTTCTGATCCGACTCTTTGCTTTACCAAATTTTAACTCGTTTCTGCATATTTTAGCTACAAAGACCTGGAAAACGAAAATATATCAATAGTATGTACAATCTTTCTAAAACGAAACTAAAACGATCTATAAACGACTAAAAACGGACGTGAATAAAGATGTATTTTACAATACATCAAAGTCACATGGAGACACCAATAGGGCAAACAAAGGCTTGAGTTGGAGTAGGGATCGTACAGAGTTTAAGGACATAATATAAGTAAAATTAACAGTGGATAACAGAAGCCTATTCTGCCTAACAGCGATGAATAACACTGAGTTATAATACGAAACGGAAATCTCGAACAGTTCATAAACAGTGCGTTCGTATGAACGCAGAAAGGTGGGTTCGTACGAAGGCATGAAGTTAGGTTCGTACGAAGGCATGAAGCTGGCTTCGTACGAACTAACTGTTCGTCGGTCAACTTCTGTTCTGAATTTTAACTATATGGTAGTTATGTTCGATGATTCTGTTAGTCTGTCATTGAAGTTATACGTATGTTAATAGTCAGAAGGATCATAGAAGTCATGCATGGAGGATGTTTCACCTCATTAGATAACACCAAAGCACAAATCAGTAGAACTGATCGGTTGGTCATGTTTACACAAAGGAAATTACAGAAATATAAATGTTAGTTGTGTCCAGAATTAACAACATCAAATATGGCAATAGTTGATGATGAAAATCGTCGAAAATTGTTTGGAATCAGTGGGTTCATACGAAGGCAAGTGGTGGGTTCGTACGAAGGCACTGTTGGGTTCGTACGAAGAGCGTGGTGGCTTCGTACGAAGCCACTGTTCTTGAGGTGAATCAGCTCGGTTTTGCTCGATTTGACCCTCTATTCACCTGAAATCAGTCCTAACATGAATCCACAGCTACCTTCTCAGCTGTGAACTCAGTGGAACTCGGTTTCGGTTCAGTTCATGTTTAAAAGTTTGTAAAAAGAAGGTTTTAAGATGGATTATCTACACTTTATGTTGGTCCTCAATCTAATTGAGAGTTTGTATCAGCTGCCTAGGCGAGGCTGATGTACTAACAGATTCGTGAGACATCCAAGTTTGTTAAAATGTTGGAAAAAATTAAAGAAATGAAGGAGAAGAGTTGGAAGAATCAAGCTAACACTCACTCTTGAAATGTTGGAGTGAGCTCTAGAATAGCAGCAACTAGAGATAGTGAAGTGAGAGTGGAAGTTTGGAATGAAGGAGGAAGGGTTGTATTTATAGAAGAGAATTAGGATTTTAAGGTGAAATGGGCTGAATGGATTTAGGCCTGGTACGAATGGGGCTTGGCCCGTTCGTACGAAGCTGCTAGGCTTAAGCCCAAAAGTTGCATTTTTTTTTGTATTTAGCTGATTTTAAGCGTTTTCAAGCATAATTAAGCAATGCACAAGTGTCGTGCAAGTATAAAAGAGTGTAAAAACGTACTTTGTATGTACGATAAGTATGAGGACGTATGAATTTGCATAAGAACAAGTATCAAGTATGTATGAAATATGAATAAACACCAAGTATTAATGCACGATGTATAACACTAGTATATAAAAGATAACGTCTTCCATTATGATTCAAGTCTTGGATTACAATGTATGAAATGAAAAACGAATACAAGGGATTACAAGTTTCCATAAAAGGAAAGTACAAGAAACAAGCTAAATAAGGAGAGTTACAAAACGCGAGGCGTTACTGTGACCTCAGTAAGAAGGGGGTGGCAATCTCCACCTTAGTAACAGGAACGCCAACGCTAATCTCAATCGTCATAGTTGTCACCTCAATCGTCGCAATGGAGCACATGTCGCTCATGGCGATAGTCGCCGTCCAATCCCCAGAAGACCGAATAGGAGAATGGGGATGATAGCACTGGACGGCGATGTAGTCGTGGAACCTGCAAAAGAAACAATGGCTTAATAGAAGTACATAAAGAAGTAACCTAAAAACAGCAAAGGGCTTACCAATCCCCGCTAGCACCACGCGCCTCTTTGCTTCAAAGTTAGCCAACAGCGGCACAGAAGTTTTAGCTTTCTTCAATGGTTGTCCTGTCGGCGCCACCATGGCAGTGGTCCCCAAAGTTAACACGGGGATCTCCACTACCTCGACGGTTGCGGTTGAGGTGGCAATATTATCACTTTTGGAAGCTTGCCCCTTGGCGCTGCTCTCTCCTCCACCTTTACGGATACGGATAATTTTCTTTTGGGCAGTCACGACCGCCCTGCTTTCCTCCAAACTATCGCTGGTAAGAAATCCTTGAAGCACACCATCAAGATGGGAAGGAGAGATAAGGAAGTTCTCAATATGCGACCGCGGGATACACGCCTCGCCAGGCTGCAACGGGCGGTCAGCAGAAAGAATGGATGAACACTTCTCTGGGTACAAGAAGTTCACCAGGGCACAAGACACGGCAAAAAACCCTCATTATATTAAACCATAAGAAAAGCAACAAACATTAATGATCAGGTAACTTACGTCCATCGGTGGTCCTAAAAGCAGGATAAACCTGAATATCACGCCAACATAGGCTCATCCATACCAGCGCTAAAGCACCCTCAGGTACAACCAAACACTCGGAGTGTCGGTGTCACACCCCAACCAATGGCGGAAACATCGGGATGAGACGAAGTGTGAAGATTGCTCGAGACATCATAACACTTAATAATCGTGACAAGTATTTAAATAGTAAATTTCATTTCATTTCATTTCTAAAGAATCAATTACAAGAGTTTGAAATAAATACAACATGAATGATAGAATACAATACAAATAAAATACGAAATTTAAAGTGTGTATCTAAGCATCCTACTAAATTCCATGCATCATCCACCTGTAACATGTTAAAATAAAGTTCAATGCAAAAGCAAAGGCGAGTATACAAGTTTGGTATGTACATAGCATAAGATAAGTTTTAAACAATTCCTCATAGCAAGCATGTGATTCAAGATAAACAATAAATTTGGCATGTGTCAACATATCAACCCAAAATGAGACGGAAGATGCTCATGACATAACCACAAGTCTACGGGTGGGTCGTCAATCCTATAGCGCTACATATGTCACGGTTAGGCTCGTACGAAGTTAATGATAAGTTCAACACATAAGTTTCACCCAAGTTTAAAGTATCAAGCAATCACGTATACAAGCATGTCATAGGAATGTTCATATGTTTAAGCAAAATGTTCATGTGTAAGTATTTGATAAGTAAACATGTTACACCCCAAAAGTGGTAAAAGTAAAAGAGGGGAATACGAGTATACTCACAATATTGCATATACTTTCCGATTATCCAATGTGACGAAGTTGATGAGGTTAGAAGGTTGAATGTGTAAGGGCTAAAGTTCAAGTATGTTTAGAGTCGAGATTCGGACTTAGATTCAAAGAATGACAAAGTATGTATTAGGAAAATATTCACTATGGTGTTAGCACTTGTCTTGACACTATAGAAATCCTTACGGATTATATATGATTTCATAGGCTCAAGACCTATTAGAATCGCGACAAGGAACTACACCCATAGTGGGAAACTTATTAACTTGGTAGTAGATTTATATAATCACTATCAATGGTTCGGTTTATAATATATATACATAATAATATAGTTAGTCATGTAAGAGGCGGGAGGTTGAACCTTCCACTTTGGTACCTCTTGATGCCATATGAGTTATGTAGGAGGCGGGAGGTTAAACCTTCCACTTGGTTACCTCGATTGTTATGTTAATATATAGGTCATGTAAGAGGTAGGAAGACGAATCTTCCATTTAGGAACCTCATAGTTATGTTCAAGAAATAAAGGTACAATTATACTAAACAAAACATCAAGTGATGTGTGGACTTGTATGTAAGTTAGCCTAGGCTAACTAAGTAGTCACACCATCTTCAAGTTCAAGACTTGACACCACTTGCGAGCTAATAACTCGATTAAAACAGAAAGTTTGGAGTGTTTAGACACCCTTATTAAGTGTAAAACAACCTTGGTTTGGCTTTA
Source organism: Helianthus tuberosus (assembly GCA_030545235.1). Taxonomy (NCBI): domain Eukaryota; kingdom Viridiplantae; phylum Streptophyta; class Magnoliopsida; order Asterales; family Asteraceae; genus Helianthus; species Helianthus tuberosus. Next base: position 5,959,093 of record CM060409.1, on the reverse strand, counting down.
CTAATCATACAATAGACTAGAAGCATAAGAACACAAGTTTGTTGGAAGTATACAAGAGTTTAAGAAAGTTTCAAAACACAACAGAAAGTTTATGGACATTTTCAGGGAAATTCCAGGTCTGATTTCTCCCAAGAGAAGTCAAGGAATTGAACCCCATGATTATACAAGCAAGTAGGAAAAAGAATCAAGTAATTTGGTTGAGTTTTGAGCAAGTTATGCTCACTTTTGTAAGAGGTAGTGAATCTGTCCGAATTTCTTCTTTGCAAGAGATTTGAGAGTGATTTAGGAGCGATTTGAGAGTTGTGAAAGTGTCTAAGGCCTTGGGGAAGGTGTGGATTTATAAGGGATGAGTTTGGGGTTGGTGTAGAGGTGTAATGACTGCTCAAATCTCGTCTAGAAGTCAAAAACGAGTTGTTTGCGTTCAAATTTGCGAAGATCAAAAGTCTGCTGTCTGCAGACACCCTTACGGACCTCAACAATGAGAATGTTACGGTCCGTAAGCCTACCATAATTCATTTATTTGCATTTTAGTCCCTGAAGTTTGTTAATTAGAGCTTTTAAGGTGTTTTAAGGACTAGTTTTGCCATTTAAGCATAGTTTAAGGCCAAATAAGGTATGAGGAAGATAATCAAGTATAATTTAGTGTATGAAGGTCGTATTCAAGTATCGTTTATGATCAAAACACGTTTTATGCATAAGTTTCACGTATTTACAAGTTTAGCACATAGTTTCCAAGAATTTCGAATAAGCATCAATTGTTCCACAAAATTGAACGTATGAGCATATATAAAGTATGTATATCATGTAATTAACAAAATACGAGTTTTATTCATGATCCAAGTCACGGATTTTACAACGGTTACAAAGAAAGAGCGATTACAAGAACACAGGGTTTCCAAAATTAGAAATACGAACAAGACTTTCTCTAAATGGAAAGTACAAAAGAGCCGGGCGTTACAGTCTCCCCTCCTTTAGGAAATTTCATCCCGAAATTTATTCAAGAGGAAGGCCTCGGAGAAAATCCTTTTGGCTAAAAGATAGGTTCATAAAAAGAATTCGTATAGGGAACAAGATTAATGATGGATAACGAAGGTACAAGAGTGAACGATCGATCTAACAAACGAATGCGAGTAATATGAATGATATGTGGATTTGGTATTATATGAACACGAGTATTGAGGATGTGGCTTCATTACGGATAGTCAGATGTTGTGTGCTTAGCAATGCGTTTGTGAATTGTTGAAGTCTGTATCGGGTCTAAATAGGTTTTTAAAACACCAAATTTCTCATGCACGTTTTACGAAAGTTTGATAACATGGTGAAAACACTTATATACGGAAGTACCAGCGGCGTATCCACCATGTTTTGACCATGTTATGTCCGTTTCATATTCGGTGTCATGTTACGTTCTGTGTTTTATCATACTCAGTAGTACACTCTATGGTTCTCATGAGCCAATCACTATAATCCCGTGTGCACCCGTGATTATATTGATCGTCTCATGATCCGCATAGCTTGTACCAGTTGTGTATGAAATTGGGTAGGTACTCAAAGAAAAATAAGGTGTATCAAAAATTTCGTTTAACGTGTTATTGAAAAATTTCTAAATTTAAAAATGGTGGAAACGGCCGTCCCCGGGATCGAACCCGGGTCTAGGCCACACCCTTTCGCGCGCCTAGCCAACTGAGCTAGGTGCCTAGTTTGTGAAATTTCTGTCAAAGAAAAATAAGAATGTGTGTGTATAAGAATAAGGTATGTAAGCAAGTCCATGCTTAAGTATGTATAGGACCCACGTAAGCGAATCCCTCGGATTCTGCTCGCGTATGGGCACGAATGTAGGAATCATGAATATGAATGAAAGTATGAGCATAAGTTTAAGTATGAATACGCATGTATGTATGAGCACAAACATAAAATGTATAAGTAGTGTGTGTATGAGCATCAGCATAAAACGTATAAGTAGTATGTGTATAAGCATAAGCATAAAACGTATAAGTAGTATGTGTATAAGTATAAGCATAACACGTATGACTATAAGTGTAAGTAAGAATAATAAAGTTTACGTATATAGTGTATGTTGGGACCTAAAGGATTTAAGCGTATAAAAGCATTCGAAAGGTTTTGAATAGATGAGCAAGATGTTAGTTTCTAGAGTATCGTGTGGTGTTGATAGTTTTTGAAGGATTTATGAGCAACATTGAGTGTATAGAGATTGTTTTGCCTATCACTATGTTGTACTAAATTTGTAAAAAAATTTGCTAGTCTATTATGATGTGAACAAATTTACATTTGAAATAAATTATGTAATGAATCAAATTCGGACTCAGAACTATAAGGTGGTGGAGGTGGTAGATCCAGTTGCACACGAGCAGCTAATCGTCTTAGCATGTCCTCCAACCATTTATTTCTTTCTGTCAGCCCTTTTATTTGTTGAGACAAAATTCGGACCTGATTGTTTAACCTAGTCACTTCAACTCCCATTAAATCTGGAGGTAGATTCATTTGAGGCACCGTACTTGGGCCTGCTATATCAGTTGGTGGCAGTTGTTCTACTTCGTTCAATAGGGACAGGAAAGACTGTGGCAAAAATGATTCTGATGCTAACTGTTCCTGGAGCATCATTATTTCATAAGTTTCTTGCATCGTTGGATCCTCTTCGAACACTATCGGTGAGAAGCCTTATGAGACGTTTGGTGTTAGAGGTTGGGATAGATTAGTTGTAAGATGTTCTTGTATGTAAGGAAGTTGTGGTTGCATATCAAATCGATAAAAAGAAGGTTGAGGAAGTTGCGACAATGATTGTTGTAAATTTTGTGTGAAGGTATTCTCTAAAATGACTGGAGCTCCCTCCGACTGGAATGGTTGGGTTGGTGCATAATTATGAACAGGGGTTAGACTAATGATGTTAACATTTACAATCCCAGGTGCCTTTGGTGGAGATAATCCTTGGATAATCTGATCACTTAAGACACCTAATGATTTTGCTAATTTTGTAATGTATGATCCTCCCATGAGACTTTTCAGAGGATTTGTTTGTTGACTAGAAAAATATGCAGCAAGTTCGTGGGCAATATTACAAGGAACTTGCTCAAAAATACTATGCAGATGGAAGAGTTCGGGGGAACTAACCCTTTGTTGATTAATCTGGCGCCCCGTGATACTGTTGGCTAAAACACGGTGCATATACCGATAACGAGGGTCTGTGAAGTTTATAGAATTATTGTTGCCGCACCATGCCTTAGATGCATGGCGTCGCCAATATTTTCTCATTTCCACAGAGGAATAAGAGGTTGATGCCCTCGTAAAAATGGGTTGTTTAACTTCTTCATCGGTATATATACCCAGATGAACTGCGAATTCTGTTAACGAAATATTATGAGATTGTCCACAAAGTCTAAAATGAATGGATTCATCGATAAGACCTTTATTATATTTGAAGTAGAAAGTGGACAAGAACTCATACACCAGTTCATCATATGATGGTTCTAGGATGTCGAAGAAACGGCGCCAGGGAGTATTATGTGGTAGTAATCTTGCTAGTGAACCACTGGGGTCAACCATTCCTATTTGATGCCAATCAATGCCGCTAATGGTAAAAACTTCAAGATCCTTGAGTTTTTTATTCTTCTCACGAGTGGGTAACTCCGCAAACCGAAGAAATGGATGAATTTCTGCTGCACTTGAAAATTCAGCATAAGCTACTGAGAAATTTGCCATTTGAGTATTGGGTTTTGCTGAACTAAGAAATGTTTGGGTATATTTTGGGTATGTGTCAGAAGTTGTAGTTCTTTGGGTAGATTAGCTTGAGTAGTGAGTTTCTCCGATGAGTGTGTGAGTGATGTGAGAAGGTAGAATGGTTCGGTTTTTATAGCTTTTACAAATCTTGTAAAGTACAGAAATGATTTATGACGAGCTGCATGCGTGCTACCAAAAGTCTAAGTTCATCTTGATTGACAAAATGGAAACGCGGATTCCAATCAATTACCGAGAAATCAGGAGCCGAAAAAAAAAATCGGCGACGATATGTTTGAAAAAGGAAAAGGTTGTTGCTGTCATGTTCTTGGCGGTAATTTTAAAAGATTTAACGAATTTGTCGCTTAGTTAAAATTTAAAGGTTAAGTAGTTTGAAAACGCCTTAACCAGTTTGTAGGATCGGTTTTAAATCCGTACGAGTCGGTTAGAAGAGTTTTTCACCAAAACAAGAGGCGGAAACAAGTGTTTCAGCGTAATTCAGCGCGTATTCACCTTTAACTGTTGTTTATATTGATAAGCAATCAATTACAGACCTGGCAACACTTCGGCAGCACTTCGTGGCTCACCGGAAGACAAACACCCACCACTCTATGTGTGGTTCGCTTTTACAACTATATATAGGTGATCAGGTTCATAAAAGCGAACCTGATGAGCGAACCTATCAAGGACACATAAGCGGACCTAGACTATGACCAAATAAGCGAACCTAACTAAATCACATGTTTCCTGATTTTTATCTTCACGTGCACATGCAACTTATTTGTCTCATATGTAGTGATGTCATTGATGATGTCATCTTGATGATGTCATCATGACATCATGTTTGACCAAAACCGCAACGAACCCGAGATTCGATGTAAGACGTAGTGCATCAACAAACTCCCCCTCGGATGTTGACGGAGTCTTCGAGTCTTCGATTGTCAACCTACAATTGCTCTGATACCAATTGTAGGATCGATTTCGGATCCGAACGAGTCGGTTAGAAGAGTTTTTCACCAAAACAAGAGGCGGAAACAAGTGTTTCGGCGTAATTCAGCGCGTATTCACCTTTAACTGTTGTTTATATTGATAAGCAATCGATTACAGACCTGACAACACTTCGGCAGCACTTCGTGGCTCACCGGAAGACAAACACCTACCACTCTATGTGTGATTCGCTTTTACAACTATATATAGGTGATCAGGTTCATAAAAGCGAACCTGATGAGCGAACCTATCAAGGACACATAAGCGGACCTAGACTATGACCAAATAAGCGGACCTCACACAATTACACATGAGCGAACCTGACATTTGTACAAACTTCACGTGCACATGCAAACTAGTTTGTCATCTTGTGTAGTCATGATACAATTGATGATGTCATAATATGATGTCATCATTCAATATTATGACATCATGCTTGAACTGATCTGCAATGAACCCGAGACTCGACATAAGACGAAGACGACAGATGAATGCACCAACAGACTCCCCCTCAGATGTTGATGAGTCTTAAGTGTCGAGTCATTGCATCTTCAGTCTTTATCAATCTTCGATCTTCCTCTGAAGTATTTGTCATTGCAAGAATCCTCAATCAATCTCTTACTCTTTCTCGTAATCTTCAGAATCTGAATCTGACTCTACTATCTTCAGACTCCCTCTCGATGTCCTCAGACTCCCCCTTTCGCTAAGCTGGTATCGCAGTCTGGAATTCACTTTCCACAGATTCTTAGATCGTAATCTGACACTTCATCACACTCAGGTTTCGGAACCTGGCCAACCTGCAAAAACTCTACCCAAAAATAAATTTTCTGATAACAATTCATGGATAAGATTTTCAAGTCTAATTTACCACTTGCAGGAATAATGTTTATATTGCAAAACTTTTTCTCATTTCATTTCAACAGTCTTCAAACACTTTCACCCAAACCATTTGTTCTTCATGTTTAGCACTCGGAATTTTGAAAATCAGCTTTCCAAAATCAGTTGTTGAAAATCTTTTTGGATTTTTTAAAATTTATGCTAAAACACACTAAAATCTTTTTGGATTTTTGAAAGTACTGAAAAAACAGTAAATGAAATATTTACAAACAATATTTTTGTGAGTTCGTGCAAGAGGATCATATCAGTTTTTGAGACCAATCACCAACACCGTTAAGCTTCATTTCATTTTAAGCTCTAAACGATTCACTTAGATTGTCAGTATACTTGTCCACTTAAATTTTCACACAAAGTTCAATTGATCCGAGATACGAGATTAATGTTTTAAGCTCTTGAACTTATTCGTGTGTCCCACTACTTAAATATACTCCCGTATCCAGATCCCAATATTCAGTCTTACAGGTGAGTATACCACAGATGATATCTGTCAGGGGAATAAATTACAGTATGAGGGCCGTGAGAGCTCAGGTCGATCTTTCGATACGCAGAGAGATGACGGCTTCGACTTTTGGTGTGTCCCCTTTAGAGGATCTTTTGCATTACAACAGCAGCGACTATCAATTTTATTGTTTCATCAGCTTGCTGAGGGCGATGCTATGTTTCAAGCATTTGCATAAAGCATTATCCGGGGACTAGGTCAGAAATTTCTTTCAGCAGAAGTCCCGGGATAATACCCCAGATATCACTGAGCATAAAGACCTAGTATCTCAGAATAAGGGACCTTTCAAACAAGATTTCAGGGGTTACCTATATATCCAAGTTTGTGTTAACCCACAGAACAAGCAAGTTTGAAATTTAGGTTTATATCTCGTCACAATCTACTAAATGTGTAAAAACCTACTGGCACATCATCAGTGAGACCATTTATCACTTTTAACTTTCCAAATATTTAGCGTGTTGTGATAGTCAACTGATATACTATCATTTCCTCTTTTATGCAACAAAAACTCATTTTTCATTTTATCATGTTTTTGACTTTTTCAAATTTTCAAATGTTTTTGGATTTTCTAAAATTTCTTACTCCCCCTAAAATGCAAACACATTTTAGGAAATTTGAAAACAAACTGTACAAGAACATGACAACTGATATCGAATTGCCTCAATTCGTCATCCACTTGGCATAAACAATCAGAACTCCCCCTCACAACAAACTATTTTCCCAATTGATTTCAAAACACTTAAGTTTGTTTTAATCAAATGGTTTTTCTGGAAAATAAGTTGTGTTGATTTTGTAAAACCATTAGTAGGTTAGGGCTTTGATTCATCACATTGTTTTTCAACCACTTGTAGGAAATCAGATACAACTTAATGTCCCTGATTTACCACTTGTACAATCAATCCAAACAAACATTTTCAACCAATCATCATCTGTCAGTTGAATTCTCAAGGTGCCGATTCCTACTCCTCGCTTACAAACCTGGGAGTTCCGGCAAGTCCTGCAAAACTTCTCAAACATTTTATACAAACATGATAAAGAATGATGCCGATTCATGATCCACGATTACCAACTTGGGATCTCCGGCAAGTCAGGTTTTTACTCTTTGAAAAATATATCCACCCAAGCCTGACCTTCCTTGGGTGTCACCGAGTCATCATCACTCTGTTTCTTACCTCCCCTTTTCTTCTCGTAGAACTCTTTAACCCCTTTGACTTTTTGATCAATCATTTTTCCAAAAATATGTTTTACTGTGGGATTAAAGGCCTTGTCAACATTAAAAACCTTTTTGTCATCATAAAATTGATTTGATATCTCAACTTTTCCAACTTTCTTCTTAAAATTTTCAGCCCGCAAAGGTGGAAAATTCACATCATTCATAGTTGGAACTGATTTTTCAACCTTTTTCTCAACACGTGGCTCCTCTGATTTTGTGGAATCAGATTCATCACCAAAACTGTTTCCTGAACCCTTAACAACCCATTTTTGATTTTTCAAAGTTTCTTTTCTTTTAATCCCATTCTTTGAACATTCACCAATCTCAAAGGTCGAATTTTCAAAGCCTGTAAACTTTCGGGTTGAAAGTTCAGTTTTCTCAATCACTTTTTCTTTTAGTTTACCAGAGACTTCCTGTTTTGGTTTGAATGTCTTCGGACAGTCCCTAGCAACATGACCAACAGTTTTACACTGAAAACATGTTCTCTTTTCAATCTTCTTTGGAACAATATTCTTCTTCAGTTCTTCTTGCTTCTTGGCAAGGAATTCTTGATTTGTCTGCTTCCAAAATGAACTCTTTTGTTCTTTCTCAGCACTTGTTCCTGAAACAAAAACAGTTTTTGATTTATAAATTTTCTCATTTTTATAGTTTTTCGGTGGTATAAAACCTAGACCATTCTTTTGGAAATTACGGTTTTGGTTTGATTTCTTTTGAAAACCAGAACCAGAACTGTAACCCTTTTTCTTGTTTAAACGTTGTTGAACTCTTGAGGTGTAAGTTTTAGGTTTTTCAGAAAGATTTACATCTTTTATTTCAGAAATATTAATTTCTGTCAGTTTGAAAACCTTTTTAATCATTTCAGTTTTAACACCTCTTATTGGAAAAATCTCATCAGAATATAATTTGTCAGAATCTTTCAAAGTATATGCCACTTTAAATGATTCATCATTCAAATTAGATTTTGATATCAAAAACTCTTTATCGTAAACCCGTTTGTCCATTTTGACTGTTGACTTTGACGCATCAGACTCAGACTTTGACTCAGGTTTGGACTCCATGTTTGACTCCTCACTGTCATCTTTATCTAACACCTGATCGACCACACTTTTTATCAACTTTGACTCATGATCAGTATCGGATGACGTATACGTGACATCAATATTTTCTGGCAAGTTATCCGATGTCCCAGACTCCCATTGTAAGTTTATTGCCTTTTCAACTCTTTCTGAATTTGGATTTCGAGGTAAAAATCCATTTTCGACCGGGGGCGGACATCTAGTGTAGACCACACTTGGTTTCTTACCAGAAGTCTTCACTTCATCTTTTGTCACAGATTTCTTTTCTTCGGACGTCTTCACTTCTTCAAACGTCTTCAATTCTTCCACAACTGGATAAATCCTGTCAACAACAAAAGTAGAACATGAGTAACTTTCTACTAACTTGTTGACTCTTTCAGTTTCTATCTTTTGTGTTGCCAACTTCAACTCCAGATCAGCACATTTCTTTATGTGAAAGTTAACATCATCCATCTGTCTCATGTATGCTTTCTTCAGCGTATTCATTGCCACAACTTGTTCACCGTTTGAATCAGTATATTTGTTGATTTCTCTTTTCATTGTATCATATGATTCTTTCAATCTGTTTATGTTGTGCAACAACTCATTGTTTTGCTTGATTAAAGAATCACAATTCATGCACTTTTCAGGAAATTTGACAGGTTCTGCATCAACTTTGACTTCAAATTCAGGAACCTCTTTGACTGTTCGGTTTGATTGTAAAAATTCAGCTCTTCTCTTTTTCTCAGCTTTAGCTTCAGCTTTTAATCTCTCTTCCTCTTCTTCCTCTTCTTCAAGCTTTCTTCTTCTTACTTCAGCAGCTTCCATGACTTTTCTGCACCTTTCAGCACATTTCAAATCATAAGCATTTGCAATGAAAGCTTTAGCATTTGAAGTGTCTTTGGACATCTCTTTGGCCATAAATTCTTGATCTGGGCAAAAATTATCCCAATTGAAACCTTCAGCCAGTTTTTCATCATCTTGTTCTGCCAAACACACTTTGCTGTTTGTTGGAATGTAATTATCCCAACTGAATCTACTATCCTTTCCCAGACAAGCTTTCTTTGAATCTTTAATCTCCATCATTCCATGTGCAGTTTGTGCCTGATGCAATGCTGGTGGTGTGACTTGATGATAAATCGCCTTTTTGTGATAATCGTTTTTTCCAAAAGGATTCTGGGCTCCGGTAGCTTCACGATTTTTGCATTCCCTCTTGAAATGCCCCTTTTCCCTGCAACGAAAACATGTAACTTTAGATTTATCAAAGCCTAAAGTTGAAACATGAGCATTAAGAAAATCATCTCGGCCTGTAATTTGTTTAAATTTTTCGGCTCTTCACAACACACTGGCCATGCACCATTTAATATCCATCAATTCCATTTCCTCAGCATCGATTTGATCGTAATCCTCTTTCGTGAGCATTGGATTACCGATCTTTCCGGCCACAAAACTACTATAAGACTCTAACACCATTCCCAACAAAGACATTTGATTTTTGGCAACTTCTTCAGAATAATCTGGATCACTTTCAAGATTTAACACAATATTGCATTGAAGTTTTCTTCCATTCTTTGTTGCAGAAATGTTTGGATCGAATGATGAAAATCTTGTGCTGCTTGATCCTTGGGATGATTTCTTTTCAGAAGAATCTTTCACACTGTAAGCAGTTTCTATTTTCGGAGAAAAATTTGACTTTTCGTTGACACCACCTTTGTAATACAAGCTGATATCTTGTTCTCCATCGTAATTCTTCATCCTGGCAATCTTTCTCTGCTCCATCTCTTGAGCTTCCAGGTGTTTGATGAAATCTCCCAGTGTCATATTTTTATAATCTTTTCTGTTGGATCTCAGCATCATTAGAAATGTTCCCCAAGTTTCATGAGGTAGTGCATCTGCAAGTTTTTCAATCAATTCATCAGTATCTTTCTTAATTCCAAGTTTTTTCATATTTCTCACCAAGTTACAATATCTATCAATTATATGTTTGGTGTTTTCAGATCTCAAACCACGAAACAAATCGAATTCTTTCTTCATGAGAGACATTTTGTTTTTGAGCATATCATCACTTCCAACAAATTTTGCTTCCAATTCTGTCCAGATTGAGTAAGCAGTTCCATCATGTTGAAGCAGTATCAAGATATCTTCTTTTATCGCTTGCTGAAGCAGACTCACCATCAATTTCTCATCACGATATTTCTTTTTATCTTCCGTACTCATTTCTCGAATTGTTTGCTGCACACCATTTGTTGTGGGTTTAACATAAGGTTCCTCAGTGTGTTCCCACGCATCCAAATGATACGCCTCAACCCAATTTCCAAACCGTTCAGACCACCCATTGTAATCATCAATATCCAAAAGCTTGGGTGGTTTCTGAGACGTCCCGGTTTCATTTTCATGCAAAGCACTCTGAGTGATTGTAATTGGACTAGCAAAAGCATTGTAGAACTCGTTCTCCATGTTTCGAATTTTCAAATGAGCTGTATCACCTTGTAAAATACCTGACAAACAAACAAACAACAATCAGACTGTGCCGATTGAAGATTGACACACTGTGCAGACTGCTTTGACCCAGATGCAATTTGAACGACTTGACCCTTTAAGACCTTTGAACTCTAAACCGTATAAAGCTTTCAAGTGAGTCGTTGACTTTAATACGCGACTTGACCCCACAAAACGATGAAATGACTTTGATTTCGTGCAAACAGTTTTCAAACTGTGTGATCTGGATTAGCACTTTCAACTGAGCTGAAAATTCTTTTCACAAACAAACTGACAAAAGATAATAATTTCGGTATAGTGGACTGACAATTATTCATGGGCCACCAACAAAAATTGAAATGATATAATTGGGCCGAAACTTTATAGTATTTATCTATACTTTGGGCTGACAACAAGTAGTGGACTTTATCAATGTACAACCAATATGATTGAACCAAATACTTTTCACATGGATCCTGACAACACTGCAATCTAATATTTCGATTTATGAATATGACCAACAACTTTGTATCACAAGTTTACCCTATTGGACCTCAAATAACCACCAAGCTGACAACTCTTAGTGTGCTGACACCTTTATCACCTTTCACATGCAAACCGACTTACACATCTATATCATCTTTTAAATGCAAACAAACACAAACATGTGATATCTTATCCCAACCATCTGACAACTTTGAATTCAATGTTACACAATTTTCAATGAACAATCACGTGAAATACCAACACTTTGGAGCTGAATTCCTAAGTGTCACTATGAGCGGACCTCAAATGTCACTAAGAGCGGACCTCAAATGTCACTAAAAGCGGACCTGCTGATGACACTAAAAGCGGACCTCAAATTGTTCAAATGAGCGGATCCAAAAGTTGTTCAAATGAGCGGACCAGACTGCTGATGTCATTTTTTTCACGAGTCCGTAAAAGCGAAATCTCAAAAATTCGATGTTTTAGGTCGATTCAAGCTTTGAAACTTTCAAGGATTTACTTATACAAGATTACGAACACACTGTGTGAATTTAAAGCGATTTCGACCGTAAAAATTTTTGTTTTTCGGAAAAGAAAGGTGTAGAAACAGAAATTTCGGCTGAATTGTAAAAATCTCTTCTTCACTGGCTCTGATACCAATTGTAGGATCGATTTCGGATCCGAACGAGTCGGTTAGAAGAGTTTTTCACCAAAACAAGAGGCGGAAACAAGTGTTTCGGCGTAATTCAGCGCGTATTCACCTTTAACTGTTGTTTATATTGATAAGCAATCGATTACAGACCTGACAACACTTCGGCAGCACTTCGTGGCTCACCGGAAGACAAACACCTACCACTCTATGTGTGATTCGCTTTTACAACTATATATAGGTGATCAGGTTCATAAAAGCGAACCTGATGAGCGAACCTATCAAGGACACATAAGCGGACCTAGACTATGACCAAATAAGCGGACCTCACACAATTACACATGAGCGAACCTGACATTTGTACAAACTTCACGTGCACATGCAAACTAGTTTATCATCTTGTGTAGTCATGATACAATTGATGATGTCATAATATGATGTCATCATTCAATATTATGACATCATGCTTGAACTGATCTGCAATGAACCCGAGACTCGACATAAGACGAAGACGACAGATGAATGCACCAACACAGTTCATCCTCTGTACAGAGCTGTTAGATATTGAAGTTTAAATTCATATATACACAGTTGGGGTTTCTTAGTTTATATAAGTTTAAAATAACAGTTTTGGTCCCTATAGTTTAAGTTTAAGAAAACGACCATTTGAACCTTGGACTTTAAACTCACAATCAAATATATTTATTTCTTTTATAAATAAGTTTCAAAAATGATGCAAAGGACCCTAAACTTGTAGTTTGCAAAAATTACAAACTTGATAATAGTAAAACGTAGGTTTGATTAAAACTTGGATTGTTCCAAAATGAAACTTTGACTAAACCGAAATAAATCAAAAGTCCTTTCGAATTAGGGAAACGTGCTTTGGCCTATAGGTATTTTTTACTCTCATTGATAGTCCCCAGGTAGGCAAACGGGTCCATTAATTTGGATTTGTACGAATTGCCAGCCTAGACAGGACGTCCCGACTACCGGTACTTACCCTTCCAGTTACTACACGTTTCCATTCGAGCGAAAATTTGAAACTTTGGCGAGATTGAAAATCGAGGAGTGGAACTAATCGACAAGGTGAGGGTTTCACCCCTAACTTAACGATTTCGTGCCCTAAGTGTGGTTGGTACTCGTCGGGTCAAAATTTAATTTCAACACTTTGACGAGGGTCCACTAGAATTTGAAATGAAAATTCTCCAACAAGGTGAGGATTTCACTCCTAACTTGGTGGCGAATTTCGTGTAAAAAGAATAGATGGATTGAGAGTCGTTTGCCAAATTGTGGGTTTCACGCCTATTTTGGTAAACTCGTCTCATTTGTACAATATGAGTGTTGTTGGATTTAGAATAATCGAGTAAAATGCATAGGAAAAATGTAAGTCAAAGAAGTACATAAACAAGTATAAACACATAAGGAAGCATATTAAGAATGGTACGTAAACAATGAAATAATAAAACAGGTATTCACAATAAGTATAGCATGTCATGTATTAACACATAAAAAAATCATGTCAAGTATGATACCTAAGGATAAAAATGACATATACGTTAAAAAAACCCAAAGAGAATGTATAAGAAACACATAAAGTGGCATGCATGCAGTTTTAAATATAACATAAGAATAAGGCTCTAGAACTATAGACTAGGTAAAAAGCATGGCAATTTTACCTAATTCTCTATAGTTATGGCTCTGATACCAATCTGTCACACCCCAACCAATGGCGGAAACATCGGGATGAGACGAAGTGTGAAGATTGCTCGAGACATCATAACACTTAATAATCATGACAAGTATTTAAATAGTAAATTTCATTTCATTTCATTTCTAAAGAATCAATTACAAGAGTTTGAAACAAATACAACATGAATGATAGAATACAATACAAATAAAATACGAAATTTAAAGTGTGTATCTAAGCATCCTACTAAATTCCATGCATCATCCACCTGTAACATGTTAAAATAAAGTTCAATGCAAAAGCAAAGGCGAGTATACAAGTTTGGTATGTACATAGCATAAGATAAGTTTTAAACAATTCCTCATAGCAAGCATGTGATTCAAGATAAACAATAAATTTGGCATGTGTCAACATATCAACCCAAAATGAGACGGAAGATGCTCATGACATAACCACAAGTCTACGGGTGGGTCGTCAATCCTATAGCGCTACAAATGTCACGGTTAGGCTCGTACGAAGTTAATGATAAGTTCAACACATAAGTTTCACCCAAGTTTAAAGTATCAAGCAATCACGTATACAAGCATGTCATAGGAATGTTCATATGTTTAAGCAAAATGTTCATGTGTAAGTCTTTGATAAGTAAACATGTTACACCCCAAAAGTGGTAAAAGTAAAAGAGGGGAATACGAGTATACTCACAATATTGCATATACTTTCCGATTATCCAATGTGACGAAGTTGATGAGGTTAGAAGGTTGAATGTGTAAGGGCTAAAGTTCAAGTATGTTTAGAGTCGAGATTCGGACTTAGATTCAAAGAATGACAAAGTATGTATTAGGAAAATATTCACTATGGTGTTAGCACTTGTCTTGACACTATAGAAATCCTTACGGATTATATATGATTTCATAGGCTCAAGACCTATTAGAATCGCGACAAGGAACTACACCCATAGTGGGAAACTTATTAACTTGGTAGTAGATTTATATAATCACTATCAATGGTTCGGTTTATAATATATATACATAATAATATAGTTAGTCATGTAAGAGGTGGGAGGTTGAACCTTCCACTTTGGTACCTCTTGATGTCATATGAGTTATGTAGGAGGCGGGAGGTTAAACCTTCCACTTGGTTACCTCGATTGTTATGTTAATATATAGGTCATGTAAGAGGTAGGAAGACGAATCTTCCATTTAGGAACCTCATAGTTATGTTCAAGAAATAAAGGTACAATTATACTAAACAAAACATCAAGTGATGTGTGGACTTGTATGTAAGTTAGCCTAGGCTAACTAAGTAGTCACACCATCTTCAAGTTCAAGACTTGACACCACTTGCGAGCTAATAACTCGATTAAAACAGAAAGTTTGGAGTGTTTAGACACTCTTATTAAGTGTAAAACAACCTTGGTTTGGCTTTTCTAATCATACAATAGACTAGAAGCATAAGAACACAAGTTTGTTGGAAGTATACAAGAGTTTAAGAAAGTTTCAAAACACAACAGAAAGTTTATGGACATTTTCAGGGCAATTCCAGGTCTGATTTCTCCCAGGAGAAGTCAAGGAATCGAACCCCATGATTATACAAGCAAGTAGGAAAAAGAATCAAGTAATTTGGTTGAGTTTTGAGCAAGTTATGCTCACTTTTGTAAGAGGTAGTGAATCTGTCCGAATTTCTTCTTTGCAAGAGATTTGAGAGTGATTTAGGAGAGATTTGAGAGTTGTGAAAGTGTCTAAGGCCTTGGGGAAGGTGTGGATTTATAGGGGATGAGTTTGGGGTTGGTGTAGAGGTGTAATGACTGCTCAAATCTCGTCTAGAAGTCAAAAACGAGTTGTTTGCGTTCAAATTCGCGAAGATCAAAAGTCTGCTGTCTGCAGACACCCTTACGGACCTCAACAATGAGAGTGTTACGGTCCGTAAGCCTACCATAATTCATTTATTTGCATTTTAGTCCCTGAAGTTTGTTAATTAGAGCTTTTAAGGTGTTTTAAGGACTAGTTTTGCCATTTAACAATAGTTTAAGGCCAAATAAAGTATGAGGAAGATAATCAAGTATAATTTAGTGTATGAAGGTCGTATTCAAGTATCGTTTATGATCAAAACACGTTTTATGCATAAGTTTCACGTATTTACAAGTTTAGCACATAGTTTCCAAGAATTTCGAATAAGCATCAATTGTTCCACAAAATTGAACGTATGAGCATATACAAAGTATGTATATCATGTAATTAACAAAATACGAGTTTTATTCATGATCCAAGTCACGGATTTTACAACGGTTACAAAGAAAGAGCGATTACAAGAACACAGGGTTTCCAAAATTAGAAATACGAACAAGACTTTCTCTAAATGGAAAGTACAAAAGAGCCGGGCGTTACAGTCGGGCGGTTAACACTTTAAACAACACGTTTTCTTGGTATTCCGCTTTAGGCTACATGACATCCTTTACTTTTTCTTTCACTGCCATCACACGCCAATCCATTTCCCCTGGAATAACATCGGCGTCCACAAAGAAAAATTTCTTTTTCCAATCTTTGTCTCAGGAACTTAAGGGCACAAATCGAAGACATGCCTCGTCGGTACTCCGACGGTCAAAGGTAAAAAAGGGGGCTTTCCATTCCAATGTATACAGGGCACGGAATACGAGTGACTCCGGTAAAAACCCCAAACTTAAACAAAAATATTCAAAATGTCGAAGCTTTGCAAGACCAAGAGGATGCATTTGGGATATGTGTACAGCATACTCGTCAAGAATCGACTTACAAAACTTAGAAATGGGAAGCCGGAAGTTGCAGAATTTGAAAAAATCTCCAAAAGAGTGATCTTACCGTCCTTCAGAGGAAAGGCGGTATCCCTCTCTGACGGCATCACCGGGTACCATTCCGGCCTAATGCAATATGTTTGCAGCAGCAGTTCGAATGAAGTCTTGTTCCATTTGAAGTGCAGGGCTTTATCCCGAGAAGAAGATTCAGAGGTCTTAGGGACCATTGAAGAGAAGATAAGAAAGGAGAAATGGCGATCAAAATAATTAGGGGAAAAAAGTCTTGACTTTTTGAGATCAACTTCCCATTTATACTGATCATTTCCACGTTTCAAAATAAAAAAATGGAGCCCAAATTGACGGGTGGCGATTCAGGTCATAATGAACAAGTCACTTGATGTTACAACCAACGCCGCCAAACGCCCTTTCAGGTACCAGGCATCTAGAGACTTGGGTTTCTTTATTTCGTTTATTTATTTACTCACATATTTGTTTATTGGCGTATTTTTAGTGGTTTTTCAATTTTTAAGTCCAACCCCATGCAAAAACCCCATAGCATCGGATTGGGGGGACATGTGGAGGAATGACCCAGGCCGGTCATTCCGGGTCAGGTATTAATCGCCAAATAAATGGCAATAAATAAATATGGAGGAGATTTCTATGCAAATCCACGTAAGACATAATCTCCGAAGAAATAGGAAAGTCGCCTAACCGACTTCCCGATTTAAGGGAAAACCCTAAATTCACCCATAACTATAAATAGATATGTCGTCATGAAGGTAAGGCATTCTATTCTCTCATATTACATTCTTTTCTACTCGCAAAAACGAATTCTTATTCTCACGCCGGAGGGTGGTTACATGAATAACCCCATTCCTGTAACGAGTCCTGACGGTGTTCGGTTTTGCAGATCGGAGATCGGGTCACTCTTTATCGGATCGACCAGTTAAGGGACGTGTTTCAGGTGACGCACTTACAGTTGCAGATGCAGAGCTTGGATTCTCAACACAAGGGCGCTTCTCTTTCACTTGAGCATTTCTACCCATGTATATATTAATTAACAAGCTAGTAAGATGGGTCACAACAAGAAAGGCAAACGGGCAAAAGGAGTCCTGGTGGTGGAGTAAGGAAGTGCAAACCAAAATAAAGGACAAGCAAGGGAGTTTTAGGGAGCTTTTGAGGTGCTCGAATGAGGAGGAGCGAGTTAGATTGAGGGAGAGATACAAAATGGTCAAGAGGGAAGCGAAGAAGGCAGTGACGGAGGCAAAGAGCATTGCCTATAGGAAGATGTATGAACGTCTGGAAACAAAGCAGGATGAGCACGATATGTTCAGGATTGCCAAAGCCACATAGTGTAGGAGACAATTGATACTAATGGGTATCAGGGGCGGACCTACCATATAATGAGGGGTAGCCCCCGCTACCCCTTAACGCTCCGGCGGTAGTGTAAATTTTGGAAAATTTTGACGTTTTTTCGATTTCGTTGCCCATTTTTTTTAAACGTTACCCCTATAAGGATTTTCTAGATCCGCCACTGATGGGTATACTCGATATTTGTGTTTGGGTACATAAGATACCCTACAATTCTACGAATAATGAGCGATCGGAAGTTGATCCCTAGTATCCGCTTGAAAAAGAAAATTGGAAATTGATCAAGTTATTTAAATAAACTATTGGACCAATAACATGGGAACCAGAGTCTGTGAACCCGAAGTAGGGATGAGCATGGTATTGGATTGAGAACCGAAAGCATCGTTCCCAAAAAAAACTTGGGAAAAGTGGATACGCCTACCGAATATAATCAGTACGGTACGGTACCCGTGTTTACTAGTAAAATCAACTAAAAACCGCCGAAAAACAGAAAAAATGGGTATCGGTATAAAAATAATCAATGCGATACAATACCGTACCAAATGATCATCCCATTCCGAAGTCACTTCAAACCGGAACCCAAGAATTAGCCCCAAAAACCCATCTGCCGTTCATAGCGTCAAAACATCGAACACCTGTTATGCATTCATAATTTCATACAAATGGCGACTTCTTCAAATCCATCTTCGTCTTCAGACCCTTTGATTCAAACCCTAACTAACTGCGGCTGGTGTTTTCAACATATTCATCAAATCAAAACCCTAATTGAAACCAAATTCTCTGGAGCTTCCACCACCATTCGCTCCATCGAATCAGAGCTATGTAACATGGACTTACGAGCAATCGGAGGTAAATCGTTGCCTGATTCTTCCACTCTCCGTAAATCTACTCATATTCAGGGCCCCAAAGTTCTTCAGGCAAGTCACATGTTTATACAAATCAATTTGTTTATAGCCTTTTAGGGTTTTACTTGCACCAGCAGTTAGTTATATCATTAATAATAAATGTAGGTGTTATTGTGTTTGTTTTGTTTGTTCTAGGGTTTTGTTTTGGAAAGTGAATTGTGGATACTTGGTGGTTTTGTGCAGGTGTGTTCTGTTAGGGATATAAGTAAAAGTAGTATAGCTGAGAGTTCAGGCGGTTCGAGCGGTAAACGGTTGTTGAGATTGAAGCTTACTGATGGACATACTGAGGTGACTGCTATTGAGTTCACTCATATTCCGTCGTTACCTGATAATGCCGTTCCTGGCACAAAGGTAGTTATATTAATACATTTAGAATGTTTTGATATGTTAATATATATTGTTTAGTATAGTTGTGTGTGGCATTTGGTGATTATGGATTGTGATCGTGTTCTTTAGCTATTGGTTTAATGTCTCTGGATTCACCTTACACTGATTAATCACAAGTTGTTGATTTCTCATTATGGGGTGCGTTCATGAACTAATTCGTTTAAACGAGTTAATATATTCGACAATGTTAGGACTTGAGACAGTTTGATCTTGAAGCTAGAAAGATATGTATGTACCCTTAGTTTCACAAAGTTTGATCTTGAAGTGAAAAATGGAAAATGTGGATAGCGTAGGTCTAGATATCTTTATTGTTATTTGGATACATATGCTTTGGTATAGTATTATGGACTTATCGTTTATAACTTTATACTTCGTGAGAGCTTAAAACAGATTTTAAAGGTATATAATCCACGGATGGTACTTCAAAACAATGAACATAATGAGACTAAACTGCTTGTTTTTTAGTATCTTCTGCATCACTCAAGATTGAAATTAACTGTTAGTTTTGGTTCACAGATCCGCTTGGAAAATAAAGTTGTAATACACAGCGGTATTTTATGCTTGAATGCAAAGGTAGTAACTGTTCTTGGAGGTATTGTTCCATCATTATATGAAGTATGGGAGATGAACCAAAAATATGCAGGGTTTACACGCTCAACTGTAAAACCGTCACAAAGTGATGACACTGGTGGGCCACCACCTTTCCAGAAGTTTCAGACTGGGCCCCCTTCACGTCGGATCAATCAACAAAGCAGATCTTCTGGTTCGTTTAAAAACAATGGTTTTCTCTGAAACCGCATATCCGTTCGATAAAAAAAACTTTGTTTTATTTCAAGTTTTTTAAATTCTTCTATATCCTTATTTTTGGTTTCTTGTTGATCAATTGCAGAGAATTCTATGGCAACGGTTAAACCTTATGGACCTACTGGTTCTTTACTGACTAGTGGGTCACGGGTTTCTGATCAAAAAGCCAATAGCGGGGGTGATAATGTAAAACCGGGTTCTATCACTGAGAAAAATGAAGAGAAACAACCTGCTACTGAAGCAAGACCAAAAGAAGGTTTGTATATAATATAATAAAAGTATTATAAGTTAGGGTCCTTAATTACACGGGAAAAAGATACTAACCCAATATACTGGTCAAATATAATGTTTTGTCATTTCTCAGTTACATAGATACGATTTCATTTGAATTGTGCTCACCTTTAGGGCTGCAAATGAACTGAAGAACACGAACATAGACCTTGTTCGTGTTTGTATCCGTTTGTTACGGAAATATGTGTTCACGAACTGTTCATGAACACTTACCGAACAGGATATTCTTTTCGTGTTCGTTCGTTAAGGAAATGAACGTGTTCGTGTTCGTTTGTTAATTTTAGGCAACGAATGCAAACGAGCGATCATGACACAAATGAAAACAAACGAACACAAACAAGGGTTCATGAACAGAATATATAATACACTAATGAACTATCGAACATAAACTAACTCATTACCGAACGTTCACGAACATAAATGAACGAAGGCGATGTTCGTTCACTTAACTAAAAACACAAACGTACTTCCGGCCAAACGGTTCACGAACTGGTCGCGGAACGTTAGGTTCATTTGCACCCCTACTCACCTTATATAACATCATTACACTGATTAAGGTTTTCATCTTGGTGACAGTGGCGGAGTCTGTCCCTGTGCAAAATCAGGCTGCTGCACAGAAACTTCTACAGAAAATGAATTATTCTAACCGAAACGAAGGGCATTCTAGAGGTTGGAAACAAAGAGGGAGGGGTAAGGAGGAGAATGAATCTGCTGGTTTAACTCTAGATGAATGGGAGAGGAAAAGAGCCAATGGGAGCTCTTCGTTGAGACAAGAAAACGCTAACGTTAATCGAGATGAGGATCTTGCACGTCAGCTTCAAAACCAATTTGATTTGGAAGATTATCACGTTAGTGTTCCTTCTTGCTTGAGTTATTTTGATATATTCTGTTAACAGTCTTATGTAGATGTGGCAAACTAGGTGGGTCGGTCAGGTTGGGTGATTTGTCAGAATGTGTTCTGTTAGAGTTATAAATTGTATACAGGTTGAAACAGGCTGGGTTGGATTTAGGGGTGCAAACGAGCCAAGCCCGAGCTCGACCAGGCTCAAGCTCGATTAACTTATGAGAGCTTGAGCTCGACTCGGTTCAAGCTTTGCTTTTCAAGCTCGAGCTCGGCTCGTTGGTAGTTTCTGAAGCTCGAGCTCGGCTTGGCTCGGCTCGTTTATTGTGTATTGATTAATATATTAAATAAAAATAATATAAATAAAATAGCCTCGTTTAGGCTCGCGAGCTTGATAAGTGAAGCTTGGGATCTGGCTTGTTTACTAAAGAAGCTTATTTTTAAGTTCGGACTTGGCTCGGCTCGTTTACTAGACAACTTTAAATAAGGGGTAAACGTTATTAAATATTAATAAAAACTAATATTACACTAAGGCTTGATAAGGCTTGACGAGCTTCACATGTCAGGCTTGAGCTCGGGCTCGATAAATAAACGATCTTTATTTTAGGCTCAAGCTCGGCTCGGGCTCGATAAGGCTCGGATCGTTTTAAGCTTTTTCTCGAGCCACGCTCAGCTCGTTTGCACCCCTAGTTAGATTGAACTGAAACAATTTTTGTCCAGAATTTTGGGATTCATTATAAATATTTAGTGTGCCAGCTGTCAAATACACTTTTGGCGACTTTGACCTGTTTCCTATTGAACTAATATATCTTTATTATTCACGAAGGATAAAAACATAGTCCAAGGCCCCAACCCCAAATCAACCCATTTATAAGTAAATGGTCAAAATTGTTATTTCTGTTCTTTTGGAAAAAAAGGTCAAGTTTCAATTTGTAAGACTTTATCAACAAATGTTCTAAGTGAATAAGTCACTCATTTAAATTTTTTATATGCAATCACGGTCATTATTCAGATTATCCTAATGATTTGACATTATAAGTTTTAATTGATTCAGGGTCAACAGGGTCAACACGTGACAGAAGCAGATGATATCAGGATGAGCATGTTTAGTTTTAATAGAGATGATCCTGGGGCCCACGATAGGGGAGAATTCAGAGGAAGGGGAAGAGGTAGAGGTAGAAGGGGGAGGGGACGTGGCAGAGGTGGGTGATATTCTCCCTTGCTCGCACTATCAGGTAATTATTTTGCTTCAAAGTATCAATTTTTAAGCCTAGGAAAATGCCATTTTCGTCCCTGAGGTTTGGCCAGTTTTGCGACTTTCGTCCAAAGGTTTGTTTTTCCGCATCTGAATCCAAAAGGTCTGAAATCTTGCCATTTTCATCCGGCTCGTTAACTCCATCCATTTTCTCCGTTAAGGCATGGGTATTTTCGTCTTTTTTGTTAACTTAAGGATATTTTCGTCTTGTTTGAATACTTGTACATTATGCTAAATGCTTGTACATAAAGTGAAAAGTACCGAATTGCCTTTAAGTTAACAAAAAAGATGAAAAACCCCTGACTTAATGGAGAAAAATGGATGGAGTTAATGAGCCGGATGAAAAAGGCAAGATTTCAAACCTTCGGATCCAGATGCGGAAAAACAAACCTTTGGACAAAAGTCGCAAAACTGACCAAACCTCAGGGAAGAATATGACATATTATTCTTTTTAATATTAACTAAACAAACTGAATAGGAAAACCAAAGAAGATAAAAAAAATTGTTCACAAATCACAAGTACTTGAAAGAGAACAAAATAATGACCAGAAGTTGAGACATTGTTGCATAACAAGATATCATTCCAAAAAGCAAATGTTCCAAATTTAACTAGTAGAAATGTATAGTGTCTACGATACCTAACTTTCAGTCAATAAATCGAATAGATAGGGGCATGGGGCTGATGCCACAAACAGTCAAACACAGACAAGTATCATGCATACAATTAACATGATGGACAAATAGGACTTATTTTGTAACCCGCGTGACCGAGTCTAATAACAAGAAGAATGATAAGACTAAAAATGAAACCACTGATGGACTTTATTATTGACCCTCTCTGTTAACTATTATTGCGATTTATAGAATGGTGCCATTGACAGCTACATGTTTATATATGTTCACTCAGGTTGTTGCTAAACCTGGACCAACTGTTGGCGGATATCCGGTCCTATCATACTTGACCATGGTGGTGTAAACCTTTGAGAGCCATTGACATCTTCTTATGCTTCTGCATGTTCTGTAATTCTTGTGCCCCAAAGTATCTTTGTGATATCTTTTTGTGCCCAAAACGTTCAACGAGTTGCAGATAATGTCTTGATTTGCGCTTGATGACATGGTGTAAAATGGGTTAGTCAGGTTGAAACAATTTTGTTTTTATTTTTCTAAATCTTGATGTTTTATGGTTACAAAAGCAGTATTGTTATTTGTAGGTACTAAGTAGTGTGAGCTTAATGTACAATTTTGTGACTTTCGACTAGTTCGTTTTGAACCTACACACATCCTTAATAAACTGCTAAAACTTCTTGTAAAATTTGTTTGATGCTCCTTAAAACCGTAGTTAGCTGTTTAGCCTATAATTTTTGTAAAATTCTTTTAAACTGTCAACTGAATCGTTAAACCTCCAAACTAGTAGGTTTGGTTTGTCGTTCTCAAAAACCGTAGACTGGTCCCGCCCTCGTCAAAACTGTTTACCAAAATTGATTTCTAATTGTTATTTAACAATTTTACTTGTATAGAAGAAAGAGTGTTTTTTAGATGTAAGGGGACCATTGTTAACTGATTTGACAATTGTTACACAAACCATTTAAGTCACAAGGATGACCACTAGGTTACAAAAGAATGACACAACACCATTAATATACATAAACACTATTGTTGACATGAGATCAAAAACATTCTCAAACCTCAAAAAACCAATATTAAACAAGGGCCTTCGCCTTCGCATGCCATTTTGTGACATCTCTAGAAAAACCCGTTCTAAGCGGTTCATAAACTCGCAGCGAGTGCGTCACTGGCAAGAGACACATGTGGCGGTGTCGGTTTTCTCTAAAACCGACACACTTCCAACTATGTGTTGAAAACCAAAACCACCACTTGCAACGGTTTCAAGGTGCTCCCATGTCAATCTCCGCCTCTCAGACACCACAGTGGCGGCTGATTTGTCCTCCTCAACCTTGCCTTGGCACGAAAGCACCAATTGTTCATCCGCATCGTTAAACATTTTCATCACATTTTGTGCTAGGTTGAGAACCGTGCGGTTCCTGTGCTTCTTTGAGTTTTGTTGTATTGAGGAGAAGACAATAGGCATAATCACTTGGCGGTTACACATTATAAGATGGCGTATGTGCTCGTTGTTCCATAAGAAATGTGCTCGTTCCGCCACCTAAACACGATCAAGACTCACATTAGCATTCAAAGATGCATTTCTAAAAATCATCAAACCACAAAATCGACATAACCAAGACTCACATCCCCAATTTAATTCATGACATAAAACATATTGTGAAAAAATAAAATATAATATAAATGGGTTAAACGGGTCAACCCGCCAACTCGACCGGGTTGACACGAACCCGACCCGTTTATCTAAACGTGTTAGCGGGTTCAACCTGAAACTGACCCAAACCGATTTAGACTAAACCAAAACCTGTGAATTTCGTGTTAGGTTCGTGTCATATTTTCCGGGTCGTGTCAGAAATTCACATCCCTACTTTTGAGTGACTTTCAACCCATTCAAACTCGTTTGCATTAGGAAAATATATTCTAAATCAACCCGTTTACGGGCTAATGGGTTGAAATTTCCATATCTAGGTGCACCATTTATGCATCAAGTTGACTCAAAATGTACTATCTAACATCATAAGCATTAGATAATTAAGCATAAAAATTACCTGAAAATGGTAGCTGTCAAGACAACACGTTACACGTCGAAACAATGGAACCATAATTTTCTCAAACTCATCGGTACGAATAATCTCGAGCACTTCTTCCAACTCACTCAAGAACATCAACTGCTTCTGACTACTCGTAACGGGCCAATATTTTAGCAGCCCGTTTATCACAACACTCGTAAGCTTCGGATCTTTTTCTATAAACTGAACAACACAATACGTTAACTGATGATGATAGCTACCAACGGATTTCGGTTTATGAAGAGGAATCAAAACCCGTGACAAAAACGCTTTGTGTTCTTTCTTTAATGGCAACGTGAATCCGCTAATCACACTCCCGAAAATCTCCAGTAATTCAGCAATACCATTGTGTTTATCGGTTTCATATACAAACTGATACATAATATTGCTAACAGCCATCCGGATAAATGATCTGTGAACCATAAATTTGCCATAAATCCTATGTAAAACCGACTTCAAACAATCGCGTTCTCGCGGGTCCTCTGAATCAAAGAGATTTAGTAACTTTAACAAGAACGGATGATCGATATATTGTTTAGCAACTTTCGGATCAAGAGAAGTTAAACTAACAAATCTAAGGAGTATATCGTAAACAAGTTGTAAATGTGACCATGCTGGATCAAACCATGGATCTTCATCTTCGGTTTCGCCACGTGGCGAATCGGAGTATTTCGGAGGAAACTCGCGAAAAAGATTATTGCCACATGTTTTACAGATCGCTGACATGGCAGGTTCGGAGAGTTTTATCGAATCAGAACCGAGATAATCAAGAATCTCGACTAAAACTTGCCGTTTTTGATCTTTCTCTACATTATCTTTATCTTGATCGTTAAAATCGTATACGATCGAGCAAAGATTCAACTTACTGATAAGAAGTCTCGATTTTTCAGAACTTTGGACTTCTTTAAACGATAAATGCGGCTGGATCATATCGCCATTGGATGTTGGGAAGATAGATGATGACATCTTTTTAACGACGTTTAACCGACTTGAAATAACGTTACAAGTGTTGGTGAAGCTGCCATTGTTGGTTAAATCAGCGGTTGCAGTCGCAGTGCTCCCGTCTGAATAATTTTGATTCGACTTTGATGATTTTCGGGGGAGTTTTGCGAGAATTTGTTTAATCATAGTAGGAATAGTTGAATTTGCAGCCAATAATAAGCCTGGAATACACATATTAGAATCATGATTAGCAAAAAGAATCAAGAAATTATATAATATTTAAGTGAAGTAATAAGCATATTCTTTGATTGTAAAGGAGAAAAGAAATTCATGTTCCTAAATAACTAAATAATTAAGATTAAATTTCCATATTTGAATCATGTAATTATGATTTCACAGAATATGAGAAACTTTGAACTTCAAAGAAAATATTTCAAGAAAAGCTAATGCTCATAGCTATGATCTTATCTTATATGAGAAAAAAAAAAGAGAGAATTTTTAAGTTAAATAATTCAAGAAAAGTTAGTAGCCATTTCTATGATCTCATCTTATTGAAAAAAAAAATCAAGCTTTTCAAGAACAAAAAATTAGAAAAAAAAAAAAAAAACTAATTCATAGCTATGATCTTATTTTATATAAGAAAAAAAGAATTTTTAAGTGAAATAATTCAAGAAAAACTAATACCCATTCCTATTATGATCTCATCTTATTAAAAAAAAAAGAACCAAGTTTTCAAGAACAAAAAATTAGGAAAAAAAAAACTAATTCATAGCTATGATCTTATTTTATATAAGAAAAAAAGAATTTTTAAGTGAAATAATTCAAGAAAAACTAATACCCATTCCTATTATGATCTCATCTTATTAAAAAAAAATTCAAGCTTTTCAAGAACAAAAAATTAGAAAAAAAAAAAAAACTAATAATACCTACTTTATGATCTCAGTCATATGAGAATTTTCTTACTTCTTATATTAAGAAAAAAAAAATCATCTTATTTGAGTAAAATTAAACTTTTCAAGAAAAACCAACACTCATTTTGCTCATACACATAACAAAAACATATATACAGATCTAGAACACACTAAAAATCATACAAAAAGTGAAGATAAGAAAAAAAAAGGTTACTACAGTAATTTGCAGATCTGAAAGTTGAAACCCAGATCAGGATCTACAAACTCACCAAAAAGAAATATGAAACACAAACTGGTTTTCAAACCCAGATCATAAAAAGCCCAAAACACACAAATTTTGAAAAAAAGGAAACAACTTTAACAAATATATGTCAGCAAACTGAAACAAAATAATAAAAATTTCATAATGCCAGAAGGGTTAGTAAGCAAGCAACATGTCTTTACATTAAAAGATTGAAGAAGACAGTAATATAATAATCTAAAAGTCAGAGCACTGAAGAAGAATCAGGTGGTATTCCCAGAAGATCTATACATACACAAATATATATATAGTTATAGAGAGAGAATATACCTGGACTTTCTGGGACAAAAATGGACATGGGTTTTAGAGAGAGAGAGAGAGAATCAGAGAGAAGAAGACATGCAAATGAGAAGAAAGCTGGAGGAGAGAGAAATTTCAGGGTAAAATCTTGAGATTGAAGACAATAATAATGTGAAAATGGAGCCCATTTCTTTTCTGTAAGGATCCAAGAAAAGAAATGGTTTTGGTTTTGGTTTTGGTTTTATGATTTTTATGTAATTTATTTTTGTAATATTATCACTGCTTTAATCAAATAATAATTGAAGTTGAACTCTCCAGACACAAATATGAATATATGGAGTATTAAAGAGTAAAGTTTAAGCTTAAATGCTTAATGGTGTATGAACTTAATAGTCATGTTCCAAAGTATAATTTGGGTTGAAGTGGTATCTGACATTTATTTTTAAAAACTGTTTATTTAATAAAAAATTAGGTCTAAGTCTCAACTTTATATAATGTGCTTAATAGCCTTGCGAGTTAAACAAGCCTATTATAATTCTAAATATAATAATTCTATAACATGGTACATAATTAAATAATAAATAGGAAAAATTACAAGTTTTGTCCTTTATCTTTATACCACTTTTCAGGCGGTGTCATTTTTAACAAATGTTGACAGGCGGTGTCCTTTACTAGGTATTTTGTTGCAAGTTTAGTCCTTTACACCCAACCCAGTTAAAAAACCTTGTTAATTGTTGGATGTAAAGGACTAAACTTGTAACAAAATACCTAGTAAAGGGCACCGCCTGTCAACAATTAACAGGGTTTTTTAACTGGGTTTGGTGTAAAGGACTAAACTTGCAACAAAATACATAGTAAAGGACACCGCATGTCAACATTCGTTAAAAAGGACAACGCCTGAAAAGTGGTATAAAGATAAAGGACAAAACTTGTAATTTTTCCTAATAAATATTATCATATAAATAATTACATTAAAGGGAACTAAATAATATATCTTGTATTGTATATAAAATTATAATAATTATTATAAAAATATTAAAAATAGTTATATATGTAAATAAAATAACTATATATATATATATATATATATATATAATAAACAATAAACGAGTTGAGTCCAGATCGAGCTTGAGCTTGAAAAATTATTCATGAGCTGCGCTCGAGTTTGAAACATTGCTCACAAGCCGAGCTTTAGCTAAAATGAAATTAAGAGTAGGTGAAAATAAAATCGGGCTCAACTTGTTTAGAATGTTTAATATAATTTATATTTATTATAGATCATCTATCTTAAAATACAATAAACTTATGCGCTTATTAGAGATGTACAAAAATATTGATTTGGGTCCATCAAACTGATTTAGAACCCGACCCAGTGCAAAAACAAAACCGGTTTGAGCCTGACCCCGGCCCTCCGATTTAATACCAGTTTGAGGTTTGAAGGAAAAAAATTGGTTTTAAATCCGGCCTTGTTAAATTTGTTTAGAAAACGGTTTATTAAAAGGTTTGAGCCCTGAATTGGTTTAGAACCTGACCCTAACCGATCCGTATAGAGTTGGGATTTATAATAAAAAAATGATTCGTAGCCCTGGCCGTTTTTTTTTTTTTCAAACTGGTTTGGGCCTACGAAATAAAACCAATTTGGTTTAGGGCCCGAATCAGTTTAGCTGAAAACCGGGTTTTGTAAACCTCTACTTTTTGTAGACAACTTCAAGTATCTCTGTAAAAAATATTTTCTTTATTATTTAAGCTTACAATTATATTTTGTTTTTTCAAAATATTCATCTTTTTAATCAAGTTTAAACTTAAAACTTACATATGCTTCTTTGAATATTTGCTTTGTCTTTTAGTGATTTCCAACAAAAGAGATAAATTTATAAAAGCAAAAAGTACTTTATTTGATTGAAATTTATAAAAGCAAAGGCTTACCACTTGTGTAAAAAAATAGTTTTTTAATTGCTAACCGAAAGCAAAAGTTTTACCACTTGTATAATTAAATTCAGTTATTTTAACCCATGATCGAGTTTTAATCAAAAGTTTCAGTTTTTTAAAATGTAAAATCTGTCGGTTTGGTTTTCATAAGGATTAAAAACTAGAGTTAAATGTCATTTTAGTCCATGTAGTTTGGGTTATTTTATCAGTTTAGTCCAAAGGTTTCATTTTTCGCTTACGTGTCTAAAAATGTTTCACCATTGTCATTTTAGTCCACTGGGTTAACTTTATCCATTTTTAAGTTAAGGAGAAGGGCAATTCATTCATTTTATATGCAATTTTGTTAACTAGAATGACAATTTGTCATATAAAATGACCGAATTGCCCTTCTAGTTAATAGAAAAAGTGGAGGAAGTTAACCCAGTGGACTAAAATGGCAATGTTGAAACATTTTTGGACCTACAAGCGAAAAATGAAACCTTTGGACTAAACTGGTAAAATGACCCAAACACATGGACTAAAATGAAATTTAACTCTTAAAAAATATTAATACATATTTCATACTATCATAGATAGAGCAATCCGACATTAAGTATCTATTTAAACATTTAGGACATTAAAATTTGAAGAGGTTGTGGGTTGTATGTTTAAATCCTTCAAGTGTAATATGTTGAAAAGTAAAAGTATGCCGTTAATTTTTTTTAACAATATCTTTTTATTCTGTTTGTTTTCTAGCTTATGAAATTCTAGTAAAATGTATATTTAATGTCTTATGACAAAAATATTGATATGTAAAAAAACCCGACGTACATGAAACTGTTTTTACATTACTAGCTTATAGGATTAAAAATTAAAGAAAAATTTACAGTTCGGTTCGGTTCAGTTCAGTTTCGAATGGTATGTTTAACTATATTAACATTGAGGCGAATCTAACTATATTAACGTGAATGGCATGTTTAACTTATTGTTTAACTATTTTCAATAATAAGTCGGACCCTAGAGCTAAACATTGGAGGATATCAAGTCGCTAACCTTCTGTTGGATAAAGAATAGGTCACCTTTTAACGCCTTGTTATGGAAAGATTGGTATAATTATAAGAGTGACTTCTTGTTGCATGTTGATTTCTAGCGTCTTATTACTTTTTTTTTAATGAAAGTAGCTATTCCAATAATAATAAAATAAAATAAAATAAAAAAAACTTTGGCTTACTTCTCACAAATTTCTTCACTATGTTATTAATTATATAGTAATTTACCAATTTACCATACTATTAGAAATTATTTATGCTTGTAGCCAAAGCATGCTTCCTTTAGCACACATGTTTTTTTTCCTTCTAATTGATGGATTTTTCAAACCTTTAATTACTTTATTGATTTGTTGTTCTAACCTCTTACAAACACACTCATTTGGTAAAAGTTAATTTTAACCACTTGGTATCCACCACTATAATAATAATACACAAAGTAATATATAAAAATGGAATATTAGAAGACAATGAGACATGGGAGTATCAAAAAGGCTATGCAACAATATGACATGTGGTCCTAAATAAATGGTACTAAATAAATGGTACCATTAAAAAAACCGATGCAAAACTATATATTTTAACCTTATAAACGTTTCCAAGACAACCATTTTGAATAAAATATTATTTATAATAAAAATTAAGTAGTTTTCGAATTACAAAATGATAATACCTAGTAAAGTCTACAAATATATAATATTTACTCTTTTGGATAAAATTAACGTATGTATGTGTTGGCCTAATAATGGAATGTTTCTTAGCTACTCATTATCACACCCATGTGAATATGATTGTTCATCAAAGAAAAGAATCCTTGATTCATAATTCATTATAATTAGAGTTAAATGCCATTTTAGTCCCTGTGGTTTGGGCCATTTTGCCAGTTTAGTCCAAAGGTTTCATTTTTAACATGTGGGTCCAAAAAGGTTTCACAGTTGCCATTTTAGTCCACTGGGTTAACTTCATCCATTTTTTCTGTTAACCAGAAGGCCAATTTGGTTATTTTGGCTAAAAGGGCAAATTCAGCCATATAAAATGACCGAAATGGCCTTCTGGTTAACAGAAAAAATGGATGAAGTTAACCCAGTGGACTAAAATGGCAACTGTGAAACCTTTTTGGACCCACATGTTAAAAATGAAACCTTTGGACTAAACTGGCAAAATGGCCCAAACCACAGGGACTAAAATGGCATTTAACTCTTATAATTAAATAAAGCTACAGTTAACTAGAAAGCAACACAATCATAAAGCCTATAACATAAAAAGTTGATTGTATTCAAATCTAATATATATACTTTTCAAAGATATCTTACTTTATATTTAAATTTTTATCGGTACCGTACCGAAAATAGAATGAATACCGTATCGATTTTGTCAGTCCGGTAATGGTATCATTGAAAATACCAAAAATATCGAAATCGATAATATGAAAAACAAAAACCGGTACCGAAACTTGCAGCGTTTGGTTGATATGGTACTAGTACTCGAAAGAAAATTATGTAGTACATTAATACTTTGTATAATTATATGAAACATTGTTATACTAAGTGGCAAAGAAATGTGTTATACTTTCATATAGCTATTTACATATAGTTACATTAAAATTTAAGTATGTTACAAATAATGACAGAAATTGGTTATCAATTTGGCGTTGGGCTTTGGGGCTTTGAGCTAAGCCCAAACCGGTTTTGGGTTGGAACAATAAGATATTGAAATTCCATCTTTGATTTTGCAACTTTAATGTGAAGAAAATATATGTCACACCCCAATCGAGGGCGGAAACATCGGGGTGCGGCACTGAGCGAAACAGATTGACCAAGAGAAATTCCATAACAACTACTTTACCAAATAGTTAATATTATGTCCCATACCATAACATATTAAGCAAGTAAATTATTACAGACAGCGATATCTCAAAGTCAAATAACATGTTACGACAACTCAGATTCAAATAAAAATAAGGTAAATTGTCTTTGTTTCTAGACTCATCCTAGCTCGATTCCACAAGATAGCAAGCAGGCATCCTAAGCATTCAAACACCTGTCACATACGTTAAAATAAAGGTCAATACACATAGTGTAAAGGTGAGCATACAAGTTTAATAGATATAATAGAGTTCGAAATCGTTTACGCATAACCAGCATGTAACATGTAATAAAGTGAAAGCTAGTAGGTTATCGACAGAGAAATATGCACAGACGTGACTGCGAGTTGTAGAATGCGCAACACATATCCCCACTGGGACACGTGAAGTAAAGCCCTTAACAACCCATGTCCACGACAGGTGCTGAGTCAAAACTATAGTACTATCGTTGCTAAGGTGTCAGGCAACAATCATTGTGTTAACATAACATACAAGCATTCATCGAATAACACGTAGCATGCAATAACGGTTAGCGTATAAATAGTGTTTGCGTTGTGTGTTCGATGTGATTTGAATATAGGTAACGTATGTAACACCCAAAAGTGCGTAAAGCAAAAAGAGATCGAGTATACTCACAGATTGTGCTTAATAAGTAAACACTCTCTTGGATTGAGCAGCGCGTTAAACGGTGCAAAGGTGATAAGTGTCGGTTGGTAATCCGATCGGATGGCCAGTCGATCGGATGTCAATCCGTTCGGATGGTCATCCGATCGGATGACCATTCGATTGGATTGACATCGTTTGGTAAGGATGTGTTTGTGTATGATGGCTTTGAAGTTTTCGTTGTAGCATTTTGAAAACAGAGAAGTATCTCTACCTTTCAGGTCGTTCGATCGTACGGCGGTTCGATCGGGTGACGATCCGTTCAGCGAGATATTTCTCAGAGAACAAGTTCACAGCAGTATTGTCGCTCAATCGGATGGTCTATCGATCGGGTGGCAATCCGTTAGATCTGACTATACATTGAACATGCTGAAAATTGTTTAAGTGTTAAAGTCCCAAACCTCACATGGTCGGAGGGTCGTTCGATCGGATGGCAATCCGATCGGACGACAATCCGTTCGTCGTTCAAAACTTGAGAAGTTGAACAAAAAGTTTAAGTATGAAGCCAAGTGCAATCCGATCGGATTGCGGTTCGATCGGATGGCAATCCGATCGGATGGCAATCTGATCGGATGACAATCCGTCCCGCGACCTGATCGTGTTGCTAACTTGGAAATTTGTTAAGTTTTGTGGTTTGTTCGAGACGATGTGACAACGTGCTAGGCAACAGAAACCCCATCAGTCCCAAGTGATCCGATCGAACAGGAATCACCCTAGTCCGATCAGCCATCTGTTCGAGATGGTGGTTCATGCTTAACCCGAAGTCGGTTGTCTCATTGATAGAAAACAGATCTTGAACCGACACATCACTAAGAAGGAGTAGAAGATCAGAACAAGCTCCGATTCTATCGGTTTTGAGTGTAAAAGAGTTGAAAGAAAGTTAGAAAACCATCTTTCAATCCTTTTAACCATGAATATGTGTAGATCTATGCGAAAACATTGCTAAATCTTGTGGAAATCCTTCAGATCTGAGTTGTTCTTGGTGGAATGAGGCCAAGACTCGAAGTTCATAAGAACTCCATGATGACATCACCCTAGAACACCTCAAATCCACTGATTTCACGGTTAAAAGTTAAGATTCAAATGTGAAAAAGATGAAGAAGTGGGTGTAGATCATAGAAGTACAAGGTTTAGGTTGAAAACTTACAAGAATCGCGAGGAATCGAGAGAAATGAGTTCTTGAGCGAGTTGGTCGAGTGAGAGAGCTGTCACATCACAAATGATGTGACAGGAGGGTATTTATAGGGTTTCCAAAAGAGGAAAGTGCAATGGGTCGGATTGGTCACCGATCGGATGGCCACTCGATCCTGGTGTCCGGCGTGTTGATTTTTGTCGTTTCGATTCGTGTGTTGAGCGTTGCGATGCGTTTTGAGTGAGCGATGCGATGGATTAATAATAAACACACAATTACTATATCTAACATACAATCATCATAAATAACTGGCGTTCAGCGTTTGCGATTCGATTGCGATAGAGTTGCGATTGCGTTTCGATTAATCATCACAACCATAAACATAATTAAACATGCACAAGTAACATGTAAATAGCACACACACGTAAAACAATATCCAGAACGCATAATTCGAGCTGTGAATGCAATTGCGATGCGATAAGCGATAAAACGATAAAACATGCGATTAAACCTCGATTATTCACATATACTCCACATAATACAACTAAAGCAAAAATAATATAAAGATTCGCTTACAAGTCAAAGAAGTCAAAACAGTAGTTAAGCAAGGAGTGACAGATCGCAATTAGCAATCTTTTCTTCCTTTTACTTCAATCTTGACTTTGACTTTGGCTTTCGAAACACGGGGTGTTACAATATATAAGCCTTCTCATATCCTTAATTTGAAAATGGTTAACAAATGACCGTTTAGTTGTTGGATACCGATAAGATTATGTGATGGATGAAGTTAATTTAGTGGACCATTTAGTTAACATTTTATATGATTGTACTGTCCTTCTAGTTCACATAATTACATATAAAATGATCGAATTACCATTCTCGTTAACAGAAAAAATGGCTGAAGTTAACCCAGTGGACTAAAATGGCAACAATGAAACCTTTTTGGACTCACAAGCGAAAAATGAAACATTTGGACTAAACTGGCAAAATGGTCCAAACCACAGAGACTGAAATGACATTTAACTCTATTTTTACATATAATAAAATTCCACCAATCCCCAACCCACCCACCCCCCCTCTCTCTCTCTCTCTCTCTCACCACAGGTCCACAACCCCCACCTCCACGTCCTCCGTCACCGCCCACCTTCACCACAGACCACCACTAACCTCCGCCACACACCTCCACCACCTATCACCGCCACCTCGCACATATAAAACAATCGAATTTATAGTGCATGGTAGAGGTGGGTGGTGGAGGTATGTCGGAGGTTGGTGGCGGTGGTGTGTGGCGGAGGTGGGCGGTGATGGGTCACGAAAGAGGTGGAGGTGGATGTGGGGGTTGTGGACATGTGCCGATATATATATAGAGGGAGAGTGAGAGAGAGAGTGGGTGGGTCGGGGATTGGTGGATTTTTTTATATATAATTTTTTTAAATTAAAGGGTTTTTTTTAAATATATTAATTAATATTACGTTTTTAAAAAATTAAAGGTTTTTTAATATATTAATATGTATTTTTTTTGTTTAGTTTAAGGGTTTTTAAATTAAAGTTATATATATATATATATATCTGAATAAAAGAAAAAAAAATGATTTTTGGATGAAAATGGCAACTACCAAACTATTTAGTGAGAGTTAACTGACATTTTTAGCGAAGTTAATGGGTTGAACCAAAATGATAAAAAATAAAAAAACTCAGGAATCCACAGAAGAAAAAAGACTATTTGAAATAAAGTGACAATTTAAGACAAACCACATGGACTAAAATGTTAATTTACTTTTTTGTTTAAAGGTTCGGGGCTCCGAGTTATTTAACCGGGTCGGGTTTGTGAACAAACAGGGATAAAACAAAAGCTGTGTGTTGTTTCTTTCTTGTTAAAGGGGAATTTAACCGCAAAATTAACCCTTTATTTATTTTTCAACCAAAAATCCCTTAATCGCAACTGGTACGTTTTCTTAATCCCTAACCCTAGTTTTTCAACCCATTCTATGTCTTCAATTTCATTTCATCTCTTCATAATCTGTTCTTCAATTTTGCATATATATATTCAATTTCATCATCGCATAATTTGTATTTCAATTCATCATCGCTACATGAACTGATCGGTTGAACCTTGTTGTTGTTGTTGATGAAAATTCGTTAAGGTTTTTACTTTTTAGGTTAATTCGTTGATTGTTAATTCATAATTGATTTAATTAATGATTTAAGTGGTCTCTTAGTTGAGTTTTAGTTTGATTTTTTGTAATTTTGTTGGTGAAATTGAATAAATTTGGGGGTAAATTTAGAGCCTTTACGTTTGTTCAGCTGAATTCAATGTGTGTGTATTTTGTTTACCCTTTTATGCAAATTTTCAGCTAAATTTAGGTACTTTTTATTTACTGGTTAGGGTTTTTTTTTTTTTTTTTTGGTGCTTGTTGAAATGAAACTAGTAATTTATGGTGTTTGTGAGATAAGGTATTAAGGTTTCTAGCTGGAAGTAGCTAGGGCTAAATATATATATATTGGCTTGTAAAATATATTTCACCATTCTTATGTTCTTCAAGTTAGCATATTTTTGTGCAAATCTTGCTAAAGTTCGGTACTTTTATTTACTGGTTAGGGTTTTTTGCTCAAATAATTGAAAGAGTTAAGTTCGTTTTCCGTCCCCGTAAGTTTGCCAAAAGTTCCACCATAATCCAAAAGTTCATTATTTTTTTTTTTGCCAAGGACACCGTGGTTTCCATTTGTTGCTATTTCAGTCTATATATGACTAAATCTGTTAAAATTTATTTTTTTGTTACAAGTAAGGGCATTTCAGTCTTTTTGTTTTAGGTACAAGCTTAAACCATAGTTGTCAATAGCGGTCTCTATGATCACTATAGCGAATAGCGTAGTGTATAGGTCGAAGGTCGCTATAGGGTATGTAGCCATAAATAGCGGGATTTCAGTTTATTTTATTATAGGTCAAAGGTCGCTATAGGGTATGTAACCATAAATAGCGGGATTTCAGTTTATTTTATTATAAATAGAGATTAAGTATAGCTATAAAATAGCTGGATTTTAGGTTGTTGTTAAATATACATGTAAAATCGCGTATATACCAGGTATTTTGTATAATATACATATATAGGTATCTTATCGCTATTTGTCTCTTTTCGCCATTTACAACTATTGCTTAGACTAGTAATTTATGGTATTTGTGTGATTTATGTACATAGATTGTTTAACATTCTATCCAGCTTGCATGTTGCAGGAATCTATATATTATGATGCGTAGTGATCCTAAGGAGGACTGAACTTTGAAACATTGTATTTTTACAGCATCATTTCCAATCGTTTTTTTCGATTATTGGAAAATTAGGATGGATGTAACCACTGAAGAGCAAAATAACATAGACCATGCAACTGATAGTTACCCGTTGCTGGTGGAAGCTCGAGAAAACCATGGAAATGAGCACGTAATTGATTTGGAAACAGTAGGTGATGATGACACATCATCATCAAATGGATCCAATAATTCTCTTAACGGGCTGGCTCGTAGCCCGCGAGACTCTGCTTCTCAGTTGGTCCGGGCTTCGTCGAGCGGGTCAAGTTCACTTGGGAGGAGAGGGGACGGGTTGGGCCGTCGTAGGTGGAGCCCGTTTGATACTTTGTTATGGATTTCAATCGAGCTGGGCTTCACTTTGGGTCAGATTATTGCATCTGTTGTTGTTTTGTATGTATCAAGAAATGAAAACCCGCAGACTCCTTTGTTTGCTTGGATTGTCGGTTACGCTGCTGGGTGTGTTGCAAGTCTGCCGTTTTTGTACTGGCGTTATCTTCATAGAAACCAGGCTACTGAAAACGGGTCTAATCAGGCACGACAGCCACCTTCCGAGGCTAACCAACCCGAACCGAATTCTTACATAACAATCTCGTTTGCTCGATCTTCAGAAGAGGAAAATCGGCCTGCCACATCACCCGACACTTGGAATGGTCTAAATGTGGGCTCAAATGCCAGGTAAATCTGCATTTCTGACACGTTTATATTTTATAAACTTAGTTTGTAATAAATATGAGGGACTTGATTGTACGAGTTCTTGAAGCAGGCTTACGATGCTTGTGGACCATTTTAAAATGGCATTGGATTGCTTTTCCGCTGTATGGTTCGTAGTTGGTAATGTTTGGATATTTGGAGGCCATTCATCATCTGCTGAGGCTCCTAATTTGTACAGGTGCCACTAATATATTATAACATTATCTCAAATAGATTTCCTCCTTCTTACCTATACTCACCGTGTACGCTTGTGCAAATGGGTCAATATGGGTTATGCTTAATCTATAACGGGTCGAGTGGGTCAAACAGGGTTAAAGTCATCCAAAATGTATTTGTAGGCATAATTTTTTTTTAAATCGTTTTACTAAACAAGTTTAGGTTACTATATGGGTAATCGTTAAAATACTCTATAGACTTTTGCTAATTTCACACATAGGTCGCTTGACTTAATTTTCCTTGGTAAAATTCTTAAACTTGTAATAATACAACAAAAAGGTCTTCATTTAGTTTAGGGACAGAATCATGGAAAAATGACATAGTCATTAAGTTTCTTTTATATTTCGGGAACAAAAACATATTTGTTAGAAACTAATATACTTCTCCCGCACGTTGCGGCGGGAATCCAGTCGGTATCAGTTCAGTTCGTTACGGTCTCAATACAATAACGACACTCGGTATAGCAACCGAAAGGGAAAACTACAAAAGTACAATACCGACAATCGGTATAACGCAAGTTATTTAAAGTATACGTGTGCGATTGAAAGTTAAAAAAACACTCAAAAATACAAAAACCACAAAAGGCGGCTCATTTTGGTGTATATAGTGCGGCTTATTTTAGTGAAGGGAGGTGGTGCATCACTATTCACAAGCATGAACTTTGTTATATATATAATTATAGTGAAAGTGTATAATACAATATTCCTTAACGTACGATATGAAATTACGCAAATTATAAAACTCAAAACCCTAATCACGCATTTTGAAAAACCATAATCACGCATGTTGAAAACCATAATCACGCATGTTGAAAAATCAAAACCATGCGTGATTATGTTTTTACAACATGCGTGATTTATGGTTTTTCAACTTGCGTGATTAGGGTTTTAAGATTTATAACGTGCGTAATTTCATATCGTACCATCGCATGTTGAGGAATATTGTACGTTAACCTTCCCCTATAATTATAACGTCAGATTTAATGAATAAAGTCCATGGACCCGTGTATGATTTTTGAGGGTCCAAGGGTTTAAATTTGTTCTTATAATATTATAGTCTCGTAATATTTTTTTAACACATTAGCTATCTATAAATTTTAAAAAAGGAAAAAGTGTTTGTTGACCAGTCCAGCACTCCAACCTGACCCAGCCCAACCCGTCATAGAACTACTGTTGACCCAAACTCGTTTTAACCCATTAGCCACCGCATGTACGTTTTGTCATGACTAACTTTACTTAATTAAAAAATTCTTTATGCTTTGTTATTGTTACAGGCTATGTATTGTATTTCTTACCTTCAGCTGTATTGGGTACGCAATGCCTTTCATTT
This sequence comes from Helianthus tuberosus, assembly GCA_030545235.1. Taxonomy (NCBI): domain Eukaryota; kingdom Viridiplantae; phylum Streptophyta; class Magnoliopsida; order Asterales; family Asteraceae; genus Helianthus; species Helianthus tuberosus. The sequence continues at coordinate 5,919,529 of CM060409.1, read as the reverse complement.
TATGTGGAATGATATGCTGTTGTCTGCCTTGTATCATTTCAATTCTTGGTGTTCACGAGGACATGAATCAAATGAAAGGAGCGAGTGATGATTCTATTAATGCTTTACCAACACATAAGTTCAAGTCAAAGAAAAATGGAAATTTCGAGACTAAAGATAATAACGATTCGGTTGTTGATGAAGGCGGGATTCTAGCCGCAGGGACAGATAAAGAGCGTGCTATCTCTGGGGAAGACGCTGTAAGTCATTACGTCTCTATATTTTAACATAAACCATTCTCTTTCTCTATTTCCCTTTTTTAAATAGATGTCACGTAATTGGTAGACATAAGATGGTATAGTTTTATTTTTGGCAAAAAATGTTGGACGTTACTTTATCAAATTTTGACCAATTTAAGAGTTACCAAGTCATTATTGTATTGTATAAAAACATAAGTGCGGTTTAGAGAAGTGCATGGACATTATATATATAAGAATTGTAGAATGGTTTTGCACCGTAGCGGTTGTCACATCATTGGTTTTTGTCTTTTCTTTTTATGTTTTTTTTTCTTTTTTTGACCCCCTTAGCTTTATAAATACTTTGTAAAATGTCATTTTGACCCGCTGAGTTTTACATGCTTATTTTTATGTATGTGGGTCAAATATAATACGTTTGTTTTATTTTTGTGTATGTTTTCGGTAGGTCTACATTTTGTCAATACGTTTTCGTGTTTATTATGTACGTTTTCGGTTCATCTACGTTTTGCTAAAAACGAGGTTGGTTAAAATGTGTTTTCATTATGCGGTATAAATTCGAGTTATTTTACGTTTTAACGCCGCCACAACGCACGGTATCAACTTACAAAAACTCTATTATCTTACGTGCTTTTTCTAACTATGTTTCGGTATAAATCCAAGTTGGTTTATGTTTTGAAGCCAGTGGTCTACGTTTTGTCATAAATTTTGTTCGAAATTCAGTCGGGTCAATTTATAATACGTTATCACTAGGCGGTATAAGTTGTATCATTCTTTAACTTAAAAAAATGCTATTTTCTTACGTGCTTTTTTAGTACGTTTCGGTATACATCCAAGTCGGTTTACGTTTTGACGTAATTTTTTCTCAGTCATGTCAAATATAATACGTTTTTCTTGCTTATTTTTATGTATGTTTTCAGTTGGTCTACGTTTTAACGTAGATTTTGTTCGCAAACGAATAAGGTCAAATAATTGACGGTACGAATTCGGGTTACTTTAAGTTTTGACGCCGCGGCGGGTCAAAATACTAATTTATATACAGAACTCAAAAGTTACTTTAGTCTCTTTCTAGTATTTTGACAAGTTAAGGGACTTTAGTACACTAAAATTAGGTTGGGAGACGTTTTTCGTGAAAAGGAAGAAAGTATATTGGTTTTTTATGTGAATAGTGGGATTAACCTTTTCCTTATATTGTTTTTTTCCCCTTTGTTTAAAATTAAAAAAAAAACGAGGAATAGTGTCTATTTTAACATAGAGATGATTGAAAACGATGCAGGTTTGTTGCATATGCCTAGCAAAATACGCGGATAATGATCTATTGAGGGAGCTTCCTTGCACGCATTTCTTTCATATAGAATGTGTAGATAAATGGTTGAAGATCAATGCATCGTGTCCGTTATGTAAGTTTGAAATTAAGGGCAGTAACGACGTTTCATCTACACAAGACTCCGTTCAGCAACAAGCATGAAACTTCATCACCAATAGGTAAATTAAAACTTGAGCATCACAGAATTGGAAGACGAAGATTCTGTCAAGTTGATTATGAGTTTCTTGTCTCTTTTTCTTTACCATGTGAGAAGCTACGGGTTGTATAGAAGAATCAAATGAAATGGAATCGATCGAATCAAATGTGTTGTTAATAGTGTTTGTCTAATAAACATACAGTTTTCCTACATACTGTGTACATACAGTTTCTTTTCTTGGCAAAAGAGAACTATAATTTAAACAATATAAATGTAAAAAACCGCAATGCGTATATATGCGTTTCTGATGCTCTTATGTACTTGTTTAGTTGTTTATCTATGATGGGTAGCCTAAGGCTTTTATGTCTGTTTTCAAACGTTTTAAATTGCATAATTGACTGGTGTTCTTTCAATATTTAAAAAGCTATATGTGATCACCTTTTTTTTTTAATTTCAACCCAAACCGTTAGAAATCTAAAGTAAAGTGGCAGGTAAACACACAAGTTGTGTCACAACCCCTTTCGAATAGCAAACTCGATCCTACAAGTTGTGTCACGACCCCTTTCGAATAGCAAACTCGATCCTATTGTAAACGAAGCTATAGTTCTTCGATGTCGAAAAATTGTTGTGCACAACCCACTAAACTCTGTTACAACCAACAGCTTCGGAAGCCAGAGACCCAAAGCACACATGTCAATCCCAAAAAAAGAGGAAAAAAAACAACAAATAAAGCTTATAATTTCCTCTTCAAACCAAACATAGTAAAGCAACTTAACATAAGTCAGATCACCTCAAACTATCTACGCAAAAAACTGGCATTCATCTAAAGATTCTTTACATAAAATCACAATTATCATAACTTTTATCTCAAAAGAAAAAGATCCATCTCCCACCTCAGTAGCATAAGAACGAAAGATAGAAAACCTGTACAGTATGCTATACAAAGAGAGAAATATGACGCGTTTGTTATTTGTCGGCCCGGACACATCCCTACTTTATGATTGTTTTGTGTAGTAAAATCAACTCATTTATGACCCATTCAAATCATATGTGACTGCAGCAGGTGGTGATGATGGATTTGACTGGGGTGGTGGTGGGGGCGGGGCAGTTAACGAATAAGCGATTCTCGTTGGTGAAGAATTTTCTATCAGTCCAGCAATCCCAGCACTTGCTATTTGCGCATTTGAAGGAAGGAAAAGATCGTGTTTTTGGTCTTTATATGCCGCCCAAACCTGCCGAAAATAGTTTTCATTAATCAGATGAAATCCATACAAAAATCTGAATTATAAATTTTATAATAGTAGCATAACTAATGATCTTAGATGGTCACTTACTTCAGAGGAATCAAGTATGTCCCGAACTTTAGTACAGTGGGCCCCTTCAGTGGCAAATGCATGCAATACCTATATTAACAAAAAGGAAATCACTAAATAAAAGAAATAGAAAGAGTGAATAATTAACTGATATTTTTTATTCTTGAATTTCAGCTAACCTCTATTGCAAGCACCCGACCAATGGATGCTTCAGATTCATTCCACTTCATTTGAGAGCGAAGCCCGTTTCTCCCTCCGGCTCTCCAATCAAGAAGCCCAAGCAGTACTTCAATAAGCCCAACCCTATAAATGAAAAACGTTACAGCACTTTAAACATCGAAAAAACTCATCAAAGTACTAAGCTGAATATATTAACTACCAATCTGACATTTCACCCTATTTATTGTTCTTATTTTTGTATGTCTCACCTGAGACCTTGTGCAACAAGTGCATCCCTTGCTCTATTTCCAGCAACCACCACACGTTTTAGTGTCTCAAGTGCTAGTATGCTTCCACCTTGCCATCCAATGGCTTTCATTAACAGTGGAACCACCTGAGAGAGAAACGAAAAGAAAAAGATTTAAAAAATAAAAGATGCATTAAGATTTCAGAGTAAAGTACATGGATGGTCCCTGTGGTTGACCAAAATTTTGGATTTGGTCCCTGACATATCAAAAGTACACGAACAGTTCCTGTGGTTTGCACTTTGTAACGCATTTAGTCTCCAACTTTTGCCAAAAGTACAGATGGTCCCTGTGGTTTGCACTTTGTAACGCATTTAGTCCCTAATTTGAACATGCTAAGACCTTTATATTTGTTTAGCTAGGGACTAAATGTGTTACAAAGTGCAAACCATAGGGACCATCCATGTACTTTTGAAACACTAGGGACCAAATCCAAAATTTTGGTTAACCACAGGGACCATCCATGTACATTGCTCATAATTTTAATTGAGCATGGATACAACAATTTACCTGAGTTGTCCCAACGCTAGTAGCGGCCATGGCTTCTGCACACGTGGTGCTAGCGGCCAATTGATGTAGCACGCGTAAGCAGCTAAGCCGCACGCGTTCTTGCGGCGTCTGCGACACCTGGGAAGGATTATCATTATCCTCATCATCAAATGGTGCATCTGGCATTCTAGATTCTTCTGAAGACATTGTTTCACGCCTTGCCTCAAAGGCTACTGCAGACAGTAATTTGGGGACGTAACCTAAAAACCCGACGTGATCTGCAAGAGCAGGGTGGACTCGCAACAACGATACCAATGCGGCGGATAATAGTAGTGGGAGCTCGGGATCCGATCCTTGATTGTCGTGATGTGTTGCAGCGATTGATGAAAGATACTGGTCTAACAACCCTTCGAGAAATCTTTTCGGGTTTCTAAGTGGGAATTTCGGGTCTTTTAAGAATAGTCTTACGTAGATTCCACCAACCTGTTAATGAGCATTTGAAACACCATCAGTAACATATGTGGTGTTGACCAAAAACCATAACCATAACCGCGATGTCGGTTAATGGATAATCATAACCATAACCTATCAGTTATGGCGGTTTCGGTTAATCGTTTAGATGGTTATAGCGGGTCGGTTAAACGTGAATTTACGTCTAACTAAAAAAAATTAAAAAAATCGAGTATGGAATAAATTGTTATTACACCTTTGTATATATTGATGTATTACATAGCATTGTAAAATACGTATAACCTATAATATTAACATTGATTATGACCGAGTATTCAAACAAAGCGATATGACATAAACAATAAATTTAAACAAACATTTACCCAAAACAATATAATATAACCCATAAATTCTAACAAACGTTTAATAAAAAAAATCATATATTGAAAAATGGTGAAAAGTCCAAAATCCGACAGATTTTACTAAATCTTGGTTCGGTTATGGTGGGTAAAAAAGGGTAGATGCACTGTACCCCTGACCGCTTTTGTTGGTTAATTCGGTTATGAGTCGGTTGGCTAGAGGCATGCTTTCGGTTTTTTCGGTTTGGTTTCCAAAAACATAACCTGAATTCATTAATATAAAGTACCTGAGGCTCGTCTCTCATTTCGGGTTGGCTAGAGGCTTGTTCCGGTACATCCCAATCGAAAACCCGACCTTTCATCTGTTCCTGGTAAACATCTGATGCCATTGTTGCAACCTGTGCTGCTAAAGAAGCAGCCATTGCTGGTGTCCATACGAGTTCTGGCGTTTCTGTCGTTTGTTCAAGAGCACTTACAACAGCCTCACCGGACCCGTCCCTAATTATAGATACCAATCCATCTGGCAGAAATCGTGCAAGTGTGATCGCTACCCTCGGCCCGTGCATCGGTTGGGCCACAAGCTTCCCTAATAAAGAGGCCGCCGCTGCTCTTTGAGGTCGCGGGACTTCTTCTGCCACAAATAAAAACAAACAAATGTCCAATACAAAACTTATGTCAATGAGAATTACAAGTGGCAATTTTGACCCATCAAAAGAAAGCCAGAAAAGTAAAGAGTATAGTACACGAATGGTCCCTGTGGTTTACCCAAATTTTGGATTTCGTCCCTAGCTTTCCAAAAGTACACATATGGTCCCTGTGGTTTGCACTTTGTAACACATTTAGTCCCCAGCTACAAATCTAAAGGTTTTAGCATGTCTAAGTCAGGGACTAAATGCTTTACAAAGTGCAAACCACAGGGACCATCCACGTACTTTTGGAAAAAGCTGAGGACTCAATGCGTTACATAATGCTAGGAATGGCAATGGGCCGGGTTTGGGCCGGGTATTGGTAATCCCAGGCCCGTACCCGGTTGTAATTCTTTGGCCCATACCCGGCCCGTTACCCGGTGGGTATTTGTCGGGTAATTACCCGTCGGGTATCGGGCATACCCGCGGGTATCGGGTATACCCGTTAATTTCTTAAAAATACCCGTTGGGACAAATGGGCATTTTTTACTTTGATGTTTATATAATTTACTGTTTTAATGACTATAATAAATGAAAATATAATTAATAACTTACATATCATATTCAGACCACATATACCAAATTAAATCAAAATGATTACTTAATTAAGTAATTGTATCAGGACAACTTAATTGCATAAACATCCACATAATAAAGGGTGATAGCTTCCATATCCAATATACATGCTCAAAAATAAGTTATATGTTCACTAAACACTTGCCAAATACATATCCACATATGACTATAGAGAAGGTAATAAGTACATGTACTAAGTTTATATATATGGAAATCTATAGTATGATACTTTCGGGTATTATTCGGGTAAATGGGCCGGGTATCGGGCGGGTATCACTAAATCCCATACCCGTACCCGGATTTTTTCTTTTTTTAAGCCCATACCCGGCTCATACCCATTGGGCTTCGGGTATACCCGGCCCGTATTTTTCGGGTTTCGGGTATGCCCGTCGGGCTTGGGCTTTTTTGCCATCATGCAATCCAAAGGGACCATTTGTGTACTTTTGGAAAGCTAATCCAAAGGTTCTAGCATGTCTAAGTCAGGGACTAAATGCGTTACAAAGTGCAAACCAATGGGACCATCCATGTACTTTTGGGAAAAGTTGAGGACTAAATGTGTTACAAAGTGCAAACCATAGGGACTGAGAGACCATTTATGTACTTGTGGAAAGCTAGGGACCAAATCCTAATATTCGGTAAACCACAGGGACCATACGTGTACTTTACTCTTTTTAAAAAAGTCAACAATCAAGTCAAAGCAACCAAGCCGAGCTCCTTTCAACACCCTATAATACTATCCTCCCTGGCCCCAGTACGTTTTAATCCGTTAACCCAAATGAATCAGAAAAACAATTAATAATAAAACAAAACGAGAATAAACAAATAGAAAAACTACCACGCAGCGGGAGGAGAAGTTCAAGAATGTAGACAACACCGCCGTGTTTGGCAGCAGCCCATGCGAGCTCCGGTGTGGTTGCAAGGGCATAAAGAACATGAAGAACACCTTCTCGGCAATTAGGGGTAGAATGAAGCATTTGTAGTAAAAGAAGAACACTAGATCCATCCGCTACCATAGCCTCCAAACAAGGAGCGTGTGTTGTTAAACGCGACAGCACATTCAAACATAGTTGCGGAATGTTGCTTCCGGAGGAAACCGGAACAGAAAAACATTCGAAAAGAGGTAATAATTTTTCTTTTGATGAAAATACAGATGCCAAATTAGGGTCGCTTGTTAGCAAATTCTGCAAGACACAAAAAGATTAATAAGTTGTAAGCCCCAAACTTTTATTTCAACACCAAATAAAAATTTTCTGAAAATTCGATAACATAACCTAGGACAAGAGCAAAGTGGCAATTTCAAGTCCTAAGGCTGCAAACGAACCGAACGCTCAACGAACAGTTCGTGAACCGTTCGGCGGGAAATTCGTTTATGTCCATTCGTTTAATAAATGAACGAAGATATGAACGAACATGAACAGAGGCTGCATTCATTCATTTACGTTCGTGAACATTTGGTAACGTGTTCGTTTATGCTCGATAGTTCATTAGTGTTTTAAGTTATCATATTTTATTTAAATACTTCAATTTCTGAAAAATAAAATATTTAATAAGTATCAGTGTATTATATATTTTGTTCATGAACACTTGTTTGGGTTCAGTTGTTTTCATTTGTGTTCATGAAAATTAGTTTGTCTGTTGTATTCATGAACGCTGGTTACCTAAAACTAACAAACGAACACGTTCATTTCCTTAACGAATGAGCATGAACAGAAAATCTCGTTTGATAAGTGTTCATGAACAATTCATGGACACCTATATATCCTTAACAAACGAACTAGAACAAGGTCTTGTTCATGTTCGTTCGGTTCATTTGCAGCCCTAATATCAACCATTACTTGCCACCTATAAAGAAAACCGGTAACATACCTGAAGAGAGGTCAGACCAAGTTGAAGGTTTCCAACCATACCCAGATCTTCCTTATCCGTTAAGTTCCCATCAGATGATGTTACGGTTACAGTATCATCTACAACTTTCTCTTCGTTATATGATTTAACATCATCATGATTTCTTTCAAGCTCTGAAGTGTGTTGATTGCGAACTATGCTTGATATAAATTCCACAAGGGCAACACAAAAGGATTCTGGTTCACTGACTTCAAAGTTGGGCTGATCATTATAAACCCTTAAATACACATTTCCGATTAGGATCTCTTTCGATAAAGCTTCGTATATAAAGGCATGTGAATCCTTTGAGTCATGAGAATCATCTGGTGCTAAGGCTGCACGTTTCTGGTCAACATATTTCAATAGCTCCGCTCGGGTTGAAGAGTTCCATATAATCTGCCACCATATTATTTACACCATGAAAAAAATTGATAACGAGATATTTAATCTTCACAAAAATTTGGATGAATATTGCATGTGACGACGACCCAAGTATTGAACTTTTTTCATCACCGCCGACAAATAATTTTGTTCATACCAATTTTAACCTAAACCATGTTGCCTAGGGCTGCAAACGAACCAAACGTTCAACAAATTGTTCGTGAACCGTTAGGTGGGAAATTCATTTATGTTTGATTGTTTATCAAACAAACGTTCGTGAACAAGTTTAGTAACGAACAAACATGAACAAAGGATGTGTTCATTCATTTATGTTCGTAAACGTGTTCAATAGTTCATCAGTGTTTTTAGTTTTAATATTTTATTTAAATACTTCAACACTCCGACAAATAAAATATTTAATAAGTGTTAGTGTAATATATATTTAGTTCATAAACGCTTGTTTGTGTTCGTTTGTTTTCATTTGTGTTCATCAACATTCGTTTGTGTTCGTTGCCTAAAAGTAACAAACGAACACGAACACGTTCATTTCCTTAACAAACAAACACAAACATAAAATCTCGTTCGGTAAGTGTTCATGAACAGTTTGCGAATACATATATTTCTTAACAAACGAGTGTTCGTTCGGTCCGTTTGCAGCCCTAATGTTGCCAATTTAATTAGAAGAATGTTTGTCTTCTCAAGAAAATTAAAATACACAAGTGAATTTACCTCTGGTAACTCCAGATTCGAGTTTAATTTGATCAAAAGGTCTTTTGGTAGCTCGTCTTTTAGCATGCTAGCAAGTTTAGGAGTTAAAAGAGCTTTGAGAGCATCAGCTGCATCTTGGTTATAAGGTGTTGGGCTTTCAATGGCCATGCCACTAATTCTTGATAGTGCACGAGCAGCCCGTACCGCATGCAAGTTTTTAGCGGTTTGCACACTAGCGCCCACCCCGTGTGCCTCTGTGGTATCAGGTTCTTCTGCTGTCGAGTCGTATTCAAGTAACAATGGTAACAGATACCTGAACAAAAAGACAAAAGTAACTCGGAATATTCTAGACAATGTAAAATATTTTATGAAAAAAACACAAGAATATGCAAAAAAGGCTTAAACTGCTAAAAGGTTGAAAGTTGCCCGAAGGAAACTTTTAATGCCTAAAAGATTAAACCTATCAAATTGTTTTATTAGAAAAAAAGATACTATTGAACTCAAAAAATTTTTGCTTTCACTCATGACTATAAAAACGATGAAGTTTTGAACCAAAAGGAACTTTGGGTAAAACTATCAACCTTGCCACCTTAGAGGAGCAAATAGCGACGAAATAGCGCCCCCTATTTTGTGTTTAGCGATAAGGTAGTTCAAAATTTAAAAAATAAAAAAATAGTTATTTATAATTTCATATACATTTATAATGTTAATTTTATACTTTTTATGTATAAATTTATAAGTTTAAGTATCAAATGTAAACTAGTGAAACAAAAAATTTACACTTTTTATGTAATTTTTTACAAGTAAATGTAAACTAGTGAAAGATAGAGGAGTTAAACGCTAAAAATCATAAAGTTATTTAACCCTAAAAAGCTAAAACGCAAAAACACGCAGCCGCTCTTCTTCTTCCTGGTTTCCGGCAGAAATTGTAGCACCGGAGTCGGAATTCGTTGTCGGAATCACGCTATGGAGTTGCTAATTAACAGATTGTGAGGTATGTGCGATACACTATGACGCGTGCGATACACTATGACGCGTGCGATAGCGTACGCTATCGATAACTATGTATTTGACACACAAAATATATATAAAAATGCTAAAAATTTTGAACAAATGTTTATGAGCAAGACCGACCCGATCCATTTCGACACATACACAAATTTATTCATTTTGACCAGAACCCATTTCACCCCATCTATTTTTCCACAGCTACATAACATGTAGTTAACTAAAGAGACTTACCATAGTACCCCTGCCTTCAACAAAGCATTTTGTAACTCGGAGGATACACACAGATGAGCAATGGTTTGAAGGGCTGCATCAACAGCTGCTGGTGCGAGCTGAAGTTCAGTACAGTGCACAATGTCCTCAACTAGCCCAGGGAACCCAAGGACCTCGGCTCTAGCACTCTCAAACTGGCTCAGGCTAGAAAAGGTCCGCATCACGTTAGTCACAATAATGGTGGATGGTTCATTTCCGTGAGTTGTTGGTTGAACCACACACATGCACCGTGAGAGAAGTGTTGCAAGAAGTTGTATGCCACCGTCCCTCACAAGCTCTTCACCGTTTAATGAAGAAGATGCACATCTACAACCACAAAGCATATTCATTAACAATGTGAGAAGGTAAAAAAGAATTGAACAGTGTATCTGGAACAGCGAAACCCAAACCTAAGTATTCAACCTTTTGCATTATATGCCACCCATGTATGAAACAAAACAATATCAAGTGTCACCCACGTATAAATCCATTTTATTTTATATGAACTTTAACAAAATGTATGCCAAAAAAAACGTAAATGACTAAAATGCCCCTACTTTATCAAAAGAGATAATTCATGTGTTCGCCACCCAAGTATTCAACTTTTTCATTTGAGGCCACTGATATATTGAAATTACTTTATAGGCCATAGTTATCGACAGCGACTAGCGACATGGTACCTATATCACTATATGCCACGTAGCGAAGCAATGAAATAGTGCCCGCTATTTCATGTTTAGCGATAAGGTAGTTAAAAATTTAAGAAATACAAAATAGCTATCTATAAACTTTTTATATATAATGTTAATTTTATACCTTTTTATGTATAAATATAGAAGTATAAGGACCAAATGTAAATGTTAGAATACACAAACTAAATTTACACTTTTTATGCAAATTTTTACAAGTTTTAGGGACTAAATGTAAACTAATGAAAGATAGAGGGGTTAAATGTTAAAATCCATAAAGTTATTCAACCCTAAAAAGGCTAAAAAGCAAGAAAACGCAGCTCCTCTTCTTCTTCCTAGTTTCCAGAAAGTTGTCAACAGATATTGCAGGTTTACAGGCGGAATTCGTCGTCGGAATCCGCTTTAATCACGCTATGGAGTCGCTACTTAACATATTGCGAGACATGGGCGCTTCGCTACAGAGCTCGCAATAGCGAACGCTATCTTCGCTATCGATAACTATGTTATAGGCAAAGAAAACCAATGTAATTTTTACATATACCAATGTAAGCAAAGAAAACCTAATTTTTAAAAGACTAGTTTTAACCTATAGCACGTTGACACCTCATCAAATGCATATTTGTATTGTCAAATCTTTTAAATGCATTTTAAAAGGTTGTATACCTCCACATACATTTTCCAAAAATATTAATATAAATAGAGATATTTTGTAATGCATTAATAAGACTTACGTTAGCCACATGAGCTCTGAGGCTGCAACAAGTAAAGGTGCCCGTTCTGAGGATAAGAAGTTGGTGTCATCACTATCAACCGTTACAGCATTTAACAACATTGGATATCCAGCATACTTGAATGGCTCCAGCACATCTCCATAACGTCTGTATAATATGCACTGTCCCTTTAACAAAAGCAGTAACCTCCATGGTTGTGGGCCTTGCAAACCTTGTATTATTGCCTATACAGAATCATATTGATAAGTTAAACAAACGAACATGAACAGAGGCTGCGTTCATTCGTTTATGTTTGTGAATGTTCGGTAATGTGTTCATTTATGTTCGCTCATTTAAAGGTTTTTTTATATAATATTTTTATTTTATTGGCTTTAGTTTTTAAAATTTGAGACCATAGTAATACTATACGCCTTCGCCAACATCCGTCATCCCTCATTTTATCATTTCAATTTCAGTTTGTGTTAAAGATTGACAAACTTCTTAATTTTTGTGTTAATTATGTTAAGTATTTAATTATTTATTTATTTTTGGTGGATTTTTAATCTTTCTGATGAAAAATGCAGATTGTATTTTTAAATGAATATATAACATTTGTGTGTGTTCATTTATGTTCATCAACATTTGTTTGTGTTAGTTTGCGTTCGGTAAGTGTTCATGAACATGTTCATTTCCTTAACGAACAAACACAAACAAAAAATCTCGTTTGGTGAGCATTCGTGAACCGTTCATGAACATGTTGATTCTTTAATGAATGAACACGAACAAGGCCTTGTTCATGTTCGTTCAATTCGTTTACAGACCTAATATTAATTACTGCACAGTCTTTGAATCAGAAACAAGTATTTTACCTGTAAACGTTCATATGCTTTCTGTACTGCCAGAAACTTCTCTCTACCTTGAGGATTTTTGTCGGGATGATATTTCATTGCAAGCTTTCTATATTGTCTCTTAAGTTTTTCTTCATCAATGTTCTCGATTCGTTTCGATAGGCTATAACTATCCTCTGAATTCCCATTGGAGTAATTGTTATCAGTTTCATCTTTCGTAATATCACTTATCGAAATCTGTAATATTCTACAAGCTTCTTCTTCAGAAAGATCCATAGGTTTTCTTGTTAATTCTTCACGCCACATTACAAGCAATGATTGTAAAAACTCAACATGCTCAACAATCGGCCAATTGGGAAACCGGATCTCGTCACATAAGTTCCTGAGGTAATAACGGTGGCACCACATTTCATCTCGAAGCTCAGGATATGTGACAGGTGGCATAGGAGCATAATCGTATAAACAGTGACAGTGTTGGGATAATTTCTGCGGGAAATCACCAAGATGCTGCAACACCTGGAAGATAAAAGTTGCATAAATCTCTACAATCTTTTGACTTTATGATCAATATAATGAAGAACTTAAAACAGTCAGGACATTTAATAATAATAAGAGGTGTGATAGGGTGCGTTTCGGAACGGATTATTAAAAAAGAGTAAAACGCCATTTTTGTCCCCGAGGTTTGGCTAGTTTTGCGATTTTCGTCCAAAGGTTTGTTTTTTCGCATCTGGATCCAATAGGTTTGAAATCTTGCCATTTTCATCCGGCTTGTTAACTCCATCCATTTTTCTCGGTTAAGTCAGGGGTATTTCCGTCTTTTTCAATAACTTGAGGGCAATTCGGTCTTTTTCTGGGGTATTTGGTCTTTTGACATAAAGTGAAAAAACCGAATTGCCTTTTAAGTAAGCAAAAAAGACGGAATTACCCCTGACTTAACGGAGAAAAATGGATGGAGCTAACGAGCCTGATGAAAATGGCAAGATTTCAAACCTTTTGGATCCAAATGCGAAAAAACAAACCTTTGGACGGAAGTCGCAAAACTGGCCAAACCTTAGGGACGAAAATGGCATTTTACTCGTTAAAAAATTTATAAGTACCTGATGAATGAGATTGTCTGCACGCATTTTGTGGGTCCATATAATCTCGGGAGTGTCAGAATCAGAAACCATGGCTGCAGCAAATGCAGTTGGGCCACTGCGTTCCAGAACATAAAGTAAAGACTCGGGTAAAAGCCCACCAAGCACGCTCCGTTTTGCTAACGGCAGAGATGAAGAAACTGCCGCCTCTTCACCGCCATGAAACGCTTGGTGGACATGGGTGGCGGCAAAGAGTTGAGCAATTGTAAGGAGGTTAGATCCAGGGTATGCTAAAGCAAAATAAAATACACCACTACTGTACAGTCGTATCATTGCTTTTGGATTTCGGGTAACAACAGCCTTAATTAAAGCAGCAGAAACCTCCACAATAGGTGGTTCCCCAGATAGCATAGCCTATATTGCAGTAAAAAACATTACGTCACTGTTTATATTAACTTGCAAGCATAACCATTATATTATATATACTATATTTATGCTATTTTGTCCCATCAACCCACTTTGGCCCCTCAACTTTGGCATTAACCAACTTTAACCCCTCAACTTTAATAATAACATGTTTAGCCCCTCAACTTTGGTAATGAAATGTTTAGCTCTTTAACTATAACAACTTTAGGCCCCCAACTTTAATAATGACATGTTTAGCCTTTCAACTTTAATAATGACATGTTTAGCCCCTTAACTACATCAAACAACTTTAGCTTCTTAACTTTAATAATAAACAACTTTAGCCTCTCAACTTAATAATAAACAACTTTAGCCTCTCAACTTTAATAATGATATATTTTAGCCTCTCAACTTTAATCATGACATGTTTAGCCCCACAACTTAAATCATGACATGTTTAGCCCCTTAACTAAACATCAAACAACTTTAACTTTCGTGATTTGTTTTTTTTATCTACATTTCGAATCCGCTGCGGAGCGCGGGTGGTAACCCACTAGTTATAAAAAAAATTGAGCTAAAAAAAACCTGTGCAATATGGGGAAGACAACGCGGACTTGATAAGATCCGTTTGACTCTAGGTGTCGGTGTAACGATCTCTCCTGCGTCATCTATATCTGAATGTGCAGAGACCATGCTGTGTAATATGGACAATGCTGCCTCACCTGCCTGGACCATATAAATCACCAGTACAAAATAGAAATTGTTAGGCCTGTAAACGAACCAACGAACACAAACAAAGGCATGTTCGTGTTCGTTCATTTGACTTAACCGAGCACGAACACAAACATATAGACGAACACATTTTTTTTGTTCATATTATTTCATTAAGAAAATGAGCATGTTCGTGTTCGTTTAAACCGAAACGAACAATTCATGAACATAAACAAACAAACTTAAACGAACATAATTTAACATAAAACAACACAAATAAACACGATCACCAAACATAAACGAACAAAAATGAACATAATATGACCAAACATGAGCGAACAAAAATGAACATAATTGACCAAACATAAACGAACACTAATGATCATAAAGTAGTTTTTTATATAGATAGTAACTAAAAGTTTCATTGGAAAAGCCATTTTTATTACTATAAAATCCAGTTACTAATTAGACTATATTAGTGTAAGTAGTTAGAAAGCCCATTTTATGTTTATATTTATATAAATGTAATTACTTATGTATTTATTAAAATTTAAACGAACATAAATGAACGAACAAAACGTGTGTCCATGTTTGTTCGTTTAATTAAATGAACAAAATTTTTATTCATGTTCGTTCGTTTATTAACAAATGAACTCCCGCTGAACAAGCTCACGAACGGTGCATGAACGTTCAGTTCATTTACAGGCCTAGAAATTGTTGAGAATGAAACATTTAATTAATAATCAAAAAGTTGAAACACAAGAAAAAGATATCCTCAATACAGAATCATAACTGCAGGGTATAAAAACAACAATATACCATTTTGATCATTTTATCAAGTTGTACTAAGTATTAAATTAATCTCACATATAATGTACCTGGGGAGGAGTGAGAACAGGAACTCTGCCCGCCAGAGCCCAACGAAGTTCACGGATATCACGCAATCTTTTCCAATCAGGCATTCCGGAAGACCAACATTTTGTTGTCCAGTCAATGGTTTTCTTTGACCAAAATCTTCTGATGGCATCTTTCTCCACCGGGCCGGCTTGTTTACCATCCTTACCAATATACAACCATTCCTTCAATGGTTCCATGAAAGCAGAAGCAGCTATCAAATTAGATTGCAAAGGAATAACTGTTCTTTCTGAAACTTCATGGACAGTTGTCAGTAAATCAACTGCCAGAACACACCCTCCAACCAATACACAAGCCTCCACATTCGATAGCACCTTCATTAAAACCTGAAAGAAAATATTTAGTACGTTAGAGATAAAACATACCCTAACCAACCCATTCGTGAGTAAACGAGTCAAAATTGATACATCTACATACGAGTGTTCTCTTTTTCTACTGTTTTTGGGGGACAGGGTTATTGAAGGGGTAAAGAACAGGGCTGCAAACGAACACGAACCAGTCGTTTGTTAAGGATATATATGTGTTCACGAACTGTTCATGAACACTTGCAGAATGAGATTTTATGTTCGTGTTCGTTTGTTAAGGAAATGATCGTGTTCGTTTGTTAAGGAAATGAACGTGTTCGTGTTTGTTAATTTTAGGTAATGATTGCAAACGAACATTCATGAACACAAACAAAGACAAACTAATGTTCATGAACACAAATGAAAACAAACGAACACAAACAAGCGTTCATGAATTATATAATACAGTGATACTTATTAAATATTTTATTCATCGAAATTTTGAAGTATTTAAATAAAATATAAATATTAAAAACAGTAATGTACTATCGAACACAAACGAACATATACAAACATGTTACCGAACGTTCACAAACATAAATGGACGAACATGGCCTCTATTCATGTTTGTTCATTTATATAAACGAATTGTTCGTGTTCGTTTGTTTTAATTTAACAAACGAACGAACTTCCCGCCGAACAGTTCACAAACTGTTCGCTGAACATTCGGTTCGTTTGCAGCCCTAGTAAAGAAGTATATTATACCTTAAGAAGCAGCAGCAAACGGTGCCTCAATGCTCTATCATCAGTTCTATCCAAAAGAACCGTAATGTGTGCTGTACCTTCGAATGGGCCGATAAGATTATGATGTTGCTCATACACAATAGCCATGGCTCGAGCACAAAGCTCTCTAACCGAAAACCCAGCACCACCTCCAAACCCATCGAGTCTTCCCATATCACACCAATCATCAGAATTCCCCATTTCATCGGGAACAGCACCATCAACCGTAAGACCCATATCTGCATCACATAAGAACCGGTGATACAAAGCCCGAAAGAAAACAACTGGGTCCCGCAGAGGAAACTTCTCTGCCCTCCCATTGGTCCCACTCTCAAGCAGCAGTCGTAGATAATATTGACCCACACAAACTTCTTTAGATAAGCTTGGGTACCTAACCGAAAACTCGGTGTAATTCCAAGATATTTGCGGAAGACTTTCTTGACCAGTTGGTTGACTTCCGGGAACGATATCTTCCGTTCGTTCTTTTTCAACATCGAGTTTATGAACCTCGGCCTGTAACGCCCCTCTCAGTTCCTGTCGGGTCCGTTCATTCCAAATCAAATCGGCACGGTTATGATCAAGACTAAAAGCTCGCCAAAATTCAGGCCAATTTAACAGCAATCTCCCAGACCCAACCGGTGTATTCTCTATAACAACCTGAGCCGGAGCGGTAATTTCCGTGGTGGGGGTCCCTTCCAAATCAACCGAATTTGTAATAGCAGGTTCAATCAACCCGTTATCATCCGCAGACGGCGCACCGGGCGAAGCTACACCAGCAGAAGGATCAACCGGCAGTTCGCTCGACAAGTTCTCACCTGTATAAACTGTTGATGGCTGAACCGGATGACCAGGTTGAACAGGCTGATCACTATTAGGAGGTAAATTTCTCTTCCTTTGTTGAAGTAAACGTCTTCTTCTACTACTCATAAACGATCCTTCCTGATTAGGGTAATCTTCAACAACATCTTCCGAACGAGTGTGTAAATAAGCCACCAGCCCAGGTGGCAATACTCTCGATAGTAAATCAAGAGCGGGTTCATAAGAGTCAGCCCAAAGCCCAACAAGCTGACGACTAACTTCCCGTCTTTCACCGTTAAGATGAAAAAGAGCACTAAATAAATGTCTTAATAATGCACCATCACGTAAGGCCGCATCCCGCATGGACTCTGCTGCAATTGCATCTTCTTCGGCGATTGTCCGCATAATCATGGCCACAGTTTCCCGCACACTTTCCGCAGGGTGTCCAAACAGCGCAAATAACCGCCGTTTCAACCCCGCCACCTGGCGTAACAACTCAACAAACACAGTATACTGTGTGGTTTCACCATGTGGGTCGCATATCATCGCCTCCAAAACTTCCACAATCGTCATGGATAACAATGGTGAAACGGACATCGATTTTAATCGGTTTACCAAAATTACAAGATTACCCTGATGAGCGAATAATACAGATTTTGTATGCATGATTGTAGCATGATAATCGCCTCTTGAATCTGTTAACAAGTTGTTATCCCCAGGCCCACCACCGATAAGAACCGCAATAAGCTCCGACGCTTCAGCTGCTACCCCTTCGGAACCGTTTCTTAACAAACCCATAATCCTCCCAACAGCTGCGGGAAATGACATTACGTGTGAGGTGGCGGTTCGTGACGCCAACAATCTTCTTAAACAGGCGATAAACCCTGTAACAGTGGCGGCTGCTTTAGGAGAAGGTGGCGGCAGTGGTGGAGACTCAGGCGGAAGATTCGGAACAGCTGGAAGCATTGTAATCAAAGCCATTAAAGTTACTTCAGGGACTTCAATACTGGGAGGTACACCGACATACGGAATACATGCGTTAAATTCTCGTATTCTACGCCAAAGTTTAGCTCTTGATCCAGGAATTGAACCGCCTTCAGCCACCGCATCTTTGGCGGCTGCAGCCAGGTGTTTCAAATGCATGGTTGCTGTTTCCATGTCAGCTGTAGAGCGTTGTAGTGCACCGGAGACTTGTTGAAGTTGCAAATGCGCTCTGCCACATGGCGGATCAATTGGATGACCTGGCAGAGTAAGCCTAGGCAGCACGGGCACTGAACATTGACCCTGTACAGTGTATTCCACATAAAAGCATGTTTAAATTATTAAAAAAGAATAAAAATAAGATTTCTTTCACATTTTAACTGAAATATAACTATTACAGCCTGTACGTAGCACAATGGCAGTTTAACCCTTTGAAAATTATTAGATATTTATTCTTTGAGTTTCGTGATGGTAATTTTAATCGGGAATAATATAAGAAACTTAATAGATAATAACTATCGTTCTTTAAAAGTGAACAATCATTTTGGGACCTTGGTTTTAAAAGGGTGTGGCACTCCGATACATTTTGATCCTAAAAGGCGATGCGCGAAGCGCCCGCATCATGTGTTCAGGTGTTCACTATAAAAAAAAATTAAAATTATACATTTTAAATTTTAACCTTTAAATACTATAGTATAAGATATTCTATCATCTCTAGTCAGAGTTGTTCCATCAATAGTCGAATTTGTTCATATACTCAAAGCCATTGCTCAATTGATGGTCAAATTTGTTCAGACCGGATCATGTGAGGAGCACATCATGAAATCGCATTGCGCTATGCGATCTCATCACCGCATCATGTGATGCGCGCATTATGCGCTCCTGACAGGCGCATTTTAAAACCAAGTTTGGGAAAAATTAAAATAGTAGGTGTACAATAATTATGGAACAGACAGAGTAATAGAGTATAAGTGTATAGCCTCATTACTTACAAATCCCACATCGAAATACCCTCTAAGGAAACCTATGTAATTACTTAAAAATGTTATAAATGACACAAATCCATACCTCTGTTTGTATCATATCCCGAACTGCTGCAAGTAAACCATCTCTAGATGTGCTGGAATATACCTGAAACAAAATATATATATATATATATATATATACACACACACATCTCTGAAAAAATCGATCTTACAAAATAAGACAATCCTTAAACAAAAATTCTTACATGAACTGGACATCCATCATTGAATTCAATGGCAAACATCTGTGGTTCCTCAGCAAATCGAACAAGGGAACTCACAGCAGATAAAGGACGGACTATAACAGCCTGCGACATTCAGAATATTACAATTTTAAAATAACTAATGTTTGTAAATAGTATCATTGATAAAAAACAATATGACACCAGCTTACCTCATAGTTCTCCGGGCGTCTCTCAACAA
This sequence comes from Helianthus tuberosus, assembly GCA_030545235.1. Taxonomy (NCBI): domain Eukaryota; kingdom Viridiplantae; phylum Streptophyta; class Magnoliopsida; order Asterales; family Asteraceae; genus Helianthus; species Helianthus tuberosus. The sequence continues at coordinate 5,899,615 of CM060409.1, read as the reverse complement.
GTGAAAACTTTGTTAAAATAAGTTGGCGAGGTACAGCGTCACCTTGTTCTCCAAGTCCACCCTTTGGTCCAACTATCAAACCCAATCCCGGTGCACCAAGTGTCCCATGAGCAGCTGTTCTTAATCTCATCACAGACCAACCGCCACAAGGAGTTTCTTCTGCTCCTACACCATCTTTAGCTGTAGTTTGCACATAAACAAATTAAACATAAAGAATTGAATACACTCTATTATACGCAAAAAAAAACCGTATACCAACTAGGTAAGTACATGACTTACCCCTTCTTTGTAAATATTCACTAACAGTGAGAGTTTGGGAATTTTCAACCAATAGCGATACCCCAACTGTTGACTTTGCTGTTTTTGTCTGGTCAAAAGTCAAAACATTAAGAAAAAGATCAGCTTGACAGTACAAGAAGAATAACTTGAAAGCTATCCAGTTAATATCGGTGATCGATAAATCGGTTATCGGTCCCCATGTAAAATATCGGTCAGAATATCGGTACCGATATTACCGGCGACATTGAGCGATATTTGACCAATATTGGACCGATATATCACCGATTTTCCCGATATTAGTACCTTTCTTCTTAGTTCTACCATTTGTCTTCCTTCTTATTGCTGTTATTAGTGTTTTAAGTCTTAATTGTTAATCGTTAGTGTTAAATTTTAGTGTTTTAAGCCTTAATCAGTTCTTACTTGCTACAATTGTTAAAGTGTTTTGCAAGTTGCAAAAGGTTAATTTGTTAATGGTAGGAAAGTATACTGAATTGTTAGTGTTAAATTGCAATATATAAAAATTTTGCATGATAATAAAATTATCCATATCCACCGCAATAAACCGATATCTCAAATATTGGTCCTTGACCGATATCCGATCTTTTACCACATTAACTGCTTAGCTTGAGAGTACAGATGTGAAAAACTTACCAAACTTGCTACTATGGCTGAATTTGAAGCTCCTGGAGCAGCTTGAAAAGCTTTAGATTTTCTTCCGTAAAGTGGACAGAGAACAAAACCTCCGGGCTCGGTATTTTTCCTCCCAAAAGCGTCCGAAAGAAGAATAATAGCTGGGGAATTCATGTCTCTAAAATCCAAACACCACCTTAAATCCCCAGATTTTGGTTCAACAAGTTCAACTCCAACATATGTCACTTTCAGTTTCTGTTGATGCAAACAATTGCAACTTATCAGGCATACTCTAAGAATACAAAGACATCTTTAATCTTAAATAGAGAAAGTTAGATCATATTATGTTCATTTTTGTTGATTAATAGAAATTTTAGAGTTATATGTTGGAGGATGGTGAATACAATACGGCCAGAAGGTCTTTTAGAAGATAAAATCATTAGCATCTAATTGAGAATATACATGTTTCTCTTAAATGTACCTGCATTTTCATGAGGTTAAGAACAATCACTTACTTTCGGGTAACACGTGTCAAAAATCTTAGAATAAATGCTGAGCTAACTCTAGTTTGCTATATTTGGTCAAGGTATATGCATTCATCATAAATTATTTGTACATCAATAAAAACATGTTGCAAGTAAAGACAGGTATAAAGCATAATACACACAGTCTAAATTCGTATAGTAATTATGCTTTAATTTTAATATGAGTTTGTTCATGTAACAAATAACTATCTACAAGTGGATTTGCCACAACATCGATCATAGTTTAAGCATGACTAGATCCACCGCTATGCAAGTTATAATGATCATTGATTGGCAGTAGTATCCCTATGTCATAATCCCAACACTATGCAGAACATTGCACATAAAATACAAATCTAAAGCATTTACTCTACTGTACTAGTAAGAACACTACTGCAACTGGCACAAGTATCACGTTTCAACAAATAATAACAAAGAATTCAAAAGCATTGTGTTAACTTACAAAAGGAGCCCACTCAGCAGTCTTTCTTCGAAGATGAAGTACCGGAAACTCTGCAACAGTACCAATTCTACTCCACCTTATCCTATGCAACTCAGTCAATATACTCGCTCTATACCTAGACGACAACTTCGTCCCTTTAAACTTCCCACGCCCATCCGTTCTCACATTAACATTAAACTCAAGCACATTCTCATCCTTCCCAATAATCGGCAACGCCCCTTCAAAATCATTACTGACATCATACGAATTCGTAACCGACAACGTCGCAGGATCCAAAGTCACTATAGCATGATTCGATATGCACAATATCCTCTTGTAGCGTCCACGCCATGAGTGCTTAACCACAAGATACCTCGCTAGATACTCCGGCTCTTCTAATGACGACGGCTGTGGCAACAGAGGTTGCACAGCCGGCATCGATGGGCTTGTAGACGCCTCCGGTGGCGGCGGATGGTGCGCGTGATCGGTTGTGTGGCGAAAAACAAAGTCCATTTGTGGTAAATACTGTAGAGAATACGGTTTAGGAGGGCTAGGTCTAAGAAATGACCATAGTCCCGTACCGGCCGCAGCCGACGGTCGTTGCCGGGACTGATTAGCACCCAGTTCTTCTACAAAAGTCCCTGGATGTTGGAATAAGCAGTAACTTTAAACCCTAGGTATCGTAACATTGAAGTCTAGCACAAATTAGATACATATAATCAATTGTATGTGTATAATAAACTGGTTTAACTGAATTAACTACGAACTAACCCTAGAAAACATGAAATACCAGATCAAAACCTCAATTACTGAACCGATGAATCGCAATTTCGTTCAGGAACTTCACAGCAAGTCGATCAGAAGAAAATCGGAACATAACAACAGCGATCAAAAGTGCTGTAATAGATGTGATTGATTTGAAATCGTGAAAGGTGTAGTGAGAACTAGGGTTTGGGGATTGGTGAGAGTGATTGGGGATTAATATGGAAATCGGTTGATCGGAAAGATAGATGAGAGAGAAATTGAGGAGGAAACGAACGATTTCTTTGCTGCTGGACGATTTACAGTCAGGCCGCGAGTATTGTTTTGCTTGTGACAGCTATTTTCGAAATACCTCGTGACCACCATGATTTTTGTTGGATTTCTATCGGTCTTGGTTCGGTTTGTTACAGTTGGTTCGGTTTGTTACAGTATCGGTACGTTATAAGTTTTTGTATGTTATAAGTTTTTGTTATAAACTTATAATAAATGAAAAAGATGTCTGACGGTATATCGACACGTGTTTTATATTGATCGAAAACTAAAAACATGATTGTCGGTATTGACTTCAATGTTGTTTGGCCGGTATTGGTGTGATTTGTTACTTACCGTTACCGTATTCGCACTCATTATAGTTTATATACCGTCACATCGGGGCAACCATGAAAACAAATATAGTACTAGTGTTGGTGTGGTGTTGTTTGGTCAGTTTGGTTGTTGCGGTAAAGAAAAAAAATCAATTATATTTCGAATCGTAGATGAAAATAAGTGTGACGCAATGATTTAATGCTGATATTGGTATTGTTCAGCCGGTATAAATGGCAAAGAACAACAAAAATCAACAATATTTAATTCTTGTAGTAGATGAAACAAGCATGTTACAATGGTATATTCAAAATCTACAAGACATATTATATTACTAAAATAACAAAAAAAAAGATTAACACGTCATGTTATAAAAGATGACGTAGTTTTGATGACACGTGTGCTTCGATCACTTGTACATTAATCCACAACTTTTTGAATAAATTTTATATATGGGCGTAGATAAAAAAAGCATGCCACAACGGTATATACTCGAAATTTTATAAAACATCATATCTTAAAAACTATAAGAAAAAAAACATAGATGTGTTTACAAATACATTATAATATATATAAATCCACCATGTATACATGTCTATCGATATGTTATAATACACATCTACCATAAATTATATATAATGAAATAAAGTGCAAGAAGATTGACATTAAGTGTTACGCAACAATAAATCCGTACACCTACATATGACATAACAGTTGTATCTCTTATTGTATTAACCTAACCGACTCGAAATTCACATTAGTTGTGTTATCTCCACCAACCTACTTGTGCACATCAGGTAAGTGCACATGTTATGATACTCTGTTATATATATCTCCATATTCACTCTCGCAAGTGTTATTCATGATAAAACTTAACAATGTTCTGCATAACAGATTTCATGGCAAACACGAAAGTTATTCATGCCTCTATCAAGTGAGCTAGTCACGACCAATCAAATTGAATGGACCCATCAAATTGAATCTAAATATGGTCATAACCAGTGATAAGAAATCTTAAACCGATTCCAAATAGACAAAATGACTGATATCAAACAAACAACAGCAATCATTGACAACACCAGCACCAACATCCCACCACCCACCGTCAACAACCTCTCCTCCCTTGGCGCCCACCTTACAACCCAAGCTTTTGATACATTAACTTCATGAACTAAAATCAAGATTTAAAAAACAGCCACAAGAGGTTTGAACTTTTACTCTCTACAAGTGAAGGTTTAAACTTTAAACTACCAAATAAAGTACGCCAAAACTTCTAACTTTCTAGTAATTTTCAAACAAAAACTTCAAATATTGCTATGCAAAAAACAGCATCTCAAACGAAAAAACCAAGATTCGGCAGTTTATTACGCACTCGACAAACAAGCAGGTGGGCCATCCACGCGTACTTACCGCACCGGCTGCTGGTTGTAGTGATTCTTCTCCTTCTTCTTAGCAGCTGCCAGCCTAGCACTCCTTGCTGCCGCCTCACTAGCGGCAGCTCTGGCAGCAGCATCCACTTCTTTGTTGGACTTCTTCTTTTTAGCAGCAGCCACCTTCTTTATCTTCTCTTTATCAATTCCTGATAACCCTTCAGCCTTCTGTGATCCGGTAGCTTCTGATGCTGAATCCGCAATATCAAGCCCGGACCCGGTACCAGACCCGTTTGAGACCTGTTCTTTGGTATCCTTAGAAGACTTTTCTTTCTTCTTTTTCTTTTTAGCATTTTTGCTCTCGCCACCTGGCACGGTTTTGTCTTTCTTGTCGAGCTCTCCATTTCTGGTCTCCATCTTCTCTCCGGTACCACCTGGGAAAACAATGCATGAAGACTCGAAGATTACTTGCATATCAAGTTAAGTAATCGAAAACTAGATTGAAAAAAGTATGTGCTCATATTCTTTTGCAATAAATGGTTCTAATAATACAGCCCGATGTGGAAGCCAATCGAATCTTTCAAAATAAATAAATTTCAAACTTGACAAGATGTCATATTGGTGATATTTTAAAGTCAACATAAATTGACTTGTAACCGTTTGACAAAGGTCTAAAATCATGCTATGCAGTTAAATCGGTGAGATATCACCGTTATATCGGTTATTGGTACCCATGTAAAATATCAATGTCAAAATATCGGTACCTATAGTATTATTGGCGATACTAACCGACATATCATCGATTTTCCTGATATCAGTACCTTTCTTCTTAATTTTAACATTCGACTCTCTTCTTCTTGCTGCCATTAGTGTTTTAAGTCTTAATCAGTTCCTAGTTGCTACAATTGTTAGTGTTTTGCAAGTTGCAAAAGGTTACTTTGTTAACGTTAGAAGAGTATACTGATTTGTTAGCGTTAAATTGCTACACGTATATAAATTCTACATGATATTATAATTACCGATATCCCACTGAGGTAACCTATATCTCAAATATCAGTCCTTGACCGATATCCGATTTTTTACCGCATTAACAGCTTAGCCAATCAGTATTAATAAGTAACTTGGTGACTAAAATCCGTGATAAATTGTACTAACTTAGATGAGAATGAATTTACCACGTACAATATATGATCAAAATTTATACATGAATGAATCATTAGAGGCATACCACGAGAATCTTCTTGGCCACTGTTTTCAGCTAACCCTAATTCTGCAAGCACCGCTTCAAGTTCAGCAAGTTCTTTCTTTTTTATCTCCTTCTTTGACAGCTGTCTGTCATTGTCTTTAGGTATAACCACCTCTTTTTCAGCAGGCTTTGGCAAAACAGTTTCTTTCTCTGGTTCATGATCGTTTTCTTCATCGTTATCATCATCAATTTCATCAAGACCTTCATCTTCACTTTCACTTTCCTGAAAAAAATACATATATATACTCCCTTAAACAAAAGATTATCTATTTGAACAATAACTGTTGTATATATCAATAAAAAATATTACTTTACGTATTCGTTCAATTTACATCTAGAGTTTGAAAACCCTAATAAATTCTTGTGAAGACGATTAATGACCACCAAAACACCATATTCTTCACACGCATTCTAATTGATTCATGTGTTTTTTTATCTTTCTATTTTTACTAGCACAAGCCTATTTGTATGTCATGGGACTGCTAACAAATTTGGTGGCATTTTCCAAACAAAAGAAGAAAAACTAGCTAAAAAATCATGTTAAAGTAGTAAAGCTTGTGGACCAACATGTACTTTTGTAAAGATGAATAAAATGCCATAAAAGCAAATGATTTACTACTTTACCAAAAATGATATGAATATAAGTTTCTGCAGTTATGATGTGACATAGAGGGTATACCACTTCTCAAGATTGTTGTAGAAAATGCTATATTGCCATGAAAAAAATAAGACACTGTTTAAAGTGCACAATGAAATATCATACATGTACCCAAATATAGTATAGGGCCAAAAAACAACAGTTATTTTTTAAACTTCAAATAAGGCAATTTTGACAAAATTACTTGAAATGGGCTGATTTGGATTTTATTTGATCCTCATCAATAGACGAAAAAAAAATCATACATCTACAAAAAGATGGATAAGAATAATATCGTATATCAACCAACATATGAAGATTATGTAATCACCACGCCATTAAAGAAAACAAACAAGATTCAAAACCATTTTACTTGGAAGCTATGTAAACTTCATAGCAAGGTAAATAGGATACTTAAGTCAGAAACAAGAGATATAGCTGCAAATAAATGGAAAAGAAAGATTGTCATAACTTAAAAACAATGACTATTACCATGCCCTAAAATCACCAAATACTAAAACTATACATCAAATATAATCTCACATATATTAAAATAATGTACTTACAAGATGAATAACAACAATAATAACAGCACATAAAATTTTCATTTATAATTGTAGCATAAGCAGAAACCGAATGTTTAAACCACTAGTACATGATCGATTGCTGTGAACTCAAGGAGCAGTAACCATTCTTTGAGTAACCTACTTCTGCTTATAATTGTCTAACGATTACTGTGAACTCAAGGCGCGGTAACCATTCTTTGAGTAACCTATTCTATATATTACTAGTTAAAATTTCAACCTCTAAACACCATCTTCTGAACTACATTGTAGGACAACTAATTATACTCATTTACACAATTTACTTATTTACTTTATTTCCTAAAAACTTAAACACCACAACTTCCAAATAAATCATAAAACTAAAAACCATAGCTGTTAATGGCAAATAGCAACAAATAGCGATAAGGTACATCTATGCCACATAGAGAATAGCGATAGTTGAAATAGTGACACGCTATAACTTTTTTTTAAATATTATATGTATATTATATCAAAATAGCCTGGCATATACGCTATTTTACATGTATATTTAACAAAAACCTAAAATCCAGATATTTTATAGAAATATTTAATCGCTAGTTATATTTAAAAAAAATAAAATGATAACTGAATTCCCGCGACCTTCGACCTATACGCTATTAGCTATACCGACCGTAGAGACCGCTATTGACAACTATGCTAAAAACTAACATGTAAACAACAACAATCTCTCACCTCAACTGGAGTCTCATTCCCCTTACTCTTCCCCTCCTGCATCCCACCACTACCACCACCCCAAACCGGCGGCGGAGCGGTAGTGGCATAATAATCATCATCATCCTCATCATCAACATCCGCCCATGACTTCACCGTTAACGGCGCCGGAGCCCAAAACACCTGCTCCTTCTCCACCTTACTCTCCTTATCCTTCTTCTTCCCCTTTTTCGAACTCCCCTGCTCTTTATCAGACTTCTTCTTCTTCTTCAAGCTTCCAAGTGCAGCAAAAACATTCGTACTGTTAATCGCTATCGGATCATCCTTTCTCATTCCACCTCCAACCATTTTTCTTCACAAAATTCAACACTAATCTTCACCAGATCCAAACTATCAAACTGTTTATAAATGTTTACAAAATATATAAAAAAACTAGGGTTTTGTTGCCGAAAAACTTTGTCTATGTGAATATATGTGTGTATATATGTGCAATATACACCTATGAAATTCGAGGCTAAATTTCGGAACGATTAATCGAGTAATGATGAAATTGAAACCTAATTTTTACGATGAATGTGTTTATGTGACGAGATGTTGATGTTTGGTGAAGAAGGAGGCTCCGATGCGATGAAATTTGGATCGGAAAAGTGCAGATGTGAAAGTGATCGGAAAAGCTAGGGTTTTCAGAGGATGATTAGGTGGTTGGTTGTGTTTGATGAGTTTAGGTATGAGAGTGGTGGTGTAAAGGGGTAATGGGTATGTGAACGGTTGCGGTTTTTGTTTATCGGGTTTAATAATCTCAACCGTCCATTTTAGATTACTTTTTTTTAAGGGGTGACTTTCTTTTTTTAATGATCCAATGTCAGACCGCCTAAACGGCCCTAGCTAAGATCTGCCCAGACTACGTTTTCTTAATCGGGTCCGCGCTGGGTTGGTCAGACTTGGTTACGGCGTTCCCCCGGAAACCGTACTGCCTCTACACGAGATGCCTCGCTGAAGTAACAGCCGGATGAAAACCGAATGCGGCTCAGGATCGAACCCCCCTCGGTGGGTTTGTCACCATCATTGCCCAATATCCACCCCAATATTACATAGTGGTTTAATATGTATTTACGATGCGTAACGAGATAGGAACATTTCTAGTATAACGGCTCGATGAAGAGAAAACAAAACGGAAAGTATGATTGGAAAGGCATTAAGGGGCATTTAATCATTACACATTTTTTTAAAGAAGCGTTGTAATGTTGATATGGCGAAAAATGTTCTTTGGTGTGCATTAACTAGAGATGGTCTTAGAAGTTTACTGGTTTTTTATGTTCTTGTGGGTCGGTACCGCCAGTGTTTTGCTGGTTTTAGGGTACTTGGGTATAGAATTAACATGACATTACAGGATTGGACGGGGCTAGGATAATACCCTTGGGTGCATACATTAACGTTCTCGTCCTCTGAATGTGGTACGTATAACTCTCCAGGTCAGGTAGGTACCCCATCCTCTGAATTAGGGATGTGTTGTTTCTCAATTCTTAGTTGGCCAAACACATGGTCAAATGCTTAGTTCCATTCTTCGTCACCATTCGTCATCCCAAATTGTTAGTTTGCTAAACTATTGCTCAAATGCAACTTGACAAGCAGGGTTTGCAACTACACGAGGGGGGTTTACAGTTGTAAGTTGTAACGATGTGAGGGTTTGAACCCCACTGTGGGCATTTAGGTGGTGTAATATTATGGAGTGTGTGACGTCCTAAAAAAGCTAACAGCTTCAAAGCACAACTTTAATTTTACAAAATGTGCTTGAACCCCATTGTGGGTATTTGGTTAAGCTAAACCCCTCAATTGCCCCCCATGAAAAAGAATCCCAGGCCCACCACTACACTTGATATTATGAAGCACAACTTCGAAAACTCAAAGATGTTAGGAAACGCCAATGGGGGTGGTGGTCCATTAGCAAAGGCAATGCCTTTAAACACCTTGGAGGAGAGGTCTTGGGTTCAAGTCCCACAGACGACAGGAGTAAAGAAATTTGCCGTTAAAAAAATATTTGGAAACGTTTACACAAATCACCCTTTAGAATTTGATTATCAAATGACATTTGTATAGGTATCAGGTATCTTTAAATAAAATGACACTTGTAGAGGTATTAGGTATGTTTAAATAAAGTCATAAGAAAAATTAATATTTGTTCATACTTATAGAGGAAAATTAAAATCTTTTTAAGAATAACTAAAACTAGTAAACTATAATCTCACATAAATTGCCATTGGCTACTACATTTTGGAGATGTAATTTTATATGCACGTTCAGAAAATCAAGCTAATACATTCAATTTTTAACCACCAAAGAATATCGAAGTAGTGATCAATGTGAAATTAAAAAGAGTAACTATGCGCGTCACGAACTAGTTTACAACTATCAACGTGAAAGGTACAATCAAAAACAGATGTCACAATGGATATGCAACTATGTGATAAACGATCAAAATCGACATGAAACATTAATTAGGCGACGAAAAACAAGAAAATCATAAGGAATACAATTAATACAAAAAATATTTTTATCATAAGCCACCTGTTGGATGATATGCTATTGAGGTACCTCATAAGTTGTCCTTGTGCACCTTCTACATTTGCTAGGGTATCTTCCATGTTCTCATCGATCCTGACAAGCCAGTTAAGACGTTTTCATTGTGTGAAAATATTCAAAAGAAACAAAAACGGAAAATAATCATCCACGTAAGCTTTTTTTAATACTTGGAACGTCAATTCATCAAATTTTGACAGGTTTAAGGGGTAGCAAGTCATTTAAAAAAAATTAAGGTGAAAATGTAATTTCAAAATTCTGAATCACACAATTTCAGCAACTATAGCGGTACCACGATACAGTTTTTAACTAATGATGGGAGCAAACTACTAAAGGCTAGAACGGGTCAAACAGGTGTCAAAATTTAATTTAACTTTTCTAAATAACTAGTTTTTGAAAATCCATATACAAGTGTTATATTATATCAATAATGATCAAAATTTTAGAATAAAGTGATTCAGAAATAGAGGAAAGTACACGATCCCAGTGGTTTACCAAAATTTTGGATTTGCTCCCTAGCTTTCCAAAAGTACAAGGATGGTCCCTATGGTTTGCACTTTGTAACACATTTAGTCCCCCGCCAACAAATCTAAAGGTTTCAGCAGGTCCAAGTTAGGGCTAAATGTGTTACATAGTGCAAACCACTAGGACCATCCATATGACTTTTGGCCAAGTTGGGGACTAAATGCGTTACAAAGTGTAAACCACCGGGGCCATCCGAGTACTTTTGAAAAGCTAAGAACCAAATCCAAAATTTTGGTAAACCATAGGGACCATCCGATCCGTGTAGTTTACTTTAGAAATACAAACTTTACTATGGAAGCCATAGCATATTACCATAAGTTGAAAAGAAAGTCAAAGTCAAAAGTCAATGGCAAGTAATAAGGTATTATTTCACATAATCTACCTGATTACCACACAATTAATATGTCATGAAGACATGAACTCATGCATTTATTGAGGTAAATATTTTTTTAGTTTTTATAATGAAACTAACCTTATTGCAAGTTCCCCTTGCTGAGAAACCATGGTTGCCAACTGTGTAAAAATGCCACCCAACTCGTGAATGGTTGACTCAACATTGTGAAGAGCCTCAGCCCTACTCTGCATGTAACTATCTTGTAGTGGGACCATCTGTTGCTGTTGTTGACCTTGTTGCTGTTGTAGCAATGGCTGAGATTCTCCATCGGCCTGCTTCCTGGAAAGTCAAAGTCAACAACAAAATCAGGGAGTTACCAAAATATATCTAAGGTTATTGGTACATATGGTAATTTCAACCCATTTACTCGTGAATTAGTCGACACAGGTTATGACTTATTCTAAGATCAAATAAAAAGGAGTAAAGTAGACGGATGGTCTTTGTGGTTTGCCAAAATTTTGGATTTGGTCCCTAGCTTTCCAAAAGTACACGGATGGTCCCTGTGGTTTGCACTTTGTAATGCATTTAGTCCCCGACGAACATATCTATAGGTTTTAGCATGTCCAAGTTAGGCACTAAATGCGTTACAAAGTGCAAACCACAGGGACCATCCATGTACTTTTGAAAAAATTAGGGACTAAATGCATTACAAAGTGCAAAACACTAGGACCATCCAGGTACTTTTGAAAAAAAGTTGGGGACTAAATGCATTACAAAGTGCAAAAGACAGGGACCGTCCTTGTTATGTACTTTTGAAAAAAGTTGGGGACTAAATGCGATACAAAGTGCAAACCACAAAGACCATTTGTGTACTTTTGGAAAGCTAGGGACCAAATCCAAAATTTTGGTAAACCACAAGGACCATCTATCTGTGTACTTTACTCAATAAATATAGCTTAAAATAAAACGGGTCGCATGATACAATGTCGTTCACAGTGTATTTTTTATGGGATGTGGTTTCTCCACAACACATATTGATTGGTACACCACAAACATTTTGAGTTTGACATATATTATACTTTTTTTTGGTATTATCTTGTAGTCTGAAGGTAAAATTGGCAAATTCAAACTTTTGTTGGCAAATTCAAATTAATGTACAAAAAGTGATTTGGTCAACCGACCCATACTAAAAAATCAACCTTTTTGACCTGAACCCATTACCCAACCTGTCTGTTTTGTCACCTCTAAAAAATCATTGATCTATAAACTTCCATACTAATATGATCATTCGGAAAATGGGCACTAAATGACTTGATAAATTCAACAAAATTGAAACAAAGGTTGTTTTGATTTTACTTGGGAAATAACGGTGATGAATTTGAGGAGTTATTAACCCAAGGAGGCGGTGAAGTTAAAGCATTAGAAGTTGATTTGTTAGCTATGGGACGTTGGCGGGCAAATGGATTAGCGGAATCTTTTGAAGTATTTGCAGAAAACAACTGTCTTCTGTTTTCATGAACCTTCAAATTCTGCAGACAAAACATCACAAGTTTGACTAAAATAAGGCATGTGAAGAAAGACGACACATCAGTGATTAAAAAAACAAGTTGTTAGATACTTAGATGAATAATGCATCGAATGCACACCTCTGTTCGCATAGTAAGGACTTCCTTGAACTCTTTTGTGGCCCCCATCAGACGATTCTTCAGATTATCAACAACTGTAGTTGAATGGGTAGATGTGTCAATTGAAATGCTTTCATTTTCATTTTGTGAATTGCAAACAAGCTGCAAATCGACAACAGCTGCATTAAGGGCGGTAATATCCTGCTTGATGACAGCTGTCAGTTCTTGAATCTCCATCGTTGGATCGTCAAAAACAGAGGTCCTTTTTGCCACTGGAAAGACAGATGGAGATCATGTCAAAACTCGGTTCAAAAGATAAATGGCGCATTTATAAACATTTAGGCAAGTATTTTACATGGTGCAAAAGATAACAGAATCTTAGATGGTTACAGTAGCACATGTTTATTTGGTTTCAACACTTGCATGATCCACTTAAATGCATTACACATTAACCACAACACAAAGATAGCAAATGTGTTACAACTTATTCTGCTAAACAGCCATCATATTAATAGGCCATCTGATAACCCCATTGGCAAATATACATTAAAGTGCCCTAATCAGCTAATAATCTATTAGTGCATCATTAGGTTGTGTTGGTTATATATAGATTATAGAAACAAAATGTATCATCTAATTCCCAAATGTCTGGCGATGAGGTTTCATTATCCTACCCTAACTAGGAACTGATCCCTATGTTAATGAGTTAATCCACCATGTAATTCGGGACTTACCTCTGCCCCAAAACAACGCGTAATAAATTAACAATCCATTAATCATCAAGTAAAGGATTATCTAGAAAAACAAGTTAGTTTCCAAATGATCTGAGTTTTTTTTTTTTTTGTATTTGAAGTCCTGTCACCTATGGAAAAGTTATTCAATGGTTTAGGAGTTTAATCTGAGAAAAACTATGTTGATACATAACAGGTTACTTAAGAAGCTTACAGGCATAGTTTCCATATGTAGTTCTTAGTTTGTTGATGCAAAAGGTCCATCTTCCACATAACCTATGGTATCTTGCTTGATTTTTATAACATTATTACTTTGTTTAACATTGTTTATATATAATATCAAGTATCATCATCATCAGTAAATCCCACCAATAGCAAAGCTAAGGTAGGGTCTGAGGAGGGTAAGATGTAGACAGCCTTACCTCTACCCCGTAGGAATAGAGAGGCTGCTTCCAGTGAGACCCCCGGCTCGATAGTAGCTTTGCATCAAGCCTTGGACATAAGGCACATGACACTCAGCAACCGGGACAAAGGCCGATTAGTGCATGTATCCCCATGTCTTTCGGCTATCAACGCCACCACACAATGCATGATTAACCGTCCGTCGCTTTTAACGTTATTTTCACGAAATTAGTAAAATAACGTTAAAATTAGTGCAATTTCACTTTTGCTCCCCGAGCGCCCACACATATATACATTATATGCGCACACCGCAAGCGGGGCGCTATATAATATCAAGTGTATATATACTATAGTTGCATACAAACATTCATGATGAGTATATAAACCTGTTAATCTCCAACAATCAAGTTATAACTCACAATTAGGTGCACACACAGGAACAAACTTCAAGCACTACACAAAGACAACTGTAGATTTCTATTAATACTTACAACTATTACTATTGCATACAAAATTTTCATAACATCAATCAACAATGCATCTAGAAATACTAAAATCATACTCTAGAAACACTCACATTTCGCAAGTTTCGCAAGCTTCTGAGACGTCTGATGAATCCCGTACCCAATTTTGGAAGCTCTCTTGTTGAATTCCGTCTGAAACGCAACCTTCGATCTCGATCCTTCAGCTTTAGATGATCCTCGACCACCACCACCACCAACACCGCCGTTGTTCGCTCCATTTAACGATTTTCTTAACCTCTCAGTTATGGCGGAAAACTCATGTGTTCGATCTCTGTACGACGAACCTTGTGCGGATTTCAGATTCATCGTATGATAGTGCGTGTTTATGGATCGGATCGAAGAATTTGATCCTGAATCAGGTGAGCGATTTCAGGAGCATGATGTTTGACTGTGCATTGAATTGAATCAAAACCCTAGATCATCTCAATTTTCAGATCGAGATGGAAACCGACAAAGGGTTTGTTGGGATTGATCGAGATCGTTAACAGTTCTTTTCGGGTTTCTTTCCGACCCGAAATCATTATGTATTAACCGGTAATAACTCGAATTTATACCGTCTAATGAAAACGAAAACGTACATAAAAATAAGCTCGAAGACGTATCATGTCTGAGCCCACTCATTTCCAAAAACAAAAATTAAGTCGAAACGTAAATAAACTTGAATTTATACCGCAAACGTATATAAAAATAAGAGAAAAATGCTCGGATAGTCCATGTGGTTTGTCCATTTTTCATCTTTAGTCCCTAACTTTCTAAAATTACATCTATAGTCTCCAAGTTTTTGAATTTCGTTTCTGGATAGTCCCTGGCGTGGATGGGGGTTAGTTTTTGATGTTAGGTGTGTGTGAAATGACAAAAATTACCCTTACTGTCAAATTAATAACGAAAAAATTAAAAGAAATATAATTAATATTTTACAATTTATGTGGGACTCACCACCCACCCTACCCGCTTCATCTTCCCCACTCCATATCACCACTAGCTACCCCCCCCCCCCCCCCCCCTTTCAAAAGTGCATTTTTCACGGTGAAGGTTGTTAGATTTCACACTTGGGGATGCTCTCCAGCTGTTGCACGCCATTGTCTGGAACTGTATGGGAAGGTTTGGGAATTGGATACCAAACGAGTTTGTTTGGAACTTGCACGATGGGTGTTAAAAAGTAATGGTAAAAGAATGGAGCTCCAGAAATTTATGGATCATTGGAGTTATGTAGGATTGCTAGTGAGTTTGGATATGTTGAAAGAGGAAATTTTGGTAGAAAAACACGGAGATCATGCTTATGTTTATTTGCTATCAGACCACAAAACTCTTACATCAGGTTTTGTTTATTCTTTAATCTGTGTAGATACATACCTTTTAACATTTTGATATTTGAAATTTTGAATCTAACTAAACTCAGTACATCTCCTTCAAAACTTGCACGATGGTAGTGGTGGTGTGGAGTGGGGAAAATGAAGTGAGTAGGGTGGGTGGTGAATCCCACATAAATTATAAAATATTAATTATATTTCTTTTAACTTTTTAATTATTAATTTGACAGTAAGGGTATTTTTGTCATTTCACCCGCACCTAACATCAAAAACTAACCACCATCCACGCTAGGGACTATCCGGAAACGAAATTCAAAAACTTAGGGACCATAGGTGTAATTTTAGAAAGTTAGTGACTAAAGATGAAAATTAGGCAAACCACAGGGACTATCCAAGCATTTTTCTCTAAAAATAAGCAGGTTAATTCAATTACAAAGTTTTTACAAAGTTGAGGGTTGTAAGTGCCAATGTTAAAAGTTGAAGGATAAAGGTAAAAACAAAACAAAAAAGATACCAAAAGACAAAAAAAAGGGCCCAATCAAATGGAGGAAGTGTTGACAAAAGTTGTGATTGTAGTTATATATATTATAAGTTCGCTGAAGAA
Source organism: Helianthus tuberosus (assembly GCA_030545235.1). NCBI lineage: Eukaryota > Viridiplantae > Streptophyta > Magnoliopsida > Asterales > Asteraceae > Helianthus > Helianthus tuberosus. The sequence goes on along the minus strand of CM060409.1, from coordinate 5,883,252 downwards.
AGATATGTTTAATGTCATGATTGTTTGTAAATGATTTCTGAGTTGGGATTAATTTCAACCAATAAGGTAAAGTTAGAATTATTAAAATCTAAATTTCCTTATTTACAATTACAATCTAAAATATATATCAGAATCACACTCTAGAGTCTAATTAGTCTAATTGACGCAAAAGTAGTGAGTGTTGAGTTTATTACAATTTGTAATTTGTACTGTAACTAATGATTCGAATTAGTCTTTACGTTTAAACTTCAGTTCGAATGGAAACCGAGTCATAAAGCCTAATCCAACTCATGTTCGGAGCGTAACCCTTTGATCCAAAGGACTTGTCTCTTATAACCACTCTTGATTCACATCGATTCACACTCTTCTTCATTAGTCTATCATATCATCGCATATACGTAATATATATACATCGACTTGATCAGCAGAAGTTGGTGTCAAAACCAAGGCTTAGAGACTTATTTAACGAGTTTCCTCCTTGTTGCATCTTCATATCTGACTCAAGGTGGCTAAATCTAGTCTAGATTACTACAAGACGATAATTGTTGCTTCAAGATTTGGCACCATCGAAAACCATATATACATATATACATATCAATGTTGAGACTATTATATCAACATGGGCGGAGCTTAGTGTGGGCCAGGGATGGCCCCAACCCTCACCCTTTTCGCTTCGTATTGTAAATTTTACCAAAAAATCTCAAAAAGTTTATATCTATTGAAAGGTAAAATAAAAAAAGTAAAAGAATGTGGAAGTATAAGTGTTAGAAACTAAACCAATTAATTGGGATCCTATGTCAATAACACTATTGTCTTCTATAGAATATGATTATTAATATTTTAAAAAGAAAAGTTATGACATCTATTTATAGCAAACTTTAAACTGATAGTAAAACCTTGAACCATTCTAATTTTATAAAGTTTTATTTAGACTACTGGTACAATAAACAAACTTTATATTCTTAGGTAAAAGTTGTATAAATCCATATCTTGAAATTATGTTATATTACAGTTTAGAAAACCTACTAAATATTAAACTATGATCAAAAGAAAATCATAATGCTAAGAAACAAGAAGCAAGAACACAATGCAACCTTCAAGAACACCCAACAAAACCTTGAAAACCTTTCGACGAACCGGCACCACCAAAGTACCATAAGCAATCGTCACCGGAAACCGACATTCACCCACCGACGGATCCTCCCTAGTGACGATCCCAAACCCCGAAAACTCACACGCCCAATCACTCTGATTATTAAGTTGATAATACATATTAAAAGCAAACGACGCGTTTCCCGCCAAAGTTAAATGGTTACACGATGACCCGTAGCCTAACGATGTACAATCCGATAAGCTACACGCGTAATCAATCTCCTTTGCCAGCCCGTTAAGTTCTTTAACACGAGGATTTAACACACACCACTTTCGACTCATGTATCGCACCCCTAAAACCGGGGCTAACCCTTTGTTTCTTTTGGACCCGGTTAAGTCCAATTGGTATTTTGGTTTACCATTGTATTCGAATATGCCCCAATGTGTCTCAAATGACCCTGGAGCTATACTCTTCTTGTTTTCATCTAGAAGGCTAAAAAGGTAAATTTCCAACGGCCCGATTCTAACTGGGGTACCTTTCGAGCCCATTACGTGGTTGATCACACCTTGGTTAAATCTTTTCGCGAATTTTACATTCGCGTGTATGTCCCCATCCGTGGGCCACCCAATTTCACCAACGATGATTTTCATGTCAGGGTAACCTGCTTTTGTTAAAGAAGCCACCAATGTGTCGTAATTTGCATCAAACACATTGGAGTACAAATAATTCCCGTCTTTAAGGGGTCTATTTGACCCGTCAAAGAACGCGAAATCCATAGGAAAATACGGGTTACCATAGAGGCTAAGAAACGGGTAAATGTTGACCGTAAAAGGGGCATCATTCGAATAAAGAAACTCAACAATTTCAATCGTTGCGTCTTTGATATCTAACCGGAAGTCACCGGCTGATGGAACCGGGTTTGATTCCGGTGACTCGTAGATATCCGCGTTTAACGGGACAGTGGCTTTGATTTTGGACCCAAAACCGGCCCGGATAAGGGCATTTTGGACATTTTTTAACGCGGGTAATGTGATTTGAAGATATGTCGCATTGTAGGCTCTGAGGAATGGCTCGTTTCCGACTGCAACGTACCTGAAACAATCAGTCGAATTCGTTTGAAATGACTTATATACCCTTACTTGATATCAAGATTACACACATTGTATACAACAAAAGGTTTATATAATTATATCAAAATAAAATATTATATAACTGCTGATGGCCTCTTTGCCTAGTGACATCAGGTGTTTATCTATACTAAAGTGGTACATGTTCAAGTCCATAAAACAGGCATTAAGTAACTTTTTAGAAGTATATTTCAGGGGTATGTGTTCGCTGTTAAAAAAAAATATAAAACATGACTAGCAACTAGCAAATGACATATATGCCCTTACTTGATATTAACACCACCAGGATAAGCATAAGTAGTAATATTAGCATCAACCCAATAATCAGCATAACTTGGATCTTGACTCAAATCCAACAACATGAAATTAGGGATGCCCACCATCACCTCAATCTCCGATCCAACGAGCGCTTCCATGATCCGTTTCTCCGCTTGGAAGAGCTTCACCTTCTTAAACCCGTTCGCTCTCATCATGGCGACCACCTTCTCCGGCGGCAACTGGTGGCTCGTCATGGTGCCCCAGTTAACTCCCACACCAAGATTCGAATCCAAACCCGAACAACTAACAAACGATATAAACGCCGTCGAAAAACATAGAAGTATTGTCATGATCATGATCATTTTTGGTGATGGAAGGTTGGTTTTGTGTATTAAGTTGTAAAGGGGGGGGGGGGGGTACTAAATAGTGAAAGTGGCTTGTGTGAATTAGTTATTTAGTTATATATATGTATGAGGATTGCCATGCAAGTTTGTGTGTGGTGTCACACTCGATAAGTGTCTTTTCATTCATCTTTTAAGTGTTATACTTTATTTCGTCACCAAAATGACTTTCTTTCGGTGAGTTTTCCATATGGATTACTTCAACCTTTTTGTGCATAGTTGTTAGGATTGTGTGAAATAGTCTTGACAACACCCATTTGGTTTCAATCTTTTATAAACTATTTGCTAAATGGGTACATGGTATATGGTACATTTAACTAGAGATGAATCTCCTTGAAAAGTTTGATATTTATTTTTTCTTTTAATTTTTGTTTAACATTTAATTTAGTTTTTCTATAGTAACATGTAATATTTTTTTAAACATACTTCTATTTTTTTTGTCAAGGTATCAATATAAAATTTATTTAAACCCGGGTTTTATACAAAATTTACAAGACCAAAATTTAAACTAGCCAAGTTCAGGCTTAATATTTAGCTTGGTAGAGATATCTTGAGCCAAGATGGCTCATAGAAATTTGAGCTCGAACCTAAGTTAAGCATAGCCAACAAGAGCTCCGTTTGTGAAGAGCTCTAGTTCTCGGTTGTGCATTTTATAGCTGAATAATTGTAGAGTTTTTTTTCTGAATAATTGTAAAGTTTTTTTTTCTGAATAATTGTAGAGTTTTTTTTTTTTTTTTTTCTTTCTGGTTTGGTTCTCAACCGAAAGCGTATTAGTTTTTATTGTTCTAATTTCTAAACATAAAATATTTTTCTTACTTTAATGTTTTCTAAACTAAGAAACAACTTGATACCCAATTGATCAAAGATTTAACTCAATATAGAGTTGATAACCTAGTAATGATCAACACAAACTAGAAACAACTTGACACCCAATTGATCATCTAGTTTGAGACCTAACTTATCAATAAGTACAATATGATCAACTTTATCTTGATCATTACTAGATTACCAACTCTATATTGATTTAAATCTTCAATAGCAAAAGAAAAAGATAACAAAAACAATAATATCGTAGTATATTTATACCATAGTAAACCAACTCTATATTGATTTAAATCTTTTTCAATAGAAAAAAAAATAACAAAAACAAAAATATTGTAGTATATTTATACCCATAGTAAACCAACTCTATATTGATTTAAATCTTTTTCAATAGAAAAGAAAAAATAACAAAAACATTATACTATAATATTTATTAATGTCATACAAACTTTTACTATAATATTTATTAATGTCATGCAAACTTTTAAATACGTAAACAAATTTCGTATATCCACTTTATGTACGTGTATCTTAAAAAGGAAAAAAACATATCTTGAAATATTCTCACTTTAAAAGAAAAGTAGATGCATGAAATTCACGTACAAATAAAATAAAAAGAAAAGTTAACTGCCATTTCCGTCCCTGTGGTTTGTTCATTTTTGTCATTTCAGGCCAATTTTAAAAAATGCACCAGTTTCCTCCCTGACATACTGGAAACGTGCCACTTCAGTCCAAAAATTAAAACCCAGTTAAGTCAGGCAGATTAAATGAAGGGTATTATTATCAATTTATAAAATAAGATGAAAATAAAAGATGAAATAAAAGATATATGAATTAACAATAATACCCTTCATTTAACATGTCTGACTTAACTGGGTTTTATTTTTTGGACTGAAGTGGCACGTTTCCAGTATGTCAGGGAGGAAATTGGTGCATTTTTGAAAATTGGCCCGAAATAGCAAAAGTGAACAAACCACAGGGATGAAAATGACAGTTAACTCTAAAAAGAAATATGATATAAACGCCGTCGAAAAACATAGAAGTATTGTCATGATCATGATATTTTTGGTGATGGAATGTTGGTTTGTGTATTAAGTTGTAGGGGGGGGGGGGGGGGGGGGTTACTAAATAGTGAAAGTGGCTTGTGTGAATTAGTTATATATGTATGAGGAATGCCATGCAAGTTTGTGTGTGGTGTCACACTCAATAAGTGTATTTTCATTCATCTTTTAGTGTTTTACTTTATTTCGTCACCAAAATGACTTTCTTTCGGTGAGTTTTCCATATGGATTACTTCAACCTTTTTGTGCATAGTTGTTAGGATTGTGTGAAATAGTCTTGACAACACCCATTTGGTTTCAATCTTTTATAAACTATTTGCTAAATGGGTACATGGTATATGGTACATTTAACTAGAGATGAATCTCCTTGAAAAGTTTGATATTTATTTTTTCTTTTAATTTTTGTTTAACATTTAATTTAGTTTTTCTATAGTAACATGTAATATTTTTTTAAACATACTTCTATTTTTTTTGTCAAGGTATCAATATAAAATTTATTTAAACCCGGGTTTTATACAAAATTTACAAGACCAAAATTTAAACTAGCCAAGTTCAGGCTTAATATTTAGCTTGGTAGAGATATCTTGAGCCAAGATGGCTCATAGAAATTTGAGCTCGAACCTAAGTTAAGCATAGCCAACAAGAGCTCCGTTTGTGAAGAGCTCTAGTTCTCGGTTGTGCATTTTATAGCTGAATAATTGTAGAGTTTTTTTTCTGAATAATTGTAAAGTTTTTTTTTCTGAATAATTGTAGAGTTTTTTTTTTTTTTTTTCTTTCTGGTTTGGTTCTCAACCGAAAGCGTATTAGTTTTTATTGTTCTAATTTCTAAACATAAAATATTTTTCTTACTTTAATGTTTTCTAAACTAAGAAACAACTTGATACCCAATTGATCAAAGATTTAACTCAATATAGAGTTGATAACCTAGTAATGATCAACACAAACTAGAAACAACTTGACACCCAATTGATCATCTAGTTTGAGACCTAACTTATCAATAAGTACAATATGATCAACTTTATCTTGATCATTACTAGATTACCAACTCTATATTGATTTAAATCTTCAATAGCAAAAGAAAAAGATAACAAAAACAATAATATCGTAGTATATTTATACCATAGTAAACCAACTCTATATTGATTTAAATCTTTTTCAATAGAAAAAAAAATAACAAAAACAAAAATATTGTAGTATATTTATACCCATAGTAAACCAACTCTATATTGATTTAAATCTTTTTCAATAGAAAAGAAAAAATAACAAAAACATTATACTATAATATTTATTAATGTCATACAAACTTTTACTATAATATTTATTAATGTCATGCAAACTTTTAAATACGTAAACAAATTTCGTATATCCACTTTATGTACGTGTATCTTAAAAAGGAAAAAAACATATCTTGAAATATTCTCACTTTAAAAGAAAAGTAGATGCATGAAATTCACGTACAAATAAAATAAAAAGAAAAGTTAACTGCCATTTCCGTCCCTGTGGTTTGTTCATTTTTGTCATTTCAGGCCAATTTTAAAAAATGCACCAGTTTCCTCCCTGACATACTGGAAACGTGCCACTTCAGTCCAAAAATTAAAACCCAGTTAAGTCAGGCAGATTAAATGAAGGGTATTATTATCAATTTATAAAATAAGATGAAAATAAAAGATGAAATAAAAGATATATGAATTAACAATAATACCCTTCATTTAACATGTCTGACTTAACTGGGTTTTATTTTTTGGACTGAAGTGGCACGTTTCCAGTATGTCAGGGAGGAAATTGGTGCATTTTTGAAAATTGGCCCGAAATAGCAAAAGTGAACAAACCACAGGGATGAAAATGACAGTTAACTCTAAAAAGAAATATGATATAAACGCCGTCGAAAAACATAGAAGTATTGTCATGATCATGATATTTTTGGTGATGGAATGTTGGTTTGTGTATTAAGTTGTAGGGGGGGGGGGGGGGGGGGGGGGTTACTAAATAGTGAAAGTGGCTTGTGTGAATTAGTTATATATGTATGAGGAATGCCATGCAAGTTTGTGTGTGGTGTCACACTCAATAAGTGTATTTTCATTCATCTTTTAGTGTTTTACTTTATTTCGTCACCAAAATGACTTTCTTTCGGTGAGTTTTCCATATGGATTACTTCAACCTTTTTGTGCATAGTTGTTAGGATTGTGTGAAATAGTCTTGACAACACCCATTTGGTTTCAATCTTTTATAAACTATTTGCTAAATGGGTACATGGTATATGGTACATTTAACTAGAGATGAATCTCCTTGAAAAGTTTGATATTTATTTTTTCTTTTAATTTTTGTTTAACATTTAATTTAGTTTTTCTATAGTAACATGTAATATTTTTTTAAACATACTTCTATTTTTTTTGTCAAGGTATCAATATAAAATTTATTTAAACCCGGGTTTTATACAAAATTTACAAGACCAAAATTTAAACTAGCCAAGTTCAGGCTTAATATTTAGCTTGGTAGAGATATCTTGAGCCAAGATGGCTCATAGAAATTTGAGCTCGAACCTAAGTTAAGCATAGCCAACAAGAGCTCCGTTTGTGAAGAGCTCTAGTTCTCGGTTGTGCATTTTATAGCTGAATAATTGTAGAGTTTTTTTTCTGAATAATTGTAAAGTTTTTTTTTCTGAATAATTGTAGAGTTTTTTTTTTTTTTTTTCTTTCTGGTTTGGTTCTCAACCGAAAGCGTATTAGTTTTTATTGTTCTAATTTCTAAACATAAAATATTTTTCTTACTTTAATGTTTTCTAAACTAAGAAACAACTTGATACCCAATTGATCAAAGATTTAACTCAATATAGAGTTGATAACCTAGTAATGATCAACACAAACTAGAAACAACTTGACACCCAATTGATCATCTAGTTTGAGACCTAACTTATCAATAAGTACAATATGATCAACTTTATCTTGATCATTACTAGATTACCAACTCTATATTGATTTAAATCTTCAATAGCAAAAGAAAAAGATAACAAAAACAATAATATCGTAGTATATTTATACCATAGTAAACCAACTCTATATTGATTTAAATCTTTTTCAATAGAAAAAAAAATAACAAAAACAAAAATATTGTAGTATATTTATACCCATAGTAAACCAACTCTATATTGATTTAAATCTTTTTCAATAGAAAAGAAAAAATAACAAAAACATTATACTATAATATTTATTAATGTCATACAAACTTTTACTATAATATTTATTAATGTCATGCAAACTTTTAAATACGTAAACAAATTTCGTATATCCACTTTATGTACGTGTATCTTAAAAAGGAAAAAAACATATCTTGAAATATTCTCACTTTAAAAGAAAAGTAGATGCATGAAATTCACGTACAAATAAAATAAAAAGAAAAGTTAACTGCCATTTCCGTCCCTGTGGTTTGTTCATTTTTGTCATTTCAGGCCAATTTTAAAAAATGCACCAGTTTCCTCCCTGACATACTGGAAACGTGCCACTTCAGTCCAAAAATTAAAACCCAGTTAAGTCAGGCAGATTAAATGAAGGGTATTATTATCAATTTATAAAATAAGATGAAAATAAAAGATGAAATAAAAGATATATGAATTAACAATAATACCCTTCATTTAACATGTCTGACTTAACTGGGTTTTATTTTTTGGACTGAAGTGGCACGTTTCCAGTATGTCAGGGAGGAAATTGGTGCATTTTTGAAAATTGGCCCGAAATAGCAAAAGTGAACAAACCACAGGGATGAAAATGACAGTTAACTCTAAAAAGAAATATGATATAAACGCCGTCGAAAAACATAGAAGTATTGTCATGATCATGATATTTTTGGTGATGGAATGTTGGTTTGTGTATTAAGTTGTAGGGGGGGGGGGGGGGGGGGGGTTACTAAATAGTGAAAGTGGCTTGTGTGAATTAGTTATATATGTATGAGGAATGCCATGCAAGTTTGTGTGTGGTGTCACACTCAATAAGTGTATTTTCATTCATCTTTTAGTGTTTTACTTTATTTCGTCACCAAAATGACTTTCTTTCGGTGAGTTTTCCATATGGATTACTTCAACCTTTTTGTGCATAGTTGTTAGGATTGTGTGAAATAGTCTTGACAACACCCATTTGGTTTCAATCTTTTATAAACTATTTGCTAAATGGGTACATGGTATATGGTACATTTAACTAGAGATGAATCTCCTTGAAAAGTTTGATATTTATTTTTTCTTTTAATTTTTGTTTAACATTTAATTTAGTTTTTCTATAGTAACATGTAATATTTTTTTAAACATACTTCTATTTTTTTTGTCAAGGTATCAATATAAAATTTATTTAAACCCGGGTTTTATACAAAATTTACAAGACCAAAATTTAAACTAGCCAAGTTCAGGCTTAATATTTAGCTTGGTAGAGATATCTTGAGCCAAGATGGCTCATAGAAATTTGAGCTCGAACCTAAGTTAAGCATAGCCAACAAGAGCTCCGTTTGTGAAGAGCTCTAGTTCTCGGTTGTGCATTTTATAGCTGAATAATTGTAGAGTTTTTTTTCTGAATAATTGTAAAGTTTTTTTTTCTGAATAATTGTAGAGTTTTTTTTTTTTTTTTTTCTTTCTGGTTTGGTTCTCAACCGAAAGCGTATTAGTTTTTATTGTTCTAATTTCTAAACATAAAATATTTTTCTTACTTTAATGTTTTCTAAACTAAGAAACAACTTGATACCCAATTGATCAAAGATTTAACTCAATATAGAGTTGATAACCTAGTAATGATCAACACAAACTAGAAACAACTTGACACCCAATTGATCATCTAGTTTGAGACCTAACTTATCAATAAGTACAATATGATCAACTTTATCTTGATCATTACTAGATTACCAACTCTATATTGATTTAAATCTTCAATAGCAAAAGAAAAAGATAACAAAAACAATAATATCGTAGTATATTTATACCATAGTAAACCAACTCTATATTGATTTAAATCTTTTTCAATAGAAAAAAAAATAACAAAAACAAAAATATTGTAGTATATTTATACCCATAGTAAACCAACTCTATATTGATTTAAATCTTTTTCAATAGAAAAGAAAAAATAACAAAAACATTATACTATAATATTTATTAATGTCATACAAACTTTTACTATAATATTTATTAATGTCATGCAAACTTTTAAATACGTAAACAAATTTCGTATATCCACTTTATGTACGTGTATCTTAAAAAGGAAAAAAACATATCTTGAAATATTCTCACTTTAAAAGAAAAGTAGATGCATGAAATTCACGTACAAATAAAATAAAAAGAAAAGTTAACTGCCATTTCCGTCCCTGTGGTTTGTTCATTTTTGTCATTTCAGGCCAATTTTAAAAAATGCACCAGTTTCCTCCCTGACATACTGGAAACGTGCCACTTCAGTCCAAAAATTAAAACCCAGTTAAGTCAGGCAGATTAAATGAAGGGTATTATTATCAATTTATAAAATAAGATGAAAATAAAAGATGAAATAAAAGATATATGAATTAACAATAATACCCTTCATTTAACATGTCTGACTTAACTGGGTTTTATTTTTTGGACTGAAGTGGCACGTTTCCAGTATGTCAGGGAGGAAATTGGTGCATTTTTGAAAATTGGCCCGAAATAGCAAAAGTGAACAAACCACAGGGATGAAAATGACAGTTAACTCTAAAAAGAAATATGATATAAACGCCGTCGAAAAACATAGAAGTATTGTCATGATCATGATATTTTTGGTGATGGAATGTTGGTTTGTGTATTAAGTTGTAGGGGGGGGGGGGGGGGGGGGGGGGGGGGTTACTAAATAGTGAAAGTGGCTTGTGTGAATTAGTTATATATGTATGAGGAATGCCATGCAAGTTTGTGTGTGGTGTCACACTCAATAAGTGTATTTTCATTCATCTTTTAGTGTTTTACTTTATTTCGTCACCAAAATGACTTTCTTTCGGTGAGTTTTCCATATGGATTACTTCAACCTTTTTGTGCATAGTTGTTAGGATTGTGTGAAATAGTCTTGACAACACCCATTTGGTTTCAATCTTTTATAAACTATTTGCTAAATGGGTACATGGTATATGGTACATTTAACTAGAGATGAATCTCCTTGAAAAGTTTGATATTTATTTTTTCTTTTAATTTTTGTTTAACATTTAATTTAGTTTTTCTATAGTAACATGTAATATTTTTTTAAACCTAGCCACATACTTCTATTTTTTTGTCAAGGTATCAATATAAAATTTATTTAAACCCGGGTTTTATACAAAATTTACAAGACCAAAATTTAAACTAGCCAAGTTCAGGCTTAATATTTAGCTTGGTAGAGATATCTTGAGCCAAGATGGCTCATAGAAATTTGAGCTCGAACCTAAGTTAAGCATGGCCAACAAGAGCTCCGCTTGTGAAGAGCTCTAGTTCTCGGTTGTGCATTTTATAGACCTGGTTATCGACGTTTCTGAATAGTTGTAGAGTTTTTTTTTCTGGTTTGGTTCTCAACCGAAAGCGTATCGGTTTTTATTGTTCTAATTTCTAAACATAAGATATTTTTTATTACTTTAATGTTTTCTAAACTAAGAAACAACTTGATACCCAATTGATCAAAGATTTAAATCAATATAGAGTTGATAACCTAGTAATGATCAACACAAACTAGAAACAACTTGACACCCAATTGATCATCTAGTTTGAGACCTAACTTATCAATAAGTACAATATGATCAACTTGTCTTGATCATTACTAGGTTACCAACTCTATATTGATTTAAATCTTCAATAGCAAAAGAAAAAGATAACAAAAACAATAATATCGTAGTATATTTATACCATAGTAAACCAACTCTATATTGATTTAAATCTTTTTCAATAGAAAAGAAAAAATAACAACACAAAAATATTATACTATAATATTTATTAATGTCATATACAAACTTTTACTATAATATTTATTAATGTCATGCAAACTTTTAAATACGTAAACAAAATTCGTATATCCACTTTATGTACGTGTAAAAGGAAAAAACACATCTTGAAATATTCTCACTTTAAAAGAAAAGTAGATGCATGAAATTCACGTATAAATAAAATAAACAAAAGTGTTAACTGCCATTTTCGTCCATGTGGTTTGTTTATTTTTGTCATTTCAGGCCAATTTTCAAAAATGCACCAGTTTCCTCCCTGACATACTGGAAACGTACCACTTCAGTCCAAAAATTAAAACCCAGTTAAGTCAGACAGATTAAATGAAGGGTATTATTATCAATTCATAAAATAAGATGAAAATAAAAGATACATGAATTAACAATCATACCATTCATTTAATCTGTCTGACTTAACTGGGTTTTAATTTTTGGACTGAAGTGGCACGTTTCCAGTATGTCAGGGAGGAAACTGATGCATTTTTTAAAATTGGTCTGAAATGACGAAAGTGAACAAACCACATGGACGAAAATGACCGTTAACTCTCAAAAAGAAATATGATGAAACATATGGGTCATTGTATAACAAAGTTCTGAAATGATAGTAGAAAACCAAAAGAAAGCAAACTCATCTTTTTGACAAGGAGCAAGAAAAAGGAAAAAAAAGAAAAGATTAACCAACCCCTAAAACAAGTTTTAGTTAAACTTTCCAGCCTGAATCTACGTGTTATGTTTTGGTTGCAATCCTCTCATTTGCTTTTGTACCCACTTGAACAAAAAAGCTTAAAGATTTACGTATAAACTATGACTATATGATTCAATTCCAGTCAAGAAGATAATATTTGTCCATAAAGATCATGATTGCATCTTTCATTGGTGGGGTTTCTTTTCTCGTATCGATCTTTTTAACCAGATCGTTCGTTTAATTAAATACGAGAATGGGATATACGCGTAGATTAGGAGATTAAGGAAGAGATGTCATTAAGCCACTTGATATTTTTCTAAATTAATATATAAATAATGATGTATGAAGTTACAATATCAAATCAAGAACATACAATCATATTGTTGATTTATTTTTTAAGCTACTTTTTATTAAGAATAAGTGATTTCTTCGTTGATGCGTGCTTGTGCTTCTTCGGCCAGTTGAAAGCTCAAGCAATGCATTGCCTGCGAGACAAATTAAGGGCGGTAAATTGTTAAACGGGTGTTTGGAGTGATAACCTTTAGAAGTTAACTGTCGGGTTTTTGGAAATTTCTGATTTACAATCATACCTCACAACATTGCGTTTCACTTTGTGCGTTGATAAGCATCGGTCACACAATTTGATTCCTTACTTATACGTTGCCAGAAGTTTCATGTGATGAAACCAACAAATTTATTTGAAATAAATATATCATAAGACCATGTTTTAGGAAATGCTTGAGAAGCATATTAAAGAGTCAACACTGTTAGAATATAAACATGATTATTAATGTTTATTTGTAATGCATGTTGTACAATTATACTTGTAGTTACATTATGTATTAGGATAATCTAAGGGGCTGTTTGGCAGCTTCTGAATGGTTAAGTACTGAACCAGTAAGAGGTCTGAATCATTAATTGCTGAACCAGTAAGAAGTCTGAACCATTAAGAGCCGATATAATGCTTAACTGTTCAGAGGCAAATGTCTGACAAATTCAGATTAGAGGTCTTAACCATTCAGACTCAGTATAATGCTTAATCATTCAGAGGCACATTTCTGAACCATTCAAACATCTGCTTGCAAAACAAAGAGTTTGAACCATTAAGTGCTGAACCAGTAAGAGGTCTGAACTATTAAGAGCTCCATTAAGAAGTAAACAAACTGCCCCTAAGATTAGTTGTATTCGACATATAATGGTGGGTATATAACAAGACCGTTTAAAACGATTTAGGGGCTAAACCAATTACAACCGTCGAACATAACTGCCTCAAACATATGAATATATTCAATGTCGGATCTGGTTCTCTTCACCAAGATATCAACAGTTTCTATCAAATTGTTGTTGTTCCATTCGATTAAAGTATTCTTAGAGAGATTGCAAGTTGTGTTCGATATCCAACAAAAACTATATCAAATGAGGAACTATATTTGGACACATACAAATTATTGAGGTGATTATCAATATAAGGGAACTATCACATAAATGAGATTACATAGAAATAGTTTCTACTAAAGTAGTCATATACAAAAGTATCATAGAATGAAGTAACATGAGATGAAGCAAAATGGAACCACTAAAGGTTTAGAATCTGAGGGGGTTCAGATGTAACCTTGAGAGTGCTTGGAAGAGTCCTTAAGAGTTTCAATGAATACAAGATCTTATAAAACTCGTAGACGTAGATAATGATTCAAACATAGATTTTATTTTGGTATCCCGTAAACCAAGTCAATACCCTAAAAGTTTAAGGACATGTCATGTCGAGCCAGAGGTTTCACTGGAAGATTCATATGGGGTAAAGGTAAGGCTGTCTACATCTTACCCTCCTCAGACCTTACCTTAACTTTGTTATTGGTGGGATAACCAAACAGGATATAAGACCAATTACAATTTGGATGTTCTTGAAAGGAACAGTAACGGTAACATTTCGACTGAGTTATGCGCTTAAACATATTTAAATGTGTCCTTGATATGTTGTTTAGTGTGTGACCCTTTAGAATCACATATAAATATCAACCCTATAATTCCATAAAAACATGACGTAGATTTATTCCAAAGACGTATGTTACAATGAGGATGCTAACAAACTTTAAGACCATTCGGTGTGGAGGGGCATGAAGAGAGGGCATTAAGCGACATAAGCGTGGTAAAAAAAGCACCGGGTGGTGTTGGGCGTGGAAAGGGCCCCACCTACTGTTTAAAAAAAACTAACCAATTACAAACCTCCTAGCACAAACCACCAATCAACTCGCGCCACATCACCAACCAAATCCCCCCACCCCCCACCCACCCCCCAAACGCCGGTGAAAAATCCCCCGCCCCACACACAATGCCGTGAAAAAATATCAAGCACGAGGTGGTTTTGTGGGCGTGAACTGGCCTCCACGTCAGATTTCCACACCCACACCGTATGGTCTAAGAGCACCTGACAAAAGACGAAAGCAAAAAAAAGGATGTTTACGTACCTATTAATCATTAAAAAAAGTTTAGATAAAACAAATGGGAGATTTACAAATAAGCCTCATTTAGAAGCTAATGTAGTGAGTGAAGCATTATGTATAGTTAATTAACTAAAGGCTTAAATGAAATAGAAAACATAATCAAAATATTAAATTGTAACAAAACAATCGACAATCTAAAATAAAAACATAATCAAAATATGTTTCTAAAGACGAAATCTTATATTCCATTTTATTGGCATACTCGTCACTTCATGTGTCAATCATTTGAGCTGTCAGTTCCTCGTTCTAAACATATATCCTCCTTGAAAGTAAATAAGGGAATCTATACGGGTCTATACTCAAGGCCTTCAATAATAAGCCCCCTAAGTGGCTTGGAAGCACAAAAGGTCAATTTAAGACTGAAATGAATCATGTCGGAGGTAGTATCGGTTTTGAATTCACAAACTTGTACTTCCATCCAACCGTCGTCCCTATGTTCTGGAAAGCCTTTTTTATTCGAAGGGTTGCGGGTGTACTGGTAGGCATTTGTTCTAATAACTGGGAATTGAGGAGTTACTAAATAGATGTACCAAGTAGCCTCACTCAACTCTTCATCCATTACTTCTATTGGAGCCTCATATCTGGATTGGTCTCTTGGTAATTTGTAGACAAGATAACTTCCATATGTTGTGTGAGATGATACTAGTTGGGGATTGATTGTGATGTGGATTTTAAAGTCAAAACCGTTCATCACCTCAACGGTTTCTTTAAATCTGAAAACATTTAGCAAAATTAATATCTTACAAGTAAAAAAATTGCTATATATTAGTAGAACATATCATGATATGATAAAATAGAGAAACAAAACGCATTTTAATGGATGCATATATTTTTTGAACAACAAATCATTTCTACAAATAATACACCCCTATATTTGTTGGCCGTTCAAAAAAAAATACACCCCCATATCGAACCTGAGTTTCACCAAGGTAGTCTTTGACTACTTACCACTGGCCCACAACCCAAATGACCCAATGGATGCATATATACTTGTAACTTTACTCACACACATACTAAGTAGTTAATAAAGGGGCACAAATCGGTTAATTTCAATAACCGGCCAGTTATACCGGTTAATTTGACTTTAATCGGTTATTACTTTAATAAGGTTATTTCGGTTAATAACCGGTTTTTTTTGTTTTTTTGAATTTTTTGTTTTTTTTAATTAACTAGTCTGCCGGTTAATAACTGGTTAATATACTAAATATCCCTAAGTGGTTACTAACTCAAGGTTAAAAATAACCACTAACCAATTATTCCTCAAGCGGTTAATAATCGGTTATTTTTGTGCACCTCTAGTAGTTAATGCGGTAAAACATCGGATATCAGTCAAGGACCGATATTTGAGATATCGGTTATTGCGGTGGGATATTGATAATTTTAATATGATGCTAAATTTATATGTATAGCAATTTAACACTAACAATTCAGTATACTCTCCTACTATTAACAAATTAATCTTTTGCAACTTGCAAAACACTAACAATTGTAGTAAGTAAGAACTGACTAAGACTTAAAATACTAACATTTGATTTAACACTAACAACCAACAATTAAGACTTAAAAACACTAATAGCAGCTATAAGAAGAAAGACGAATGGTAGAACTAAGAAGAAAGATACTGATATCGGAAATATCGGTGATATATTGGTCAATATCGCTGATATTATCGGTATCGATATTTTGCACCGATATCTCACCAGGGGACCGATAATCTATATATCACTGATATATCGGGATGTTTACTACATAGCGCACACACCCATTTTAGTTTATGATACTGCATTACATTAAATTTTAATTAACTTATTATAAGGATAGTATTTCTACAAGATAAGTGGCAGGAGATATAAAAGAACCTTGAATTGGGTAAAAACCGGCGACATATCTCGCCCTCTATGGAAGGAGCTCTTGCTGATTGCATATAACATTTCTTCCCATTTTTGTCAAGAGAAAACCACTATCAAACAGTAAAACAATATATGTTTAGCAATTCAGTAATGTTTTCCTTCCTTTAAACCATATATATACTCCACAACCATCACATATATGAGAAATAAATAGATACATTTACATTTAAAATATTTTCAGTAAATATGGATTTGCTATCTAAGAGCCAGTGGCGGATCTAAAAAATCCGTATAGGGGTAACGTTTCTATAAAAATGCGTAACGAAATCGAAAAAACGTCAAATTTTTCCAAAATTTACACTACAGTCAGAGCGTCATCGGAGCGTCAAGGGGCAACGGAGCTTACCCCTTCTATCACTCTAGGTCCGCCCCTGCTAAGAGCATCCACAATAACCCATTTTTAGGGGATTTTTTTTTAACATTTTTGCCGCATCATCCGTTCTTATTATTGTGATGGTAGTTTTCAGAGGTTGTTTTTACACAAAACACAAAAAAAAAACAAGTTAGAGGTGAGCGCTATGTAATTTTAATATATAAAATATATAAAAAAAAAGAATCATCATCATTATCATACTCAGTAAATCCCACAAATAGGAAAGCTAAGGTAGCCAGGTAAGGTCTAAGGAGGGTAAGATGTAGACAGTCTTACCTCTACCCCGTAAGAATAAAGAGGTTGCTTCAGTGAGACCCCCGGCTTGATAGTAGTTTTGCATCAAGCATTGGACATAAGACACATAACACTCAACAAAGGTCGATTAGTGCATGTACCTCTGTGTCTTTCGGCTATCAACGCCACCACATGATGCATGATTAATCGTCCCCCGCTTTTAACATTATTTTCACGAAATTAGTAAAATAATGTTAAAATTAGTGCGCTTTCACTTTTGCCCCCCGAGGGCCCACACATATATACATTATATACGTATACCGCAAGCAAGACGTTTATATATAAAAAAAAGAATGAGTGGTGTAAACTGTAAATGAATAGTTAAAAATTAAAAAGATGGTGATGATGTGACAATGGTTTTGGATGTTTTAGGTTTCCTTATCGAGTGAGTTTTGGTGATTTTGAGAACAAGTTATGATATGACTGCTGACTAGGCACGATTTTAGCCGTTTTTATTGTGGATGGTATGTGTAAGTACTTTGAACCATGCTCATATATAGGCACACAACCACTACATATGTGTAACAAATAGATTGTGTTAACAAATAATCATTCCTACTAAATTAATTACCTCTTGACCATCATTGATTAAAAACCCTCTGCAAAAAGTTGAGTACACCTCCTTCTCTGTTGTGGATTTCACACTATTTTTTGAGAGTTTAAGTATGTCTTTATAATCAATTGGCAACTTTTGTTTCCAATTTGCATCCGAATCTGATATGGGTTCCTGTAGAACATAACCATATTAGATTTTGACAGAATCAACATGGAAGAAAAGATCATCATGCTCAAAATGTGACGTTCTTCGAAAAATGAGGTGTAATTAAATTGAAAATGTTATCCTGGCTAACATACTTTCCAAGAAAGTTTAAAAGAGTAGAACTAGAGTTAACTGCCATTTTTGTCGATGTGGTTTGTCCAATGATGCCAGTCCAAGACAAATTTTAAATTTGTACCATTTCAATCCCTTACATTCTTGAAACATGTCAGTTCCGTCCAAAAACATAACATGTGTTAAAACCTGCCGTTTAATGAGGGTAAAAACGTCAATTTCCTTTTTTTCTTAAACCTTATTAAGATGGAAAAGGGGTAGGATTTTAATAGGGTTTAAAAACAAAGAAAATGGTATTTTTACCCTCATTAAACGGCTGTTTTTAACAAACGTTAAGTTTTTAGACAGAACTACATGTCAGAGACGAAAATGGTACAAATTTGAAATTTGGCATGGACTAACATAGTTAGACAAACCACATGGACGAAAATGGCGGTTAACTCTAGAATTTAAATAAACAAACTTTTATATGTCATCTTACTTTCTCCAAGGGCCGAAACTCGATTCCTTCTATTTCTATGACAGGAAAATCACGATCGGATCCATCAAATAGAATATCAAGATCAATAGATCTCCCGTCACTAGTAAATCGGTACAGTTCAGCCATCCACCATCCATCTTCTCTCTCATACGCAAAATATGAAGTTGAATATTTTCTCTCCCCAAGTAATTTGTACTTTAGGGATATAAGTTTACATTTGCTCATCCTTTCTGGGAGCATAAATTTGAACACAAGGTTCACCTTGTATGTGATTAGTGGTGACAAGAATTGAGTTTTTACACGTGTTCTGAATCTTCCAATCACTGAATGATAGGTGCCCACAGCAAATCTGCATAGATGGTACGTAGCCTATGCAGTTAATCCAGTAAAAAAATCGGATATCTGTCAAGAACCGATATTTGAGATATCGGTTATCGCAGTCGGTAAAACACTAATAATTGTAACAAGTAGGAAATGATTAAGACTTAAAACACTAATAACTAAGAAGGTACTAATATCGGGAAAATAGGTGATATATCGGTCAAGTCTTGCTCCAATATGGGTCAAATATAGGTCAATATTGCCGATAACATCAGTACCAATATTCTGACCGATATTTTGCACCGATATCTCACCAGGGGACCGATAACAGATATATATCACTGATATATCGTGATATTAACTGCATAGATGGTACGTAGCAAAGAATGATACATTGCTTTATACTTATGAGATGATAGAAAAAGAAGGGAAGAGAAGTCACCTTGAATTATATCCGGAAGACCATGGATAACTCTCACGTGCACTTGGTAAAACACACTCTCCACAAGATATCATTACACAGTGTTCTCCCCTTGTATTTAATGAAAACCACTGTCCATGAAACAAGTTCAAGTTATTTCAACTCATATAGCATGATATAGTTTATGAGTGAGTGTATCAATCAGTCTAACTACTAAAAGTCTAAAACTATCTCTCATCTTTCCTAAACAACCATATTATAAACTTTAGAGTAAAATGCCAAATGGTCCCTGAGTTTTCAGTCAAAAAATGAAACTTTTTGTATCTGGGTCCTTGAGGTTTCATTTTTGTTGTCATTTTCATCCAATTAGCAAACTGGGTTAGAATTTTTGTTAACTTCTCCCTTTTTTTGTCGTTTTCCTCATTATTTAAAATATTATGGCATAAAATGACGATCATACCCTTCATTTAAATAAGAAAAACGACAAAAGGGGAGAAGTTAACAGAAAATCCTAACCTAGTTTTTCAATTGAATGGAAATGGCAACAAAAATGAAACCTCAGGACCCAGATACAAAAAGTTTCATTTTTGGACTAAAGTCACATTTTACTCTAAACTTTAATATTTTCATCCATTTTGTTATTCATTTCAAAAAATTCAAAACTTCAACAACAACGGTAATCAACGGGTAGGAACGAGATACAGAATTACACCACTCGTCTACTCGTCGGACACTTCTAAAAGGAATACAGAATACACCACCTGCAACCTTTGGGACTCCAAAGAACACCTCCCTACTCGGCCAAAATAGGAATAGCAATGGAAATTAAGGGTTTCTTCCAAAAGGAAAAGAAATTGTAATTTTTAACTGATGATCACGATCTTGCCATACAAAAAGGAAAACAAATAACTGCCCTGCCACTACTACTGGAATAAAGGAAACATTACTGGAAAATAAATAAAATAAAATATGCAGTAAAAAGTTTTTAAAGAAAAGAATGTGTAAAATTTGGCAGATTATAAGGTAGCGTTTGGTATGCAGGAATGAGAGGCGGAATGGAATGGATCATTACGAGAGAATGAAGAAAGTGGTGTTTGGTTGGTCAATGGAATAGAATCACCGATTCCATAAGGCATTCCATTCCATCAAAAATCATTCCATCCACTCCCTATGTTTTTTTTTCATTCCATCCCATCTAGCATCATTCATCACCAACACCACAACCCACCACCTTCGCCACCACCCACCACCACCACCGACGCCATCGTCGCCTCCACCCGCAACCTGTCAACGCCTCCACCGCCACCCCGACAGCCACCACCGCCGCCGCCACCCACCCGCCACCGTTGCCATCCACCGCCACAACCAACCAACCACCGCCGCCGCCACTTGCCGCCACCGCCGCCGCCACTCACAATCACTACCATCGACCACCACCACTCACCGCTGATTTTATTTCTTCGTTTTTCTTGCCTACCAAACAATACACAATAATAATTTATTCCATTCCCACATGGTAACAAACAAGACATGGAATGATAATGATCCATTACATTCCCTTGTCCATTCCATTACCTCTCCATTCCATTCCATTACCTCTCCATTCCATTCACTCGTCCATTCCATTACCCCGAACCAAACAGACCTAAGTTTTGTATTTCTAGTGTATTCATCTCCTAAAAAAAAATTTCTCATATATATTTCAGTGGTGATATATTTTAGTTTTTCTCTAAATATGCATGGATGTTATGTTTTTTTTTCTAATATTATGTATAAACTTTATTGGAAACGGAGTTGTATCCAGCGTATAAATATTTTTTGTCTTATATATTATATTATAAATATGTAATTTAAGTACAACTTAGATTTCAACAAGATACCATATATACTGAAGAAAAAACTTTACAGTTAACACCAAATTTATAGGTAAAAGCAGTGATAATTACCGTATAATCGTCGTTAAGGAGGACTCCTTTGTACAGAAGTTCCCTAAGTTCATCTTTGGACATGTTGTCCAGATCAAACCGAGAAGCCTTAATTATCTCTTTGTAATCAAAGGGCAATTTCGATTCACTCAACACTTGACCTTCAAGTGCAGCCTCAAGTTCTGTCACAACCTCGGCCATATTAGGTCGCTGGTCACGAGAATCCTTCAAACATCGATATGCAATGTCAGAAAGTTTTTCTAAAGCACTCTGATCCAATGGTTGAATGTTCGGACTTTTAAAGATGATATCGTTTAACTTCTTCCGTTTGTAGCTTTCGATCCACGTGGGCACTAAAATCTGCTGACCACCACCATTGCTATATGTAGAGCATAATGTCCCACATAAAACCTCAAATAAGACCACACCGAAAGAGTATACGTCTGACCCTTTGGTTAAGGTGTGCGTCCACGCATACTGTGGATCACAGTACCCAGGGGTACCTGATGCAAAGGTGACAACAACCGATTGCTGCTCATTAGCTGACCCCTTTATTGATAACCCGAAGTCAGAAAGTTTAGCATTCCATTGCTCATCGAGAAGGATGTTAGCGCTTTTAACGTCACAGTGGATTAGTCTTTGGTGTTTCTCCCTTGGATCATGAAGGTAGCTTAACCCCTTGGCAACATCAATGCATATCTTGATACGTTGTGTCCACGTGAGATGAGGGGACTTTAAATGGCGGTCAAGGCTTCCCCGAGATGCAAGCTCGTACACCAGGATCATCTCATGCCCTTCGCAACAAAATCCCAGAAGAGAGATAAGATTATCGTGATAGTAATTGTAAAGAGTCATGATCTCTTTCAAGAACTCTGGTGTTCCTTGTCCATGCCTACGGTCCAGACGCTTAATCGCAACCATCGTCGGCTCCCCCATGCATAACAATTCGCCTTTATAAACTTTCCCAAAACCACCACCTCCGATACACTTCTCATCGTCGAAGTTGTTGGTGGCTCTTGTTATCTCTTCCAGTCGGATTTTAAGATGTTCAAACGGCTGCAAAAATATCTTCAAGTATGGATCCATATTTAACACAAAACAAACTGAACTGAATACAAGATCTAAACCTCTACAACATCAACAAGAGATTATCAATGTGATAAACTCTATACAAACAACTAACCAGAAAAGAGAAGTGTGTGTTTGTTGTGTGTGAAAGATATCTGAAAATGAGTGGCTGTTATCACAGGCCACACCCTTTGTAATGATACAATATGATTGATTAACTTTGTGCTGATCAGTACTAGGGATACCAACTTTATATTTCTTCAATAGCAAAAGAAAGTAACAATAACAAAAACAATAATATTGTAGTATATTTGTTTTTTAACGGCAAATTTGGATCACTAGAGTATCCTCGTGCTACCAGCGGAATCACCCAATCATTTCCATTTCCATTAGGCAATAATGTCTATACACCAATTCAGGAGGAAACCCAATAAATCTGGAACCCCCCCCCCCCCCCCCCCCCCCTTTTGAGAATCGAACCCAGGACCTGATAGTCCCTAAGCCTTTTCTCACCCCTAAGACTCCAAGATTTCACTAGGCTATAATGCCATGGGCCCCTAAAACATGTTTTAGTTGAACTTTCCAGCCTGAATCTACGTGTTATGTTTTGGTTGCAATCCTCTCATTTGCTTTTGTACCCACTTGAACAAAAAAAGCTTAAAGATCATGATTGCATCTTTCATTGGTGGGGTTTCTTTTCTCGTATCGATCTTTATAATCGGGTCTTGGGTAAATTACACTTTTCGTCCTTTATGTTTGTAGTGGGTTGCAATGGATGACCTTTAACTTTAATAATTACAGTCACAGTCCTTTATTTGCAAAACCTGTTACATCTTTCGTCCTTTAGCACTAACAAAGTTAAAAATTTCAGATAAGTTTATTTATATAAGGGCACTTTGGTCTTTTTACCAATCTACTTAAAATATTTTATAAAAAAAAAAAAAAAACCTTGTAAAATATATACAATTCACCCTTATTTATTTAATTTAAAACCACTATTAACCTGCAATCTGTCCTTTCCATTTACTGTCTTCCCCAATTTTGGATTCTTCATATTCCTCCCAAAATCAAACAAACAGGAACACAAAACCCACTAAAAAAGCTTCAAATTGACCTAACAATGGCGGATCGGAGCTTGTTTACCGAACTAGAACACCTAGAGAGTCCTCTTGTTCGCCTGTGCATCGAAGCCGCTACACAAAGCGCAGACGCCGTCGAGTCGTGGCGGAGACATCGACGGACTCTCGAACGGTTGCCGTCTCAGCTCGCCAAACCTCTGCTCCACCGCCTTTGCCACAGATCTATCAAGTTTTAGCTGTGAAGACATGAGTCTCCTCTGTGTACCCATAGTAGCCAATTCACAAACAAGTATTGAAACAGGTATTCACTTAACATTGCAAGAAACCTTGAGTAATTTTTTTTATGTAGTGATTTTTGAATGTGGTGGAGGATCATGATTTTTAGAATGTTTTCATTTTTAGTACAAATGTGTATTGTTTATGAATGTATTTTAATATTTCAGGCAATCAAATGTAGACGTTGAAGCAAACAATCGAGTTCAAGAGATTTCATCAAGCTTTAGTAATTTTAGGGATTATTGTTTTCCACAGATCTATCAAGTTATAATAATTTCAAGGTTAGCTAGTAAATTTTACTTAATTTGTGATTTCTAATTGTGGTGGAAGATTATGTTAATGAAAGGATTGTGACTGGATCTTGATGGTGGCGAGACTATGGAGGTCAATGGTGATGGATTGGTGATGATGCCGGTGGTCGAAGGTGTTGGTGGGCGGTGGTGGCCTGTATACATATATAGAGAGAGAGACACTATAGGGGAGGAGATGATGATGATGGTAATTTGGGTTTATAATTTTTAAAATTTGACATTCTTTTTTTTATTAAATGACTGTTTTGCCCTCACTTGGGTTGCATATGACCTCACTTAACTGAAAGTTTTAACCAGGTTAATGTCAAAGGACCTAAGGTGTAACAGGTTTTGCAAATAAAGGACTGTGACTGTAATTATTAAAGTTAAAGGTCATCCATTGCAACTCACTACAAACATAAAGGACGAAAAGTGTAATTTATCCTCGGGTCTTTTATAATGATCTTTCGTTTAATTAAAGACGAGAATGGGATATACGTGTAAATTAAGAGATTAAGGAAGAGATGTCATTAAGCCACTTGATATTTTTCTAAATTAATATATAAATAATGATGCAAGTTACAATATCAGAATCAAGAAACATACAAAAGTTTTTTTAAGCTACTATTTATTAAGAATTGGTGATTTCTTCATTGATGCATGCTTCTTCGGGCAAGCGAAAGGTCAAGCAATACATTGCCTGCAAGACAAATTAAGGGAGGTAAATTGTTAAACGGATGTTTGGAGTCATAACATTTGGAAATTAACTGTTGAATTTTTAGGAATTTTTTTATTTTTAAAGAAAGTAACACTTGTAAGTTGTAAATAGAATGGCTAAAAAGAATTTTTTTTGTGAAAAAAGGGTAATTAGGTAATTTTATTTTGCCGATTGCGCATTAGTTTGGCAATGAATAATGGTAAGAAACTAATTATCCAACATTGGTTATTTGACCCCTAAATAATTTGGTAAATCAGTTGTAAAACGCAAATCCAAATGCTAATTGTACAAGTATTGTGTAAATATGAAATCATTTTAGAATCCTTTATATCGAATTTTACCTTGTTTGGAGCAACATCTCTAACTCGATGAAATACAGGCTCGTTTATCTTTGCATTCAAGAGTGATTCTGCCTCCTGCAGAGAAGATTATTATTGTTATTATTAACGAGTTAATGCTACCCGCGCGTTGCAGCGGGATGTTTATTATTATGTAGGTTTGTAAAGCCAATTTAATAACATTTTAACCTTAATAAATCAAAGCAAAATATAATACACATAATATTATTAGCGTTCTAAAATTACACATACTATTGACATTCTAAACTTTGATATTATTTTTTAATATATATAATGAATTTACGTATTAACGTAAAGTAAAGTAATGTGATTTTACATATTCTTCATATCCATAAAACCTCCACCACCATATCTGACCACTGTCGGCCACCACCACCATATCTGTACCCAATTCTTCATCCTAAAACCACCACCCCAACCTCTTAACACCACTGTCGGCCACCACCTCCTTAAACCACCATCGCCCACCGTCTCCCAAACAACCATTGAAACCACCACCCTCCACCATCACCTTTTTTTCTTCACCACCAACCTCCTAACACCAACGATGGAGGTGAATCGAAGAGGAAATAGGGGCGGGAATTGGTGGCGGTGGTGTTTACAGATGCGACAATGGTCGGAATAGGGGTGTGGGTTTCCAGTTCGGTTTGCAGATCTGACCGGACGATGGTCGGATGGTCGGAATGCGTCGCCACTGGCGGTAACGGCACCGGAGGAGGAATCGCCATGAATTGCGCGGGAGTATGTGATTGTGATGAAGGCGGTGGCGATGATCACAACCATTCCTATCAACAGCTGACTGAAGCAAACCAGAGGTTTTGGTAATGAGTTTGGTATCAATGAAACTGATGGAGATGACAGTGATCGTGACAGAGATACGGTGGTCGTTGGTGGTGGCGGAAGAGGTGTGAGTTGAGAATGTGAGTGTTGGTGGATGACAGTGATTGAATGGTTTTTTAGAAATAAAAGAAAGGAGTGGATGACTGTGGTTGGTGGATGTTGGTGGTGGTGTGAAAGGTGGTGGTGGTGAAGAGTGGGGAAGATGAAGTGGGTGGGGTTGGTGGTGGGTCCCACATAAATTATTTAATATTAATTATATTTCTTTTTAACTTTTTAGGTATTAATTTAACAGTAGGGGTATTTTGGTCATCTCACGTCCACTTAACACCAAAAACTAACCCCCCATCCGCGCCAGGGACTATCCGGGAACGAAATTGCAAAAGTTGCGGACTATAGCTGTACTTTTAGAAAGTTAGGGACTAAAGGTGAAAAATGGGCAAACCACAGGGACTATCCGGGCCCTTTTCTCTATTAATAATTATAACATTATTAAACTATCATTGTTATTTGTGGGTGCGTGTGTATGGGTAGGGTACAGAGCACTTACTGAAACCACTGAATCTTGCGTCTCGTTTGATCGGATGAAGCAGTAGCAATGTATCCATGGTAGAGATCCTTTCCAATATTTCCTCTGTATAAGGCTTCTAAATACATCTGAGATGAATAAAAAACTAATGACTTCAATTTTTATTTATTAACATTCATGTCACTGAAAATATAAAGCGTGCAAAAGGCAAAACTGTATATGAGAGGATGGGGGACGTAAGATAAAAAGACTTACCAAGAAACTGTAGAGCAGAAGCAGGAAGATTCATGATCACGTGATCGATGTGTTCCCAAGATTTGTTAGTAAACGAAACAGAAGTTTTTAATCGCTTATTTTTGCTTCCTTTTGTCTTGACAGCCACATGAGGGCACTTCAAACTTCCATTTTCTGTCAGATTAAAATGCATAGAATTTTTTAATATGTGACTCATATTTCCGCTAATTTGTATTTTGCAACACATTACAAACTTTTAAATGAAATTACAATAGGGGTATTTCTTTCTGTAAACAGTCCACTAATAGTCAAGCAGTTTTATAAAACTAAGTATAAAGTCTAAATGTCTAATAATATACTTTTTATTTATGGGGTGGAGAAACTACTGGTTTCGTGAAAGTGCACTAATTTTAACGTTATTTTACTAATTTCGTGAAAATACCGTTAAAAAGCGAGGGACGGTTAATCATGCATCATGTGGTGGCGTTGATAGCCGAAAGACAAGGCGGTACATGCACTAATCGGCTTTTGTCCCAATTGTTGAGTGTTATGTGCCTTATGTCCAAGGCTGGATACAAAACTACTATCGAGCCGGGGGTCTCACTGGAAGCAGCCTCTCTATTCCTATGGGATAGAGGTAAGGTTGTCAACATCTTACCCTCCTCAGACCCTACCTTAGTTTTGCTATTGGTGGGATTTACCGAGTATGATGATGATGATGATGAGAAACTACTGGTTAAAAACTGTAATATACTAAGAATAATAAAGCACTGCCAAGCAACAATTAATGGCAATCTACTCATCTAAAGTTTACTAAAATCATCATTATCTTAAATCTTCATACAGTTTTCAGAGTATTTTTCAGTGTTGGTTATATTTGAATATTTGATTCTTTCATCAAACATGAAATGGTATCACGAAGGCAACAAGATTCAAGAATATCAAATCCATAAACTATTTCAGTTTTAATCAAAAGAAAACGAGACACAATAACCTTTTTGACCATGTTACTATTGGTTTCAAACAGATTTGACCCTAAGATTTTTTCACCGTTAGTGACACAAGTTTCAGGTTCATATTCTACCAATAATGCTTGGTATATAACTATATATATATATCAGAACTAAGAATCTTTACATCTTTATTTATAGAACACCTATTCAAAACATAATAAAATATATATTATATATTTATTCACTTTGAAGTACTAGACAATAGTACCCCATTCCAAAAATATTTATTTCAATATTTTACGTTATTTTACTAATTTCGTGAAAATAACGTTAAAAGCGACGGATGGTTAATCATGCATCATGTGGTGACGTTGATAGCTGAAAGACACGGGGGTACATGCACCAATCAGTCTATGTTCCGATTGTTTGAGTGTTATGTGTCTTAGGTCCAAGGCTTGATACAAAACTACAATCGAGCCGGAGGTCTCACTGGAAGCAGCCTCTCTATTCCTACGGGGTAGAGGTAAGGCTGTCTACATCTACCCTCCTCAGGGCTCAGACCCTACCTTAGCTTTGCTATTGGTGGGATTTACTGAGTATGATGATGATGATGATGATGAGTTTTATATCCGTATAAGAACTTAGTATTCTAGATATGAAAGTGTACATGCAAACATAAAAATTATAAATTTTTTATTGATGATATTACTTGTAAACTAAAACTTATATATAAATTGTATTTTACTGAGTAAAGATATGTTAAGATTCTTAAATAAAAACGAAAACTAAGAACTAATGGAAGAACATGTTTGATTATGTCATGCATAATAACCATATAAATAACATAAAAAATGAAAAAAAATTACCAGAATTCTTTTCTTCAGTGTTTGCTTTCATATTCTCTTGAACATTGCACGTCCCGGATGAAACTAAACTCGAATCAACAACTTCCGATTCACCATCGGGCACCGTCATCAACCGAGACACGAACACTCTAGCATCCATATTATAAGCACGGATATTGTTGTTAGCTTTATTAACATCTGCGTTAATTTTCAAGTAACGGACGCTATCCGGATTTAAATCATTAGCGTACACAAAGCATCCTTTTTGTGCAGCCGGAATAGCAAACGGACCGATCCCTGCAAACATGTCGCATATGATATCTCCTTGGTCAAACTTGTTGACCAACCGTATGTGTTCATGCTCCAGTCGTGAATTCCAATAGACCAACCCGTAATCCAGCTTGAAAGTTGCGCCGTATTGCTTCACCTCTGTAGCCATATCGGGTTTTCCAGCCAATATTTCAAATTTCGGTACACGAAACTCGTTTGCGATGGAACCGACTTTATTCACAACCGTCTGAATTCTGGGATGATTTTTCTGATAAGTAAACGTTCAAAATGATTAGAAAAAATGTCAATTTTTGTGTTATGCTATGTTTTATGACTTTATCTCTAACAGGTCAACAGTTAAGATCAAGTGAATTAACTTAAAAGAAAACAAGACAAATAGGTTGAAAGTGCAGAACGTGTATTTTCAGCGTAAAACCTCCTGTATTATTTTATTAAAAAATTTCTATTCCGTCACACTAGGGATGGGATCGGAACAATACCCGTACCCGTATCGAAAATACCGATATCTAATTGAACAAAACTGGGTATCGAATATATTGGTACGGCACGAGTACAGGTATTTCGGTACGGTACCCGCTTTGGTACCACTTTATTTTATTTTTATGTTTTTGAACACTTGTACGGGTACCAAATAGGTAAAATCAGTACGAGTACCAAAGAGTACATGTACCAAATAGGTAAAATTGGTACAAGTACCAATACGATACGGGTATCAAACAGGTAAAATCGTTACGAGTATCATAAACACCATAATACGAAATAAAACATAATATAAAAAGCCTCTTGGAAGTTGGAAGTTTTATATAAAATTTTGTACCGATACCAAAAGTACAAAATACAGAAATCAATAAAATTGGGTACTGATACATGTACCGAATACCTAAAATCGGTACAGGTACGGGTATTTGGGAAAAAAATGGCATCCCTACGTTACACTATATACTTGTAACTAAGACTGAGACAAAAAAAGAGTTTTTGTCAACCCGGCCTGTTTTGACCAGTTACCGAACTCATCTGACCCACCCATTTTGCCACCTCTAGATAAAAACCAATAAACCGAACATCTTTATTTCCACGTGTGTTGCATTAGAACACTAATAATAGTGTGTTTCATCGTTTGTTTCTACCCTTAAACATGTATATATGGCCTTAAGTGGAAGTTTGACACATACATCATATATGACTTTTGCAATTACATCCTTGTATGGAAGAAGTTCATCAGGTATATTCAAATGCGCAATGTGACCTGAAAAAAAAATGAAAAAAAAAACACTGAGGTCAATTTATTTATCACTTTATCAGATAACCATTATATTGAAACTTGAAATCCTCTTTGTGCAATTTGACCTCCATTGAAAATAAGACTAAATACAAAATTTAAATATATTTAACGCATACAAATACTTAACTATTGTTTCAAAAGATGACGGGATCTCGAGTCCAGGTGGCAAAACCTGCTTAAGCACATGATCTGTAATAGAAGAACAGTCACTTAATATGTATCCAACTAAATAAATCTTTTTTGCAAGAAATTGACGACGAATAAAAAAACAGGCTTTGTTACAAACAAAAACAGAGAGAAAAAGATAATTTTAGATTGAATTTCAAAAGTAAAATTCACCTGCACCCCAATATGAATATCCAAGCGTCAACGTGTAAGGAACTGTTTCGATCTTGCATAACTTCTCTAATTCGTTGAGTTTCTGTGTAGGAATATCTGAAAGGTCTGCTCCATAAGGTAACGATTATATAGTTATCGTTAAAGTAAAAAAAATTAATAAAGGAAAATTAAACGTTTAAACTTCTAATATAGATTAAAAAAGAAAGAAATTAAATGGACACAATGAATGTATCATAAACAAGGGAAACAAGAAGATTGAATGACAAATGATTCTTACCGGGATTTTGTACCTTTTCAGATAATATCACATAACGGGTTTTTTCACTATTTGGGTCTTCAGTGATGGGCTTGATTCGCGGTCTGTCAAGCATGTGTCTAAAAGCATAACAAGAAAAGATTGATGATTTGATGTCAGTCTACAAGATAGCAAATATCACAATTATTGTGTAACATTTTGGAGAATCATTGTTGAATTAGTTGCTGTTAATCTAAAAACACCGAAGATTGCTAGTTGATTGTGAATTTTTGTCCTAATTGTGTGGATTTAGGTATATATATGCAGGAATTATTTCAAGTTTATACGATGGAATTTCTAATTTATCGAACGTGAAATCGTATGATATTTTAACGATTATTACTTGCTGTTGTTTAAAAACATAGAAGATTGCTAGTTAATTGTGAATTTCTGACCTAATTGTGTTGATTTAGGTATATATGCAGGAGTTATTGGTGTTTATATGTTATAAGTATGCTGTTAACATACGGTAAAATTTATTATTTGTTGATGTGAACCTGTATTGTTCTTCAATGATCTTGATGTTCAGTTACTTGCTGTTATTAAAAAACATAAAAGATTACTAGTTGATTGTTATTTATGTCATAATTGTGTGGATTTAGCCATTTAGGTATGTACGCGGGAGTTATTGGTGTTTACATGTTATAGATATGCTGTTAACATATAGGTATGTATGCAGGAGCTATTCATGTTTTCATGACCCGACCCGACCCAACCCAACCCAACCCAACCCAACCCAAAACCTGTTCCAACCCAACCCAAAACCTGTTCCAACCCGAACCCATTCTGACCCGAACCCTTTCCCGCCACCCGACCCGACCCAACCCGCCCGTTTTGCCAGGTGCAATAATCACATATCTTTGGGATAGTTGGTGTATAAACAATAACAAGAAAGCATATAATCAAAAATGATTGAGAACAACCAACAAGGAAAAACTTCCTACCAAAAAGTAAACTCCCTAGTGTCTATGGGTGTTAAGAAACCGTTAAAACCGACCAAACCACCCCACTGATGCAAGTCAGCCAGTTTGAGATCCAAACGGTTCGGTTTTGCGGTTTACCAAGTACCAACATAACGATTCGATTTAGTTTTTAACTTAAGATTCTTACACATTTCCTTCATTTTTTCAATATATGTATATGAAATATAAGAGTAAAGTACACGGATGGTCCCCATGGTTTACCAAAATTTTGGATTTGGTCCCTAACTTTCCAAAAGTACATGGATGGTCCCTGTGATTTGCACTTTGTAACGCATTGAGTCCCCAACCTACAAATCTAAAGGTTTTAGCGTGTCCAAGATAGGAACTAAATGCGCTACAAAGTGCAAACCACAAGGACCATCCATGTACTTTTGGAAAAAAGTTGAGGACTAAATGTATTACAAAGTGCAAACCACAGGGACCTTCTGTGTACTTTTGGAAAGCTAGGGACCAAATCCAAAATTTTAGTAAACCACAAATACCATTCGTGTACTTTACTCAAAATATAATCATGAACCATTTTCGTCATTTTAAAAATCTTAAAACGAACTAATGCTTTTAAAAAAGTTGGTTCAAAGAACATCATCATCATACTCAGTAAATCCCACCAATAGCAAAGCTAAGGTAGGGTCTGAGAGGGTAAGATGTAGACAGCCTTACCTCTACACCGTATGAATAGAGAGGCTGCTTCCAACAAAAAGTCAAAAACCAAACCGTTAAACCACCAAACTGGCCGAGTGGCAGGGGCGTAGCTTTCAGGGGGCCGGGAGGGGCGCCCGACCCCCCGAACTTTTCGCTCAGTAGTGTTATGTATGTACGTTTCGTATAGAATTTTTTACGTATATACGTTTTCGACCCCCCAAATATTAGGTCTGGTGACTTCCGATCCCCGGGTGGAAATTTTCAAGCTTCGCCACTGCCGAGTGGCCGGCCCAACCACTTCAATTTATAGTTCCCAAAACTAAATTTAACACTTCGGCCGAAAACATTTGCTATAAATGTACGAAACAGGGCCATCATCATCATCATCATCATACTCAGTATATCCCACCAATAGCAAAGCTAAAGTAGGGTCTGAGGAGGGTGAGATGTAGACAGCCTTACCTCTACCCGGTAAGAATAGAGAGGCTGCTTCCAATGAGACCCCCGGCTCGATTGTAGTTTTGCATCAAGCCTTGGACATAAGGCACATAACACTCAGCAATTGAGACAAACGCATGAACACCCCTAACTTAGCAAATTCATGACCTAATGAATAGTAAAAACAGGGTACATAAGCATAAGTAAATGTGCAACAAAAGCAGAAAACCTCATACCCATTAAGCAATTTAGTTGCAACCTTACACAACTCTCTAGGGATTCGAAGTGCCCACAACTTCAATTGCAAATCAAACTTGCTTTCATCCAACATTGCACAATTCTTCAATACCCCCCAACAAAAATCACGTCGATTAGCAGCAATAATAAAAGCATTCAACTGATTACATAAACACCTGAAATTCATCAACAATAATTGAATAATTAACACGCTATAAGTTGCCAACCAACCGTGTGATTTGTGTAGAGAATAAATCGAATTTGAATCAACCAAATTAATGGAAACGTTTACCTGATTCGAATGAAGATTTTTCTAAGAGGTTTAGGGTTTTTCAGCATCAATGGCGGACGATGTGAAATCAAATGCTTCTGGGCCGGGCGGGTTGGTTAAATGGGCCTTGTAATTAAGCATTCTTTCGCTAATGGGCCTTAAATGTTGGACCTTATTATATTTATATTGGTGTCTTTTTTTTTAACGGCAAATTTGGATCATGACGGACCACTGGAGATATTTATATTGGTGTCTAACTTAGAGGTGCACATAATTAGGTAGTAACCGCTTGAGGAATAGCCGGTTAGTGGTTATCTTTAAGCGTAAGTTAATAACCGGTTATAAATATTTAGTATAAGAACCGACAGTAGAGCGGTTAACCAAAAAATTCAAAAAAAAAAAAAAAAAACGGTTATTAACAAAAAGTAATCGGTTAAAGTAATTAACCGGACCAGTTAAAGTCAAAAAGTCAAATTAACCGGTTTGTGCACCTCTAGTCAAACTAGGAGATGTAGTTGCACTCTCCACAAGAATCCAAGACTCTCTGGCGTAAATACAATGTAATAGAAAACTCATGTGTGCTCCGGGACAGCTCGAACCTGAGACCAGGCCTTTGGTCCCATCATTGACCACTGGGCCAAAGCCCAGGATCCAAATAATAAGGTAATATGTTCACCTGAATAAGATTACATCAGTGAGTGATAGTGGCTGGCTGCGCATCATAAGTAGTGACCAGATTGTCCAATCTACAACTTTAATATTTAAAATCTCAAATCCACAAGCTTTTGCGGAGACTATATATCATATACTTTTTTTCAAATTTATCTATTTTTTTTCTATTTGATTTAAAACATAATATAAGAACAAAATAAACAAACTTAATCGTTTATGCATATGAAAAAGGCTATGGCGGTACACGTTACGAATAATCAATGTGGAAACTTTAATAACATGGATACCAATATGCAACCTCATTGAAGTGGTCACCCAGAGCTGGTTAATACAACCGTTTATGCAACGTGCGTCAAATAAATATAAGTATCTGTGGCAACACGTGAACATTTCCACTATATATTAGACAAGTAATAACTAATAACGTGTGTATGTATATACATACATTGGTGTGACATAAAATTTATGTACATTGAATATTCTAAGATCTAGATCTAGGAAATTTACTATTTAATTTTACTATCCTATACAAATACAAGCTGGGGAATAGTGCCAGACAGCTATATTACGATTTTACCTCTCAATTCAAAATTACAAACATGTCCGTTGTTTAAAGTTACGATTTTGCCCCTGGTTAAAAATTACAGTATTGCCATCGCTTTAGCTTTTGGCAAATTACGATGTTACCCTAGTCTAAAATTACAATTTTGCCCCCGGTTAAAAATTACAGTATTGCCATCGTTTTAGTTTTTTTTAAAAGGTATGTGGGGGAATAGTCCCAGGCAACCGGCACTCCCCCATTGGCTCGGGTATGAAACGATTTAACCCCAGTTAAAAATTTCGAATTTGCCCCTAGTTAAAAATTACAATATTGTCATCGCTTTAACTTTTGACAAATTACGATTTTACCCCAGCCAAAAAATACAATTTTTCCCCAGTCCAAATTACAGTACTGCCAGCGTTTTAGTTTTTTACATAATTTAATTCAATTTGGTTTCTTGAGCACCATTGAAATTAACCGGTTTGTGCACCTCTAGTCAAACTACGAGAATTACATAATTTATATTAGTGCATTGGAGATAAGCAAAATAGTAGGAGATAAAGTTTAATAGTTTCTTTTTTTTTTTTATAACAATTTCTAAAAATTTTTTAGAATAAAAGATTTGGATTTTTAACTTTTTGTTTGTAGAACACACCACATAACTACAATGATATCATCTTGTGTAACAGATTTAAAACACCATTTACAAATATATTATAAATTTATATGATTCTTACAGTTCTTAACATAATCTTTGATTTAGAAATGAGAGTAGGGTTCGCACGGAAAGTGTGTTTTTTCTAGAAAGTCTAGGAAGCGATCTGGTCCATCCGATTGGTGTGTTTAAGGGTTGAGATTAAATCAATGGCAATCTTGTAATATTTGAGTTTAATTAATTGGTTGTTTTAAATGAATAGGGGTAATTTTGTCAAATGGCCGTTTTTTAATCAATTAGATAACTGCAATCCCTACTTTCATGGGATTTTCCCTCTCTCTCTCTCCATTATTGATTTGATTTTCTCTCTTTCTCTCTCCAATCCAACCCTAAACATAATAAAACCTGCGATCTCTACTCCACCTTGCTGTTGGCGACGCAAAACAGGACCCCAAAAGCATTCAGATTTCGGTTCCAAGGCTTGTTGATACCCCTTTTCTTCACTAGGTATTCATATCTTGTGTTGTGATTAAAGTTCTTGAAGTGCATATACGTTTTCGGTCTTAATCTGCTTGTAACTTGGCTGTGTTTTCTGTTTTAATTGATGATTGTAGAGAGGCATGTAAAACACATCGTCAAGAATCTGCTTGCTGTTAAAACACAGCGTCAAGAATCTGCTTGCTGTTAAAACACAGCGTCAAGAATCTGCTTAGAACACAATGGCCTGCTTGCTGTTAAAACACAATGTCAAGAATCTGCTTGCTGTTAAAACAACATAAAACACATTCAGAGTGTTAAAATGCAAAATAACTGTTAAAACACAACCTGATTATATATTGACTTCAGATTGTTAAAACACACTGACTTCAACCTCTCTGACTGGTAAAACACATCACCAAGAAGTGAACATGCTGATAGTTTCAGATAAACACATTGACTTGCAGATTTGAATTCGAACACAATAAAAATTCCGAAAATCATGGAATTTT
The DNA here is from genome assembly GCA_030545235.1 of Helianthus tuberosus. Classification (NCBI taxonomy): domain Eukaryota; kingdom Viridiplantae; phylum Streptophyta; class Magnoliopsida; order Asterales; family Asteraceae; genus Helianthus; species Helianthus tuberosus. Next base: position 5,846,988 of record CM060409.1, on the reverse strand, counting down.
AGTTAATGAAGATACATTCCAAAAATAAAATTAAAATGTGAAATTACATGATAGCCCTTCTACTTAAAATCCCTCAATGACACATGTCCAAATCTTATTCCTTCCTAGACTTTCTAGGAAAAATAGACTTTCCACCTAACTCCTACTCTAGAAATGAACCCCTCTATACTTAATATGATATAAAATAGTATAATGTATTTAAATTGTAATCTTTTAAATGGTTTTTGAATGTAAGAATTTGGCATTTTAGTGGATAGAAAATTGATATGTGGGCTCAAAACTTGATTAGATTACTAAAATAACGGGTTAAATTGGCACATTCCCATAACAAAAAAGACATAACAAAATATAAGATATAAGCTGAGCATATAAAGTGGAAAACTCGTGACTACACGGGATATAAAAGTCAATCTTAGGACCAAAAGTTTTGTATGCGCTAGAGAAAGATATATATTTAATTATTTAGTGATATAGTGTAAGTTTCATTGAGAAACACTAAAAAAGTAAGGAATCGGGAAATACTTTTAAAAACTTAACTTTACATGTTAAAATCATTTTTTTTTAAAATTTTTGGCGTTTTTTCCTTATAAATACATGTAGAAGCATTTTAAAAAAAATCAAAACCTAAAAATACAAAAAAATGTTCAAAAAACAATAAAAATAAAAATATCTTATAAAATTAACTTAACATGTTAAAAATCATTTTTTAATTTTTTTTCAACGATTTTCTTTATAAAAATGGGTAGAAACTATTCCCATAAAAAAATCATTTTTGTAAAAAAATTTATTTTAGCCTTTTTTAACTGTTTTTTAAACATATTTTTATATTTTTAGTTTTTTATTTATTTTTATTAAAATTGCTTCTACATGTATTTATAAGGAAAAACATCGAAAACAATTTAAACAAAATTGATTTTTAACATGTTAAGTTGAATTTTTAAGAGTGTTCTACGGTTCCTCACCTTTTTTAGTGTTCCCTAATAAACCCTTCACTAGTGATATAATTATAAAAATAAATGTCTTTTAGTTGAAGAAAATAAAGTATAAAAGAATTTAAAGACAGATTAAGGTGACAATGTTTTTTTACTGATATTCATATTTTATAACAATTCTTAAGGTGACATACTGATAAGAAGTGTACTACTGTACTTCACAATAAAAATGTTGTGTAAATCTTGTACAGTGTAGTGTAGGTGTGGGTATATATTCTAAAAAATCTAGAAATCGGTAATAATAATAATAATAATAATAATAATAATAATAATAATAATAATAATAATAATAAAAAAAATGAAATGTAACTTTTGACGTGTAACTTTTTGGACGGTCAAATTGGTTAAAATAGTACTAGTGGCTAGTGACTTGGAGGCTTAAGACAATTTACAAGTTGGTCTAGAAATATTATGAAATTGGTTCAAGAAGTTTTACCACCAAACACAATTGACAATTCAAGAAAGATGGCTAATTATAGATGTGGATATGGAATTTCTAGTGGTCATGGTATGTATTTCATTGATGTTGAGATTATGTCTTTTAAATTTATGATTCTTCCTTTTGTTTTTTGTTTGGTAAAAATGTGTTGAAATGGTCTTTATAAATATATGATCTCGGTTTAAATCTTAAGATTCAGTTTATTGATCTTGTTTGACTTTCTTTTTGAATGGTGTTGGTAAAAATGTGTTGAAATGGTCTTTATAAATATATGATCTCGGTTTAAATCTTAAGATTCAGTTTATTGATCTTGTTTGACTTTCTTTTTGAATGGTGTTGATTTACCTGGCCTGATAAGGGTTTGGCCAAAGCCTAACAAGTCCTTTCGAGCTCATATGTTGTAAATACGTGTTCAACTGGAGTCAAACCCCCAACCTCCCCCTGGCCGTAGCTCTAGCTCTCCCAGTTTCACCAATTGAGTTGAAAATTTGAAACCGGTTGAATTAAAAAAAGTTGTATGCACTATTTATATAAATCATATATAAACTTTAAATCTACTATAAATTGTCATAGTCACAGTATGATAAATATATGAAAGAGCCTAGAAGTCTAGAACATTTGAGTATGATGATGTTTTAATGTTTTAATCTCGAAACTTAAGAAAAAAATGGTCAAAAGAAGATATCAATCTTGACATTTCATCTCTCTCAGTATTGTAACAAGTGTCAATTGACAATTAACAACGTATATGAGTTGAGAGGTTTATTCCATTGAGTTCAACCATATGAAATTACATGAAGCTACTATTTATAGATCTCATGTAAATATAACAATAAGATATGAAGAGTCTAGGGCTATAAAGGAACTGAACGAAAACGAACAAAACCTTCTTCGTGTTCATTTGTTACGAAATAATGTGTTCACGAATAATTCATGAACATTTACCGAACGAGATTTTCTGTTTGTTTTATTACATCAAGGATACGAACATGTTTACGAACACAAATAAAATTGGTGAAGGCGGCAGAGGCTATAAATGGATGTCGGAGGGAGCAACGCTAGAACTTGAAGTCCTAATAGTGAACGGAGGTTGGTATGTAAAAAATCACAACGACCATTAATTTTTTACGAGCTAATGAAGTAGACACATATGAACGGTACCGTGATTGCTCCTCGTTTGTTGGCTAGTCTTTGTCTCGTTGAGGCTAGACACAAGCTGATAGTTTTTTGAGACTAGACACAAGCTAATCGTTTGTTGAGACAAGACAATGTGATCATTCGGTTTCTAAAAGGTGATTGCAATAAAGATAAAAGAATACACAAGGATAAGTGTAAACAAACAAAAATTAGGTTGCAATCGTATTGTCTATTGACGTGTACTATTTTGGATTGTTCTGTATTTATATTTAATTCAGAAACTTTAGGCCACACGGGGTGGTCCGTTATACCACCCCCATCACTCGTTAAACAAGAACGGAACACCGCCGCCGCCCTAAGTTTCACGCGTTATATTATCACGCTTGCTCGACGAACCTTATTGCTTGATGACGAACCTTATGCTTGATGACGAACCCTTCTTTTCTGTAATTGGGCTTTTGTCAATTTGGGCTTTTGGGTTGGTCATTAATTGAAATTTATAATTTTAGTGTGGCTCGGTCATTAATTTAAAATAAAAAAATTAGTGAAATTTATAATTTAGTGTTTAATTTCTAATTTTAAAATGAAAATTAAAAAAATTTGGGAGTGATAGAATTCTATCACTAGTGATACCACCCCCCTACATTTATATCACTAGTGATAGAATATTGGGTGATGACATGGCATGATTTGATTGGATAGTGAGAGTGATAGAAACTATCACTAGTGAACCACCCCTCCTCCCCTAAAGCCATGAACAAAAAGATAGCAAACTAGCAAAGTAAAACTATGCATCATGTACATGTAAGTTCTCACTTTTTTTCCTTGTAACTCCCTTTTTGCTTCTAAAAAAACTTTAATACACTACTTTGATTTGGTGTGGATTTGCAATCTATATTGTTAAGATATGAAGTCTAAATAAACGAAAGAGTAAACTGCAAAAATGATCCCTGTGGTTTGGTTGACCAATTTGCCCTTCATTAAAAGGGAAGAAAAAAACAAAAAAAAACTGGATTTTAATTGAAAAATTGTTGTTTGGTATAGAGAATAATCTTTGAATAGGGTTTGAATTGTATTGATAAATTGTATTGTAGTCGAACTAGGGTTACAGAATAAGGTGTTTATATAGGACACCATTTTATACATTTACCCCTACACTATGACATATTGTTTACTTTCCGACACTCCCCCTCAAGTTGAGTAGTGGGATCACCAATACTTAACTTGCTCAAACAGCTACTAAAGGCGTTTCCGTTGACGGCTTTTGTGAGTATATCTGCGAGTTGATCTTTTGACGAAACATACGGGAGTTCTATGATTCTTTCTTCCAACTTTTCTTTGATGAAATGTCGATCTACCTCCACGTGTTTTGTTCGATCATGTTGAACTGGGTTTTCTGAGATTTGTATTGCAGCTGTATTGTCACACATAACTTTACTAGGAGCCTTTTGGGAAAAACCAATGTCTTCTAGCAGCTTCCTGATCCAAAGAACTTCGCTTAACCCTCGAGCTATACCTCTAAATTCCGCTTCTGCACTCCACAGAGCGACTACCTTCTCTTTCTTACTCCTCCAGGTAACGAGGTTTCCACCAACCAAAGAAAAATATCCTGATGTTGACCTTCGGTTTCCCTTATCTCCTGCCCAGTCTGCGTCAGTATAGAGCTCAACATTTAAATGTCCATTTGTTTTGAACAATACTCCATGGCCTGAAGTTCCCTTGAGATATCTTAAAATTCTCGGAGCAGCTTCCATGTGGGCAACTTGAGGTTGATGCATGAACTGACTCACCACTCCAACATCATAAGCTATATCAGGGCGAGTGTGAGAGAGATAAATTAACTTGCCCACGAGCCGTTGATACCTTTCTTTGTCTGCAAGTTCTCCATTAAGTTCCATGTGAAGATTGTGGTTCACCACCATCGGAGTATCTGCTGGTTTACAATCAATCAACCCAGTTTCTGCTAGGAGATCAAGGACATACTTCTTTTGGCATATGAAAATCCCCCGTTTAGACCTGAGAACTTCTATCCCGAGGAAATACTTGAGATTCCCAAGGTCTTTCATTTCAAATTTTGAAAACAGATTTCTTTTCAGCCATGCTATTTCTTCTATATTATCTCCGGTAATAATCATGTCGTCTACATATATGATCAAGCAAGTTACAAGGCCGTTTCTTTTCTTGAGGAATAAAGTATGATCAGCGTTACTTTGGTGATACCCATACTCTTTCATGGCCAAAGTGAACTTTCCAAACCATGCCCGAGGAGACTGCTTTAGCCCATAAAGGGACTTTTTCAACCGACAAACTTCCCCTTCTTTAAAACCCCCTGAAAAACCTGGAGGTGCTTCCATGTAGACTTCTTCTGTTAGGTCTCCATGGAGAAAGGCATTTGTAACATCAAACTGGTGAAGAGGCCACTCCTTATTGGCTGCTACGGAGAAGAGAACTCTGATGGTATCCATTTTTGCAACCGGAAAAAATGTCTCAGAGTAATCGATCCCATACATCTGAGTGTAACCCTTGGCTACAAGCCGAGCTTTGTATCGCCCAATGGAACCATCTGGTTTATATTTGATTGAATACACCCACCGACATCCAACTGTTTTCTTTCCCTTAGGAAGAATGCACTTCTCCCATATGTTGTTTTTCATAAGAGCACACATCTCCACTTCCATTGCTTCTTCCCAGTTCTTCTTACCTTGAGCTTTCTTTATGGAATTAGGTATTTGTTCAGAGTATAGTGAAGTAACAAATGCTTTCGCACTGTTAGATAAGTTCCCGTTGACCATATTAGCTACAGGATACCTTGAATTTCTGGTTTCCCTCTCTGGGGAGTACCGTTTTGGAGGAACCCCTCTATTGGCTCTAGGAGGAAAAAAGTATCTTCCGGTTGTCTCTGCTGCACCTGGTGGTTCAACATGTTCAACCACTGGTTCAATTTCAACCTGTTCAACATTTGGTTCAACCTGTTCTGTAGGTTCTGTTGTTGTATCATAGTTACAAGACGGCGCATGATTGTGTGCATGACATTCAGGGCTCTCAGTATTTCTTACCTCAGGTATCACGTTGGATGGACTTTCTTCAGTGGTACTGTGCTCCGCAGATTGTGTGGCTGTGTTTGAAGGACTCGCAGTACTGTGAGGATTTTCTGTTGTTACTTCTTCAGATGAGGGAAGTTGGGTTAGCCAACTCAGAGGGTCTATACATTCATTCTCCCCCTAACCACTGAGTTGGGTGTCATAAAAGTATTTTGTTTCAAGAAAGTCAACGTTCATTGTGGTGAACATTTGATGAGTTTTTAGATTATAACACCGGTAACCTATTTGGTCGATCCCATAGCCGACAAACACACATTTCTCAGCACATGGGCCGAGCTTGTTTCGGTTGACTTTGGGTATGTGAACAAATGCGGTACACCCGAAGATTCGAGGTTCAAGTGTAAGAGGATGGGGAATACTGGCAGACTTAGACAGACAATCTAAGGGAAGCTTTTGTGGGAAGCCGATTCAGGAGATACACAGAGGTTGCAAATGCCTCTGGCCAGAAAGATTTAGGAACCTGAGATTCGATCAAAAGGGCTCGAGTCATTTCAAGAATAATACGGTTTTTTCGTTCGGAAACACTGTTTTGTTCGGGGGTATGAGAACAAGAGGTTTGATGAACTAATCCTTTGGTTTTAAAGAACTGTTTCATGGATGTATTGACAAATTCTCCCCCATTGTCGGATCGAAGGATTTGGATTTGAGTTCGGAATTGAGTTTGAATCATAGCATAAAACGTGATAAATTTTTCGTAAACTTCGGCTTTGTTTTTTAAAAAATATACCCATGTCATGCGAGTGCAATCATCCACGAATAGTATAAAGTACCGAAGACCCTGCCCCCCCCATCACAGGAGCAGGACCCCACACATCAGAATGGATTAGTGAAAAAGGTGAAGCAACTTTCGTATTGCTAGGTTTAAACGGTTGTCGATGGCTTTTAGCACGAAGACAGGTTTCACAATCTATTTTCCCATTTGAAGGGAAGAGTTTTGGAAATAAAAGGTGCGAATAGCCATGGGATGGATGTCCCAAACGTCTATGCCATAGCCAGGCTTCCCGGTTTTCAGTTCCATGAGCTAATATCACAGTACCCTGTTGAGCCACTTCATCCACGTAGTACAATCCGTGGCGCTCAGTACCACATCCAATAATCACACCCATCCTGATATCCTGTAGGATGCAGAAAGTAGGGTGCATTAGTACCGTGCAATTCAATTCTTTGGTAATATGACTAATTGAGAGCAATTTGTGTGATAATGACGGAACATAGAGGCAATTTGATAACTTCATAGTTGGTGAAATTTCAATTACTCCTCCTCCTTTCACTTGCATCATTCCGTTGTTTACTGTTTGGATCTGAGTTTTTTGAGGTTGGGTCATTTAACATATATCTAATGGTTCAAACGTCATGGTGTCGGTGGCACCAGAATCAAATATCCAAGAACTGTTTTTTTTCATTATTGATTTCCATTTTTTAAATAAGCTGTCGGTACAGATAAGACCAGCGTATTTAATAAATATGCTGGACACTTGAACTCGCGTTCAAGATTTATCAATTACGCCGGTAACAAAACTGGGCAACTTAAATCCGCCAAAGTAACGACGCCAGAGAATGGCGTTAGCTTACCGGCGTATTTATTAAATACTCCGATAACTTGAACTCGCGTTCAAGATTTAAAGTGGCCCACAACAAATCCGTTAGCTTCTGGATTAAATCCGCCAATTTAAAAACAACCCACAACAATTCCGCTGGATTAAATGGCAGCTAGGGTTTCTTGGAGGTAACTCTGCCCCAAGAAAAAACTATAATCTCTTGCTTCAAAACACCAACTGCATATCAATACCCATCATTCTTTTATTCTTCGATGAAGATCTCAACAATAATCATGAACACACTATCAACAAATACTTCCTTTTCTGCTACTTTGAAATCAATCAACACATACAAAGACCTGCAAATCAAACTTCCAATGATGAACAAGTCCGCCCAGATTAGCGAAGAAAACGGCTAGGGTTTGGATTGGATTGGATTGTAGTTTGCGGCAACGGCGGCGACTAGGGTTTTGAACAGATTTCAGCGGCGGCCACAAGAGTTCTAGGGTTGGGTTATCGGCTGATGTTGTGTGGGTTCAAAGAATGACGGAATTGATGAACGACGGAACTGGTTTGCCGGAATTGATGAACGATGGCGGTTAGGGTTCTTTGCAGCGGTGGTGAAATCAGGTCAGATTTGAAGTTGCTTTTGGTTTGATTTGAGGTTTTTTTCCTGGTTTGATTTGAGTTTTGCTGAGATCGATCGTAGATGATGAGCAGATTGTTTCACGGATCACAAACTCTGCTCTGATACCATGTTGTTTGGTATAGAGAATAATCTTTGAATAGGGTTTGAATTGTATTGATAAATTGTATTGTAGTCGAACTAGGGTTACAGAATAAGGTGTTTATATAGGACACCATTTTATACATTTACCCCTACACTATGACATATTGTTTACTTTCCGACAAAAATCTCACCAGATTTTGATTTTGGATGAAAATGACAACAAAATTGAAACCACAGGGACCTAAATTCAAAAGGTTTGAGTTTTGAACTAAAGTGACGAAAGTAAACAAACCTCAGGGACCATTTTGGTAGTTTACTCTAAACAAAATACAGAGTATGAGGTTGTAAATGAGTTTTTGGACACAAAAAGAGTAAACAAATTTGAAATCCGTCAAACCATCTGGAATTAGTTCACAGTTCAAACAGTCAGATTCATAACTAGCCGGTTACTATGAAGACGATTCAAATAGAGGTAATCAGACATAACATGTAACCGATTAGGAGACTCATTTCATATTTTTATAACTTCTATTGTAACAGGTCCAATCAGTATCACAGTATGTCACAATGAGTATATCACTTCATAAAACTAAAACATTAAATTTCTCATAAACTTTCATATTTTTATGATTGTATTGTAACAAACTTTTATTTCGTGAAACAAACGTTTATTTATGTTTCCGGCATGTTACATGTAACACCCCGTGTTTTCGAGAAGTCAAAGTCAAAGTCAACGACCGATTTCGCGCGACTTGACTTGTAGTAGGTTTCTTTTGTATGATTATTTTAGTTGTATTATGTGGAGTAAGTGTCAATAATTATAATAATCGACGTGTGTTATTCGCAATCTAATCGACTTACGACTGTGAACAATAGGAAGTAACAATGCGATAAAGATAACTAAACGATAATCAAACTATGCTAATCGAATCGACATCGAATCGAAACGCAACTCGAGCTACGCATTTTAGTTAATGTTATACGTGTGTGTGCGCCTTATATGTTACTTGTGCATGTTTAATTTATGTTATGTGTGGAATGCAATCGAACTCGAACTCGAATCACAATCGAACCATGATAATTAGTGAAGAAGGGATAGTGCGAGATATGAGTGGTTGGGACTAGTAGTAATTTGAATAGGAAAATCTATCGCATCGCATCGATCGCAACCGAAATCGAATCAGCAAAAAATCGTCGCGTCAAACACACTAACCAAGTGCCATCCGGCCGGATAGCCATCCGACCGGATAGCCACTTGGTCAAGGGTGTCAGGTGCCATCCGACCGAGATGCCATCTGACCGGACAGTCATCCGGGCGATGTGCCATCCGACCGGACAACCCTTTCCTCTTTTGGAATCCTATAAATACTCGCGTCACTTTCATTCTTTCCACTTTTGGAAACTCTCTGTCCGACCAACACGCTCAGCCTACCTTTTCTTCGATTTCTCTCAATCCAGGTAAGATCTCGTCCTAAACCTTGTACTTTCTTGATCTACACGCAACCGTGAAATCCCTAGATTTGAGGTGTTCTAGGATGATGTCATCATGAGTTCTTGAAGAACTTCTTGTTTTGGCCTCAATCCACCAAGAACAACTTAGATCTGATAGATTTCCACACAAATACACAAAGATCTCGCGTAGATCTAAGCTTAAACATAGTGAAAAAGGATTGAAGGATGGTTCTAACTTTCTTTCAACTCTTTTACACTCAATGCACTCAAAACCGATAGAATCGGACCTTGTTCTAGTCTCCTACTCATTCCTACTGTTGTACTAGTCCAAGATCTGGATTCTACTCACGAGACTACCGACTCCGGGATAAACAAGAACAATCGCCTTGAACCGGCTAACAGGCCGAACTAGGGTGATTCCTGGTCGGTTTGGTCACCTGGGACAAGATGGGGTTCTGTTGGTTAAAGCGTCGTCAAAATGTCTCGATAAAACGACAAACAATCAAAACGACCAAGTGTAAGACGAACGAAACAACCGGAACGGACTACTGTCCGACCGGACTGCTGTCCGAACGGACAGGTCACCCGAACGGATTGCTGTCCGAACGGATAACATCTTGGGTCCCACACTTAGTCAACTTTGTCTGAAGTTTGAGTATTGAACGAATCGCCATCCGATCGGACTACCATCCGACCGGATTACTCTTCGGATCATGAGATACTAGGACTTTAAAGACTTAAACAATTTTTAACATGTTCATTAACAGGGTTGCCACCCGGTCGAATGGACATCCGACCGAGTGACACTTCTGCTATGAATTGTCCCCACTAAGTAATCTCATCACTAAGGTCGCCATCCGATCGGACTACCGTCCGACCGGATGACAATCCGAACGGATTGCTGTCCGCACGACTGACCGTCCGATCGACCGACTTGAAGGATAGAGATACTTCAATGTTTTCAAAATGCTACAACGAAAACTTCAAAAGACAAGCCATCATACACAAAGACATTCATCTCTTAGGAAGAAACAATCCACTCGAATAGTCATCCGACCGGACTACTGTCCGACCGGATGACCATCCGAACGAATTGTCATCCGCACGGATTGCTGTTCGATCGGATTACCATCCGACCGAATCGCTATCCGACCCATTCACACCTTGTATCGTTTTACGCGTCACTTATCGTTATGCTATCAATCTATTCAGGCTAACCCTACTCGTTAAGCGCTCCCTTCAATCCATCAACCGCTGTGAGTATACTCGATCCCTTTTTGCTTTATGCACTTTTGGGTGTTACATACGTTACAACTATTCAAATCACATCAAACACACTACTCAATACTATTTGAACGCCAACCGTTAATGCATGTTATACGTGGCTTATGAATGCTTGTTTGTTATGTTTACACATGGAATGCTGTCTACCTGCCTTAGCAACGATAGTACTATAGTTTGGACTCAGCACCCGTTCACACGGGGTTATGAAGGACAATTACTTGCATGGATTACGGTGGTAATCATGTATTGCGAACTGCCCCGGGCAGTCAACTCGTAGTCATTGATATCGATGGATCTATGTCGATAACTAACGTGCTTCATTTCACTATGTGTACGTGCTGGTTATGTGTAAACGAATTCGAACTCTATATGCTATTATCAAACTTGTATGCTCACTTTTACATTATATGTATTGACGTTATTTTAACGTATGTGACAGGTGCTTAGGTTGTTTCTATGCTTAGCTTGCTGGTGATGAAATTGAGGCTAGGGAAGGAGTCTTAGAAACCAATAAACAATTGCTCTATTTAAATCTGAGTTGTCGGAACATAATTATTTGCCTAGTTTTTATCTGTAATAATTTGTTTACTGTTTGAGACATGGTATGGGACATGTTATTTAATTGAATGGTAATGATAATTGTTATGGAAACTTCTGGACAATCTGTTTCGCTCAGTGCCATGCCCCGATGTTTCCGCCATCGGTTGGGGTGTGACAGATTGGTATCAGAGCCATAACTATAGGGAATTAGGCAAGACACGGCCTACTCCGGGTCGATGTCTTATATACCTAGTCTATAGTTAGGAACCAACATACCGACTTGTGCGTATCATGTATGAGCTCACTGCTATCTCTCGCTATTCTCGCTTATTCTACACTATTACTGCACTCGAATTTTCAACTATAAATAAGCAATTAAGTCGAGATTAGGTGTGAAAACCGCAAACTCTCGACTAAAGTTGCTCAATCAACCCGCATTTTATCTACAAACAAGGAGAATTATGCCAAATCAGGAGTGAAATCCATATTTTGATGAATAATCTCCTCTATTTTATTAAAACAGGGACGAAGTTGTTAAGCTAGGGGTGAAACCCTAACCTTGACTACTTGTTCCGCTCATTTTACAAAGCTCTCACCAAAGTTTTGACGGACTCCAACGACCTGAAGTCACAATATGACTAACGGGATGTGTGCCAACGCCCAAGAATCGAGGCAACGGTACAGTCCTGGAATTCAAACGTGTACAACGGATCCTTGTGAATAGTTGAATCACTTTGGTTAGTCGAAGTCTACTAGCCGCAGACAATCTACATCTCGAATTTTATGCGTTTTGATTCTGAGCCCGCAACTGCTGACTCTGATGTTTCGTCGATTTTATGTGCTTATATATGTGTTTACCTGTGTATGTGTTTAAATTTTTTGGAGATTTACTCAATTTTTGCTTTCACTTCGATCGACACATACGACTCACACTGCATTTCTATCCCAAAACGTTAACAAGTCGTTGAGTTATGGACGACCTTATGCTACGATATACACTATACTATGCTAATCGATGTACTAGACGTGACCGCTATATTCGAACAAATCGCAGACTTTGAATGATAGGTTTCTGTATTCTGACTACCTCTTAAACGATAAAGGAACACGCATAATCATAAGAAGGTGGATACATACAAAATATGTGCTTAGGTGAGTTATGTGCTTACGTGCTTGTGTGCTTATGTGCCTATGTGCTTATGTGCCTATGTGATTATGTGCCTTACGTAATTATGTGCTTCTGTGTTTATGCAAATCTGTGGTTATATGTATGCGTGATTACATGACTGTGTTACTGAGCTTTAGTAAGTAGTAAACGTGTGAGGTGAGATTCGGATACAATGTGTTGAGTCCTGTGACGATGTCTGTTGCAGACAATGTCATCTGGGTCCCGTCATTCCTTACTTTCTCGTCAAGAAAAGAGAGACAAACGCCTTGCTGCCATCATCGCTAAAAGTGTAGCAAAGGCTGTGAGTGAAGTTTACGAGAACGTCAGCAAGTCATCTGAGGAATCAAGAACCGAAGCTCCTAAAGCTACCGCCAAAGCCTTCAATTTCAAGCAATTCAAGTCGTGTGGGCCAAAAGAATTCACTGGCGAGGGAGGTCCTACTGCACTATTCCAGTGGTTTGATTCCATTGATGTCACTCGACGACAGAGTGGTTGCCCTGATGACCTCCGTACTCTGAACGCTACCGGCGTTTTTCAGTCCCGTGCACTGGACTGGTGGACGGCCGAGAGAAACAAGCGAGGGAACGATGCAGCCTACGGTCTGTCGTGGGATGAGCTCAAGCAAGTCATGCTGGAGGAATTCTGCCCTCCTCATGAACGTCAGAAGATAGAGGATGAATTTTGGCACATACAGCAGAAGGAAGGTGACAACGATGCTCTCACTGCTCGCTTCAAGCAGCTCAGCATCATTTGTCCCAATCAGGTCAAGACTCCGGAGATCACAATAAAAAAGTATATCCGAGCCCTGCCTGACTGTGTTGCTGATTTCGTTCAAGCGGCTAAGACTACAACGATCAAAGAGACTTATCTACTGGCCGCTGAAATCAACGACAAGAGGGTCAAGGCTGGTGTCTGGGATAAAACTTCAAAGCACCTGCATCAAGCTACCGCCGCCGCACCGACTGCTGAAACTACCACCTCATCGAGCAACAAGAGGAAGAACAAGAGAAAGAACAGCTCCAGCAACAAAAACTGTGGGATCACTGCTGCACCGATTCAAGCTGTACCAACACAACAGCGTCAAGTAGCGGCGCCTGTGGCAAATGCACCACCTGCTAAACGTGCATACACTGGGCCACACCCGCTCTGCCCTACTTGTACCTACCACCACCCGACTGCCATTGCTTGCCGTTTTTGTGCTCATTGCAATATGTACGACCATTTCACTACCAACTGCCGTATTAGACAAACTCCAGCTCATCAAGCTCTTCTCACCGCTCATCAGGGTCAACAAGCTCCTCCGGCACCTGCGGTCAACGCCAGAGCCTGCTTCGCATGTGGTGATCCTAATCACTTCGCCAACATGTGCCCAAACAGGGTTATGAAACAAGAGCCCCAGCAGCAGCAGCAACACCAGCAGCAACAGCAACAAGCAGCACGCGCACGAACATTCAACATCAACGTGCGTCAAGCCCAAGCCGACAACAACGTGGTTAATGGTACATTCCTTGTGAATGGTATTTATGCTTAATGTTTATTTGATACTAGAGCCGATAATTGCTTTGTGTCATTCGAATTCGAGAAGCTCCTTAGTTGTAAACGCTCTCAACTCTCCTCGACGTTTGATGTTGAAGTCGCTACCGGAAGAAATGTCGCCGTTAACTCTGTTCTCCGTGATTGTACTCTTGAGCTCAACAATCACATTTTCCCAATCGACCTTATTCCGATGCAACTCGGAAGTTTCGATGTCATAGTAGGCATGGACTTTCTTCGCGAAAACCATGCTGAAGTTGTGTGCTTCGACAAGATGATTCGATTCTCGCTCGCGAATGGTGACTTATTGTGTGTTTATGGTGAAACTACTTCGAAAGGTCTCAAGGTCATGTCGTGTGTCCAAGCTAGCAAGTATCTCCGCAAGGAATACAAAGCTTTCTTGGCTAACATTGTAGTAGCGGAGAAGGAAAAGAAAGAGAAGAAGGAAGTGAAAGACGTTCCTGTGGTTCGAGAATTTCCTAATGTCTTTCTAGAGGATCTTCCTGGACTACCACCAAGTCGTGATATCGACTTTCGTATCGACCTCATTCCTGGAGCCAACCCTACTGCCAAAGCTCCCTACCCACTCGCGTCATCCGAAATGCGCGAACTCTCAAACCAACTCCAGGAATTACTTGAAAAAGGCTTCATTCGCCCGAGCACCTCTCCTTGGGGCGCGCCAGTCCTCTTCGTCAAAAAGAAGGATGGGTCGTTCAGGATGTGTATCGACTATCTGGAATTGAATAAGCTAACTATCAAGAACCGCTATCCCCTACCCCGCATCGATGATTTGTTTGATCAACTACAAGGCGCTACATGTTTCTCGAAGATCGATCTACGCTCAGGCTATCATCAACTACGTATTCAGGAGGAGGATATACCCAAAACTGCGTTTCGCACTCGATATGGCCACTACGAATTTGTTGTTATGCCTTTTGGTTTAACCAACGCACCCGCGGTTTTCATGGATCTGATGAATCGCGTGTGTAAACCATATCTCGACCGTTTCGTCATCGTATTCATCAACGATGTCTTGATCTATTCCAAATCGAAAGCCGAACACGCGCAACATCTACGTTTGGTTCTCGAGCTACTCCAGGGGAACCGACTCTATGCCAAGTTCTCCAAGTGTGAATTCTGGTTGGAGGAAGTTCGGTTTCTGGGTCACATTGTTAATAGTCAAGGTATTCACGTCGATCCTGCGAAGATTGAAGCTGTTAAGAGTTGGATTACACCTAAGAACCCGTCTGAAGTCCGTTCCTTTCTCGGACTAGCGGGCTATTATCGACGATTTATCGAAGGATTCTCAAAGATCGCTGTGCCGCTTACTGCTATCACGCATAAAGACAAGCTTTTTGTTTGGGGAACTGAACAAGAGTCTGCCTTTCGAACCCTCAAGCATAAGCTTTGCAATGCTCCTGTTCTTACATTACCCGATGGAAACGACGATTTCATTGTCTACTATGATGCTTCCAACCTTGGTCTCGGTTGTGTTCTCATGCAACGAGACAAGGTTATAGCTTACGCATCTCGTCAGCTCAAAATCCACGAGAAGAACTATGCAACCCATGATCTCGAGCTAGGTGCCGTTGTTTTTGCATTAAAGATTTGGCGACACTACCTGTATGGTACCAAGTGTGCGGTCTTCGCCGATCATAGGAGCCTACAACATATCTTTAATCAGAAGGAACTTAATATGCGTCAACGCCGATGGGTAGAACTTCTCAACGATTATAATTGTGAGATTCGTTATCACCCAAGCAAAGCAAATGTTGTTGCCGACGCACTCAGCAGACGGAGCTATCTTGTCACACCCCGGTTTCCACGTGTCACCGGTGGGCCCGGTAGGGGAGTATCGTGACGTAGTTGATATCATCATAGTCAAACAACACAATATATAAATGCACAGCGGAAGCAAAAGATAAATATATTACAATCCGATTCAAAGTAATATCAAATATCACAACGGAGTGTAAAAAGGATCCACAGGCGGATCTTAAACAAAAAGATAATATCGTTCAACAGACTTTAACATCTAAAGCTTGCGTGACTTGATTATTGATGCCTGGAGTAGCCAGCCAATTACGTATAGTACCTGCATTAGCCTTTTTGGAAAATACGTCAGTTTACACTGGTAAATACATTCAACTGACTCATTTTGAAAAGGTTTTATAAAATTTATTTGAATGCACGTGGCACAAACTCTTTATAACTTGGGATAATTATTTAAATATATAATCTTGTGAACGAATTACATGTTCCTTATGCGTTCAGTAGCCCGGACGTACCGGGTTAAAGATCAATAGACACACCACAGGTATAATGCCCACAAGGCTGATTCCTTAAGGTGGGATACCATTTTTTACATATGCAGCTGTCAGGTGTACGCCTACACCCCGTGCTTAGGTCGTGGCCATTTCATGAATGATGTCAAGGATATCCGGGACATGGTCATTACCCCCCAAAGGCTTTTAAGTAAACAAAACTGTTTAAACGGGCCGATCAAATTATTCAATTAACCACCTAACGATGGAAGATTTGATGCCCGACCAAGCGGTATTTTATATGCCGTAACCCAAGCCCGTATAGGGAAAATAAGTTAAAAGTATTTACCTGAGCTAAATATAAATTCAATCCCAGCCGTATATCAAATCAGCAAGTACAGATAGCTTTTACTGGGCTCCTAATCTGGAACGAAGGTTTTTAATAACCTATTAGAATCCTAACGGGTCTTTAATTAAGTCTTGACTTAGACCGGTTAGTTTTCAAAAGGAAGATACGGTTCAAACGCATTATAAGGTGAAGACCGGAATAGAATGTGATTTAGACCCGACAAGATTGAAGACTTGCCTTAAATGGGTAATCTAGGCACATTCTGAATTTTGGGGTAAAACCGATAAGGTTTGACCCGTTTCGGCTAATTTATGTAAACTAGTTACATAAGCCGAACCGAACGCGCAAGAGGCGTAACGGGTAATCATAAGGGTCCTAACCAGGTTTCTTAAGTTAATATGCCTCAAATATGTTGTGATATCAGTAGGATACCTTCCGGTTAGTTTTCAAAAGGAAGATACGGTTCAAACGCATGATAAGGTGAAGACCGGAATAGAATGTGATTTAGACCCAAAAATATTGAAGACTTGCCTTAAATGGGTAATCTAGGCACATTCTGAATTTTGGGGTAAAACCGATAAGGTTTGACCCGTTTCGGCTAATTTATGTAAATTAGTTACATAAGCCGAACCGAACGCGCAAGAGGCGTAACGGGTAATCATAAGGGTCCTAACCAGGTTTCTTAAGTTAATATGCCTCAAATATGTTGTGATATCAGTAGGATACCTTCCATTATGCCCAACACGAATTTAAACACAAACTATGCCCCGTAAGGGTAATTTGGTCATTTATAAGGTTATAAAAGAGTTTAAGTATTAACCTGAGTTGCAGGTCTGATGTAATCATAAAAAATACTCAATTTAATAAGTTATAACAGTAGGGTAAAGTATATATGTGAAATTTATCAATTATAACCAAACTATGCATTGTAGGGGCATTTTGGTAATTTCACATAAGCCGGAAAGCTCAAAACTGAAGTCTGAGTTAAACAACTTTTGCTTACTGTCAAAATATTATAATTTACCTTAAATATCAGTAGGTATCAACCCTTGTATGTTTAAAATAGTCCTAGTACATACTATGCGTTAAAAACGCTTAAAAAGGCGATTAAGAGCCGTTTCCGGGTTCTACATACAAAGCTGATATTTTTATTATTCCAGAAGGATTAAAGTAATTTATTTACCATATATAATCAGTAGCAAAAGGTTTGGAGTCGATGAGATATGTAAAACTCATTTTATAGCCCGTAAGGGCAAAACCGACAATTACCGGATTAAGCCTACGACTATAAGTTATGCTCAGCCTAAAATTAATTAAAAATCTTCAAAAATCCCAAAATAATATATTACATCAGTGGGTAATAAGTTTGATATCAAAAAGTAGGCTTAGATAGGCCATACGCTAATTATGTCGTTTAATTAACATAAAGCCTTCAATTTACGCTAATGAGCATAACTCTCAAACTACACCTCAAACTGATGTCAAACTTTGGTTACAAGTTTATATATCAGTGATTAAGGTTTCTACTCTTTTACATTTTAAAAAATCACGTTTTATGGTGAAAAGGGCGTAATGGTCAACATATAGGCAATTAACGGAATCATGCGTATTAATTGGTTAACTAATGAACCAAGTTGTATAATCACAGAGGGTTATACTAGCATGTAACCTGGTCCTAAGGAAGCTCTAAGGCAATTCCAATTCATACTAAAACGGGTCAGAACTAAAGTCAAAGCAAAAGTCAAAGCTTTGCGACTTTCGGTTCCGAACCGGGTCTAAACAGTAAATTGTCGGGTTGAACATGTTTAGACATGTTCTTACACTAATTACTAAGTTATATTAATGATCAAACAGGTTGTATGTGTTCTTCATTGCTAATCATGCATAAATTAGTAATTAAGTATCCTGTTGACTTTTTATTAGCAAGTTTGACCCGACATTTGACCTAGTTAGAGTGGGAATCAGGGGGAACCCTTTTAAGGGTTTATTACCCACATAATTACCAACTTGTAACTGCTTTCAATTCGACTAATCACTGGACCCTTAGTGATTAATCGCTAAGTCAACCGTTAATTACGACGGTTTGACTTTTAAGCTTAAACTAAGCAAAAACTTAACTAAGAGAGGATAAGCATACTTACTGAAGTCCTAAGTTTGATTAGGAAGGATATGGGTCTGCCCTTAAGCTCCAGAAAGCTCCTCAAATGCAGAAGAAAGGTGTGATCAAAGTGGTGAAACATGAGGGCCTTTTATAGTGTTCTAAACACACTAGATTGTTGACAAATCATGCTACCACTGATGTTAGATCACCAACAAGTTTCCCTAAGTGCCTAGGAATGTTTAGGGGTCGCCCATGGATGAGAAAATATCTTCTTAAGTCGGTTCCAAGGCTGAACAGCCAACAATCACGATTTTCTGCATCTGGGGGCCTGACGCTGCCCGCGTAAGGATTGCCAAGACCTTACGCGGCCCGCCTGGAGTCTATCTTCAGGTTTTAAAACTTTTTCAGTTTGCATCCTTGGCTCTTGGCTCTTCGAAAGGTCAACCAAACTTTGTTTCTTGCATTTTGAGCCCCTCAACTTGACTTATAAGGCTTCAAGTCTTATACCCACTTTGTTAAGCCCTTGGTTAACTTGGTTACCACCCGAAAAGTCATAACTTTCAACGTTTACTCTTTAAACCCCTCGCATACGAATTTGATCATAACTTTCTCATACGATAACGAAACTTGATGAAATTTTTATCATGTATTCTAGTGAGCATAATTAATCATTACAAAGCTTCGGGTTTGCTAAAAGGTCACTCAGAGGTATAACTTAAACATGTTGACACATTTAACCCCTGTAGTTTGTAATCTCTCACTTTCTTTCACAATTAGCTGCGCATGATCCATGATTTATTCGTGTAAGGGTATGAGCATCATGTAGGGTTACTATAAACTATATATATCTCTTGTTGACATTTTGGACCCTTATATTCACATACTTTCCATGTTTGTCAACTTTAGTCCCTCTAGAGTATACTTTCACACGTTCAAGCTTATGACACGTGTCAATACATTATAGGACGTAAATTTTCAAGGTGTTACATATCTGCTTAGCACTCGTAATGTTCAATCCCAACACGACCTCGAAACCCTCATCCGCGAAGCTCAGCATGCGTGTTTTAACGAACGCACTTTGAAGAAGGAAAGAATTTACCACGATGGAGCCCAGCTTGTGAGTAAATCGAATGGGATATTCCACTTTCTGGACCGAATTTGGATCCCCAAACGGACCGATTTGCGATAGATTCTGATGGACGAAGCCCACAAATCCTGGTATTCTATTCATCCCGGTGCCGACAAAATGTACCAGGATCTCCGCTACAAATACTGGTGGCCCGGCATGTGACAACCGTCACTTTTCCGTACATTCCGTACACTAAATGAACAGTGATCTGTGCTTTAATGAACGTACATAATCTAGTTTACAAGACAAATAAGTTTCTGAATTCCATGCAAGTGAATTCATGCACGATTTATACTACAAAATATTGCTTATTGCATAAGCGAGAGCGTTGCGTCATAAATTAGTAAACTCACCGGTAAGACACACTGTGTCAGCAGAACTACAGAAAGCAGTCAGACATTAGAATTAGGGCCTAGGTGTAGGTCCAACGACAAAAATACATTAAAACCCAAGAGTACATGCAAGGGTTAATATATATACATTACGGAAGCTAAAATACGCACTAGAAAGCACCCGAAACGCACTTTAAGTGCATAATTTTATTAAATTTAGCACAATTCAGCTTTTAACAACATAAATATTGTGCAGAAGTGTTGTTTTATCATCCAGAATAGTTCCCCAAGCAACGGGAATCGAAAATATTACAAAAAGGTACTTAACGGCACTTTAAATGCTTATTAAGCGCTTTAACGGATCAGTATCCAACCAAACAACCGGACTTTACCCGGAACATAAAAATATTGTCATTGAAATTATTTTTCTTGTTCTGATCCAGTCAGGGTCCCCGAACACCCTAACACCCGTTACACAACGCAACACACTAGAAGTTGGTTTAAACATCTAACTTAACTTGCTAAATCTTAATCATTAGTTGGAATCTAACCATGAGACCCCCCCCCCCCCCCCCCAAACGAGTTTGGTCCCATGAGGGGACAAACACTTACAAACTTTGATTATTATAATCCCTCATGTCTAATATCTTCTAGACATAAGATCCAAGGGGTAATTGTGATGGATGGACTATAAGTTAGCACAAAGATCACTTCATAATTCATTAACCACACAACAAAAACTTCACACTTTCTCTCCCTCTTGCCCATATTCTCGGCCGACCACATAGGCACCACCACCACCACTTTTCGATTTCGATCTTGCCATTTTCCATCCATACAAAGGTGCAAGAAGGTGAACAACGAAGGTCGGTGCGTTCGGAAGTTGAAGGACCGCTCTCATTTTCTTTTATCCACCACTTTTCTACACTCGAACTTCCCTAGCCTTGTGCTAGTAGTAAGTGCTTCTAATCCTCATCTTGATCTTGTTTTTGATGGTTAATAGGTGATTTAATGGCTAAGAATTAAGAACCCATAAGAACATGATGTAAAGTCTTGAATATAAGATGAATATGTTGGATAAAGAGAAGATATAGGTGTAAAACATGATAAATCTGAGTAATACAAACACGAATCTGCTGTAAATAATATATGTTATGATATAAATCATTGTTAGAAAGGATGGTGGTCATATATATGCGTTTTGGAAACCTTTAAAACTAAAAACAGCATGCTGATTCGCTTTTCCATCCGACTTAAACTGGCTGTAACAGAACTTTAATTAAACGAAAAACGTATTTTCTAAAGTCTAGATTCATGTATTATGAAATACGGTTCTATTGGCACTGGAATCGTAATTTTTGGACTCCGTTTACTATTTTTAAAGTGTATTTTCGTAACAGCAGCTAGAGCTGCATTTTTTCTGCCGAAAATGTGCATCTTGTTTTCTGTCATAACTTGTTTTCTGTGTAGAATCTGATCACGAAATTTATACCATAGTTGATAACTGATGTATTTGTAATACTCCCACTGGAATTTCGTAAATCGGAATCACGATGAATTTTTAATGAATTATTTCGTAAACTGCAATCAGAAAACGACAAATCTGACTGCAGTCCGGAAAACAAATTCTTATAAAATATTGGTAATGAACTGGACCCGATATTTTTACACAATAATTTTTGGATCGTTTAAGACGTTCTGTAAAAATTTGGGAATTTTTGGAATAAGACAACTATTTTATTAAAATGCTCGAAAACAGTCCAGTCTTGGATATTTAAGTTGAAACGACATAAGTTGTAATTTGCGTGTCTAAACGTCGAGTATGTTATCCGAGGAAAAGTATATATATTTGTTGATTACTAAACTTTGTGCTAGACGTATGTGGTATGTATAATACGTGCTAGTATATTAGGACTTGCAAATACACATACACCATACTTAGACAAAATACGTGATTCGGGTGCAAAGTGCATAATACAAGAAACTTATAATTATTTTCAAGAAAATAATATAAGTAAGACACTTAGTTAAAAATATAAGTTATTTTTAACACAAGAATACGTACACAAGAGATAGTGACTGTACTTGTACGATACAAGTCTAGTGACTAACGTTAAGAAAACACGTATAGGTCACGACGCTAGATAAGCAAATCCGGTGAAGTTTACGACGCAGGAACGCAAAGTTGTGAGTTCATGCTCCCCCTTTTCTCTAACTGTTTTTGGTTTTATAACTCTCGGGGGTGAAATACATGTTACAAATATTACAATTTTTACAAATGGTAAAAATACAAGAAGCACTCTTGGTGAAAACGAGTACCGAGTGCAATATGACTGAGGAATACAAAAGAATACGAGAAGCACTCGTGGTGAGTGCAATATGATGAGCTTTAAGAAAGGCCTAGAAAATACTAGATCATGTGAGCTTAAACTAGATATTGAGATGCCGTTAATACTTAATTAGGGACGAGGGTTAAATCTAACGGGTACGGCCGAGCCCCACTCATGGTCCTTATGTGACCTCTTGAGTGCTTCGGTGTCCCAGTCGAGGGAAATCGACACAATCGAGGTTAATCGACACAGTCGAGGGAAATCGACATAGTCAAGGGAAATTGACGCAGTCGAGGTTAATCGACACAGTCGAGGGTAATCGACACAGTTAAAGGAGAAAATACTAATGCTCCTATGTCCTCACATGCCTTAATGTCCTTGCACAAACACTCATTTAGTACGTGGTGTACACAAGAAAACTTGATTTATACATTGAATACTTGATTTGTAAAGGTTACAAACTATGTTTTCATACAAGATATACAAAACGCATGAACTCGCTCAACTTTATGTTGATGTTTTCCAAAATTACATGTATTTCAGGTGACAGGATGGATTTTGGGCGCAAGTGTCGTAACTAGAAGTAGACTACCAGTTTAGATGTCATCCACTTTTGATGAATTGTAACCTAGATGAAGGTTGTGTTTTAAAACTTAAGTAACAAGTGTTTGTAATATTCAAATTTTCTAAATGGATGAACATCATTTTAAATCATGTAGTTATTTATTATGATTGAATGCAATGATAACAAGCTAGTCACACATCATACGCTTCCGCAAAAGACAGGGTGTGACACGGCATGAAAAGGGATATTGCTCTCTATGTTGGAAAATGCCTAACTTGTGCAAGAGTCAAGGCTGAACATCAAAGACCATCTGGCTTACTCGAACAACCATCGATCCCCATGTGGAAGTGGGAGAGTATATCTATGGACTTTATAACCAAACTTCCGCCCACGTCATCAGGTCACGACAGCATCTGGGTTGTGGTTGACCGATTGACTAAATCTGCTCACTTTTTGCTAATACGGGAAGACTACAAGGTAGAACGATTAGCCCGAATCTACACCGACGAGATCATTTGTAATCATGGTACGCCTCGCGACATCATCTCTGATCGTGATGCTCGGTTTACCTCGCGACTGTGGTAAATATTTCAAACGGCACTCGGTACATCGCTTAATCTAAGTACCGCTTTCCACCCTCAAACCGACGGTCAGACTGAAAGAACGATTCGTACTCTTGAAGACATGCTACGTTCGTGTGTCATAGACTTCGGTGGTAATTGGGACAAATACCTGCCGTTAGTCGAATTCTCGTATAACAACAACTATCATTCGAGCATTCAAATGGCACCATTCGAGGCTTTATACGGAAGAAGATGTCGATCGCCTATTGTGTGGCACGAGATCGATCATTCGCAATTAACCGGTCCTGAGCTATTGCAAGAAACGACAGACAAAATTTTCCAAATTCGAGACAACTTGGTAAAAGCTCGGAATCGACAGAAAAGTTATGCCGATAAACGACGCAAGCCCCTTGAATTTGACGTTGGTGACTACGTACTCCTAAAGGTATCACCTTGGAAGGGTGTGGTCCGATTCGGCAAGAAAGGAAAGCTCGCGCCTCGATATGTTGGACCTTTTAGGATTCTGGAAAGGATCGGAAAAGTCGCCTACAGACTCGAACTACCGGAGGAACTTAGTAACGTCCACCCGACTTTCCACGTGCCAAACCTCCGAAAGTGCCTAGCCAACCATGACTTACATGTTCCACTCGATGACCTGCAAGTGAACGAAACATTACACTTAGTGGAAAAGCCTGTCGAAATCATGGACCGCCAAACCAAGCAACTCAGACGCTCTCGCATTCCTATTGTGAAAGTCCGATGGGAAGGCAAACGAGGCACGGAGTTCACTTGGGAACTCGAAAGCGACATGAAGGCGAAGTACCCGCAGTTATTTAAAGAGAAAGTCTAGAAAGAGAAAGTTCTCAAACGTGATTCACGGTGTGGAACAACTTCCAGCCTAATTTCGGGACGAAATTCCCTAAACAAGGGGAGGCTGTAACACCCCGTGTCTTCGAGAAGTCAAAGTTAAAGTCAAAGTCAACGACCGATTTCGCGCGACTTGACTTGTAGTAGGTTTCTTTTGTATGATTATTTTTGTTGTATTATGTGGAGTAAGTGTCAATAATTACAATAATCGACGTGTGTTATTCGCAATCTAATCGACTTACGACTGTGAACAATAGGAAGTAACAATGCGATAAAGATAACTAAACGATAATCAAACTATGCTAATCGAATCGAATCGAATAGACATCGAATCGAAACGCAACTCGAGCTACGCATTTTAGTTAATGTTATACGTGTGTGTGTGCCTTATGTGTTACTTGTGCATGTTTAATTTATGTTATGTGTGGAATGCAATCGAACTCAATCGAACTCGAATCACAATCGAACCATGATAATTAGTGAAGAAGGGATAGTGCGAGATATGAGTGGTTGGGACTAAAAGTAATTTGAATAGGAAAATCTATCGCATCGCATCGATCGCAACCGAAATCGAATCAGCAAAAAATCGTCGCGTCAAACACACTAACCAAGTGCCATCCTGCCGGATAGCCATCCGACCGGATAACCACTTGGTCAAGGGTGTCAGGTGCCATCCGACCGGACAGTCATCCGGGCGATGTGCCATCCGACCGGACAACCCTTTCCTCTTTTGGAATCCTATAAATACCCGTGTCACTTTCATTCTTTACACTTTTGGAAACTCTCTGTCCGACCAACACGCTCAGCCTACCTTTTCTTCGATTTCTCTCAATCCAGGTAAGATCTCGTCCTAAACCTTGTACTTTCTTGATCTACACGTACTCCTACACCTTTCTATCTTTTGAATCTTAACTTTTAACCGTGAAATCCCTAGATTTGAGGTGTTCTAGGATGATGTCATCATGAGTTCTTGAAGAAATTCTTGTTTTGGCCTCAATCCACGAAGAACAACTTAGATCTGATAGATTTCCACACAAATACACAAAGATCTCGCGTAGATCTAAGCTTAAACATAGTGAAAAAGGATTGAAGGATGGTTCTAACTTTCTTTCAACTCTTTTACACTCAATGCACTCAAAACCGATAGAATCGGACCTTATTCTAGTCGCCTACTCATTCCTAGTGTTGTACTAGTCCAAGATCTGGATTTTACTCACGAGACTACCGGCTCCGGGATAAACAAGAACAACCGTATTGAACCGGCTAACAGGCCGAACTAGGGTGATTCCTGGTCGGTTTGGTCACTTGGGACAAGATGGGGTTCCGTTGGTTAAAGCGTCGTCAAAATGTCTCGATAAAACGACAAACAATCAAAACGACCAAGTGTAAGACGAACGGAACAACCAGAACGGAATATTGTCCGACCGGACTGCTGTCCGAACGGATAGGTCACCCGAACGGATTGCTGTCCGAACGGATAACATCTTGGGTCCCACACTTAGTCAACTTTATCTGAAGTTTGAGTATTGAACGAATCGCCATCCGACCGGACTACCATCCGACCGGATTACTCTTCGGATCATGAGATACTAGGACTTTAAAGATTTAAACAATTTTCAACATGTTCATTAACAGGGTTGCCACCCGGTCGAATGGACATCCGACCGAGTGACACTTCTGCTATGAATTGTCCCCACTAAGTAATCTCATCACTAAGGTCGCCATCCGACCGGACTACCGTCCGACCGGATGACAATCCGAACGGATTGCTGTCCGCACGACTGACCGTCCGATCGACCGACTTGAAGGATAGAGATACTTCAATGTTTTCAAAATGCTACAACGAAAACTTCAAAAGACAAGCCATCATACACAAAGACATTCATCTCTTAGGAAGAAACAATCCACTCGAATAGTCATCCGACCGGACTACCGTCCGACCGGATGACCATCTGAACGAATTATCATCCGCACGGATTGCTGTCCGATCCGACCGAACCGCTATCCGACCCATTCACACCTTGTATCGTTTTACGCGTCACTTATCGTTATGCTATCAATCTATTCAGGCTAACCCTACTCGTTAAGCGCTCCCTTCAATCCATCAACCGCTGTGAGTATACTCGATCCCTTTTTGCTTTATGCACTTTTGGGTGTTACACACGTTACAACTATTCAAATCACATCAAACACACTACTCAATACTATTTGAACGCTAACCGTTAATGCATGTTATACGTGGCTTATGAATGCTTGTTTGTTATGTTTACACATGGAATGCTGTCTACCTGCCTTAGCAACGATAGTACTATAGTTTGGACTCAGCACCCGTTCACACGGGGGTTGTTAAGAACAATTACTTGCATGGATTACGGTGGTAATCATGTATTGCGAACTGCCCCGGGCAGTCAACTCGTAGTCATTGGTATCGATGGATCTATGTCGATAACTAACGTGCTTCATTTCACTATGTGTACGTGCTGGTTATGCGTAATTCGAACTCTATATGCTATTATCAAACTTGTATGCTCACCTTTACATTATATGTATTGACGTTATTTTAACGTATGTGACAGGTGCTTAGGTTGTTTCTATGCTTAGCTTGCTGGTGATGAAATTGAGGCTAGGGAAGGAGTCTTAGAAACCAATAAACAATTGCTCTATTTAAATCTGTGTTGTCGGAACATAATTATTTGCCTAGTTTTTATCTGTAATAATTTGTTTACTGTTTGAGACATGGTATGGGACATGTTATTTAATTGAATGGTAATGATAATTGTTATGGAAACTTCTGGACAATCTGTTTCGCTCAGTGTCATGCCCCGATGTTTCCGCCATCGGTTGGGGTGTGACATTACAAGATCATGCATAATGAGCGTTATAGGGGCATGAAAGTACTTTGTAACGCCCCCATTCCCCACACGCCCCCTTGTGCGTTATAAGGGCGTGAAATGGGAGGAACGTTTCTTGTATAACGCGAAATGAGAATAAAAAAAATTGGAAAGGACATTGAAAGGACATTTTTAAGAGGCATTAATCATTACACATTTTTTAAAGGGACGTTATAAAGCTGTTGTGGTGGAAAATATCTTTTGGATCGCATTAACCATTACGGATGGTTTAATTCATAAAAAAGATGACGTGGCAATTGCTTTTTTTCCCAAAAATTACATACAAAACTGTTGCATCAGATATTAAATCTTGATACTAAAATACATCAATTTTTAATTTTATATATCAAATTTGATCTTGAAATTCAACACAAAACTGTACGTACATGAAAAAGCACAAAATCATTCTCTGATTCTTCTACTAATCTCCTTCATATCATAACTATATATACACTACTGAAGGATTAAATACAACTATTTCTTTCAAAATTATCTGCTAAAAGCATTCAACAGATCTAAAAAAAACACCTCTAAAGATTAACATTAATCATACTTATCGTTCCAACACACAAGCATAGTTACGCATCGCCGGAGTATGTAAAACCTGGTCTTCTGATGCTTCGCTAGAGTCAAACAACGCGGTTTGCGCGTGGATTTCTGTCGTCGCCGGTACTCCGAAGATGATCTGATCAGGTACGAATACGTATTCATTTTTTCTTTTCTGGTGATCGGTGATGAGAAAGAAGTAGAGTGGTTGTTTGTAAGTTGTAAGAAGCACACGAATATTATGAGTTGAAAATAGTGGTTCCCAAATGCAATATATTTATATTGAGTCGTTAATGGTCCTCCCACTTTATATGACTTTTTTTATTTCATATTATTTTTTTATTTTGACATGAAAAGGACATTAATTGGGCACTACTATACACACCCCCCCTATTACTAACTACACCCCCCCTCCTCTCACATAACTTACAGGTGGGGCCTGCGTGGGACCGACAGTTTCCTCTCACAAGGGGGGGGGGGGGGGTGTGGTTAGTAATAGGGGGGGGGGGGGGTGTATAGAATGCCCCTAATTATATTGTATGTATGTTTTTGTCTTGATTTTAATATAAGAAAATGATCTATATTTTCTAGATACACTTGAAGAGCAATAATTAATGTTAAATGTCCAACAATATATATTAATATATTATATATATAATTAATGAAGTTTTCTGTTAAAAAAAATACGTACATTGTTGAAAAAGATTATTTTATAGTTTGAAAAAGTTTCATATACTGAAAAAAACTTGGATACCCGAGGTAAACTTATCGTATTTATCGTATTTGAGAAAAAAGGCAAATACGGGCTGTATAAACACTATCGTATAAATATATGATTTTCTCTTATATTTTTTATATGTTTATCCTATTCACATCGCGGGGTGCTCATAAAAAAACTCTAGTCCGAAACGCTAACTAAGGTTCGGAAAAAGGCAAACCAAATTGCCATTTATAAATATAGTGTAGGAATCAAATAAAAATTGGTCTTAATATACAAAATGATCTTAACATGAGAAGTGAAGTAATGTTTTTTTTTTTGAATTTTTTTTTGCATCTACTTAAATATGATATCTAATTGCAAAATGTTAAAAAAAAAACAATCTTGTATTATTACTCTAGCTAGAGTAATTACATAATTATCTACTAGTGTAAAAACACGATTTTTTTTAGATTCTGGAATTAAAATACGTTGTTGACAAGATGTGAAAAAAAATTCAAGAAAATAAAATAAAAATAAATAATAATCTCTCCTTCACTTCTCATGTTAAGCTCATTTTGTGTGTTAAGACTTATTTTTATCAGAACCCAACCCTATAAATACGACGATACACATAAATTTTGTCCACACATTTTATTATTGTAAAGGTAAATCTTAGAGTTAATCGTAGTTCACTTTAACCGATTTAAACAAAACTATAGACAAAAGCTAACTATGACTTAGAAATTGACAATCTAAACCGATCTAGTTAATTGTGTTACCTGCCAAACTCATCAATACCTTCAGTTTAACGGTTTGAACCAAATTTTTTTCTTTTCAAAATGTCTGGTTAATATTATATATTTTACAAGTAAAGTTGGTTTACAATTTATACGAGTGCATATTCAAAAAAAAAAAAAAAAGCAACAAGTTTCAAATTCCAACACGTAACAAGTTTTTTAGTCATAAACCATAAACAAAACCAACCCATTGGCTTTGAACTATTCATGAATCTCAAATCCTCACATTACATTTCTTCTAGAAATTTGTTTGCCAAGAAAACATTAGTTATTCACTTATATTGAGGTCAGCCGCCTTTCAAATATTATAAGTTAAACAAAAAAAAAAAGTATTTATTAATGACCCATTAACAAAAAAGGATCGAATGTTCTCTTTCCATATTAGGTTTCGTGTTTTGGGTTTTTTGAGTAGGGCTATTCGGGTTTTTGGCCTAAAAAAAGTGACCCGATAACTGAACCATTTAAAGTTCGGGATCGAGTTTCTCGGATTCGGGTTTTTCGGGTATTCAATAATTCGGGTTCTGGTGGCTTTAAATTCGGGTTAGGTTTTGGATAAAAATGAACGACCCTAGTGGTAGATTATCTTTTTTACTCAAATCTTTATTAAATGAAATCTAGAACATTTGATTATTTTTTACGTTTTTATTAACTCATAAATTAAACTAGGTATATATTGCAAGTGAAAACGAACACATAATACCCAAGACGACAAGAATGTTTCAACTACCAAGAACTTATGATGTTTAACTACCAAGAACTTATGATGTTTCATTCATCTGTAAGGGCAAACCCGGAACACAAGGCTATTGAGTGTGCGAAGTCCAAGGTGTGCCAGGCCATCTTGAACACAATGTATTCATCCTTACCCACTATCGCCACAATAGGCTGTTTCCACGACTCGGATTCTTGACATCCAGATCATATGACAATAACCTTACCGTTGCTCTAAGATTCGCCCGTTATATATCCACATGATATAAAACATAACAAATGAATACAAAACCGATTTATCTAATAACAAAAGCAAATGTTTGAGTATCATTTGCCGTTAAAAAAAAGAAAATCATGCATACCACAACATCACCAAAGCTAGATGTAAATGTCATCGATTTTAATAGTTAAAAATATTATGTTGTTGAAAACCGTATAACCAAAATACTTTCTACAAATATGACTACCTGATCGAAACAACTTTTATAAGTACAGTTCTTTTCCAATGACGACAATATATTAAAAACAAATTAGACAGGAGCTAGACTCTAAGGACTTTAACTTCTACCTATGTTTCACCCACAAATAAGTAAATAACCAATTGATTTGCTCCTCAAGCATCTACTACAAAAGCTAGCACAATTGCACAAGTGTTTTGACTATAAAGATTATTAAATTATGACACATAAAAAAGTCGTCTAGGGACAAACAATCGATAAGGTGGATGGCTAAAAACAGATCTTGAGTCAAAAGTTCTGGAAGTTAATGTTCCAAGACAACGACCACTAAAAGGAACCTTCCTGCTTAGGGAATATCACTAAAGAGAGTCTTTTATCATTGGAATGGTGGTTCATTTGCAAAGGTAAAGCCTTTAAACACCTGGATTTGAGAGAGGGTCTTGGGTTCAAGTCTCATTAACGACATGGATTAAAAGAAATTTGCCGTTAAAAATGACTATTATTGGGTCAAAAACACACAGACGCGGACTGGGACCGCGAACGCAAACATACAAGAACGGATAATCGGATTGAGAGAGTGTGGGTTTATTACAAGGTAGAAACGTTTAGGATATGGGCAGTGGCGGACCTATGATTTTTTTCAATGGGGTCCATTTTTTCGGTGTTCAAAATTTTCATAACAAAATGTTAAAATTTTCGGGTCGGGTCATAGCGAGGTTTGAACCAGATTTAAAAAAAAACAGGAAAAATAAACTATACAAGGATGGAACCCATGACGTCTTGTTGGTAAAGAGAGAGATTTACCACTACACCAGATTTCCTTTTCTTTCTATACTGTCCATCTAATTGTATTTATAGGGTCCTTATACAATTTAATATACCAAATCTACTAATTTATTTTAAAAAACATTGTGGTCCGGGAACCCCGACCCACTCTATGTGGGTCCGCCCCTGGATATGGGCTACAACAGTCCCAAAATTCACAATTTTTCCCAAGCTACACATTGTTACGTACATTCATAAAACTCATAATCAAGAAGAAGCTAGTTCCCTCACAAGTCACAAATTGGATATTTGATTTTAGGTAACAAATCAATGATCGTTTAAACTGACAAACAAGTTCCCTCAGAACCCATACATGTATTCGAAGAACTATATAATTATTTTAACGATATTATCTTGATAAATACCCAGAATAATTACAAAATTCAAAAGAAACGGGCAAATGAATGTTAACGTGTCAGCCCAACCCGACCAATAATAAAAAGTACCCCGTTTGACCAAAAACGTTTAAACTTGTCACCCAACCCACCAATTCTTTTTTTAAAACTCTACAAAGCATAAAATTTATGCTACATGTTGAATCAGCACTTTGATGATGTTGTTCAAGTTCTTCCATTAACCATTGGAATTCAAAATCCTCCCAAGTTTTGAAGGATTCAAGTAAAGTAATTGAAATCTTCGACCGATCACCGAAGTCGAAAATGTTCAGACCTGAACCAGTCGGTCGCCGACTGAAACGCCTCGCCCCGACCCGGCCCGTTACTGCCCCGAGACTCTTGACACAACCCGACCCCGTTACGAACCAGAAACGTCTCGAACCGACCCAGCCCATTAACGACTCGAAACGTCTCAACCCGACCCAACCCGTTAATGAACCGAAAAGTATTGAACCGACCCGGCCCGATAATGACCCGGAAAGTCTTGACCCGACCCAACCTGTTAAAGACCCAAAAGGTCTCGACCCGACCCGACCCAACCCAATGTGGCCTGAAACGTCTCGACTCGAACCGATCCGTTAACGGCCTGAAACGTCTCAACCCAACCCGACCCGAAACGTCTCGACCCGACCCAGCAGTTGCTGACCCGAACTGGCTCACCCGATAGCGTGATGAGATCGGTAGATTTCATTTCATTTCCCAACTGAACAATCAAGAATGGAATTAAGATTCCACTTCCTATTGGAATGTTTAAATTCCAAATCCAATTCCATTACATTCCATGAAACGAACACTACCTTATTGTTCTTCAACCTCCGATTTGTAGGTCTCATCTTTATTTCACCACAACTATGAGAGGTAATATGTTAATGGGCTAACTAGTAATAGTGCTGATGTGAACGAAATAGTATATTTACCTGTTTTCTGCAACAAAGGAATATAGCAAAAAGATTGGACTTAAAATTGTGCGTCTGATCGAAGATATTTAACCCGTTACACCAACCCGCTTGGCTGGCCCATTTGCCACCTCTAAACTGAAGCAATAAAAAGATTGCAAGACACCAACCCGAATGCCATATGTGAAACCTGGTGTCCGAAAGAAGTCCCTTTGTGAGCAAGAATTCCGGACTGCTATTATATCACAAGATCAAAGATCTCGTCACAAATAATCACATATTTATGAATTGGTTGGCCCCATAGTAGCTCTCATGATTTGGTGCTATTGAATCCAAATGTCCTTATGGAACAGAAAACAAAGTTAAAATTGTACATAATGCGTAGCGATAAATAGAATATCCAAGCTGAACCCTGATTATGATATGAAATGATTTACAGGTCCCGAAATAGCTTTGCTAATTTCCTAAAAATTCTTTTGAAGGCGCCATCAAGTTAAAGTTGAACCTAAATAAACCACAAATCAATTACAGATATATAATATGTATCTATAAATGAGAGTCCCTATCATTCATGGCATACTTTGTTGTCAACCAAAATAACCATCCAGAGTTACTGACCGCGAGCTCAACTCGTCCTATAAAAGTGTGGATGATAGAGATCAAAGTTAATCATAAACACGAACATTTGAGGAGAAAATGAGTTGCGTAAAGTTGATTTGTGTACTCTTATTAATTCAACAATATACATTAATATTGAACGTATTAGCATATTTATTTATGGCAACAGGTCTAACATTGACCCTAACTCCAGGTAGATATGTTAATTTGTACGGGTCGAGTGGGTTGGTTAACCTGTATCTGCCAAGTATTTTTTTTTTCAATTTATAAAATAATTTGTCTTAAATATGATTAGAGAAAATATATTGTTACAATAATAAGAGCTTTTTTTTTTTTTTTTTACATAAAGTCATTTCATAGGCATTTTTTTAACTGTTTTCTTTATGTCTACAACTTTTTTTTAGAACGGTCAACGAATCCTCTAAATGGGCTACTGGCGAAATTCACCACATCGGGTTACACTCGCCTCCGAACCGGGGAAAACCCTCACCTAGGGCCGAAGCCCGTGAACACTCACCCAAAGGCACGACAGTTATATGTGGCTTGCGATGTGTAAAAACTTACAAGTGACGTTCAATACTTTGCAATTCGAAAGCTGATGTGATTTGGAGAAAATATCAAAGGGAAATATGGAATCCACCTTTAGAAAGCATCAAATGGATAGCTTTCAACAGTTTATCACAGTTATTGCAAACAAAGTTCCATGGGTAGCCCGGAATATGGGATGAAGTATTGGATTCCATACTTATTAGCTTTAAACTTGTTATTGAATTTATCTTTATTCATGCATGATTCACATGTTTCGGTAATATATTTAGTCAGCATCTGTAAATCCTTCCTTGTTAAGTCCTTCCTAACACAAAATCCAATCAAATCATCAGTTTCTTTCCCTAGAGTTATGGCTTACAACTCAACACATGAGTATCTTAATATTGTGGATAGACTCACTGATGTCTACAATATTCCTAACAATATTACGGATTCATTGTTGGGGTACCTAAAGTTTGTATACCGATCAGAACTTGAAGATCGTTACAGTGCACCTATGTTATGGATTGGGATGTACATCGCGTTAGCGTCTCTGGTTTGCATCCTTTTCATGGTGGCTGATATATTACATGGTTTACGTAGCAGAATGCTATGGGTTCCCTCTAAATATTTCACAATTAATTCTGCTTCTCTCACTGCAATATCTATTGCAATGAAGTTACCTGTGGATCTAACTGGTTCCATGCCGGGTTATGTGGACCAAGTGGCAAAGCTCGGAAGCATGGCCTTTATGTGTACCATGATGGCCAATTTACTGCCTTGTTTAGGAACCATGGACAGCAATGAGCTTTTATCAAACCTCGCAGCTTTGTCTATTCAAGTCATCACGTTGGTTGTGAATGTTTGCATTCAAATGCAAACGGGAGCTGTATCCATATCAACCCATAAAGAAGACCCCCGTATCATACAACTTACTTCACCTACACATATAAGTACCCATCCTAATCCTGTATTACCCTTTATTTATGTGATTTTGTTAGTTTTCTTGTTGATAGTATATATATGTTCATCTTTGGCGATTCTAAGATCCAAACAGATTTTGGACTCCAAATACCAAAGTGGTCATGAGAGAGCTTCAAAACACATTCAACCATCACCAAGAGAAAGAGTAACAGTTGAGAAGCTAGAAAACCATGTGAGAAAGCATTGGATGATGGTAGAAAGTGGCAGCTGCCTCCATTTCATAACAGCTTGCTTTCATACAACATCTGCTTCTGGGGTAATATGTCTATTAGTCACCATCTTACACACTTACACTATATCCGGGACTATTAAAGCCATGTTGGCTAAGGACTATGATTCGGATTATGGCTGGTCCATGCTAGTAATTCTCATAGTGCAATCGATTGGAGTCCTGATTGGTACAATTGTACCACTTTCTAGATGTTTTGCAACCTTAAGCTTTGAAGGGACATTCCACTTTAAGGTCTTTAAAGTAGAACATCATTGGACTCAAAAGTTAAATGATTGGAAGCAAGCTAGTATAAGACTCCCATTTCTTAGTGGCAGACTGAACACAGTCATCGAGTCTTCGAAAAGGCTAATTATCTACATCTGTATACAACTTCAGAAGGGAGTTGTGGTGTTGTGCAAGATAATAGCCTTGATCCCGTTAGTGTTTGTGATATGTGTCTCTTATTTCAATTATTTGGATTGTTTGAAAGATTGTTTGAAGTCCGTGTTTAGTAGTTCATTGAGAGATGATGCTATGACCTTGGAACGTCGCCCATATCCAAATAATCCTACGCGTCCAATTAGCCCATATATTTTGCATATTGAAGAAAATGGGATGTGGGTTGGTGTGAGAACAATAGAAGGCTTTTCAAAATCAGTGAACCCATTGATACAAAAGGGTGCAAAAGGCCAACCCAATTATCTAATAAAGCTCATTCGAGAAAAATCTACCCAAGGTTTTCGAGGAGTTGCAGTACCATTTCGTGATATTCAATCTTTAAAATGTTGGAGGTTAGCTGTGGTAACCCTTACAACGATTGCGATTTCTCTTCCTGAAAAAGAAAA
Organism: Helianthus tuberosus; assembly: GCA_030545235.1. Lineage (NCBI taxonomy): Eukaryota > Viridiplantae > Streptophyta > Magnoliopsida > Asterales > Asteraceae > Helianthus > Helianthus tuberosus. The sequence continues at coordinate 5,811,169 of CM060409.1, read as the reverse complement.
GGAGGATGTTGATTGCTTGTTGGAATGTGTTAGGGAAGGTCTAGTATATGTCACATTGGTGGAAAAAAGCCTGGATATTATTTATGCTCACGTAATTCTTCAACATGCAGCTGAAACTTTGTGGCAAGAAATTAGATTCACCAAAAGATGGTTAGGAAACGATTTGCAAAACCCTGATTTTCAAGAGTATACAGTTGGACAAATTGTTAAATGGTTCAGGGATAAGGGTTATGAAGATTACTTGGTGAATGATGACTGGAAATTTAACAATGATCATCCAAATCACAGGTTTATTTGTGGCAAGTCGATGTACCGTATAACCAAATCAATTCTGCATACCTACAACACCATTGATGATGGCACCATGAGCCAAAAGGAACTATTTGATAGGTTATCATCAATGATCGCCGACATAATCGCAGCTTGTCTCACCAACTTACCACAAATCATAATAATGAAATGTCGCTACATGTCTGCGATAAAGGAAAGGGAGGCCAGTGTTAAAGATGCAGCCCAGCTTCTAGGTGAGACTACAGAAATAATCAGACTCCTTCAAGATCATGATATTCCAAACATGAATCCAAGTGACATGCCATTTCTCGACAAATGGCGTGCTTATTTCACGAATTCCAGATAAAGAAAAACTTCTTTGTTCTTCAAGTGATGAAGTAAGTTCATTTTTATTTGTTTTCCTTTTTCGATTCCGTCCTTTTGTACATACTTATATTATTAACACTTGAGTATGAACCACAGTAACGCTAATGTGATTTTCATGGGCATGCATCTTTACTACTCGAAGTCTCAAAGTCATCCAGGACGGTTAACTATGTTCCTTCAAGAAGTGATTTGCACAATTAGCACCCACAAAGTATGGTGACCAAGTCCTTAGTTCTCATATTAATTTGTACTCTTTCATGCTTTACTAGATTGTAAATTGTTGTCGGTTTGCAAGTGGTCGATTAGTATCTGGTGTAGCTTGAGGAATGCTTGGATGCATTTCTTTTTGGATTTGTTGTCATGGTATACCACCGTTGGTTTGATTATACTCTCTGTTGATGTTTATCTTATCATGTTAACAAGTTACTACCGGTTTCACTTATTTAAGTTTTCCTCAAAATTAAAAAGTGACCACCACATTATTAATTAACTAATTTAGGTAGGTGTTACAACTTATAGCAATGGTGAAATTCGGTTTCATCTGTTGAACAATTTTCTCCTTTTTATTTTGATCCGCCTGTGGATCTATTTCAGCTACTTTGTGATACTTGGGCTCGTTGGTTGAAATAAATCTATTTTATTGCTTCCGCTGTGCATTATAATTTGTGTTGTTTGACTATGATGATATCAACTACGTCACGTTACTCCCCCACCGGGCCCACCGGTGACACATGGAAATTAGGGGTGTGACAAAATCAAAGCTGGAGTTTGACAAAAAGAAAAAGATATATTCTCAAGTTTTATCATGTACTGCTTAAGAAAAATGCCTTCTGATCACAATATCTAGTGAAAGTAAGAACCCTTAAGTGAGAAATATGTACCTGACCTGCTGACCATCCTGGTTCCATCTCCATCCCCTACAAAACACCTTCCAATCTTCACAAAATTATTTAACTTTTCTATAAATGCTAAGAAAACAATATGCCACAATACAATCTCTAATGATGGCACTTAACTGAGATTGTCTAGTACCTTCCCTAGAAGTAGTTTTCCTGATGGAAGAGACACCGCTAAGGGCGGAGCAATGCTACTGGACAGGAAAATCTCTGATAATGTTTTGTTTGAACTTTGAATATCATGTATTATCTACTAATCCCTAAACATGTATTCACTCCACACCAAATTCGTTCACCTCCATAAATCCGCGCCCTCCTGTGAGTTGTAATCAATTAATTAGATAATCAGGCTTCCAGTTATGCTTAAATTAAGAAATGACTAAAAGCAAATATTTCATAAAATAGGCTTAATTTGACTTAACAAATGAATTAATTACCATCTTGTCAGAAAATACAAACCCTCTTTTGCCTAGCGAAGGACCAAAACAAGCTTGACTAGAGTAAATGGTAGGGGTGCAAACGAGCCAAGCTACTTAGCTCAAAAGGCAAATCTCTTATTCATGTAATCGAAAGCCAAATCTCTTATTCATGTCAAAGTCATAGATATTCCACACATGAACACACATTATTAATCTAGACAAAACATCTTATGTATGTTTTGATTTACAGATTTGCAGACATAATGCTCCATTTATTTAGAGGATTAACCACATCATTTAAATATATCACCAGCATTTATAGAATATTTAAATATAAAATATAGCACATAATGCTCCATTTATTTAGAGGATTAACCACATCATTGGGCAAGCAAAACTACATCGATAAGATTGTTATCAATCTCTTAGGTTTTGAGGATATTATTAGTTATTTTAATTCAATAAACTGGCCCACCAAACAAACAAACAGAGCCAAATAACAAGCAGACGTATTCAATTTCTTCAACCACTTCACAGTTTCGCCCTTCCAACAATTAACAAAAATAACATGCATCTGATTAAAAGTAAAAAAAAAAAAACTAGTCTGAAATCTTTGGTAAGTCCATCACCTGTGAACACCGATTACTTAATTAACAGTCGCAGATACAAAGAAAGTGCCCTAATCATTTTCTAATACATTCATATTATTAAAATACCAAATCCAAACAAACACAAACCTGATAGAAACAAAAAGGCACAAAAAACTAGGGTTTTGAAAACGACGAATAATAATAATAATAATAATAATAATAATAATAATAATAATAATAATAATAATAAGGCAAATTGAAAATAAATAATCTCAACTCACTGTTATTGGCCAATAATAATCCCAACTAATTTAATCACCAATAATAATCCGAACTATTCACTTTTGTTTGTAAAATACTCCCACTTTTAAAAAAACACTCACTAGGTTAAAATATTGCTGATGTGGCTTAACATGTGTGGACTGACGGGGCTAGTTAACATCTTACCTGTGTTTAAAATAATGGCAAATTGGATTTAAATAATCCCAACTCACTGTCATTGGCCAATAATAATCCCAACTCATTTAATCACCAATAATAATCCGAACTATTTACTTTTGTTTGTAAAATACTCCCAGTTAAAAAAACATTAACTAAGTTAAAAAACTGCTGACGTGGCATGCCACGTCACCTGCCACATCAGTTGCCACGTGATCAAAATGCCACGTAGACAGCCACATCAGCTGCCACGTCATCAAAAAATGCCACATCAACTGCCACATCAGCAAATTTGCTGATGTGGCATGCCACGTCACCTGCCATGTCAGCAATTTTTTAACCTAGTTAGTGTTTTTTTAACTGGGAGTATTTTACAAACAAAAGTGAATAGTTCGGATTATTATTGGTGATTAAATGAGTTGGGATTATTATTGGCCAATTACAGTGAGTTGGGATTATTTAAATCCAATTTGCCTAAAATGATTATCAGCCTCATTTGCGCACACAATCGCACTCTCCTTCAAAACCCTAATTCTACAAATTGGGCAAATTGAGTCGATTGTGTGTGCAAATGAGGCTGATAATCATTTTATACACAGGTAAGATGTTAACAAGCCATGTCAGTCCACACATGTTAAGCCACATTAGCAATATTTTAACCTAGTTAGTGTTTTTTTTAACGTGAGAGTATTTTACAAACAAAAGTGAATAGTTCGGATTATTATTGGTGATTAAATTAGTTGGGATTATTATTGGCCAATAACAGTGAGTTGGGATTATTTATTTCCAATTTGCCTAATAATAATAATAATAATAATAATAATAATAATAATAATAATAATAATAATAAGATACCAAACCATGGCGTCCACCAAACCATGGCGTTCACTAGTAAAGCAAACTTATTACAATAAATCCTCTTGAACCTAACATCCATACAGGCTATTGAAGGGGCTACTGAACGAGGACGAAGGGCCTTCTGCCCTTCTCAATAGGTGGTGTGGTGGTGCGATAGTGATGCAAAGATTTTTTTATCGATCAGAATTGATAGAGAACAATTAGATCTGATTTGAGTGGATGTAGGGGAAAATTTTGGGATACAGGAGGGAAATTAGAAATTGTAGGTCCGGCTAGGAGGATCTAGTCGCCTAATCCTTGTGTACAAACCAACCCGGTTGTGCGGAATCCAACCGGAAAGGCAAACCGAGATAGAACACGCAAATACACGACACGCAATATTCACCGATTAACACCACTGTATTAATACGTATGAAAGGTTCGGTTACAAGCTCAATGTTTACAAATGTATTTTGCAAACTCTCTCTAACTCTCGTGTGTGTGTGTGTTTGCTCTCTGTGTTTTCTCCTGTGTTCTAAGACTAGTGACAGTCTATTTATACACACAGACACAACGAAACAGAACTAATCTTGGCGAAACACATCTTGGGGAAACACTTTTGAAGAAACACTTTGAAGAAACACATCCATGTTGATGAAACTGAGTGATGTTGACGAAACAGGCTTGTTTCGTCAACTATACCTCTTGTTTCATCAAGGTTGGGCTTGGGCCCAGTAGTGTTTCGTTGACCATTTATTCAGCCCAAGTTCCAAGTTCAATTTCTTTACAACTTTGGCCCAGATGCTTGTTTCCTTGTCTTGATTCAGCCCATGGACTAAATCTAAGTCCTTTATCCATCTTGGCCCGCTTGTAGTCTTCAAGCACACGACGGAGGAATGTCGTGATTCAAGCCGAGTCGCGTCGAGTCGAGTCGCGTCCACATCATGTATCAACAAACTCCCCCTTGGACGCTACTCGCGAGATTCGCCTTTCATGTCTTCTATGTCGGAGGATCTTGAAAGTCTTCACGTCTTGAAAGCAGAAAGTGTATCAACAAACTACCCGTATCATGTAGGAAGTGTGTTGACAAACTCCCCCTTAACATAAGCTCCCCCTTGAGTTATGCTCGTGAATGACTTGATCTTTATAATTTGAGATCCTTGTGGTGTTGATGATGGTCAGCGGCAACTCGATCATCTTCATCATTTGAGTGCCTTCACGTCGTGTCTTCATTCCGATGCTTGTCATCGACTATGTTCTCCTTGCCTTTAGAATCTGCACATGCAAGAAATCTAAACGCGTAATGAGAACAACTGCTTGGAATATAGTTAGCATAAACAAATGACACACGAATGACCATGTCACAGTCAAACACCGTCCGACAGTTTGAAAGTTTAACAAATTAATCATTTTTAGATTCTAACTTTCAAAAAACTTGCAAATTTCGACCGTTTATGAAGATTTAGTCAATTCGGTTTTTGTTCAGGTTTCAGGTAACGAAGACTCGAGCTCCAACATCGTACGATCGAAAATAAAATCGAAATAAAATCTTTTTGGCTTTTATAAAGTTTATATTAAAACACACCTAAAATCTTTTTGGTATTTTTGAATATTTGAAATGTAAAGACTGAAAGCAGTAAATAAATATTTACATACATTCTTTTTGCGAGTTTCGAGGGTAAGAGAATCATATCAGTGTACGGTCATGCCAAAACGCTCTTGTTGTTCAATTAGTTAACATTAAGATAAGCATCCTATAACAATTATCGGTATTGTTGTCCATTTAAGCTCATCTTATCAGATGTAATCATGGCGAGGGGATACGTTAAGGTATGATTTATACTTACTGACCGGTGTTCATCCACATCACGACACATTCCCGTATCAAGGTATGCACGAGGGTTTATCTTACCGGTGAGTATACCGATTATCATCTGTTTGACCGTATATGATGTGAGATTCTCACCTATTTTGATTTGAAAACAAGCCCTATGTGATAGAATCACTTATTGATGAGGAACTTGATTTTCATATGCATGAAGGCACAGGAGCAAGTCCGTGAACAGGTCAGTACTTTCGTAAAGCAGAGAGACGAACTTGACTCCCGGATAAATGTGATATTTTATCACTTATTTGATTGGACATGTGATTGTTTATCACTTATTGAGGTCGAATGCAATATGTACACGTATGTATAGCATCATGGAAGATCTAGACTTGCGTCCCCATTATTTTTCGGTAAAAAATACAACCATGATACCCAGATGATAAGCAGCATAAAGACCAAATATCTCAGAACCTCGGCAATCTATCAAACGAAATTTCGGTACTAAGACCATATGCCAATGAATGGTTCCCACCTGGTCTTCAGTCGATTTAAGATTTATATCACCCTGCACACTTTAAAATGATTGTGAGCCTACCGATACATCTTATATAGAGCTGCTTATCGTTTTTCATTTTAGGTTTAAAGAGGTTTGGATAGACCACTGATGTACTATCATTTTCTCTTTTGCTCGCCAGGAAACTCATTTTTGTTTTTCTATTGTTTTCGTGTTTTTGAAATTTTTCGATGTTTTTGGATTTTTCAAATTTTGGATTTACTCCCGCTAAAATCAATAAACTAAGATAAAATTTAAAACACAAAGGTATTTACAAAAATGATTTTCCGATGTTGGTTTACTCTTGCTTGACCTTAATGCCGTTTACCAATAATAAAAAGTCAAATCTTGATTCGTCAAATGCTTTGGTAAAATGGTCGGCACGTTGGTCATTGGTGTGGACCTTAACAACATCGATTAGCCTTTGCTCAAAGCAATCACGTATGAAGTGATACTTGATTTCGATGTGTTTGGTCTTTGAGTGCTGCACAGGATTTCTAGTGATCTGTAATGCAGCAGAATTATCAACGTAAATAGGAGTAGTTAGGAATTCAAAACCGTAGTCGCGTAATTGTTGTTGGATCCAAAGAACTTGGGAGCAACAACTTGAGGCAGCAATGTATTCAGCTTCGCATGTTGAAGTAGCGACACAAGTCTGCTTCTTGCACTACCATGTGACTAGGCGATTTCCTAAAAACTGACATCCAGCCGTTGTGGATTTGCCATCGATTTTGCATCCGCCAAAATCAGAATCACTGAAAGCGATCAATTCAAAGTTATTATCCCTAGGGTACCATAGACCGGTGTCAGGGCAACCCTTCAAATAACGGAAAATCCTTTTTACAGCTGCAAGATGTGAGGCCTTCGGATTGACTTGATATCTGGCAAGTAGGCACGTTGGGTACATTATGTCTGGTCTTGATGCTGTGAGGTACATAAGAGATCCGATCATTGCGCGGTAGTATGAGGGGTTAACAGCTTCACCCTTCAAGTCTGGAGTAATTCCGTGATTTATCGGCAATGGGGTACCAATGGGCGTTGCATCAGACATCTGGAACCGGCTCAAGATGTCACCAACATATTTAGTCTGATGGATGAATATCCCAGACTCCGTTTGTTGCACTTGTAGGCCCAAAAAGAAGGTCATTTCCCCCATAGCACTCATCTCGAATTTATCCTGCATAATGCGCTCGAAATTCCTACACAAGACATCATTAGTAGAACCAAAAATAATATCATCAACGTATACCTGTACCAGAAGAAGATCTCCATCTTGTTCTTTGATGAATAGAGTACAGTTGATAAGACCTCTGCGAAAACCATTCTCCAGTAGATAGTTAGATAAGGTTGCATACCAAGCTCGCGATGCTTGATGAAGACCATAGAGAGCTTTGTTGAGCAACCAAACCCGATCGGGATGGATAGGATCTTCAAAACCTGGAGGCTGTTCGACGTACACCTCTTCTTCAACCACACCATGTAAGAATGCACTTTTCACGCCCATCTGGTAAACCTTGAATCCTTTGAAGGACGCATATGCTAGAAAGATTCGAATTGCTTCAAGACGTGCAACTGGTGTATACACTTCATTGTAGTCGATCCCTTCTATCTGACGAAAACCTTGAACGACTAAACGTGCTTTGTTCCGGATAACAACTCCACGGTCATCCTTTTTGCATTTAAACACCCAACGGGTACCAATCTTCTTGTAGCCAGCAGGTTTCTCTACGAGTTTCCAGACACCCAGCTTCTGGAATTGTTGCAATTCTTCCTGCATTGCTTCCACCCAAGAGTTATCTTTCATGGCTTCTTTCCAGGTTCTTGGTTCTTCCTGTGAGACATAACATGCGAAAGACCAATCATTTTCTTGCCCGGATTCTCGAATCGCTGCATACAAGCCTGCATTGTTGTTGTTCCGCAACATGTTTCTTGTTTGAATGTCACTTTGTACATTTCCGATGATGTTTTGTTGAGGATGGGTATTATGAATCCTTGTTTCTGAATTTTCTCTAACTGGAATATTTATACCCAGGTTGTTGAGATTGAGATCAACAACTAAATCAATGCCTGGAATTGACGAAGAGGATGATGCAGTAGCTTCAGCTGTTCTGGTGGCATCCACTGGAGGAGTACCCTCTGAAGTACCATGAACTGCTGTTGTAGGGACTTCTTGATCTGCATCTAGAAATTCATCATCCTCTGAAGATTCGTTCAATTCGGCAGCATCGTGAAAATCCTCATTGTCGAGAGCATTGTTGTTCACCGAAGATGGTTCTTGATTGACAAGAATTGGACGAACCACTGGTGAAACTGTTGCATTGTCACTCTCGAAAAACATCCTTGCCGCAACATTTTCTTCATCTGCTTCAACATTGATCGAATTGAAAAAGTCATCATACTCAAACATCCAAGGCTGACCAGGACATTTGATTGGCAATGTGTGCCTTTGTACTCTGACTTCAGACCATTCTTCGACCCTTTTTTGTCTCTAGATTCCAGACTCGTAAGTTCGGGGTGGCATACCCAAGAAAGTATCCCTCAATTGCTTTTTCCCCAAACTTTCCATTAGGATCGATCATTGTGCATGGAGCTCCAAACGGTTCAAGATATGACAAATCTGGTTTCCGTTTGTGAAGAAGCTCAAAGCAGGTCTTGTTGTGTCTTTTAACTATAAGGACTCGGTTCAACGTGTAACATGCAGAGGCCACAACTTCAGTCCAGAATGGAATGGGCAACTGCGACTCTACCAACATTGTCCTAGCAGTCTCGATCAATGTGCGGTTCTTACATTCAGCGACGCCATTCTGTTGAGGAGTATAAGCTGCACTAAATTCGTGAAGAATACCTTTTGAAGTGCAAAACTCCGCCATGGCATGATTTTTAAATTCAGTACCATTGTCCCTACGTATCCGCCTAACCTTCAGCTTATACAAGTTCTCAATCTGAATGATCAAGTTTTTGATAATACCAAAGGTTTCACTCTTGTGTGCCATGAACGCCACCCAAGAAAATCTTGAATAATCATCTGTAATCACGAGGTAGTATTGATCATTCCGAATACTTTTGTGCTTGACAGGACCGAACAAATCCATGTGCAACCGTTCAAGAGGAACTGCCACCGTGTTGATCTTCTTTGTAGGGTGCTTCTTCTTCGTTTGTTTACCTTTCTGGCACGAAACACAGACGTCTTGAAGATGGAAATTTTTAAGAGGAACACCATTCACCAATTCATTTGACACCAAATGATTCATTTTGCGAAGGTGAATGTGACCCATCCGTCTGTGCCAAGAGATTGAGTCTTTTTCTGTGGCTTTGGAAACGAAACAAGTTGCTTGTGCCGACGTAGTAATAGCTTGGCTCATATCAAGGACGTACAAATCATTTATCCTTGGAGCTGACAAGAGAATCCATTCTTTTGGAATTTTGAAGCCGGGTTTCAACACATAACATCCATTAGCATCAAAGTGTACTAAAAACTGCTTGTCACAGATTTGAGAAACACTAAGAAGATTGTGATCAAGTTGTTGCACAAAGTTGATCTTGTCAAAGCTGACAATCCCGTTGGATATCATTCCTTCACCCGTAATATAACCACCCTTATCTCCAGCAAAAGCAACATAACCTCCTCTAATAGATTTGACGTCGTAGAGAAGCTTCATGTCGCCCGTCATGTGCCTGGATGCCCCACTATCAACAATCCAATGACTACTGATAGTTCCTCCTGGAACACCCTGCACATGAACTCAATTGATTAGTTGGAGATGGGGACCCAAGCCATTGTGGTCTTGGGTCTTCCATTTTCATCAACAACAATAACTTCTTTTCTTTGATGATTTGTAAATTGTGATGGTCCCCCTGATTCAGTAACCGTTTTTGGTTTCCAGGTCTGTTTTGTTTTACCAGTGTTATTCTTTAAAATTTTAACTTCATGGTTGTCAGAAGTTTTTGAATTTTCTGGTTTGACAGAAACAGATGTTTTGTTAACCACATCAGTTTTAATCGCCTTTTCAATTTTCTTGACTTGTTGGCGTTTCTGTTTCTTTTCCCTTTCTTTTACAAGGCGAGGATCTTTTTTTACAGAAACAGATCGCTTACGGTCAGTTTGGTCACGGGGATCATCAACTTTTCCTTTTTGTTTATGAAGGTATGGACAATTTCGAATTATATGTCCAATAGTTCCACATTCAAAACATGATCTTCGTTCAACAAACCCCGAAGTATCATGTGATCGTCTTGCCGATGATGATGAACTTTGTGATCCTGAGGTACTAGGTTTCAAACTGTTTGATTCATTTCTTTTCTGTACAGTTGCTTTCTTAACAAAATCCAAGTTAGATTTGTTTTCAAACGTTTCAATTTTGTCCGTTTCCTTTGATTTCACAAAGTTCACATTCTTGTTCTTCTTTTGATTCGGCTTCTTTTGAGCTTGAGCCGGTGATTTTTCTTTTGGCTTTGTGTGATTTTGCTGTTTTTGCACTGTTGGTAATTTCTTATTGCCAAATTGTTTTCGAACTTCGGCCTTTGGAATAGGAGGACATTGTGTTACTGTAACACGTGATCCTGTCTTTCCCAAAAACTTACTTGTTGAATTTTCAAAGACTTTACCGATTAATGATTGATTAACATTCTTAATCGGAAAATCTTTGTCTGAATAAATTTTATCATCACCAACCAGAGTGTACAGCAAATTCACACTCTCCAAATCTTTTTCAGAAGAGGACTCGATTGCAACAGTCTTAGCGGTTTTTGGAGGAGGATCACATAGAATGTAATTCTCGAGAGGTATGTCCTCATCTTTGACTACCGCATCAGACTTTGCTGGGATAGCATCATCAGATTCATGATCAGAAGAATCAGCATCCTCAATAATGACTGGAGGATCCTGATTCAGTTCAGCAAAAGACACACATGTATCTGCTGATGCATCTGAATCTGATGATACTTCTTTCTTGTATCCGAGTCCTGTTGCAAACTCCTTAACATCCAGAGGGACAGATGGTTCAAAGAAAGTTCTGTCTTCCTCGTCAGGCATTGCATCATAATTGTGTCTCACTGGTGGTGGACATTTCTTGTAGCCTATGCATGTGACATCCCGCTTTTCTTTCTGAACGTCAATGATGTGATCCAACACATAGCTAGAGCTCAAATAACTGTCTAGCTTAAGTTGGATCGCCTCACTTTCTGTTTTGACACAAGCCATCTCCTTTTGCATTATCTCAAGGCGAGATATATACAAATTAATGTCAGTTTGTTTTCTGGAAACCATTTTAGTTAGCTCGGTTTTATCTTTCTTTAACTTTTCAATTACCGATTTAAACTCTTTTTCATGGTTTTCATAAAACATGTTGGCTTCAGTGCACTTGGAAAGATCCACGGTCAACTTCTGGTTGTGGATAAATGTCACATCATATTTTTCTTGCAAAGCTTCGTGTTTGCTTTGCAATTCACACCACTTATCCTTCAATGAAACATGTTTGTCTTGCAAGTCAAACAAACTAGCTTGTAAAAGCATCATGTTTGCCTTGCAACTCAGACATGTTTGCTTCTAAGTCAGCACACTTGACAGTCAAACTATCACCATTATCGCAATTAATAGCAGTGGGTTCATCGACACATACCTGACTTGATGAACTGTCGACATTAGCCATAAAGGCTGAATGTAGAGAAGACGAAGAATAAGCAACTTGATCCACCAAAATAGATCTTCTATCAGTTCCTGCTGCAGCTTCCTCCAAAAGCTCATCAATATCTGCATCAACTGACACACTTGATGTCTCACCCACATGATCATCTCCTGAACTTAAGGATTCTTCATCTGAACTCCTGCTATAACCCGAAGAGTCTTCATCCTCAGAAGATTCACCACCATTTGCGGAAGATTCTCCACCACTGGTGTGAACTAAATCCTTCACAACTTCAGCAAAACACGTTGTTCCATCCGGAGCATCACCACTTAACTGAATTGACCAATCACAACCTTCATCTACTTGAACCACAAGTGCCTGGTTGGCATTTGATGGTCCTGCTTGACTCTGGTTGTTGACATGCACCAATGTGCGCCCGTTGTTCCTTACTTGATTCTGATTTGCCCTGTTGCCTTGACCTCTGAAAGGATTCTGGTTCCCATGTTGAGGTGGCCTTGTACATTCATGTTTGAAATGACCACGTTCACCACAATTAAAGCACTTAACAGCCTGCTTATCGAACCCATACTTGGTGTCTTTCTTGCTTTCCAAGCTGGTTCTGCCCGTTCTCTCCATGAAATCCTTTGCTCGCCCAACAGCACTGGCAAAGGCCCACTTGATGTCCAACATCTCCATCTCCTCTTTATCGATCTGCTGATAGTCTTCTTATGTCAGATTAATGTTGCCAATCTGACCTTCCACTAACCCACAGTACGCGCTCACTAAAGTGATCAGCAGCTCCATGTGTTCCTTAATTTGCTACCTCCACACTGACCTTTGAAAAGCTTGAGGTGTCGAGCCGTACTGTATTTGGCTTTGATTGCTGACCAGCTGATGATGTACTTCCATAACATGCGTGTTGTTGAGCAGGAGGTGGTTGAAGTGGATTTCCATACAAGTCTGTGGTGGGAGCTGGCTTAACAGGAACTTGTATCTGATTGCCATACAAATCGGTGCTTGTGACAAACGCCGTTTGAAGTGGAGCATGTGAACCGGGTCTTGCAGACGAAGTACCATAAGTTCCATAGTACATATCAGGATTGCATGGCACAATGGTTCTTGCAGAAGAAGTACTGGAAGTTCCATAATACATTTCAGGATTTTGTGGCACTGGAACTCTTTTTGCCTTTAAGGTTTCCTCCTGATCTTTGTTTTCCAAGAGCTGAACAAAGTCATTGATGTGTGTCGTAGCCAAGACCCCGTTGTATTTCAGAATTTCCAAGAAACTGTTCCACTGAGGTGGCAACGCATCTGCAAACTTTTTCACTACCTCTGCTGGAGTTGTTACTACCCCAAAATTACCCAACTCTGTAAGCAAGTGATAAAACCGGCTTGTCATATCTCCCAATGATTCCTTATCCATACACGTGAAGCCATCGAATTCTTTCTTGAGTAGATCGTGTCGCAATTGACGTGTTGCTTCATTCCCTACCCCTCTGGTCTTCAACGCGTCCCACAGTTTCTTCGTTGTCTTGAAACTGACAAACTGATGGTAAATATCTTTGCTTAACGCCTGAGTGAGAATGGCGTATGCTTTCTTTTCCAGATCATATGTCTTCTTTTGATCTTCAGGAAGATCTGCAAACGTAGCAGTAGATGAAGCAGCAACCTCTATAGCTTGATCGAAATCTGTGGTGAAACGTATCCACAATTCTGTATTTTGACCAAGAACGTATGTACGAAATCTATCAACCCAACCCGGATATTCGTTCAAGTGCATCAACTTTGGAGGTCGATTTAAACTTCCGGTTTCGCTTTCGCTTAATAGAATACTTTGAATACTCGGAGTTTGATTCGATACGAATGCCCATTGACCGGTTGATACAGCATTGCTTGCGAAGATGTCGACACGGGAGATTCGGCCCATGAGGGAGATAAACTTGTATTTGTATATTTCCCCCATCCGGAGCCGGAGTACCCCACCAACTTGGATTCATTGTTGATATGGAAAAATGATCACCTGAAAATGACACCTCAAATAAACAGTTAAGTCATAAATGCAAACCTACTATGTAAATCCACAAAGTGTTTCGATGAAACACTTTTAATGACGAAATGGGTTATAAACACTTAGTTTATGAAACAAAAACCCAAAGATTTTATTTTGGCGAAACAAGAGCCCACAAATAAATTAGCGAAACAGAAAGAATATTGTGGCCCACTTAGTTGACGAAACTCAATTTTGTTTGGATGTAATACTTGACAAAACAGTGTAACATAAGAATCCCAATGTTTGACGAAATGGATTTAATTCCACAAAGTCAACGAAACAGAAAGTCAAACTTGCTTTGATAGTTTGACGAAATGAAAAATATTTTGGCCCACTTAATGTGTTTCGTTGTTTGTTTGTTTGTTTTTTTTTTTTTGATGAAACAGAAAATTGCAAGTTACTTTTGACGAAATGGAATGGCAAGTTTGACTTTTAAGTTTGACGAAACAGGACCTTTAAATTGTTTTGTTTCGTTGACCAAGTTTGCAAGCCCACTTAAAGTTGACAAAAATGAATTTCCTTTCGCCAAAATTAGATTTCGACGAAACAGAATTCTTTTTTTGTTTCGACAATAGTCTGTTTCGTCGAAAAAGCTGCAGTGGGTTGGTAAACTTTTCACCCTTATCCTGTTCTGACACACAACAGGCCTGCTTTCGGCTCACAACATGCTTGTTTCACCAAACAAGTATGGTGAACAATATTATAATCAGTTTACTCCTATCAAAGCACAAACAAGTTTCCAAAGAATTTTTTAAAGATCAAAAAGTTGTTTTTATGAAGAACAACTTGAAGGTGACAAGAACACAATGATTTTTCCGGTAACCCGAGACTTTCCGAACACGCGATTTTGCTAAGATGTTTAATAAAAACCAAAAACTAACATGTGAGCATGAACAATAACAAGGTTTTTAACAAAACATAAAGCAAAAAAACAAGATATTTGAAGATATAACCAGATTTTTCAAGAAAAATAAGAACTTCAAACACCCGGAAAACACCCGAAAACACTCGGTTTTAACAAGGAGAAGAGCCAAGGCTCTGATACCACTTGTAGGTCCGGCTAGGAGGATCTAGTCGCCTAATCCTTGTGTACAAACCAACCCGGTTGTGCGGAATCCAACCGGAAAGGCAAACCGATATAGAACACGCAAATACACGACACGCAATATTCACCGATTAACACCACTGTATTAATACGTATGAAAGGTTCGGTTACAAGCTCAATGTTTACAAATGTATTTTGCAAACTCTCTCTAACTCTCGTGTGTGTGTGTTTGCTCTCTGTGTGTTCTCCTGTGTTCTAAGACTAGTGACAGTCTATTTATACACACAGACACAACGAAACAGAACTAATCTTGGCGAAACACATCTTGGGGAAACACTTTTGAAGAAACACTTTGAAGAAACACATCCATGTTGATGAAACTGAGTGATGTTGACGAAACAATTATAACATCATGGTTGAAGAAACACATCCATCTTGGCCCGCTTGTAGTCTTCAAGCACACGACGAAGGAATGTCGTGATTCAAGCCGAGTCGCGTCGAGTCGAGTCGCGTCCACATCATGTATCAACAGAAATTTTGAAGAGTTTACTGGAGGGAAATTAGAAATTTGAAGAGTTTTGAATAATTATAGATAAGTGTATGTCATAAATTCTTTAGATTTTAAAAACAATGACACACAAAAATTGTTATGACACTTAAACAATGACACATGAAAATATATGTCATAATTTTTTTAAAATTTAGAAACAATGACATTTTTTTATGACACACGTTTTTTGAATATCATAAAATAAGTGTGTGTCATCGTTCAGGTGTCATTAAAGGTGTTTTTTCTAGTAGTGCACCCATGTTGACCATTCTGATCTGAAGCTTTCAAGAAGGATAATAACTGAAACAAACATATACCTGAGATGGATCCCACCCACAGTTTTGTTTTATTGGGTTGTAGGAGGAACACCATTATTGTCATCGCATTTCAAACATGGTAGATTAAAGAAAAATACATATACGCCCCTTCAGACAGTTTTTCCTTAGAAGCACATATAGATGCTCAAACTAATAGAGTCACAAATAACTTGGACAAAATCAAATCAACATGCAGGGTTTAAAGGGTCAGGATCTAAGATTCTTTTATCGGGCGATCAGGGGACTTAACCAAACTTTTAAGGGGGGCTATCAGTAGGCGCCTCCCCCCCCCTCTCGGGGCGCCTGCCCCTTACACTCATAGGGGCCATTATTGTATATAATTGGTACGTATATTTCAAATGCATTATTGAATAAAAGATTTTATAATTGAAAAAGAAAATCAGATGGGTATATGGAATCCACTTTTAGAAAAGCAGCATCAAATGGAGAGAACTGTTTTCCACAATTATTGCAAACAAAGTTTCATGTGTGGCCGGGGTGATGGGATAAAATATTGGATTCCACAATTATTAGCTTTAAAGTTGTTATTGAATTTTTCTTTAATCATGCAACAGCGGCAGCTTTAGGGAAGAGCATGATTCACGTGTTACGGTAATATATTAAGTCACCATCCTTGTTAAGTCCTTCCTAACACAAAATCCAATCCAAAGCTCTGCCCACATTATTTCTACCATCCATCTTCATTTCCTAGACCCAACTTCAATTCATCATTTCTCCATCAAATCAAATCATAAGTTTCTTTCCCAGGAGTTATGGCTTACAACTCAACACGTGTATCTTAATATTGTGGATAGACTCACTGATGTCTACAATATTCCTAACAATATTACGGATTCATTGTTGGGATACCTAAAGTTTGTATACCGATCAGAACTTGAAGATCGTTACAGTGCACCTATGTTATGGATTGGGATGTACATCGCGTTAGCGTCTCTGGTTTGCATCCTTTTCATGGTGGCTGATTTATTACATGGTTTACGTAGCAGAATGCTATGGTTTCCGTTTAAATATTTCACAATTAATTCTGCTTCTCTTACGGTAATATCTGTTGCAATGAAGTTACCTGTGGATCTAACTGGTTCGATGCCGGGTTATGTGGACCAAGTGGCAAAGCTCGGAAGCATGGCCTTTATGTGTACCATGATGGCCAATTTACTGCCTTGTTTAGTAACCATGGAGAGCAATGAGCTTTTGTCAAACATCATAGCTTTGTCTGTTCAAGTCATCACCTTGGTTGTAAATGTTTGCATTCAAATGCAAACGGGAGCTGTATCCATATCAACCCACAAAGAAGATCCCCGTATCATACAACTTACTTCACCTACAAATATAAGTACCCATCCTAATCCTGTATTACCCTTTATTTATGTGGTTTTGTTAGTTTTCTTGTTGATAGTATATATATGTTCATCTTTGGCGATTCTAGAATCCAAACAGATTTTGGACTCAGATTACCAATATGGTCATGAGATAGCTTCAAAACACATTCAGCCATCACCAGGAGAAATAGAAACAGTTGAGAAGCTAGAAAACCATGTGAGAAACCATTGGATGATGGTAGAAAGTGGCAGCTGCCTCCAATTCATAACAGGTTGCTTTTATACAACATCTGCTTCTGGGGTAATATGTCTATTAGTCACCATCTTACACACTTACACTATGTCCGGGACTATTAAAGCTATGTTGGCTAAGGACTATGATTCGGATTATGGCTGGTCCATGCTAGTAATTCTCACAGTACAATCGATTGGAGTCCTGATTGGTACAATTGTACCACTTTCTGGATGTTTTGCAATCTTAAGCTTTGAATGGCCCTTTGAATTGTCCTTTTCATCCGACTTTAAGGTCTTTGAAGTAGCAAGTCATTGGACTCAAAAGTTAAATGATTGGAAACAAGCTAGTATAAGACTCCCATTTCATAGCCGCAGACTGAATGTAGTCATCGAGACTTCCAAAAGGCTAATTATCGACATTTGTATACAACTTCAGAAGGGAGTTGTGGTGTTGTGCAAGATAATAGCCTTGATCCCGTTAGTGTTTATGAAATGTGTTTTATGTTGTTTCCATTATTTGAAGTCCGTGTTTAGTTCATTGAGAGAAGATGTTGAGAACTTGGAACATCCAAACACATCTTTTAGCCCTATATATATTTTGCATTTTGAAAATGGGATGTGGGTTGGTAAGAGAACAATGGAAGGCTTTTCAAAATCAGTGAACGCATTGATACAAAAGGGTGCAAAAGGCCAACCCAATTATCTAATAAAGCTCATTCGAGAAAAATCTACTGTTGGTTTTCATGGAGTTGCAGTATTTGACCAGTGTCACCAGACTGATGACTATAATATTCCATCAGTACCATTTCCTGACATGCAATCTTCAACTTGCTGGAGGTTAGCTGTGGTAACCCTTACAAAGATTGCAGTTTCTCTTCCTGAAATCGAAAAAGAGGAAGTTGATTGCTTGTTGGAATGTGTTAGGGAAGGTCTATTATATGTTACATTGGTGGAAAAGAACCTCAATTTTATTGAAGGTCACATAATTCTTCAACAAGCAGCTGAAACTTTGTGGCGAAAAATTAGTAACACCAATAAATGGTTCGGAAACATGTTGCAAGACTCTGATTTTCCAAAGTATACAGTTGGACAAATTGTTAAACGGTTCAGGGATGAGGCTGAACATTACTTGGATCGTGAAAACTTTTATAAAAATATACGCGTTGGTTCGATGCACAAGCCTATTTGTGACTACTCAATGTATCGTATAACCGAAACAATTATACGTAGGTACGGCACCAACATTGATGATGGCACCATGAGCCAAAAGGAACTATTTGATAGCTTATCATCAATGATCGCCGACATAATCGCAGCTTGTCTCACCAACTTACCACAAATCATAATAATGAAATGTCACTACACGTCTGCGTTAAAGGAAAGGCGGACCCGTGTGAAAGATGCAACCCAGCTTCTAGGTGAGACTACAGAAATAATCAGACTCCTTCAAGATCATGATATTCCAAACATGAATCCAAGTGACATGCCATTTCTTAAAAAATGGCGTGCTTATTTAAGGGATCTCTGATCAAGATTAACTTCTTTGTTCTTCAAGTAATGAAGTAAGTTCATTTTTATTTGTTTTCCTTTTTCGATTCCGACCTTTTGTACATACTTATATTATTAACACTTGAGTGTGAACCACAGTACGTAACGCTAATGTGATTTTCATGGGCATGCATCTTTACTACTCGAAGTCACAAAGTCATCCAGGACGGTCAACAATGTTCCTTCAAGAAGTTGATTTGCACAATTAGCACCCACAAAGTATGGTGACCAAGTCCTTAGTTCTTGTAGGTCCCTCGGAGGTTGAGGTTTAACCTATTCCTTGTTATGTCTAACACACTAGCGAGTGCGGAATCCAAGCTAGCATGCAAACCGGAATAGAACAAGCACAATGATAAACACAACATGCAATATTCAACGATTAACACCACTTGTATTAAATGTATGAAAGGTCCAGTTACAGCTCAATGTTTACAAATCAATCTTGCAAACTCTCTCTAACAGTGTGTGTGTGTGTTTTCTGCTTTAGGTGTTCTCTCTTGTGTCTGAAAAATGTCTAACTCTCGAACTGTCGAAGTGAACACAACACATGGGTATTTATACCCAAACACAGCATGGTCTGGTCGAAGGATCAGGCAGACTGGTCGAACGATCATCTGTCGACCAGAAATAGCTCGAATGATCAACATGTACCACGAAAGATGTGATCTTTCGTGGTCCATCCATCGAAGGACATCTTTCGAGCTTATCATCATCGAAGGATAAGCAATCCTTCGTGACACATCCTTCGACACAGACACATTACAACCAAATTGTTGACTGTTTGACCAAGTCAAACCAGGAGGATGGTTGACTTGGTCAAACTTACAAGACTAACAAAGACAGCGTTCCGTAACAAGACAAAATACAGACAAAGTACAGACACAAGTGCACCAACAAACTCCCCCTTGGCTGTAGCTTTGTCTGGCTGTAGCTTGGTCTCGATCTTTGTGACTTCAAGTCTTTGACATCTTTTCAAGTCTTCAATGTCGGAGGATCTTTAAAGTCTTCACGTCTTGAAAGCAGAAAGTGTATCAACAAACTCCCCGTTTCATGTAGGAAGTGTGTTGACAAACTCCCCCTTAACATAAGCTCCCCCTTGAGTTATGCTCGTGAAATACTTGTTCTTTATGAAGTGAGATCCTTGTGGTGTTGATGATGGTCAGCGACAACTCGATCATCTTCATCATTTGAGTGCCTTCACGTCGTGTCTTCATTCCGAAGCTTGTCATCGACCATGTTCTCCTTGCCTTTAGAATCTGCACATGCAAGAAATCTAAACGCGTAATGAGAACAACCGCCTGGAATATAAAATAAACAAACGACACACGTGTGACCATTGTTTAAACAAACACCGTCCGACAGTTTGAAAGTTTAAAGTATTTTATCAATTTCAATTTCAACTTTCAACACTTTGCAAATTTCGACCGTTTATGAAGATTTAGTCATTTTCGGTTTTCAATCAGGTTTCAGGTAACGAAGACTTGAGCTCCAACATCGTACGATCGAAAATAAAATAGAAATAAAATCTTTTTGGTATTTTGAATTTTTTTTTTTTTTAAAATGTAAAGACAGAAAGCAGTAAATAAATATATACAAAGATGCAGAAACTGAAAGCATTAAAATAAATATTTACAGACATTCTTTTTGCGAGTTTCGAGGGTAAGAGAATCATATCAGTGTACGGTCATGCCAAAACGCTCTTGTTGTTCAATTAGTTAACATTAAGATAAGCATCCTATAACGATTATCGGTATTGTTGTCCACTTAAGCTCAACTTATCAGATGTAATCATGACGAGGGGATACGTTAAGGTATGATTTATACTTACCGACCGGTGTTCATCCACATCACGACACATTCCCGTATCAAGGTATGCACGAGGGTTCATCTTACTGGTGAGTATACCGATTATCATCTGTTTGACCGTATATGATGTGAGATTCTCACTTATTTTGATTTGAAAACAAGCCCTATGTGATAGAATCACTTATTGATGAGGAACTTGATTTTCGATGCATGAGGGCACAGGAGCAAGTCCGTGAACAGGTCAGTACTTTCGTACAGCAGAGAGACGAACTTGACTCCCGGAAAGAATTTGTGATATTTTATCACTTATTTGTTTGGACATGTGATTGTTGATCACTTATTGAGGTCGTATGCAATATGTACACGTATGTATGGTATCATGGAAGATCTAGACTTGCGTCCCCGTTATTTTTCGGTAAAAGATACAACCATGATACCCAGATGATAAGCAGCATAAAGACCGAATATCTCAGAACCTCGGCAATCTCTCAAACGAAATTTCGGTACTAAGACCATATGCCAATGAATGGTTCCCACCCAGTCTTCAGTCGATTTAAGTTTATATCACCCTGCACACTTTAAAATGATTGTGAGCCTACCGATACATCTTATATAGAGCTGCCTATCGTTTTTCATTTTGCATTTCAGGTTTAAAGAGGTTTGGATAGACCACTGATGTACTATCATTTTCTCTTTTGCTCGCCAGGAAACTCATTTTTGCTTTTCTATTGTTTTTGTGTTTTTGAAATTTTTCAATGTTTTTGGATTTTCAAATTTTAGATTTACTCCCCCTAAAATCAATAAACTAAGACAAATTTAAAACACAAAGGTATTTACAAAAATGATTTTCCGATGTGGATTACTCTTGCTTGACCTTAATGCCGTTTACCAGTAATAAATAGTCAAATCTTGATTTATCAAAAGCTTTGGTAAAAAGGTCGGCACGTTGGTCATCGGTGTGGACGTAAGCAACATCGATTAGCCTTTTCTCAAAGCAATCACGTATGAAGTGATACTTAATGTCGATGTGCTTAGTCTTTGAATGCTGCACAGGATTTTTAGTGATCTGTAAGGCAGCAGAATTATCAACGTAAATAGGAGTAGTTAGGAATTCAAAACCGTAATCACGCATTTGTTGTTGGATCCATAGGACTTGAGAGCAACAACTTGAGGCAGCAATGTATTCAGCTTCGCATGTTGATGTAGCGACGCACGTCTGCTTCTTGCACTGCCATGTGACTAGGCGATTTCCCAAAAACTGACATCCAGCCGTTGTGGATTTGCCGTCGATTTTGCATCCGCCAAAATCAGAATCACTGAATGCGATCAAGTCAAAGTTATTATCCCTAGGGTACCATAGACCGGTGTCAGGGCAACCCTTCAAATAACGAAAAATCCTTTTTACAGCTGCAAGATGTGAGGCCTTCGGGTTGACTTGATATCTGGCAAGCAGGCACGTTGGGTACATTATATCTGGTCTTGATGCTGTGAGGTACATAAGAGATCCGATCATCGCGCGGTAGTATGAGGGGCTAGTATCTTGACCCTTCAAGTCTGGAGTAATTCCGTGATTTTGTGGCAATGGGGTACCAATGGGCGTTGCATCAGACATCTGGAACCGGCTCAAGATGTCACCAACATATTTAGTCTGATGGATGAATATCCCAGACTCAGTTTGTTGTACTTGTAGGCCCAAAAAGAAAGTCATTTCCCCCATAGCACTCATCTCGAATTTATCCTGCATCACACGCTCGAAATCCCTACACAAAACATCATTAGTAGAACCAAATATAATATCATCAACGTATACCTGTACCAGTAGAAGATCTCCATCTTGTTCTTTGATGAAAAGAGTACAATCGATAAGACCTCTGCGAAATCCATTCTCCAGCAGATAATTAGATAAGGTTGCATACCAAGCTCGCGGTGCTTGATGAAGACCATAGAGAGCTTTGTTGAGCAACCAAACCCGATCGGGATGGATAGGATCTTCAAAACCTGGAGGCTGTTCGACGTACACCTCTTCTTCTACCACACCATGTAAGAATGCACTTTTCACGTCCATCTGGTATACCTTGAAACCTTTGAATGAGGCATAAGCCAGAAAAATCCGAATGGCTTCTAGACGTGCAACAGGTGCGTATACTTCGTTGTAGTCGATCCCTTCAATATGACGAAAACCTTGAACGACTAATCTTGCTTTGTTCCGGATAACGATCCCACGGTCATCCTTTTTGCATTTAAACACCCAACGGGTACCAATCTTCTTATAACCAGCAGGTTTCTCTACTAGTTTCCAGACACCAAGCTTCTGGAATTGCTGCAGTTCTTCCTGCATCGCTTCAACCCATGAGCTATCTTTCAAAGCATCTTTCCAAGTTCTTGGCTCTTCCTGTGAGACATAACACGCGAAAGACCAATCATTTTGTTGACCAGATTCTCGGATAATTGCATACAAGCCTGCATTGTTGTTGTGTCGCAACATGTTTCTTGTTTGAACGCCACTTTGTACATTTCCGATGATGTTTTGTTGAGGATGGGTATTGTGAATCCTTGTTTCTGGATTATGTTGAACTGGAATATTTGTACCCAGATTGTTGAGATTGAGATCAACAATCAATTCAAGGCCCGGAATTGACGAAGAGGATGATGCAGAAGTTTCAGCTGTCCTAGGAACAACCACTGGAGGAGTACCCTCTGAAGTACCATGAACTGCTGTTGTTGGAGCTTCTTGATCTGCATCTAGAAATTCATCATCCTCTGAAGATTCGTTCAATTCGGAAGCATCATGAAAATCCTCATTGTCGAGAGCAATATTGTTCACTGAAGATGGTTCTTGATTGACAATAATGGGACGAACCAACGGTGAATCTGTTGCATTGTCGCTCTCGAAAAACATCCTTGCCGCAGCATTTTCTTCAACGGCTTCAACATTGATCGAATTGAAAAAGTCATCGTACTCAAACATCCAAGGCTGACCAGGATTTCTAACTGGCAAAGTGTGCCTTTGTACTCTGACTTCAGACCATTCCTCGACCCTTTTAGTCTCTAGATTCCAGACTCTTAAGTTCGGGGTGGAATACCCAAGAAAGTATCCCTCAATTGCTCTTGCCCCGAACTTTCCATTAGGATCGATTATCGTGCAGGGAGCTCCAAACGGTTCAAGATATGACAAGTCTGGTTTCCGTTTGTTAATAAGCTCAAAGCAGGTCTTGTTGTGCCTTTTGACTGTAAGGACTCGGTTCAACGTGTAACATGCAGAGGACACAGCTTCAGTCCAAAATGGAATCGGCAATTGTGACTCTACCAACATAGTCCTAGCAGTCTCGATCAATGTGCGGTTCTTACGTTCAGCGACGCCATTCTGTTGAGGAGTATAAGCTGCACTAAATTCGTGAAGAATACCTTTTGAAGTGCAAAACTCCGCCATGGCATGATTTTTGAATTCAGTACCATTGTCGCTACGTATCCGCCTAACCTTTAAGTTATAGAGATTCTCAATCTGAATGATCAAGTTTTTGATAATACCGAAGGTTTCACTCTTATGTGCCATGAACGCCACCCAAGAAAATCTTGAATAATCATCAGTTATCACGAGGCAATATTGATCATTCCTAATACTTTTGTGTTTGACAGGACCGAACAAATCCATGTGCAAACGTTCAAGAGGAACAGCCACCGTGTTGACTTTCTTTGTAGGGTGTCGCTTCTTCGTTTGTTTTCCTTTCTGGCACGAGACACAGACGTCTTGAAGATGGAAATTTTTAAGAGGAACACCATTCACCAATTCATTTGACACCAAATGATTCATTTTGCGTAAGTGAATGTGACCCATTCGTCTGTGCCAAGAGATTGTGTCTTTTTCTGTGGCTTTGGAAACGAAACATGTTGCTTGTGCAGACGTTGTGATAGCTTGGCTCATATCAAGGACATACAAAATCATTTATCCTCGGAGCCGACAAGAGAATCCATTCTTTTGGAATTTTGAAGCCGGGTTTCAGCACATAACATCCATTAGCATCAAAGTGTACTGAGAACTGCTTGTCACAAATTTGAGAAACACTAAGAAGATTGTGATCAAGTTGTTGTACGAAGTTGATCTTATCAAAGCTAACAACCCCGTTGGAAATCATTCCTTCACCAGTTATATATCCGCCCTTATCTCCAGCAAAAGCAACATAACCTCCTCTAATAGATTTGACGTCGTAGAGAAGCTTCATGTCGCCTGTCATGTGCCTGGATGCCCCACTATCAACAATCCAATGACTACTGATAGTTCCTCCTGGAACACCCTGCACATGAACTCACATAATTAGTTGGAGATGGGGACCCAAGCCATTGTGGTCTTGGGTCTTCCATTTTCATCAATGACAATAACCTCTACTCTTTGATGATTCGAAAATTGTGATGGTCCCCCTGATTCTTTAACCGTTTTTGGTTTCCAGGTCTGTTTTGTTATACCAGTGTTATTCTTTAAAATTTTAACTTCATGGTTGTCAGAAGTTTTTGAATTTTCTGGTTTGACAGAAACAGATGGTTTGTTAACCGCATCAGTTTTAATTGCTTTTTCAATTTTCTTCACCTGTTGGCGTTTCTGTTTCTTTTCCCTTTCTTTTACAAGGCGGGGATCTTGTTTTACAGAAACAGATCGCTTTTGGTGATTGTGTTCACGGGGATCATCAACTATGCCCTTTTGTTTATGAAGATACGGGCAGTTTCGAATGATATGCCCGATTGTACCACATTCAAAACATGATCTTCGTTCAACAAACCCCTAAGTATCATGTGGTCGTCTTGCCGATGATGAACTTTGTGATCCCGAGGTACTAGGTTTTGAACAACTTGGTTCATTCCTTTTCATCACAGTTGCTTTCTGGACAAAATCTAAGTTAGATTGATTTGCAAACTTTTCAATTTTGTCCGTTCCCTTCGACTTCACAAAGTTCACATTCTTCTTTTTCTTCTGATTCGGCTTCCTTTGATTTTGAGTCGGTGCCTTACCTTTGGGTTTGGTATGATTTTGCTGTTTTTCCACTGTTGGTAATTTCTTGTTTCCAAATTGTTTTCTAACTTCAGCCTTTGGGATAGGAGGACACTGTGTGACTGTAACATGTGGTCCTGACTTTCCCAAAAACTTACTTGTAGAATTTTCAAAGACTTTACTGATTAAAGATTGATTAACATTTTTAATAGGAAAATCTTTGTCTGAATAGATTTTATCATCACCAACAAGAGTGTACAGCAAATCCACACTCTCCGACTCTTTTGCTGATGTGGACTCGGTTGGAACAGTCTTAGCAGGTTTTGTGGGAGGATCACATAGGATATGATTCTCAAGAGGTATGTCCTCTTCTTTGATTACTGCATCAGACTTTTCCGAATCAGTATCATCAGACTCATCATCAGAAGAGTCAGTATCCTCAATCACAACTGGAGGATCCTGATTCTGTTCAGCAGTTACAAATGTATCTGCTGACACATCTAAATCGGATGATACCTCTTTCTTGTATCCGAGTCCTGTTGCAAATTCCTCAACATCCAAAGGAACAGATGGTTCAAAATGAGTTCTATACTCCTCATCAGGCAGTGCATCAAAATTGTTTCTTACGGGTGGTGGACATTTTTTGTACCCTATGCATGTGACATCCCGTTTCTCTTTCTGAACATCAATGATGTGATCCAACACATAGCTAGAACTCAAATAACTGTCTAACTTAAGTCGGATCGCCTCACTTTCAGTTTTAACACAAGCCATCTCTTTTTGCATTACCTCAAGACGAGTTATATACAAATTAATGTCAGTTTGTTTTCTGGAAACCATTTTAGTCAACTCTGTTTTATCTTTCTTTAATGTTTCAATCATTGACTTAAATTCCTTTTCATGGTTTTCATAAAACATGTTGGCTTCAGTGCACTTTGAAAGATCAACGGTCAATTTCTGATTGTGAATGAATGTCACATCATATTTCTCTTGCAAAGCCTTGTGTTTGCTTTGCAATTCACACCACCTATCATTCATAAAAACATGTTTGTCTTGCAAGTCAAACAAACTAGCTTGTAAAGCATCATGTTTGCCTTGCAACTCAGACATGTTTGCCTCTAAATCAGCACATTTAACACGCAAACTATCACAGTTATCACAGCTAACAGAAGTGGGTTCATCGACACATACCTGACTTGATGAACTGTCGACATTCGCCATAAAGGCTGAATGGAGAGAAGACAAAGAATAAGCAGCTTGATCCACCAAAATAGATCTTCTTTGAATTCCTGCTGCAGTTTCTTCCAATAGCTCATCAATATTAGCATCGACTGACGTAGCTGATGTGTCATCTTCCTGATCATTCCCTGAAGCGGATGACTCTTCATCTGAACTTCCACTATAACCGGAGGAGTCTTCATCTTCAGAAGATTCACTACCATTGGTGGAAGATTCTCCACCACTGGCGTGTTTAAGATCCTTGACAATTTCAGCAAAACATGCTGTTCCATCTGGAGCATCATTATTCAGCTGAATTGACCAATCACAACCTTCATCTACTTGAACCACAAGTGCCTGGTTGGCATTTGATGGTCCTGGTTGATTCTGGTTGTTGACAGGCACCAGTGTGCGGACATTGTTCCTGTTCTGGTTCTGCTGGTTGCCTTGATTTCTGAAGGGATTCTGGTTTCCATGCTGAGATGGTCTTGTACATTCCCTTTTAAAATGACCCCGTTCACCACAATTGAAACACTTAACAGCCTGTTTATCAAACCCATACTTGGTGTCTTTCTTGCTCTCCAAGCTGGTTCTGCCTGTTCTTTCCATGAAATCCTTTGCTCGCCTAACTGCACTAGCAAAGGCCCACTTAATGTCCATCATCTCCATCTCCTCTTTATCAATCTGCTGATAGTCTTCTTGTGTCAGATTTATATTACCAATCTGACCTTCCACTAATCCACAGTATGCGCTCACCACAGTGTTTAGCAGCTCCATGTGTTCCTTTGCTACTTCCACACTGACTTTAGACAAGCTTGAGGTGTCGAGCCGTACTGTATTTGGCTTTGATTGTTGACCAGCAGATGATGTGCTTCCATAACACGCTTGCTGTTGAGGAGGAAGTGAATTCCCGAACATATCAGTTGCTCTGATTTGCTGTTGCTGTTGTGGTGCTGGTTGAGGAGCTTGATTAAGCGGATTTCCAAACATATCTGTTGTTGGAGGAGGAGTGCCATACAAGCTCGTGCTAGACACAAATGCTGTTTGAATTGGAGCGTGTGAAGAAGGTTTTGTAGAAGTGCTAGAAGTTCCATAATAGATTTCAGGATTTTGTGGCACTGCAACTCTTTTTGCCTTTAAAGTTTCTTCCTGATTCTTGTTTTCCAGGAGTTGAGCAAAATCACTGAAGCTTGTTGTATCCAAAGTGCCATTGTACTTCATGATTTCTAAGAAATTACTCCATTGAGGTGGCAGTGCATCTGCAAACTTCTTCACTATCTCTGCTGAAGTTGTTACAACCCCAGTATTTGCCAATTCAGTCAGCAAATGAGTAAATCGACTTGTTAAATCTCCTAGAGATTCATTCTGCATACAAACAAAACCATCAAACTCTTTCTTTAGCAGATCTTTTCTTAATTGACGTGTTGCTTCATTTCCTATGCCCCTTATCTTCAATGCGTCCCACAACTTCTTCGTTGTCTTGAAACTGACAAATTGATGATAAATGTCTTTGCTTAACGCCTGAGTAAGAATGGCATATGCTTTCTTTTCTAAGTCATAGACCTTCTTCTGATCTTCCGTAAGATCAGCAAACGTAACAGCAGATGAAGCGGCAACCTCTATCGTTTGATCAAAATCTGTGATGAAGCGCAACCACAGTTCTGTATTTTGACCAAGGACATATGTATGAAATCTGTCAAACCATCCCGGATATTCACTTAAATGCATCAACTTTGGAGGCCTATTCAAACTTCCCGTTTCACTTTCGCTTAGTAAAATGCTTTGAACACTTGGAGCTTGATTTGATACAAATGCCCATTGACCGGTAGATGTAGCATTAGTTTGCGAACCCGAGTCCGGAGCTGGAGTACCAAAATACATCTCGGCATTTACCGGAACACCCCACATCGAATTCATTTTTGATCAAGAAAAATAATATTACACCAGCCGAAGGATCTGTTCGAAGGATCTGAGATCGAAAGACAAGAAACACAAACTGTTAAGCATAAACAGACTAAGGATCGAAAGATCAAAGCTTGTTCGAAGGATCAACAGTTTTCGAAAGATCACTGTTGAGTTTCGAACAATTGTTTTCGAAAGACTCCCCTATCGAAGGATCCTGGTCTTTCGAAAAAGAACTGTAGACCGAAAGATGTATGCTTCGAAATGATTCCTTGGTTCGAAGGATGATGATCTATCGAACCTCCACTGATCGAAAGATGGTCTTTCGAAATGATTCCTTGGTTCGAATGATGATTGATCTATCGAACCTTCACTGATCGAAAGATGGTCTTTCGAGTTCGAAGGATATCTTTCGAACGGTTCTGACACAGTTGACAAAGGATGACAGGTTGGTGAAAAAGGTGATGGGTTGGTAGAAACTTTCTGCAGAAGATATGGTCAGACCATGCTTTCTGCCAAAACCATGATTTGAAACATAAAATATAATAAACTTATCCAGAGAACCGGTCACCGGAGAAGCCGGAAATTTGGCCAGAAATCACCAAACACCTCAAAAACGAGTTTTTATCTTACCCAACCCGTCCTTTAACACATGCAGAAGTTTAGAACACGTTTTAACGACAAGTAAACCGATGAAAATAGTGAAAACGGGTTCAAAACCGAGAGTTTTTGTCCAAACACTCCAAAGGCTTGTAAAAACCCGGTTTTTAACAAGGAAAAGAGCCACGGCTCTGATACCACTTGTAGGTCCCTCGGAGGTTGAGGTTTAACCTATTCCTTGTTATGTCTAACACACTAGCGAGTGCGGAATCCAAGCTAGCATGCAAACCGGAATAGAACAAGCACAATGATAAACACAACACGCAATATTCAACGATTAACACCACTTGTATTAAACGTATGAAAGGTCCAGTTACAGCTCAATGTTTACAAATCAATCTTGCAAACTCTCTCTAACAGTGTGTGTGTGTGTTTTCTGCTTTAGGTGTTCTCTCTTGTGTCTGAAAAATGTCTAACTCTCGAACTGTCGAAGTGAACACAACACATGGGTATTTATACCCAAACACAGCATGGTCTGGTCGAAGGATCAGGCAGACTGGTCGAACGATCATCTGTCGACCAGAAACAGCTCGAATGATCAACATGTACCACGAAAGATGTGATCTTTCGTGGTCCATCCATCGAAGGACATCTTTCGAGCTTATCATCATCGAAGGATAAGCAATCCTTCGTGACACATCCTTCGACACAGACACATTACAACCAAATTGTTGACTGTTTGACCAAGTCAAACCAGGAGGATGGTTGACTTGGTCAAACTTACAAGACTAACAAAGACAGCGTTCCGTAACAAGACAAAATACAGACAAAGTACAGACACAAGTGCACCAACAGTTCTCATATTAATTTGTACTCTTTCCTGCTTTACTAGATTGTAAATTGTTGTCTGTTACAAGTGGTCGATTAGTATCTGGTGTGGCTTGAGGAATGTTTGGATGCATTTTCTTTTTGGATTTGTTGTCTTGGTATACCACCGTTGGTTTGATTATACTCTCTGTTGGTGTTTATCTTATCCTGTTAACAAGTTACTACCGGTTTCACTTATTTAAGTTTTCCACAAAATTAAAAAGTGACCACATTATTAATTAACTAATTTAGGTAGGTGTTATAACTTATAGCAATGGTGAAATTCGGTTTCATGTATATGAGGTATCGCTTAGGCCCATATTAGACAGGCAGCAAAGACGCCAACTCCTCACTCTACATGTTTGGTTTAGGCCCAGGTCCAGTAGGCTTTTGAGTTCTGCCAAACCCAATGGGCACAACGATCATGAAGGCAACAATTTTTTTTTAGTTTGTTTAACACTAGTTTTTGCCCTGACCGCGTTGCGAGGCAATAAGCCGAATATTTCTCTCTTATAACATGTATGTCTGTACAGAGGGCAAAATCGTAATTATATTTTGAACTGGAGGTGAAATCATATTTTTAAACTGAGAGTAAAATCATAATTTTGAGCTAGGAGGAAAAACATAATTTCATTTTGAACGGTGGGCAAAAGCGTAAATTTGAGCTGAGGGTAGAATCGTAATTTTGCGCTAGAGGAAAAAAACAACATTTTATTTTGAGCTGGGGGCAAAAGCGTAATTTTAAACGGAGGGAGAAACTGTAATTTTAAAATGGGAACAAAATTAAAAGTGAGTTTTTGAACCGAGGGCAAAAGCATAATTTTAAGCTAGCGGCAAAATTATAATTTTATTTTGAGCTGGGGGCAAAAACGTAATTTTAAACAAAGGACGAAAGCGTAATTTTAAACTGGGAATAAAATTAAACTAAAACTGGGCTGGTCCAATAGGGAAGTGCCAGACAAATTTTGAACTGTGGGCAAAAACGTAATTTTAAACGGAGGGCGAATCGTAATTTTAAACTAGGAACAAAATTAAAAGTGGGTTTTTGAACCGAGGGCAAAAGCGTAATTTTAAGCTAGGGGCAAAATTATAATTGTATTTTGAGCTTGGGGCAAAAACAAAATTTTAAATAAAGAACGAAAGCGTAATTTTAAACTGAGAATAAAATTAAATTAAAAATAGGCTGGTCCAATAGGGAAGTGTCAGGCAAGCTGCCTGCACGGGCTCGGGCTCGGGACGAGGGCGATGGGCGATGGGCGTAATGTGGCGTTTTGATGGCGCACTTGGCACTTCGCACGCTCGCATCGCCGCGAGCCGCTTGAGAGCCGCCTTATGAATTTCTGAAGGTTCTGGACGGCGCCTACATGTGAACTTACCGTCTGTCGACCAGCCTGCATGCCGCCGTCTGCCGACCAGCCTGACACGCGCATGCATGGCTGCCGTCGCCGCTGTCTGCCGACCTGCCTGTTCACACCCGCATGCATGAACCTAGCCGCCGCCTGTTGACCTTGCAGCTTCATACTAGCCAGTTGCGGCTCCTGAGTCCTATATAAGGACCTGGTTGCATGCAGAAGTAGATGCACTCAGAAAACCTGCAGTTCAGTACCTGCAACCGAGACCCAGCACTTGCAAACCTGCATCTGCAACCCGAACTAGCAAACCACTCTCGCTGATAAACGCTCTAACTCTTACCGCTGCATGAGTTGCAGCACCAACGATCTTTCATTCCCGTCATTGAAAGAAATCCTCGTCCTCGTTTCAGGTACGTCTTCAGGTGCTAGGCTAGTCCCGGCAGTACTAACTGCTTCGGCTGTTGTACCCTGGGAAACAGACGGGTTCACCTGGGTGGCTCGAAATCTGTTTTAAGGGAAGCGTGATCTTCACGTGCCTCAGTCACAACTAGTTGTTTTATTCCTTATTTTCCTTGTAACCTGTTCTTAGTTTAATTTAAATTTCTTGTATTGTAATTTCTTTCAGTTTAGTTCTGTTCTTCATTATGTGTAGTAATTAGAATGTTTATAATAAAAATTGTTGTTTTATTTAATTTGTGAGCGGTTTTCCTACAAGCTTAAAACAGATTTTAAAAACCCGTTCACTGTTTGGTTTTTAAAAAAGTTTTATAAACAGATATATATATATATATATATATATAGAGAGAGAGAGAGAGAAAGTATAATGTACAAAAAGGCTTATCCTACATTATCATACGCGACAGAGTTATAACGTGCGTAATTAGTATCCCATGCGTGATTATCACTTTTTTTGATCAACATAACTTGCGTAATTAAGCTCCCATGCGTGATTAGGTCAAAAAAATTGATCCCATGCGTGATTAATTGCTCCCATGCGTGATTAACTGGCTCCCATGCGTGATTAACTGATCCATGCGTGATTTTTGGCCTGATCCAAGGGTTATGCGCGTCGCGTACATTTTGTAGGATAAGCCTTTTTGTATGTTAACCTTTCCCTATATATATATATATATATATATATAGGGTAGGGATATGGTAAAAAGTGTCTAAAATGTAAGAAGGGTAAGAAGTGTTTTAAACCATTGGATATTTGATCTAATGGTTGAGATCAATAGGGTATAAAAATGTAAATTGTGTTTTAATTAGAGGGACCTTATGTAAAATTGAAGGGCAATAGTGTCTTTTTCAATGTTTGAAATATGGTAACCATATCATACACGACCAAAAAACTCCTACATTTACTCCTTTTTCCTTAAATATCGGAATTAATGATTCACCTTAATTGTAGGAGGTCTTTGGTTGCATATTCGTCCTACATTATCATAACGAGAACTGTAATCAGATTCATGGCATGGTGTTTTAAAACAACTGGATAAATTGACTTTGATTCAAGTCATGGTGTTTTATCTGGAGACATTGTTCATGGCGTGGTGTTTTAAACATCTATGATTCAAGTCATGGTGTTTTATCTGGAGACATTGTATAAAAATCGTAAACACCATGACTATGATTCAAGTCATGGTGTTTTATCTGGAGACATTGTTCATGGCGTGGTGTTTTAAACATCTATGATTCAAGTCATGGTGTTTTATCTGGAAACATTGTTCATGGCGTGGTGTTTTAAACATCTATGATTCAAGGCATGGTGTTTTATCAATACAAAACATTCCCAGATTTTAAAACACCATGACTATGATTCAAGTCATGGTGTTTTATTTGGAGACATTGTTCATTGTGTGGTGTTTTAAACATCTATGATTCAAGTCATGGTGTTTTATCAATACAAAAAATTCCCAGATTTTAAAACACCATGACTATGATTCAAGTCATGGTGTTTTATCTGGAATCCAAAAAACATTGTATTGTGATTACATCCATGGTGTATTAACATCTGGAGAATATTGCAATTTAAAGATGATGAAAGGAAGATATGAACAATATACGATTAAAAGATGTTGCGATTAAGATGATGAAGAAATGATACGTAGGTGAAAATCGAATTGGATCTTGCAAAAAAATAGGACGACAGTTTTTTTTCCAGTT
This sequence comes from Helianthus tuberosus, assembly GCA_030545235.1. Lineage (NCBI taxonomy): Eukaryota > Viridiplantae > Streptophyta > Magnoliopsida > Asterales > Asteraceae > Helianthus > Helianthus tuberosus. The sequence continues at coordinate 5,777,354 of CM060409.1, read as the reverse complement.
ATCTTGAAACTCAATTAATTGATAAGAAAGGTAAATTACTAATATACCATTTTGAATTAATTAAGATAGAGGACACTTGTCATCACCAAATTATTTCTCACACTTCTTACAAAAGTATGACTTTGTACAGGATCCTTTACCTATATATATATATAGGGTAAGGATAGTGTAAAAAGGGCCTAAAGTGTGAGAAGTGTATTATAACACTATATATAATACTATATAACACCATATAAACACTGTATAACAATATGTAACACCATATAATACCATATAACACTATGTAACACTATACATCATTATATAACAAATATAACACTATACTTCTATCATAGACATGCTACCAGACAACCTATAGTGTTATATTTGTTATATAATGATATATAGTGTTACAAAGTGTTATATGGTATTATATGGTGTTACATATTGTTATACGGTGTTTATATGGTGTTATATAGTATTATATATAGTGTTATAATACACTTCTCACACTTTGAGCACTTTTTACAGGATCCTCTACCTATATATATATATATATATATAAATTTTGCATTCGCAAATTTTTGTAATTTGCATTGGTTTTTTGTAAACCAATCTGTTCTACGTTAAACTGGTTAGTTCCTCGTTTCAGAAATGGCCACTGAAGCTGCTACTATCAGTACCACCACAGGACCGTTGACTTCCTCGACTATGGGATCATCTGCTGTGGGACCATTAATTGGTACCCAGGTTACCCACGCTGTGGCTAACCATGCTGAAAAACCTGAGAAGTTCTCGGGCTTGAACTTCAAGAGATGGCAACAAAAAATGTTGTTTTATCTCACTACCTTGAACCTTGCGAGGTTCCTAACTGAAACCCCACCAGCTCCCGAGGGAGAACCTGATGCCCAGACCCTGGTTTCTGTCCAAGCATGGAAGCATTCGGAGTACTTGTGCCGTAACTACGTGCTAAACGGACTTGCGGATTCATTGTATAATGTATACTGCAAGATAGCAACTGCTAAAGAGCTTTGGGAATCTTTAGAGAAAAAGTACAAAACTGAGGATGCTGGCACGAAAAAGTTTGTTGTGGGAAAGTTCTTGGATTATAAGATGGTTGATTCGAAGACTTTGATGTCTCAAGTTCAAGAACTGCAGATTATTATCAGTGATCTTCTTTCTGAAGGAATGACTCTTGGTGAGACATTTCAAGTGGCTGCGATAATCGAGAAGTTGCCTCCAAGTTGGACTGACTTCAAAAATTATCTAAAGCACAAACGAAAGGAGATGAAAATGGAAGACTTGGTGGTCCGTCTTCGAATCGAGGAAGATAATAGACTGGCTCAAAAAGGAAGTCAAGGGGATGTGAATGCCAAGGCCAATGTGGTAGAACTTGGGCAATCTTCGAACAAAGGAAACAAGTTCAACAAAGGAAACAAAAGTTTCAAAGGCAAGGGCAAAGTGGATCTTGGACCCAAAAAGGGTAGTGTGAGGAAAAAGGTTAGCACTTTTAAAGGAAGGTGCTATAACTGTGGTGAAAGTGGTCACCGTGCTGACCAGTGCAAAGCCCCGAAAAAGGCTAAAGCACACATGATGGAGGATGACATCCCGATGGTGGCGATGATCACCGATCTCACGGCTATGTTTGAGGATGCCGCGGAGATCAATGTGGTAGCAAGCAAGCCAGAAGCGGCTTGGTGGGTTGATACTGGAGCAACCCGACATGTTAGCCCGGTGAAGCATATCTTTAAAAATTTTAAAGAATTTTCGGGTGATGAAAAGTTGTACATGGGAAATGCCGCTACAGCAGACATCAAAGGGGAAGGTGGGGTGGTCCTCAAATGGACCTCAGGGAAGGAACTCACCTTGAAAAATGTGTTGTATGTTCCAGATCTGCGCAAGAGTCTTGTGTCAGGATGGCTTCTCAACAAATCTGGTTTTCGTTTAGTGTTTGAGAGTGATACTTTTATTTTGAGTAAACGTGGTATGTTTGTTGGTAAAGGCTACGCCCAAAATGGTATGTTCAAACTTAATGTATTGGCTACTAGTAAGAACGTTAATGAAAATGCGTCTATTTCTACTTACATGATTGAGCCTTTTAATGTTTGGCATGGTCGTTTGGGTCACGTTAATTATAATTCGTTGCGTCGTTTAATCAATTTAAAACACATACCAAAATTTTCAATTGATTCAAACTCTAAATGTGAAACTTGTGTTGAGGCCAAACAAACAAGATCTTCGTTTAAATCGGTTGTAAGAACAACTGAACCCCTTGATATGATTCACACTGATGTGTGTGATTTGAAAGCAATTCCCACTAGAGGTGGTAACAAATACTTCATCACTTTTATTGATGATAGTACGAGATATTGTTACGTTTACTTACTCAAGAGTAAGGATGAGGCTATTAACAAGTTTGCCTTGTACAAAGCCGAGGTTGAAAATCAGCTCAACCGGAAAATCAAAATCTTGAGGAGCGATAGAGGTGGTGAATATGTGTCACCATTTGCGGACATATGTGCAAAAAGCGGAATAATGCATGAACTAACAGCTCCTTATTCCCCACAATCAAATGGTATAGCGGAACGAAAGAACCGCACGTTAAAGGAAATGATGAATGCCATGTTGATAAGCTCTGGGATGAGTCAGGACATATGGGGGAAGCCATATTGTCGGCTAATTATGTCCTGAACATGATACTCTTAAAAGACAGAGATGTGACTCCATATGAGTTGTGGACAAAGCTGAAACCTTCATATAAATACATGAAAGTGTGGGGGTGCCTAGCAAAAGTGGTCGTAACACCACCAAAACGCTTACAAATAGGACCTAAAACTGTGGACTGTGTGTTCATAGGTTATACGCGTCCTGGTGGCCCACTTCGGTTTCTGGTGCACGATTCAAAGAATCCTGGAATATGCAAGGATACTATCATAGAGGTAAAGAATGCGTCATGGTTTGAACACGTGTTTCCTTGTTTGGGAAAAGAACAAGCTGATCTTTCAAAACCAGTTGAGGAGTTCATTCAAGAAACCGAGATTGTTCCCCAAAATGACAATGAAATAGATGAACCTCAAGAACAATCTGAAAATGAGGAGGTTGTGGTAAGAAAGAGTAAAAGGCAAAGGATCGAGAAATCCTTTGGACCTGATTTTCTTACATATGTGGTTGAAAGTGAGCCTCAAACTTATCAAGCTGCGGTCACTTCTTCGGAAGGACTTCAATGGAAAGAAGCCATCAAAAGTGAAATTGATTCTATCTTGCAGAATCATACCTGGGAGTTGGTAGATCTTCCTTCTGGTTGTAAACCACTTGGATATCGATGGATATTCAAAAGGAAGATGAAATCGGATGGCACCATTGACAAGTACAAGGCAAGATTCGTAATCAAAGGGTATAGACAACGGGAAGGTCTAGACTACTTTGATACCTATTCGCCTGTGACACGAATGACCTCGATAAGGTTGGTGATTGCAATTGCTGTTTTGAGAAATTTAGAAGTACATCAGATGGATGTAAAAACCGTGTTTCTAAACGGTGACTTAGATGAAGAGATTTATATGGAGCAACCCGAAGGGTTCTCAGCTCCTGGCCAGGAGGGAAAAGTTTGCAAACTCGTGAAATCTCTATACGGTTTGAAACAGGCTCCGAAGCAGTGGCACCAAAAGTTTGATCAGGTGATGCTTGACAGTGGGTTCAAGATCAATGAATGTGATAAATATGTATATGTTAAGAACACATCACGAGGTTATCTTATTTTGTGTTTATATGTGGATGACATGCTTATCATCGGTAGTGATGATAAGATGGTCAAGTCAACAAAAGATATGTTGAAAACAAGATTTGACATGAAAGACATGGGTTTAGCCGATGTGATACTGGGGGTCAAGATAGTAAGGACCCAAAATGGTTTAATACTAAGCCAATCACATTATGTTGACAAGATCCTTGAAAAATTCTGTACTGAAGACACTAATGTCTCCCAAACTCCTATTGATACCTCTCACCGTCTATCAAAGAATAGAGGTGAATGTGTCAATCAGTTGGAATACTCAAGGGTCATTGGAAGTTTAATGTATCTCATGACATGTACGAGACCAGACTTGGCTTATGCTGTGAGCAGACTAAGCAGATACACAAGTAACCCAAGCTCTGAACATTGGAAGAGTATGACAAGGTTGCTAAGGTACTTGAGATACACGAGAAACTATGGTCTACACTATGGCCGTGATCCAGCTGTTATAGAAGGATACAGTGATGCCAACTGGATATTCGACTCAAAATATTCCAAATCAACAAGTGGATATGTCTTCACTCTTGGTGGAGCAGCTATATCTTGGAAATCGTCCAAGCAGACTGTTATAGCCAGATCCACCATGGAATCTGAGTTCATTGCGTTGGACAAAGCTGGAGAAGAGGCCGAGTGGCTACGTCAGTTTTTAGAATATGTTCCAGGATGGCCTAAACCTGTAACAGCTGTAGGCATACATTGTGATTGCCAGTCGGCAATAGGAAGAGCTCAAAGTGTGATGTACAATGGTAAGTCAAGGCATATACGACGCAGACATAACAAGATACGACAGCTGCTCTCAACCGGGGTTATCACGATTGACTATGTGAAGTCAAAAGATAACATTGCGGATCCGCTTACGAAAGGCTTAAACAGAGAGGCAGTGCATAAGTCGTCACGAGGAATGGGACTAAAGCCCGTGGGGTAATTTGTTCGAAGGAAACCTAACCTATAAGATTGGAGATCCCATGACCTAGGTTCAATAGGACAACCTAATTGAACAGATTGTGGTCACTGTGGGGGAGAACCCCAGAACACAAAAGGAGCTGCATGCTTCTTAGTCTATTCCTTTGCTAAATCAGTGACAAAGAAGGCTAAGCCTAAGGCTTTTAATGATTATAGAGAATCACCTATGTGAAGAGAGAAGTGGGGTCGCTTCGAGTGGAATTGTGGGGGGGGGGGCGCAATTCCTAGAGCTCTCGCAGAACCAGGCAAGTGTCCATGACCACAACGGACACACCAATGAGGGTCTAGCCAGACCAGGGAGAGAATTGTGTGAAGGTGTAATAACGTCTACACAAATGGGGACTGGTTCAAGGACATCGCGTCTACCAGACGCTAGGAGGCTAAGTGCTCTTCACAACGGAAAGTTCAAAGGAAACACCTACTTATCCGGCAATACTCAACTGTTGAAGTTGTATCGAGAAACCTGGAAGTGGATTGATTTCCATTCATGTGGGGGATTGTTGGAAATTTATTAATATATTTGAATGGAAATTTAGTATTTCCATTAAATAGACATAATCTAGAGAAATAATCTAGAGAGAGCATTGGATTATTTGGAAAACTTGAATTTTAGTATTCAAGTTGTCCCACATCGGTGGGATGAAGAAAAGGAGAGTGGTTTATAATAAGGGGTGTAAGGAAGATGATATCTTCTATACAATGGGACACACCCAGTGGCAAGCCGGAGGGCCCTAACGCGCCTGCGCCCGGGCACGGGCTCGGGACGAGGGCGATGGGCGTAATGTGGCGTTTTGATGGCGCACTTGGCACTTCGCATCGCCGCTTGAGAGCCGCCTTATGAATTTTTGAAGGTTCTGGATGGCGCCTACATGTGAACTTACCGTCTGTCGACCAGCCTGCATGCCGCCGCCGCCGTCTGCCGACCAGCCTGACACGCGCATGCATGGTTGCCGCCGCCGCCGTCTGCCGACCTGCCTGTTCACACGCGCATGCATGAACCTAGCCGCCGCCGCCTGTTGACCTTGCAGCTTCATACTAGCCAGTTATGGCTGCTGAGTCCTATATAAGGACCTGGTTGCATGCAGAAGTAGATGCACTCAGAAAACCTGCAGTTCAGTACCTGCAACCGAGACCCAGCACTTGCAAACCTGCATCTGCAACCCGAACTAGCAAACCACTCTCGCTGATAAACGCTCTAGCTCTTACCGCTGCATGAGTTGCAGCACCAACGATCTTTCATTCCCGTCATTGAAAGAAATCCTCGTCCTCGTTTCAGGTACGTCTTCAGGTGCTAGGCTAGTCCCGGCAGTACTAACTGCTTCGGCTGTTGTACCCTGGGAAACAGACGGGTTCACCTGGGTGGCTCGAAATCTGTTTTAAGGGAAGCGTGATCTTCACGTGCCTCAGTCACAACTAGTTGTTTTATTCCTTATTTTCCTTGTAACCTGTTCTTAGTTTAATTTAAATTTCTTGTATTGTAATTTCTTTCAGTTTAGTTCTGTTCTTCATTATGTGTAGTAATTAGAATGTTTATAATAAAAATTGCTGTTTTATTTAATTTGTGAACGGTTTTCCTACACTTACCACAGATCATAATAATGAAATGTCACTACATGTCTGCGATAAAGGAAAGGCGGACCCGTGTCAAAGATGCAGCCCAGCTTCTAGGTGAGACTACAGAAATAATCAAACTCCTTCAAGTTCATGATATTCCAAACATGAATCCAAGTGACATGCCATATCTTAACAAATGGCGTGCTTATTTCAGGAGTTCCTGATCAAGAAAAACTTTGTGCTTCAAGTGATGAAGTAAGTTCATTTTTATTTGTTTTCCTTTTCGATTCCGTCCTTTTGTACATACTTATATTAACACTTGAGTATGAACCACAGTAACGCTAACGTGATTTTCATGGGCATGCATCTTTACTACTCGAAGTCTCAAAGTCATCCAGGACGGTCGAATAGGTTCGTTCGTGAAGTTGATTTGCACAATTAGCACCCACAAAGTATGGTGACCAAGTCCTTAGTTCTCATATTAATTTGTACTCTTCCAAGTTTTACTAGATTGTAAATTGTTGTCGGTTACAAGTGGTTGATTAGTATCTGGTGTGGCTTGAGGAATTCTTGTATGCATTTTCTTTTTGGATTTGCTGTCTTGGTATACCACCGTTGGTTTGATTATACTCTCTGTTGGTGTTTATCTTATCATGTTAACAAGTTACTACCGGTTTCACTTATTTAAGTTTTCTTCAAAATTAAAAAGTGATCACCACATTATTAATTAACTAATTTAGGTTGGTGTTATAACTTATAGCAATGGTGAAATCCGGTTTCATGTATATGAGGTATCGCTTGCCTGATGTGACGTTTTCAAAGCAATTATTCACTTTTAAAAACATATTAATGTGTACATACCTACAAAAAGGACTTTGGCCTAGCGCTCGAGCGGTATCCAGTTGTGTAAAATGGTGTCCATCGCCAAGACAATGAGGGTTCCAAAATTACATAACACTTCCAAAACATAAATATTATAGTGTTTTCGATGGATATTCATTTGTAGTAATGTGAGGTAGATTAGATTGTTGTTTAAAAGAAAAAAAACAATGGGCCTATAAGTCCTCACATAAGGCTATGGGGTGTGGATGGGGCTCCATGGGGCTTTATAGGTGCCACGTAGGATCCATGTGTACCATGGAGCCCTTCTTTAATTTGGAGGGTGTGGATGGAGCCCCTATTAAACAAAATAAAAAAAAAACATTTGATTGGTTAAAAAACCAATGGACCCCACCTGAATGGCGTTTCAGCTCGTTACCACCATGGCGGGGCTTCAATGGCGCCCCTACCATGGCGCCGGCGGTGTGGGGGAATATGGAGGGGGGCGCTATGGTGGTCTAGGTGGCGGAAGGGTGGCGCCCCACACCCTCCAGCCTAAATACAAATGAGAAAAAGGTACCCTGGTATTGGAATCCACCTACTTGATATCGCCATACTACTGGACGAAGATCGCCACCTAGTTGAAAAAGTATCCGGAGATTCTATTGAAACTGCTTTGCGTCGTATGCATAAGGTAGTTGTTGGTTTTTCATCTTTTATTTTGTAAAATCAATGACTCTTATTATATTCTTTTGGTTATTACCAACAATTTATAGGTTTCGAGGTTGAAGTGATTCAAGGATCCTGCTCGACTGACTGTTTGATTGCGTTGTTGATAAAACTTATTAGTGTATTTCAAATGTTTAGGACTTGCACTTGGGTAGTTGGTAAAACTTGTTAATATGGTCATGTTCTTGGTTAATCTCACAAAATTCAGTATGCTAAAAGCCAACTGTTTGAACCGGTTTAGTAATTCAAATCCATATTTTGTTTTGCTTCCTTTACATTTCTACTTTCATCTCCAGTTAATTTAAATCCACAAAGTTTATGTTAGGTTTATGTAATGATAACCCTGGGCTCATCGCTCAGTGGTTATGGAAATGGGGGAAAGACTCCTGGCCAAATGGTCTCGAGTTCGATTCCTGATCTACCCGGGTTTTACCGGCGCTGCATTGTCGTGCCCTAAGGCGGGTGCAGGGTCGGGTTTTCCCCGGAACTGGTGGCATGGTGGGCTAGGGGCTCCGTGCGTGCAGGTTGGGCTGCCGCGGGCTACCTTTCGGCCAATGGGTGCCGCGTACGGAGTTCCCGGCGATTCTTATGTTGGACGTTCAAAAAAAAAGGTTTATGTAATGATTTCGTGTCATATCTAAAATTCACATGACATGCTTATCCGCTGTAATCATCGGGAATCTAAAACTACATAAAAAACAGTTTATATGAATACATGTATCACACATACAGATCTCTTAAAACTTACAATGCTAATGTAGTTGTCACTGGATGACTAGATGGAGATGATTTAAACACAGAGTTCTTCGGCCTCCAAGCCCAATGGTTCAAAAAGAACTTCCACTTCACTTGTTTCAACTTCCTCTAAGCTTGGTGGGTTCCACTTGGGATTCTAGTAAATTTTCAAAATTATTAATAAGAAAAACCAAAAGATGTTCAATGAAAATAAAATCAGATCAGACCCAACTTAAACCAGACGCGATAAGTTTAGATTAATGATACCATATACTTCAAATACCAGCTGACCGAATCGTTAAAACCGAAGCAAGTCAGACAGTTTGAAACTTATGTGGTTGGTTCACGGTTTGGTTTTGGCAGTTTGACGGATTACTTGAACAACCAACTGTTTGGAACTTGGAACTGCCTTTTTAGCCTTTCACGTAGTTTTTTATTGTTGGAGTTAGCAGTTAGATATATATTGTTATAGGAACAGGATCAGGAGAGAACGCCTCAAAGTGTGAGAACGATTCTCAGCCACAAGATCTTAGTGGTTTGTGGCTGAGATTGATGCGGTGACATTTTTGTAAATAATAGGGGTCTTGGAACTACCAGGAGGGGTAAAATAAGAAGATCCAAACAAATGTACACATACTAATCACATGCCATTTCCCTCCATCATATTTAAACGACAATAACTTTTTTATACGTGATTATTTTTCGAAAAAAATTACACCATAAAACTCAGCGTTTTTTAATCTTTCCAACGAGTATACTATTGATATACTTTTCGAAAAAAAATAACTGGGTTTTGTGGCGTTTTTCTGAACTGTGTGTTTTATGGCGTTTTAGACTAGGTATTTTCATGACGTTTTTCTGAATTAGGTGTTTTTATGGCGTTTTAACTAGGTACTTTCATGGCGTTTTTCTGAACTAAGTGTTTTATGGCGTTTTCAACTGAGTTTTTTCATGGCGTTTTTCTGAACTGGGTGTTTTATGGCGTTTTTAACTGGATATTTTCATGGCGTTTTTCTGAATTGGGTGTTTTTATGGTGTTTTATTTGAACACCCAGTTCATGTGACTAAGTGAGTGGGTTTTTTTTGATAATATTACCACTTAGTGCAATTTAGCATCAATGCCACATGTCACCACCAAAATCGTTCTCACCGTTCTCACACTTTTCATCGTTTTCTCTAAATCCTGACCCTATTGTTATATTCATGAATCATATATAAAAACGGCATTCTTTTATGTTTATAAACAAATATAACTAAAAATTAAAAACCAAACCAACAGTTCCAGTTTGCTTAATAAATCAAGATTCAACAGGTGCAGTTTGCTTTATAAATCAACATTCAACAGTTTCGATTATAACTTGTGTGAATTTCAAAATTAAGTTTTATTATAAGTATTTCCAGAGAGTAACAAACCTGATCCTTATCCACCAATACCGCCCTAACCCCTTCAGCAAAATCACTTCGAAGTGAAGCCCTTAATGCAATTCGGTATTCGTATTTCATAACGCCGTTTAACTAATCACCACAAACAGAAGCATATAGCAAGCAATGTTATTAATTATTATCAAATAATGTCATAAAAAACCCTCCACCAAAGGCAATTAAATGAAAAACATATGGGAACTCACCTTGGACAACTCGTTTCCATGATTTCCGCGCGCAGAGGCGACTTTAGAGAAATATTTTTGTGTAAGAACAAGAGAAAACGGAGCACCTTTTTTAATCCCCGAAAGAACCTCTGTGGCCCACTGTGAAACTGCTCATAGATAAGAACAAGAGTTAAATGCTTGGTTGGTCCATGTGGTTTACAAAAATTGCAGACTTGGTCCTAGTGGTTTACTAATTACACGCGTGGTCCCAAAACTTGTCAAAAATGCACTGGGTTGGTCCCCAGCCCTAACCTCAGTTAAATTTCTCAGTTAACTATGTGTGAAATGACTATATTACCCTTGAACAATTAAAAACCCCACCACAACCTGCATCTTCTTCATCACCATCTCCGGCGACTTGTCGGCCGTCCGGTTTCTCCGGCGAATCAGAGACTTCATCTTCACATGACAAAGACCACACCCGAACATGAACCCGAATCGACTAGCCCAAAACCGTACCGTCACCCTGTTCCGATCGGAGCACCTATCCGCCGCCATCATCACGCGCCGCTACCAACTGTGGTGGCCGGCCGGTCACCGTAGAGAGGGAGGACGAAGGAGAGAGGGTGACCGAGAGGGTGTTTGGCTTGGGTTATGTATGTGTGTTTGAGTTGTAGTTAAGGTTCTGTGTGTCTATGTAGAGGATGTAGGGTTTCTTCATGGAGAAGATGATGAGGATCTGGTTATGTGTGGCTGGAATTTTTCAAAAGTGTTAGGGTTTTCTTGTGTGGGTGTTTAGATAGAGTTGCAGAGAAATGGAAATTGAGGGGATAAGGTGTTCTTTAGGTTGAAGATGAAATCAGAGACTTCATCTTTACACACCCACAAAAATGATGATTGTGATGCAGATGATGAAGGTTGTGGGGGGGGGGGGGGGGTTTAATTTTTTTAATTCTTAGTTTTAGGTTTTTAATTGTTCAAGGGTAATATAGTCATTTCACACATAGTTAACTGAGGTTAGGGCTGGGGACCAACCGAGTGCATTTTTGAAAAGTTTTGAGACCACGCGTGTAATTAATAAACCACTAGGACCAAGTCTGCAATTTTTGCAAACCACAGGGACCAACCAAGTATTTAACTCTAAGAACAATGTTACTAATTTCACACACAAAAAAAAAAAAAAAACTAAAAGGTTTATAAAGCACTAGAGGTAGCAATTTAAAATTTTAAATTAACTAGGGTCTTCATTGTCGCGCGTTGCGCGACCCTTGAATTGTTTTGTTTTTTGGTAAACTAACGATATGCTTTATACGGGATTTAAAGTGGTTCAGTCATGTTTGTGAAAGATAACTACGGTTCAGTATGTACTCGACATAGTAAACCTAACAAAATTCATGGTTTACCATTCATTACAGCTGTTCTTTTATTAGTCCTTAGCGCTGCGGCGGGCAGCGATTTTTTCACACGATGCGGCTTCGGTTTGTTATGCGTAAAAAAATCGATTGATAAGGGTTCTCTAATATATTTGCAATCCAATTTAAATATTAACATACAACTAACCCATTTCTAAGCAAAAAGAGCATGCAATTCGAGTCATTTAAGATGAAATTTGAAATTCATGTGCAAATTGATTGAAGATACACGCATAACAGTCAAATTTCAAAGAAGTAACGCCAAGATACCTAAGGTAATGAACTCCGTCATATATATATGTATATGCAATGTTATACCAGTCAAATTGAGCTTATTCTCTTATGCACTTGCTTTTGAAACAAAAGTAGAAACAAAATCGTTGTACACGCCACGGATTCTCTTCAAGCCTTAATTAAAAAAACATATTTTTTGCTAATTACCTTATATCAATTCTGATTCTTGGGCAGCTTTAACTTCTAATTGGTCACACCCTAACTCTTCAGACTTTTCAGTTATTTGTGTCAATGTTGTTGATTAATGATCTAAATTCTAACATCACTCAACACATCATCATCGCAAGCAATCTCTATGTTTAAAAGGATTATCTGCAACAGTTAGTCAGAAAACCAGAATGAAATGGTTATATTATGAATGCACAAACAAAAACGATAAATGTCACTTAACAATAAAGAAATTAAAACCCACAAAATAATAATATTCATTCAAAAAATAACATAAAAAAACTTACGGTTGCTAGAACCAAACATCCTTCTTCTCCATTCCTTGACAATACACGTCCAATAACAGCCTCCAGTTCTCAAATTCTGGAAACAAACCACAACAATCCAGCAAAAATAACTTACACCTCAAGAAACACAACACAAAACACACCTCACTTGCTGTTACCGATTCTGAAGCCTACGTTGATTCAAATTCAACAGTTGTAGGTGTTGATTCGAAAGAGAAATGCACCAAAGACGGAGTCCAATAGTCGCTGGTAACGTCATCAAGTCCACCTTCCCAATCCTTAGGTTTCGTCTTCGGCCTCGCCGCCACGTCCGCATCGCCGCCGTTCGCCGCCGGTCCAGCGCCACCGTCATCCAGAACAGCCCTAATCTCCTCCGTACGGCGCAAATACTCAGTGAATTTCTGCGTAATCGCCTCTCGAATCTTAGGGTTTTGCTCGTATTTCAAGTGAGTTTTGAAATACTCCAATGCGTTCATGTAAAGAGAGAAAGGTTTTGCGTAATTTCCGGATTTGTCTTCTTGTACGACTTGCTTTACGTACTCGATTGCTTGTTCTTTGAAGTTGCTGTACATGGTGATGAAATTGGGGTAGTTGTGGAGTGAAACCCTAGGTGAATTCGGTGGATTTAGGGTTTTGATTTTGGGGAAAAAGGGGATGATGGTGATGGTTTTTCGGTTTTTTATTGTGAAGGGATTTAAGGTTTTGATTTTGAGGAAAAAGGGGATGATGATGGTGATCAGGTGATGTAGAGTGAATAAATATGTTTTTGTTGACACCTAAAAAAGGTGATGGGTTGAGATTCGAACCAGCGTCAAAGCTGGGAACAAACACCACACCAACCACTAAACCAAGAACCAAATCACGTAAGGCTATAAAATGAAATTGTATATATGCACTATAAAAATCGGATGAGCTGAAAAGACTTACTATTCATTAGCTTTGTTTTTTAATATATAAATATAATAATTTGTTTTTTAATATATAATATATATGTAATTCGCCTTAAAATGAGTAAATTTGGGTTGTGTAGTATTTTCTCCCCAATGGTCAAAAGCCACCCAAAGTGTATTCAAACAATTAACCACCGATAAACTGTTGTATAGAAGAACTATAAATTATTACTTAAACTAAAATAATATTATAATGGAAAGTTGAATTTAAATAATCCCAACTACTGTTACCTATTGGCCGTCAACAGTCCCAACTAACAAAATGTTTTATGGCAGTCCCAACTTTTAACCTATTTTATCCTAACGAGTTTTTTTTAACAGAGGTCTAACCCTGTTAGTTTTTTTGCTGATGTGGACTGCTTATGTGGCAAAAAGAAGTTTTGATGGCGGGGGCTGCTTATGTCGCAAAAAGTCACAGTGTTGATGACATGGACTGCTTATGTGGTAAAAAGTCAAACTTTTGATGATGTGGACTACTTATGTGGCAAAGTGATGACATGGACTGCTTATGTGGCAAAAATATCAAGGTTTTGATGACGAGGGCTGCTTATGTGGCAAAAAAGTAAAAGTTATGATGATGTGGAATGCTTATGTGGCAAAAAGTCAACATTTGATGATGTGGAGTGCTGATGTGGCAATGTTTTGATGACGAGGACTGCTAATGTGGCAGTCCAAGTCAACAAAAACTAACTGGGTTAGACCTCGGTCAGAAAAAGCTCGTTGGGGGAAAATAGATTAGGGATGAGCTCGGTACCGACCGGTACCGAACCGGTACCAGAACCGAAAGTACCGGTACCGAAAATCCCCAAAAGTGGATATTGGTACCGGTACCGATTATACCCAGTACGTGTAACACCCGTTCTTATAAATCAAGGTTTAGCGTTTTTTTTTTATGAAAACAATCATGTAATTAAGATTACATACCTATCGGAAAAACGGTGTTACTAAAACCTTTTACAATTTAAAAGTTTAGAACATAATGTAATTAAGTTCGTCACTTAAAAGAAACAATGAAACGACATTCGTCATTTAACATAATAACGATACATAGTGCGGAAGCTTATTTCGTGATCGTGTTCGGTTCTTGCTCGTCGCTTGATCTTCATCCGGGCATTCAAGGCAATCACCTATGATCAAAACCAACTTAAAAGTTAGTTTTGATAGTCAAATATGAAGTTCAAACAAGTACAGGGGTTAAATATGAAGTTCAAACAAGTACAAGGGTTAAATATGACAAAAAATATCATTTTTCCAAGTTTGGAGGTGTCGCGTGACGCCAAGGGGCGTCGCGTGACGCTAGCCCCCCTTTTCAGCAGAATGTTGCTGCATATTCCATGTACGATCTGATTTCACGGAAACGGCCATAACTTCTTCGTTATTGATCCGTTTTACCCGATTCTTTTTCCTACGCGTCCGTAATTTAATTCTCCATCTTATGGAGTTAAAATCCAACAACCTTCATAATAAAATTTCAGACTTTTAAGTCTTCGGCTTATCGCCCTTTTACCAACTTTTGACCCGTTTATGCATTTTATCAAACGAACATATTTGTTTGATTCCTACATCAACTACACTTCTCAAATTGTTATTAACTACGATTTTAGGTTCTAATCACAAGTTTATTTCACAATTTAAACCCGTTTTCGCTTGTATGCTTATTTTGACCCGTTAAGGGTATTTAAGCACTTTCGAGCCTAAAATCGCTCTCGATTGTTTCTAGCATTTCATCACCACATTTCTTATCCTATAATCTCCCACCACAATTGTGTTTATGGCGGGTTTGATGTGGTGATCTATATAAACCAAATTTTACCTCTCGAATCGTTATTTTACGGCAAAAACTCAAATAGTACCGTTTGACTAATATAGTACCTCTTTCAACTTCTATACTTAATCTAAGTATTTGCTTAATCATAAAACTTGTTTCCGAACAACCTTTAAAGATTGCTTGTTCGAATTAGCTAACAAGGGCGTTTTGGTCACATTTAATCCTTCATTTTTACGATAAAGGACTTCCACTAATATTTGACCAAATTGCACTTCTTACTATAACTTATTTGTGCGTACCTGGCTCGGATCAACGTATAGACCCGTTTATACCTCGCATTTATTAACCAATATTCTATAGCGTCGTAATTATCCCAGAATTGCTACTTGCTCCTGTTTACATATGACTTGACAACCAAGATTAGTCATTATTGTCAAATGGTGTTATCATCACCATTTGACCCGTTTGGCTCATATGACCAAACATTTACATATGTAGTAAAACGAGGTTTTCAATTTCAAATTTACACATCCGGCCCATGTCGGATGTTACCACTTGACCCCTCCTTTTCTCTTTAACTCATTTCTTACAAACTTGACCCGTTCGGCTTACGCCATGGGTGCCCTTTTTATTGTCAATTTACATTAGTCGCCACTTGACTAAATTTCCATTTTTACCCCTTTTCTCAATATTAGATTACACTACGCGGTAATCTTATCAAAACTCATAATCTCTTAGTCATTACATGAACGATTTACCGATTTATCCTTTTTACCATAAACCATGGTTTTTATCATCTTTATATGTTCCGACTCGTACCAATCGCGTCGGAAACCATATTTTCATTATTATCGTTATCGCATTTATTACTTGTAAAGTAAACAAGTATTCTACAAAAGTGTGTAAGTTTCACTTACCTTTCATCCGAATTACTCTTTCCTTTTCATTCTTGATTCGTTCGACCCGCTCCCTCATCAAGCTTCCACCTAGCTTGTTACGCGTCAAACTATCATCATCGTTTTCAAGGTGGTTAGTTTAATCATAATTTAATACGATTATTCCACCTTACAAATTTCATATCAAAAACTACCATTTATCGGATTATAGGTCAGTTTGACTTTCAATAGTCAACTAACTTCAATCATATTATACACATAATAAGCTCAATCAACATCACGTTTTGAACCCATATTATTCTGTATTACACGTAGTTAGTCGAGTTAGCCAATTACGCGTTTCTTTCATACTTTCTTTATGTCAACATTTATTCGGGCATTTTAACAAACACCTAATGTGCATAATATTACTTATTTACTAACTAGTTCATAACTAGTTATCTTTACCAAGATTTACATCAACACATTTAAACCTCTAAGTCTAGTGTTCATGAACCACATCAAGAACTTATATCATCATCTCAATATTCATCAATCTTACATTCTAACATGAGTGTTCATCATATCAACATAAAACCCACTTAGCTTATCAATGGATCATCATGAATCTCATAGATTATCCAACAATCTAACATGTTATTTGACTAGGGTTTACTCCTAGACATCATATTACTTCAAGATTCACTCATGCATGACACAATCAAGCTCAATTTCAGTTTTTCACAATTAACCTAGAACTTGAGATGAATCAAAATACTAGAATTTTGCATACCTTATGATCCCTTCAGTGAGGTGATCATTAATTCGTGTTTAGAACTTGATTTGGGACTGAATTGAACCTCCAATTTCTGAGATTTGTGAAGTTTTTGGGTTTGAAGAACCCTGGTCGCCCTTCTCTTCTCCTGATCGAACCAGACACCAAAATGGTGTGTTTGGTTTTTGTTTTAATTATTTCTAGTTTCACTTTTTACAAGATTAACCCCTCATCTTTTGTATAACTTATAGTTTGGCATGTTTTTAACCTTATTATAAGTTATTTCTAGACTATTAGCTAACTAGGTTAAAATTCCTAGTTAGTAAATTCTTGTTTATTTAATAATCCAAATATTCACCGGGTTACTTTTACCACTAAAGGTAAATTACCCGTCTTTTAATATAAACGTGATTTGATTACCAAACCCGTTTTCGGGGTGTTACAAGTCTACCCCCCTTAAAGAGGTTTCGTCCTCGAAACCTTTTTCTTACATAATTTATTGAGTTTAACTCAATGTATTCGATCCGCGAAATCTTTTACACATTACTTATACTTCTTAACCAAACGTTAGTATTGTCCGAAAAGTACAGTAACATCTTTTTGGTTACTAATTGTCTACATATCTCATACGACATAGTGTAACTTCGAAATAACGTAATCTCGTTATTTCCACTAGTTTAGTTAACTTAGCGATTTCCATCGCTTTTATATATTGTTGAACTCTTGGTGAATCTGTTACCTTGACCCGTTTAAAGGTCTTTAGTGAAATATTTCACTTTTAGCAATAATTTCTTTTGTTTTCAGATTTATTTATTCGGTTCAGTTATACCGAATCCACCGCTTACAAGCAAACCAATTTTTATTGATTTGAATTACTGGCCTTAACCGGTCTTACTAACTAGACTTATTAGTCCCGTTACTTTTCACCGCTCGTTTGGTTATAATGTGATTTTACTTCACATTACATTTCCTAACCGTGATCGTGTCACATCGTGTTTAGTTTGTATCAACCTTTCATTTTCGAAAATATCACTTTTCGAATATATTGTCTTGCGCCTATCGGTGTCAAGACTTGTATCTTTCATGCTTACTATTTAAATTCCTATCAGAATTTATGTTTGTAAAAACATTATTTCTTACTAAAACCGAAGTTTTAGTTTTAGAATCTTCTCTTTAACTTTTGTCAATTATCCATACCAGGATATTGACAGTCCATCATTTATTCTTTTACAGTCTTAGTTTTTATGCGGGGATTCTCAACCGATTCCCTCGCTTTATCTAATTAACCCGTAGGTTTTATCACTTTTCCTTATAGGCTATTTCATTAGACTTTCATATCTTTAAGGCGAAGTTCTTATAACTTCTTTCTAATTATGACCCGTGGGTCGTTTTAGTCCCGTAGATCTTTCATTTGTTTATAACCCTAAAGGTTTTGTTGATCCCGTAGATCACTCTTTACTCATGTCATTCTTAAAATACATGTTTGGTGTCAAGGCACCCTGTTTTGTTCGAAGAATCGTTCGGTTTCAAGCTTAGGTCCCGTTAACCTTGATTGTAGTTTCATGGCTATAATTGTTTTCTTGCAGACAATTTTCCGATTTTATGACTTCTCACGTCATTTATGCGTCAGTTCTTCTTATGATTACTGTTATTTGGTTTGCATATATTCTTATTTGGTTATATCCCATTACCGGGCTCATTATTCTCTTGCATTTAACGCTACCCTTATCTGGCTAGCGCTCGTTTGTGCCATTCGGCGTTATATTGTATTCATCCTGTTTGACCTATTAATGTGAAATCCATCACTTATAAACAATCAACTTTATTCTTTATTCAACCCATTCGACTTCGAATAGTTGAACATATTTATTCACAATTTCTATATACGAGGTTTTATAGTCATAACTCGTAACTCAAGTCCCTTTGATTTTTTCAACCCGCGTTCACGTCTCTTGGTTTACGCATGTTTTTAATTCTTACCCATCAACCGGGTGTTTTACCGAAGTCGTTGTCATTGCAACCCTCCCGGTATGCATTAAGACCTCGCTTCATTTTTTTTTATTCCGACTTTGTCTTTAAGTTTGACGTTTTACAAAAACTACCCGTTAAGGGACATATTTGCATTTTCCGGGTTCGAGTGTAAGTACACTCCCTCCCAATATTTGTATAAATCATTTTACATGCTTGCGTTTTCTGGGTTCGAGTGTAAGTACACTCCTTCCCAATACTTGTCTAAATCATTTTTTTTTCATGCTTGCGTTTTCTGGGTTCGAGTGTAAGTACACTCCCTCCCAATACTTGTCTAAATCATTTTTCATGCTTGCGTTTTCTGGGTTCGAGTGTAAGTACACTCCCTCCCAATACTTGTCTAAATCATTTTTCATGCTTGCGTTTTCTGGGTTCGAGTGTAAGTACACTCCCTCCCAATACTTGTCTAAATCATTTTTCATGCTTCTTTGTCCCTTCACTCGGGCTCATTATTCTGATGTAATACGCTTCCGTCCCCGGTTGTGCGTTTACATTATTATCAAATATTTTTGCTTATCTGATTCATTTGGGTACTTTTAAGTTAGTCCCATTCACCCCGTCCTTACTACATCGGATGTAAACGTGTCCGCCATAAGAAGTTCATGGTATCATATGCCACTACTTACTTGGCCAGAGTAAGCGATTAACACATGACACACATGATCTTTTTATAGTTTTCACATCACGCCCTATGTAAGTAACGCCTCTATTTGTTTCTCTTGGAAACAATATCCCGAATACATTTTCTATTCGGGTTTTTCCAAGTTTTTAATCTACATATGCAACTTTTAATTTCTACTTATTTGTTGCATGTTACTATTTGTGCGATTATTTAAAATGTGCACCTGGTAACGTTTGCCCCGACGGGCGTTCTTTGCCATTAACCTTGTTCGCGGTCGTTACGCGATTTAGTCCTCGGTGAGCATGCTCCTCTTGTCATACTTCGGACCGTTCCATCATCATATCCACAATTCGTTTGACTCTCGTCGTCTTCAAACGCGAGTGTCCTTCAATTAAAACATTCACAAAGTTAGTAACGTCAACTTCAATAATCGCCCGTATTATAATACAAGGCTTTTTCTACTATACACGTCAACGCGCGTATTTTCGCCAACTATATCAATCGTTTTACTTTAATTGGGGTAGCGTGTATCACACGATAGCCCTATTGTGTTGTTTACAACACTTTAGCATGCTAAGCCATTAACATACTCGTACTTACCGGATTTGCGATCAAGCCTCGAACCGAACACCAAACTTTATTAAGAGCATAAGGTTTAAGTCCAAGCATAGTTTCCCCACCATACTTGAATCTCTTAAACCAAGGCTCTGATACCAACTTGTAACACCCGTTCTTATAAATCAAGGTTTAGCGTATTTTTTTTTACGAAAACAATCATGTAATTAAGATTACATACCTATCGGAAAAACGGTGTTACTAAAACCTTTTACAATTTAAAAGTTTAGAACATAATGTAATTAAGTTCGTCACTTAAAAGAAACAATGAAACGACATTCGTCATTTAACATAATAACGATACATAGTGCGGAAGCTTATTTCGTGATCGTGTTCGGTTCTTGCTCGTCGCTTGATCTTCATCCGGGCATTCAAGGCAATTACCTATGATCAAAACCAACTTAAAAGTTAGTTTTGATAGTCAAATATGAAGTTCAAACAAGTACAGGGGTTAAATATGAAGTTCAAACAAGTACAGGGGTTAAATATGACAAAAAATATCATTTTTCCAAGTTTGGAGGCGTCGCGTGACGCCAAGGGGCGTCGCGTGACGCTAGCCCCCCTTTTCAGCAGAATGTTGCTGCATATTCCATGTACGATCTGATTTCACGGAAACGGCCATAACTTCTTCGTTATTGATCCGTTTTACCCGATTCTTTTTCCTACGCGTCCGTAATTTAATTCTCCATCTTATGGAGTTAAAATCCAACAACCTTCATAATAAAATTTCAGACTTTTAAGTCTTCGGCTTATCGCCCTTTTACCAACTTTTGACCCGTTTATGCATTTTATCAAACGAACATATTTGTTTGATTCCTACATCAACTACACTTCTCAAATTGTTATTAACTACCATTTTAGGTTCTAATCACAAGTTTATTTCACAATTTAAACCCGTTTTCGCTTGTATGCTTATTTTGACCCGTTAAGGGTATTTAAGCACTTTCGAGCCTAAAATCGCTCTCGATTGTTTCTAGCATTTCATCACCACATTTCTTATCCTATAATCTCCCACCACAATTGTGTTTATGGCGGGTTTGATGTGGTGATCTATATAAACCAAATTTTACCTCTCGAATCGTTATTTTACGGCAAAAACTCAAATAGTGCCGTTTGACTAATATAGTACCTCTTTCAACTTCTATACTTAATCTAAGTATTTGCTTAATCATAAAACTTGTTTCCGAACAACCTTTAAAGATTGTTTGTTCGAATTAGCTAACAAGGGCGTTTTGGTCACATTTAATCCTTCATTTTTACGATAAAGGACTTCCACTAATATTTGACCAAATTGCACTTCTTACTATAACTTATTTGTGCGTACCTGGCTCGGATCAACGTATAGACCCGTTTATACCTCGCATTTATTAACCAATATTCTATAGCGTCGTAATTATCCCAGAATTGCTACTTGCTCCTGTTTACATATGACTTGACAACCAAGATTAGTCATTATTGTCAAATGGTGTTATCATCACCATTTGACCCGTTTGGCTCATATGACCAAACATTTACATATGTAGTAAAACGAGGTTTTCAATTTCAAATTTACACATCCGGCCCATGTCGGATGTTACCACTTGACCCCTCCTTTTCTCTTTAACTCATTTCTTACAAACTTGACCCGTTCGGCTTACGCCATGGGTGCCCTTTTTATTGTCAATTTACATTAGTCGCCACTTGACTAAATTTCCATTTTTACCCCTTTTCTCAATATTAGATTACACTACGCGGTAATCTTATCAAAACTCATAATCTCTTAGTCATTACATGAACGATTTACCGATTTATCCTTTTTACCATAAACCATGGTTTTTATCATCTTTATATGTTCCGACTCGTACCAATCGCGTCGGAAACCATATTTTCATTATTATCGTTATCGCATTTATTACTTGTAAAGTAAACAAGTATTCTACAAAAGTGTGTAAGTTTCACTTACCTTTCATCCGAATTACTCTTTCCTTTTCATTCTTGATTCGTTCGACCCGCTCCCTCATCAAGCTTCCACCTAGCTTGTTACGCGTCAAACTATCATCATCGTTTTCAAGGTGGTTAGTTTAATCATAATTTAATACGATTATTCCACCTTACAAATTTCATATCAAAAACTACCATTTATCGGATTATAGGTCAGTTTGACTTTCAATAGTCAACTAACTTCAATCATATTATACACATAATAAGCTCAATCAACATCACGTTTTGAACCCATATTATTCTGTATTACACGTAGTTAGTCGAGTTAGCCAATTACGCGTTTCTTTCATACTTTCTTTATGTCAACATTTATTCGGGCATTTTAACAAACACCTAATGTGCATAATATTACTTATTTACTAACTAGTTCATAACTAGTTATCTTTACCAAGATTTACATCAACACATTTAAACCTCTAAGTCTAGTGTTCATGAACCACATCAAGAACTTATATCATCATCTCAATATTCATCAATCTTACATTCTAACATGAGTGTTCATCATATCAACATAAAACCCACTTAGCTTATCAATGGATCATCATGAATCTCATAGATTATCCAACAATCTAACATGTTATTTGACTAGGGTTTACTCCTAGACATCATATTACTTCAAGATTCACTCATGCATGACACAATCAAGCTCAATTTCAGTTTTTCACAATTAACCTAGAACTTGAGATGAATCAAAATACTAGAATTTTGCATACCTTATGATCCCTTCAGTGAGGTGATCATTAATTCGTGTTTAGAACTTGATTTGGGACTGAATTGAACCTCCAATTTCTGAGATTTGTGAAGTTTTTGGGTTTGAAGAACCCTGGTCGCCCTTCTCTTCTCCTGATCGAACCAGACACCAAAATGGTGTGTTTGGTTTTTGTTTTAATTATTTCTAGTTTCACTTTTTACAAGATTAACCCCTCATCTTTTGTATAACTTATAGTTTGGCATGTTTTTAACCTTATTATAAGTTATTTCTAGACTATTAGCTAACTAGGTTAAAATTCCTAGTTAGTAAATTCTTGTTTATTTAATAATCCAAATATTCACCGGGTTACTTTTACCACTAAAGGTAAATTACCCGTCTTTTAATATAAACGTGATTTGATTACCAAACCCGTTTTCGGGGTGTTACAGTACGGTACGGTTCGGTACCGGTACGGTACCGGTATTTGAGGGTAAAAACCGGTAAATACCGGTACCGTACCGAACCGGTACCGAAAATGTCAAAAGTCGGTACCGAATCGGTAGCGAAAATGTACCCGATTCGGTAAATTCGGTACCGGTACCGGTTCGGTACCGGTTCCGGGTCCAATTTGCTCATCCCTGAAATAGATTTAAATTTGGGACTCACAAAACATCCGTTAGTTGGGAATGTTGACAGCCAATAGGTAATAGTTGGGATTATTTAAATCCAATTTTCCTATTATAATAAACCCTAATTAACTACAAGATACAAAAAAATGGGCAAAATAGTGTTGATGTGTCAGCCCAACCCACCCGACTTGTATTAACACGTACCCGGTTTGAGCCGAACCCCTTGTTACCCAACCCATTACCCACCCATTTTTCTAAACTCTACAAAGCATATAATTTATGCGACCTGTTGTATCAGCACTTTGGCTATGTTGTTCAAGTTCCTCGATTATCTCTTTAACAGACTTATTTGCGCCAAATGTTGAAATTATACGAGGCAAGAGTAACTTCATTCGGGGCTCCGACTCGGGCGTGCTACTGTGTTTTACCAATATTGCTTGCAGATCATGATGTGGATTCTCAGAACTGTATAGAATAACAATATGTATACATGATACATAATCACTTCCCTTTCAAACTAAAAAAAAAAAATCAACTATAAAAATAAGCATTTAAAGAAAATTTACAACACACTGGTCCATTAGGTGGCAAAATGGGCGAACAATGTAACGACTCACACAAAAATGTCCTAAAACACTCCGTAAGTGAAAACCCGGACCCCTGAAACCCTACTGTGCATGGAAAATCAAGAATCCTGGTCTTCAGGCGGGCCGCGTAAGGGTCGGCCAAAGGTTCACGCGGGCCGCGACAGCAAGGCAATTACCGGATAAGCTTAAGGGACGCGTGGCATGACACGTGTCGCGACCACCGATGACTCAGCAACCTTCGATATGATCCAGACACCTACGCGGGCCGCGTAGGCTTTCCTTCAAACTCACGCGGGCCGCGAGGCGCCCTGTTTCCAGCCTATAAATAGCAGTCGATAGTTTCAATTCAACTCGCTCAATTCTTTTCTTCTTTTAGCTTCTATAGCTCGGGTATTATATTCTAAATCCCGAAACTCTGCCCGTATTAGGGTGATAACTCTAGTCACTGGTACGATTCAATGTCCGATCGATTAAAACTATCCGAGGGATGTTTAAGTGATGCCCGTAATTGGGCTATATCTTTCTCATTCATTGTGAAAGTTTTGGTCTCATGAGTTGTCGTTAAAGTTGAATTGAGTTAATACACTAATACGAGTTCCATTGTGTCTAAAAATTAGAACTCGTAATCAAGGAGTTGCTAGAATATTTAATAGCTAAATAAATTTCGTAGTTAAATAAATTTATTAAACATACTAATTACGTACACTTAGTTGTTGAGATAACATAGCAATTAAGAAACCTTAATAAATAAGTTAAACTTAATCAAGTTAAGTAAGATTAATAAATCAATTAAGCCTGATTAATTAAGTTAAGTAATCGATTAAGCAAATTATAAGAATTAAGATAAATTAATTAGTTAAGTAGTTAATTAATTTAGTAAGAAAGGTTACTTAAGATTTATTAATCAGTTAAGTAAGATTAATCAAAGTTAAGTATGATTAATTAATCAGTTAAGCAAGATTAATTAAGTTAAGTAAGACTAATTAAGCTAAATAAAATTTATTTAACATCTAGATAGATGAAAAATAAATATATATATGAGATAGATAATATCAAAGGAAGGTGCTAGGAAGGTGTAAGAAGATATATATGTAAGTAGGAAGCTTCCTAGAAAATGCATAGGTAACTTCCTAGAAAAGCTATAGGAAACTTCCTAGAAATTTCATACTTCTTACCTATAAATAGGAGCCTAGGATTTCATTTTCCTTCGCTCATTTCTTTTCTTCTTCTCTCTATACGTTGGTGTTCTAACCAATAATCACCGAAGCGATGTTCTGTCCGATCGATTCAGGAACCAACTAACGATAGCCAAAAGTGCTGTACTTTGTGAATTTCGTTAAACGGAATCCAAAGTGCTATACTTTGTGAATTTTGTTAAGGTTCGAATCTTGTGACTACCGTTAGGTTTGATTTGGGTCTAACACAAATACGTATTCCATTCTGTTAAACTATATGTTTAACTATCAAAATACTCCCAACTATACACATACTATCAAAACAAGATATTTAATTATCAGAAGATTCAGAACTATAAAATATATGCTTGATTATCAGAAGAAGTAGAATCAAGAAGCTTGCTAAATCAATATTGCATGCTTATAAAGTGAGTCATTCTCTTTTTATCAAAGTGCTTTACAAAATCATGTTTATTTTCAAGGTTATAATTACAGGGATTAAGTCTTTGTAATCTCCAAATTACAGCCGGTATGTGGGGTTTTATATACATTACTTGATAACCGTCACCATTGGACAACGGGTTAGCCAAGGGGTGATATGACCATAGTCACATACACCATTGGACAATGAGGTTACCAATGGATGGTCGAGTGACAAATACCGTGGGTAGTTGGTTGATATATGGAAACATTGTAATCGCTCTTAATACTGTGAATTATAACAAATATGTTTTGAACAAAAATGAATGAACTCACCAGTATTTCCTGCTGACAAAACCTTTTTAAAACACGTTTCAGGTAATTACAGTAGATCGGAATAAGAGTTGGATACGGCACTGAAGGGCTTCAAGAAGTGGCTTATTTTATTAATTAAATCAAATTAAGAAATATTGTTTTAAGTAACTGGGTTTATCCCTTATTAAAGCTACCTTTGTAAAACATGGGTTTATCCCATCTATTTAATAAATAAAATCCGGTGTTTTCTAAACTCTGATATTTTTCCTAACTCACGGTTCTGATGAAATTTCCGCTGCAATATTTTTCAAAATAATCACCGGTACCACTTGGCTGTTCACGGCTCCCGATTCCGTCCAGGGTGGGGTCGGGGGTCGTGACAGACTAAAAGGAGTTAACTTTGCTGTGGGCCAGGCCGCGTCGACCCTAAACACATTTTGACCAAAATTTTTACAAATCACCAGTGCTTTGAATATGATTACAACTATATTAATTCATTTGAAACGTTTTATACGTTTAAAGTACACTTTGGGTGACTTTATACCAGTTTCCTTTATAGCTAATATCTTTTTATTTGACCCGTTACATTTAAAACAAAAGTTGAGTCAATCCGTTTATTAGTAACGAGTCAACACTATCACCTATACAAGATAGTTTAGTTAACCAACAAATAGCTATATATTACGGAGCCTAACATGTCATTTATTGGTGTGAAGTTATATATATAAACATACTATAGATGCTCGAGTGTGTGAAGTTGTGAACAGTAAGGGGCTGTAAGAGATATACAATGTAACTGATAAAAGCGCCTCCTTAAGTGAGCCCAGGTTTCCGGATGGAACAAAGTGGGTCCCAAGACCTACGTAAAGTGCATCGGCTAGAGTAGAAATCCTGTTTTCAGTTATTCCAAGATAAGCACCTATGTACACAACAGACATCTTGTAACATAATGAGACAGATAACATATGATATCGACTGCAAGTTGCAACATAAAATATGTGTTCCTTGACATGCACATTGTAGATATTTTGGGACATTAGGATAGTTCTAGTTTAAGGCTTCAAATGTCCATAACAAACATAAATTTCAGGAACAGAAAGCATCGGCTTATAATGAGTAACTAAGCAACACTAGGATGCAAACGAGCCAAGCGGCTTGCGAGCTAATCAAGATCGGCTCGAGAAAAAGCTCGAAACGAGCAGAACCTTATCGAGCCCGAGCCAAGCTTTAGCCTAAAATAAAGCTCGTTTATTTACAGAGCCCGAGCTCAAGCCTGGCATGTGAACCCAAGACATGTCAGGTTTACTTTGTGGAGGAGGGTTATTTCTAGAACTATATTGTAACATAGATTGAGCCCATGATGACGGATCAAATTGTTGCGAAGACTTGCTAGGGCTTGGATTGTTTGTGTTTGACAAATCCCACGGGTTGGTTGCCATTTTATCAACACTAAAAGTTGAGAAAATTTTGATGAATTAAATGGTAACTTAAATGGGCTTATCAAATGAGTTTTAGAAACAACAATAATTGGGCCCTTTTAAAAAAATAGAAACGACAATAAATGGGCTTTTTTTAAATGATTGTCTTTCGGTGATGGGCTTGTGTGAAATGGACTGTTGATGATGCTTCTAGCCTTCTACAGTTCCATTGTCGATTGATATTGATTAAAAAAAAACACTGTTGTTTGTATATGAATATAACCTCACTGTTGTTTAACTGCATACACCAGCTGGGCCTATTGGGCTGGACTTTCGTGTATGAATGATACGAATAATATTGAGGCTTAGTGAATAGGCTTTACACAATTGGACTGTTGTATATGACTTTCATAGAATTAAGCCACTTTAGTTGGTTTCAGTTTAAAACTGAGCTTCGGATGATTTTAAATGACCACTTTCTTTCATTGTAACTGATAAAGACTGTCACTAGTGGTGCACAAAAAACCCGAACCCGGACCCGGACCCGAAAAAAAAACCCGGAACCGGGTATTATAAAACCCGGGTTTTTTATACCCGAACCCGAACCCGAACCCGACCCTACCCGTAGGGTAGGGACCGGGTATGCATATTTGATCTAAAACCCGAACCCGGAACCGTTTTTTTTTATACCCGGTTTATACCCGAAACCCGGTTTTATAAATACCCGAAACCCGAACCCGGAACCGGGTTTTATAAATACCCGGAACCGGTTTTTAAAAAAAACCCGATTTTGATGTAATCTTGTTTAATTATGTATGCATTAAGACTTCTAGTTCTTATGATTTAACAAAATTATGTATGCACTTTGATGTAATCTTGTTTAATTATTAGGTTTCTAATGATATTTGCCACCGCTACTTAATTATTTAGTATATTTCATTACAAGTGAAAACAAATATGCCAATATATGTTGGCCCTTCTATTTTCTTTGTTTGTTTAATATCATTATTAGTTTTTGTATTTAATAAATTGTGCCTCTGTTTATAAAGTTCAAGAATAACCACATGAAGAACTATAAATTGTGCCTCTGTTTATAAATTGTGCCTCTGTTTATCAATAGATTTGATGTCTATGTGTGAGAGTTATGTTTGATACATTTTATAAGCATAGTTCCGGTCGGGTTTTTATAATACCCGGTGCGGGTTTTTTCCCAACCCGATGCATACCCGAACCCTACCCGATGAATACCCGAACCGGACCCGAACCCGGAAATAGGGTATTATAATACCCGGGTTTTATAAAACCCGACCCGAACCCTACCCGAACCCGGGTATATAGGGTATACATTTTTGGTAGAGAACCCGGACCCGACCCGGTTTTTGAAAAAACCCGATCCTACCCGAACCCGATCCTACCCGAAACCCGGTTTTTAAAAAAACCCTATTTGTGCACCACATCTGTCACTATGTCCCAACGGCCCAACAAACAACCAATTCATTTTCGTTTATAAAAGGATCACTTTCGCTAGAGACAAAAACCAAATGAGACAAAAATCAGAAATGTCAGCCGACAAGAACAGTCCCTTGCTCCAATAGCGTCAACCAATAAGACCGGTGACCTTTCCGGCAAGGCAGCTCACCGGAAAAAATGGTGAATTGGTTTTTAACTTCAAAACTCAACAACAAAATGATACTTTCGATTATCTCCAGCTGTTTTAACAAGTTTCAACCGAAAAACATCAACCAAAAACGTCAAATTTCTGAGTTTTAAACCGTATTTTAATCTGAAATACTGGGTTTTGAGATTTTATTCAATAAACTTAAAAAAAAAGGCTCAAAAACCTCACCGGCAACTCGGTTTTCAACAAGAAATCGAGCCTTACGCTCTGATACCACTTGAAGGTCCCCATACGGATCGTCGTTTCGGATGACGAAACGAGTGCGGAATCCTCTTCGACAGAGTTTTGGTACAAGATTCGACTATTACAGCCAGTGGCGGACCCAGGATTTTATTTCAATGGGGTCCATTTTCGGGTCGGTCCTCGTTCGGGTCGAGTTAAAGTGAGGTTTGAACTAGATTTTTTAAAAAAATAAGAAAAATGGGCTTATCAAGGATTGAACCCATGACCTCTTGGTGGAAAAGAGGGAGATTTACCACTACACCAACTTTCTTTTTATTTCTATGGTGTCCACATAATTGTATTTATGGGGTCCATATACAATTTAATATACTGAATCTACTATTTTTTTGAAAAAGATTGGGGTCCGGGGACCCCGGTGGCACCAATGTGGGTCCGCCCCTGATTACAGCACTCCAATACTCTCTCTCTCTCTCTAGCTTCTCTGCCTGAAACAGAGGACATCTGCTTGGTATTTATACACATCGATACATCACTAACTCTATCGATATACATCGAGACATAACGAAATAGTCGATACACATCGACATACATGGACGTATATCAATATATGATTCCTATCATTATATCTATCGATACATACCTATATAGTGGAGAGTTCAAATGAGAAGAAATTTTTTGTAAAAATAAAAAAGAAAGAAATTTCAACCAAACCAATAAAAATGCTTCATTTTACTTCATTTAATATTAGTATAAGGGTATATTGGTAAACTTAGATGAATCATTAATTGGTAGTCTTCATTTTTAGTAGCTAACTATATTAAATTTGTAACTTATTTTCAAAAAAACAATTTTTTTCAAAAGAAGAAAAAATATATAATTTAAAGTGTAGCATAAATTACGAGGTGTGTAGGATGAATTACGAGCTTTATAGGATAAATTTCAATATGTGTAAGGATAAATTTCAAAACGTATAGAATAAATTTTTATGTGTGCAAGCAAAAATTTAATTATGGAGGATGATAATGTTTATGACTAATTAGTTAGTCTTATAGATAATAATAAATGAGTTGAGAGAAACACTATTTAATGTTTTACATTTGTACCCTTGTTCTTTTTCTTCTTAATTTAATTTTCTTCTCAAATGAACCTTCCCCTACCTATATATATAGGGTGGGGTTCGGATACAAAGTCCATTTTTCCTACAAAAATGTACAAAGTCATAAAACAACACAATTTCAGCCATAAAACACACTCAAAACCCACAAATAACAGAGTGAAGATCACTAAAACACAATATCCAAACCCTAACAGCCCATAAAAACTTCAAACACACCATCGTAGAACTATGAATATAGAACACAACATGATAATCAACATAAAACACATTAATGAACGTTTCATTTTTGGTCCCTGGTCATCTAAAACTCTTAATATGTTTCATTTTTGACATAATTAACCCCTCTAAGGCACTTTATGTAACGACCCTCATTAAAAGTCCTATTTATTTTATTATTATCCAATAGGAAACCCTAATTGAGACACCCAAGTGATTCTGCACAAACCCTAAAAATTTCAGAACAATCAGAATCAGGATCAGGGCCCCTAAAACTCAGGGGGTATTCCCTATTAACGATTATCCTTATAAGTTATTATAAAAATCGAATTTAATCGAATCGTCGACTCACCTGAACTTCAAACACACGTGGCAAGAATATAACAACTTTATAACCCTTGCGCACCGTAAGGGTTATAGTGTTACGGTGCGCAAGCAACATCAAAATTTGAGTATAAATAGAGGACATTGGCACTTGATTCTGGGCGCTTAAACGACGAAGAAACTCAAAATACACGCGGAGATATCGTCCAAATACTCTCAAAACACACACGAATCACTAATTAGTATAGCGGGGTGCTGCCGCAACCAGGGTATTAACTCGATCGCTATTACGATTCATTTTCCGATGGATCAATGTACTCAATGGATGTTTAAGTGCTGCCCACATTAGGGTGATGCTTTGTCATTAATCGTTAATTCGATGGATGTTTAAGCATAGCACTTTGTCATTCGTTGTGAGGGTTGATCTCGTGAGTTATCGTAAATGCTGTATTAGTTACTTACCTAGTTCGTGTGCATTAGGTTACAAGGCTAATCAGTAGGCTAGGCTCTGCTCAAATTAAATCTGCAATATATCAAGGCTTATCTGTAGATTAAACCTTGCCCGTAGAAATCTGCAATGTGAGTCCATTCTCTTTTCTCACAGTTTTATCACCTTTTTGTGATACAATTATATTTACAAATGTTTTCCAAATTCAT
Source organism: Helianthus tuberosus (assembly GCA_030545235.1). Taxonomy (NCBI): domain Eukaryota; kingdom Viridiplantae; phylum Streptophyta; class Magnoliopsida; order Asterales; family Asteraceae; genus Helianthus; species Helianthus tuberosus. Next base: position 5,746,009 of record CM060409.1, on the reverse strand, counting down.
AAAGGTTTACATGTTATACTTACAGTAATTAAATTTTTATATTCTCTAATAACTGCTGGTATGAGAGGTTTTATACATTATTTGATCCTCGTTACTATTAGCCAGAAAGTTAGCTAATAATAGCATGACCGCAATCACAGTGGGAATCATGCCACAGTAGCCATAGCTTATAACTAATATTATTTTAACATTAAATAGTTAATAAATTTAATGTATGTTTAAAATAAATCTAAATGGTGTATACCATAATAAAATAGTCAAGTATAATGTATTCTACTATACGAAGATTATATTTTTAGTCACGTTAATATATCAAATAATGATATTACAATGATTTAATTAACATATTATATTTGATAAGTTGTATATGTCATTTTCTGGATTAAATGGTTTTGTGCCATAAGTAATATATTTGACAAAGTAATGTCACAGGACACAAATAAGTCCAGAATTACTAGTTGAGAGAATGATCAACAGTGACATGACCAAAAGACACTAGTTGAGAGAATGATCAACAGTTTTATGACTAGAATTACTAGTTGAGAGAATGATCAACAGTAATATGACCTGAATCACTAGTTGAAAGAATGATCAACAGTGATATGACCAGAGTCACTAGTTGAAAGAATGATCAACAGTGATATGACCATCGTCACAGGAATCGCCTAGTGACAGATAAATTGAATAATAGTAAAATAGAATTATATTATAAATTCACTATTGGATGAAAGTGAGCCAATAAGTGATATGATTACTGTCATATTGGAACTGCCCCCATATGACCAATACTGATTGAGTTGGGTAAATATAAATGAATATAAAAACCTTAATACTGTAAGGTATAACAATATATTTTATAAAAATGGAATGAACTCACTCAGTATTTCCGCTGACAAAACCTTTTTCAAACATTTTCAGGTAATTACCGTAGACTGGAATTAGAGCTGGATACAGCACTGAAAGGCTTCAAGAAGTGGCTTATTTTATTAATTAACTCAAATTAAGAAATATTGTTTTATAATTTATTTTATTAAAGCTACCTTTGTAAAACATGGGTTTATCCCATCTATTTAATAAATAAAATCCGGTGTTTCTTAACTCTGATATTTTTCCTAACTCACGGTCCTGATGAAATTTCCGCTGCAATGTTTTATAATAATAATCACCGGTACCACGGGCTGTTCGCGGCTTCCGATTTCCTTCCAGGGTGGGTCGGGGGCCGTGACAGAAGGTGGTATCAGAGCCACTTGTTTAAGCTATTTAGGTGTTCTTTTAATACCTAAACAATAAAGTTAGGAAACTGATACAAATTTACATATGTGTTATATATGAATATATATATGTCGATATGCACATATAATATCCTGGAAGTATTGTTTTGTTTTAATTATTCTGTGATATTAATAAGTGAAAATGTTTGCAATTCAGATGTCGAATGAAGTACCACATAATCCAGAAGTTCATGCTAATAATGAAAATCCTTTGGATAAAAATGCTATAGAAAATCTAATAGCCCAAGGAATAGCTAATGTTTTACCTTTAATAATTAAAGCTGTTAAAAACCCCGTAGAACCTACCAAAGTTGTGAATAACAAGCATACCCATGACGACAGTTTTAACCATAGTGTCAATGGAGGCAATGATGATATTATCAAAACCCCATTTCCTAAGAAAAAGAAGGCGATGACTCTCGGGTGTACCTACAAAGAATTTCTAGCTTGTAAACCAACTGAGTTCGCCGGTAATGAAGGAGCCACGGCTGCTCTGCGATGGTTGGAAAAGACGGAAGCTGTTCTTACAATCAGCAAATGTGCTGAAGAAGATAAGGTGATGTATGCATCTAACCTCTTCAAGGAAGAAGCATTAGAATGGTGGAATACAATTCTTCAGGCAAAAGGAAGCAACTTGGCTTATGCCATGAACTGGGAAAAATTCAAGGAAATGGTAGAAAGGAAATTTTGTCCCCCTTATGAAAAGGAACGAATAGCTAACAAGTTCCTAAATCATAAAATGATAGATGTGAATTGTCGTGAATATACAACAACGTTCTTCGAATATGCAAGAATGGTACCAACTCTGGCTTCGCCAGAACCCGTACTAATTTCTCGTTATATTTGGGGATTAGTTAGCGAAATCCGAGACATAGTCAAGGCCGCTAGACCACAGACTATTGAAGAAGCAGTCGAACTAGCTAACATGCTGACAGATGGACTAATTCGCACAAGAGAAGAAAACAAGAAGAAAGAGTTAGCCCAGAAAATTTCCCAAGAATTCTACAAAAAAAAAAAAAAAAAACAGGAACTGAACCGTCATTGGAGCAACCTATCTGCAGAAACTGTAACAAAAAGCATTCAGGAAGATGCCGTTTTAGGAGAACACCCTACTGTGACTTCTGCAAGATGACCGGGCATATAGAGGAAGAATGTAGAAGGAAAACTAATGTTTGTTTCAATTGCGGAGAGACGGGACACATCAAACCATATTGCCCGAAACTGACCAAAGCATCCGACAACAAGGCCAGAACAACAGAAGGAGCTAAGAAGAACGCGCAAGCATTCGTACTTACTACGCAAGAAGCAGAAATGATTCCAGAAGTAATCACTGATATGTAATATCTAAGTTAAGTTATTATTTAACCCTAATATAAATAGAAGTTTTTAAATAAATACATTATGTCAAATAATTCATCTATTTCAAATCCATAACAGACTTGTTTGGTCTTCACTTTCACTGAATCATTTATTTGGTCACGATCATCTTGTGGTGACATCTTCACAAATTTGAAGCTTGTGCTAATCTTGTTGCACACCTTATATACGGGTTTAATTGTTTATTTATATTAAATCCGCTTTGTTGGTTTATTCAATCTTAACACAATCATGTGCTAAGATAATGATACACAAATTCATTTCATATTTCAGTGTATCTCTTAATGATTTTTATATCAACAATCGAGCGTTTCGTAATCTTTATTGTTTTATCATCTTTGATCGAAAAACATTATTCAATTATTTCAATTTCAAATCCTACTAGATTTATTTGAAACATTCGGACTTACTTCAATTGATTTCAAAGCATGGTGAAACTCATTTCATTCACCGCTACTATTTCCAATTATTATGACACCTTGTGGTGGCGTTTTCTTTAATTTGAAGCTTGAGCTATTCTTATTTTCACTCATGATGTACGAATTCATTTATTTCCTTTTTGTTGGTTCATTATCTTAAACAGTCTTAATACAATTATGTGTTAAGATAAGAATACACAAATTCATATCATATTCCGGTGTACCTCTTAACGTTTCTTTCATCATTTATCGAAAATTGTATAATATTCATTTGGTCTTTTCATTTGAAAATCCTATTCGAAATAAATATCCAAATTTATTACACGGTGAAATTATTTGGTCACCGTAATTATTGAATTATTTCAATCATTACGACACCTTGCGGCGTCGTTATAAACTTGTAGCTTGGGCTAATCATAATCATACGAACCATTCAAAACCACGTATGTCTTTCGTTTGACTCATCATTTGAAAGTAGTCTTGATGCAATTATGTATTAAGACAATGATACACTAAACTCTATTGTATTTCGGTGTATCCTTACAAATTCAATAATATCAACATACTGAAAATTTTTTTTTCTCTTGTTATGATTCGATAATTGACAATCATTTTCGTGCTTTTATTTCATATTTAAGCTTGTTGATTCTGAGTCTTCCTCAGTTACCAATCAAAGTAAGTTTTCTTTTGACAATGAATTTATTCTAAAAAGTCATTCACAAAATTTTAAACATTCGATTTAGACATCTATTTGATCATCTATCTTTTGGCTTGAACCTAGTCACATTGAAAATTATATCATTTCATCTCATTGATTTTTTTTTTTTGAACCAATTCAGTTAAACCATTGAATCCTACTTATGATATAATTCGTATTCACAAAATTTGATATTTAATTTTGTGTCATTTTATTGACTAAAATTTTGACATAAGTCTAAAAGAAATATCATAACCTAAATACACTTGGGAACTAGAATCTGAGATGAAGAAAAAGTATTCCTACTTATTCCAGTAAATCTCGAGGACGAGATTTTTATTAAGGTGGGGAGAATGTAACGACCCTCATTAAAAGTCCTATTTATTTTATTATTATCCAATAGGAAACCCTAATTGAGACACCCAAGTGATTCTGCACAAACCCTAAAAATTTCAAAACAATCAGAATCAGGGCCCCTAAAACTCAGGGGGGATATTCCCTATTAACGATTATCCTTATAAGTTATTATAAAAATCGAATTTAATCGAATCGTCGACTCACCTGAACTTCAAACACACGTGGCAAGAATATAACAACTTTATAACCCTTGCGCACCGTAAGGGTTATAGTGTTACGGTGCGCAAGCAACATCAAAATTTGAGTATAAATAGAGGACATTGGCACTTGATTCTGGGCGCTTAAACGACGAAGAAACTCAAAATACACGCGGAGATATCGTCCAAATACTCTCAAAACACACACGAATCACTAATTAGTATAGTGGGGTGCTGCCGCAACCAGGGTATTAACTCGATCGCTATTACGATTCATTTTCCGATCGATCAATGTACTCAATGGATGTTTAAGTGCTGCCCACATTAGGGTGATGCTTTGTCATTAATCGTTAATTCGATGGATGTTTAAGCATAGCACTTTGTCATTCGTTGTGAGGGTTGATCTCGTGAGTCATCGTAAATGCTGTATTAGTTACTTACCTAGTTCGTGTGCATTAGGTTACAAGGCTAATCAGTAGGCTAGGCTCTGCTCAAATTAAATCTGCAATATATCAAGGCTTATCTGTAGATTAAACCTTGCCCGTAGAAATCTGCAATGTGAGTCCATTCTCTTTTCTCACAGTTTTATCACCTTTTTGTGATACAATTATATTTACAAATGTTTTCCAAATTCATAAAGGTTTACCTGTTATACTTACAGTAATTAAATTTTTATATTCTATAATAACTGCTGGTATGAGAGGTTTTATACATTATTTGATCCTCGTTACTATTAGCCAGAAAGTTAGCTAATAATAGCATGACCGCAATCACAGTGGGAATCATGCCACAGTAGCCATAGCTTATAACTAATATTATTTTAACATTAAATAGTTAATAAATTTAATGTATGTTTAAAATAAATCTAAATGGTGTATACCATAATAAAATAGTCAAGTATAATGTATTCTACTATACGAAGATTATATTTTTAGTCACGTTAATATATCAAATAATGATATTACAATGATTTAATTAACATATTATATTTGATAAGTTGTATATGTCATTTTCTGGATTAAATGGTTTTGTGCCATAAGTAATATATTTGACAAAGTAATGTCACAGGACACAAATAAGTCCAGAATTACTAGTTGAGAGAATGATCAACAGTGACATGACCAAAAGACACTAGTTGAGAGAATGATCAACAGTGTTATGACTAGAATTACTAGTTGAGAGAATGATCAACAGTAATATGACCTGAATCACTAGTTGAAAGAATGATCAACAGTGATATGACCAGAGTCACTTGTTGAAAGAATGATCAACAGTGATATGACCATCGTCACAGGAATCGCCTAGTGACAGATAAATTGAATAATAGTAAAATAGAATTATATTATAAATTCACTATTGGATGAAAGTGAGCCAATAAGTGATATGATTACTGTCATATTGGAACTGCCCCCATATAACCAATACTGATTGAGTTGGGTAAATATAAATGAATATAAAAACCTTAATACTGTAAGGTATATCAATATATTTTATAAAAATGGAATGAACTCACTCAGTATTTCCGCTGACAAAACCTTTTTCAAACATTTTCAGGTAATTACCGTAGACTGGAATTAGAGCTGGATACAGCACTGAAAGGCTTCAAGAAGTGGCTTATTTTATTAATTAACTCAAATTAAGAAATATTGTTTTATAATTTATTTTATTAAAGCTACCTTTGTAAAACATGGGTTTATCCCATCTATTTAATAAATAAAATCCGGTGTTTCTAAACTCTGATATTTTTCCTAACTCACGGTCCTGATGAAATTTCCGCTGCAATGTTTTATAATAATAATCCCCGGTACCACGGGCTGTTCGCTGCTTCCGATTTCCTTCCAGGGTGGGTCGGGGGCCGTGACACTTTAAGGTATATATTTGGCACATTTGATCTTCGAGATGGATTATAACTATTCCCGGGAGTGTATTCGAACATCGTTAAGCTTTGGGTTTCGTTAAAAGGTCACTCAGAGGTATATTTAAACATGTTGACGCTTTTATCCTTTCAAATTACCAACTTATGATTTAATTCACAAACAATTCTGTATATCCAACACGTGGCTCGTTATTATATACGAATACCGTAAAAAGTCATTCAGAGGCATATGTTTAGCATGTTGACATTTTTAGTCCCTCCTCATACATTTTTTCACTGTTTGTCAACTTTAGTCCTTCCAAGTCAACTTTTTATACCTTTAGGGTTTAGGACACGTGTCTTCACATTATTGGACATGATTTTACGAGGTGTTACACACCCCTTCTTCGGTGAGTGGTGAGGTGAATAAGCGGTGACTACTTACCGATTCAATGAGGGACGAAAATTTGACCGTTATGAAAAAAAAGGAACGTTGGAATTGTACCGTTGATCATTAATAAAAAAATTGTTTTCTTTATTTAAACCCACACATTTCACTCATCTCACACACCACTCTCACTAAAATTTCTACACCCACACCACACCATGGATAAACAAAACAAAGGTGAACCCAAGAAAAAAAGTTCCGCTAGCCGAGGATCGGATTCAAACTCAAGAAAAAAGGTTTCGCAAACGAGATGAGGCAATTCTAGAGGTCCAAGTGCACCGGTTCAAACCCCATACGGATATTCACCAAACTCACAACCTTAATTTTTTTAGCCCCAAGCTTCACAACCGACTTTTTATAACACCCAACCTAATTTTCCGCCACAAATATTTTCACACCCACATGGTCCAACGATGGTCGCACCCGACATGTACGAATACTCCATGGAAGCACAAAACTCATTCGATCTATTTGCCTTCAGGAGCCCGCCAATTCAATCACCAAGAGAGAATGTCGAGCGCTCACTTCCGATCTACGATGAAGACCAAGATGTAGAGGTTGTCCCCGAAACACAACATTTGGATGAAGAAATTGGCGAGGACGAAGAAGAATATGAGGTTGAAGACGAAGATATTGGTGAAGCAAGTGAGCCGAAAGAAAAGGGAGGCAAGGAGGAGTGTCAAATTTGGACGAAAAAACAAGAAGAGGCCTTATCCAAGGCATGAGTTCATTGTTCTTTAAACAAGAAAAAAGGCAACCAACAAAAAGCGGACAATTTTTGGAAAAAAGTTCTCGAGCATTACAACGAAACGGTCGGCGGAAGTACACGAACCGTTCATCAAGTACGTTCAAAATGGCTCCCTATGTTGAGTAAGATAAACTACTTCAACGGTCTTTGGCAACAAGCGGTATAATTTTTTTTGAACGTTTAATAAATATTTTCTATAACATTGTTTTTGTTTTTTATATTTTACTTTATATTTGTTATATATGTAGGATCGTATTCGTGGTAGTGGGTGTGGCGACGTCGAGGTCATGAATAGGGCTTTAAAAGATTTCCAATCAAAATATCCGATTGGTTTTCAAGATGTTGAGGCATGGGAGGTTGTTAATAAACATGACAAATGGGCCCCGGTACCATTGTTAGGTGAAGATAGTGGAAGTTCAGGCAAAAAAAAAAGAAATTCGTCGGATTCGGGTAACTATAATGCGGGTACACCGGGAACTGAGTTCACTAGCGATATACCTGACATAAACGTAGACCCCTCACCAACAAGACCACGGAAGAAAGATAAGAGACCCGCAACATCACCAACCGATAGCGAAACGTCTTTGACCGAGAAGCTCTCACAATACACCCTTACGAAAGAAGCAAAACAAGCACGGACGATAGAGTTGTCGAATATAAAAAAGAAACGTGAGGAAGACACCATAGCGTTAGTGGTGGAACAACGCGAGGCGGTGAAACAACTTTTGTATGATCGGGATTTGGAGACATTTACTAAGCCACACGACCATGTTTCACCCGAGATGTTGCTTTTTATTATAGCGCGGAAACGGGATATCGCAAAAAAATATAATTGGCCATGCAATTTCTAAATTTTAGGTTTATTATGGTTTAATTTTCTAGATTTAGTTTTATGTAATGTTTTTTTTAATTAAATGTACTTTTATTTTGTTTAAAATATGTTTTATTTATTAATTGTAGGTCCCGATTCTCGGAGGATCGATAACGAAACCAAATCTCTTGTTTATCACAAACACAGTCAAGAGTGCGGAATCCCCGTGACTATGCCAAACCAAACATAGATAGTAATATCACGATATAACCAATGAATCACAGTCAATTGATTAACAGGATGAGAACAATGATCAAACAAATACACACAATGTTTGACAGTAGACTTTCAGTAAGGTTATGCTCTCATAGTTTCAAAGTGAAACTATGTGGTGTTTATATAACAACCCAGTCCCACATATGACGAAACATGGATTGGGCCCGACGAAACTTGACTTGGGCCCGACGAAACCTCCTGGACGACGAAACTCTAGGAGTTTCATCACCCATCACGACGAAACATGAAGTTTTGGCCATTTGGGGGTTTCGTCATGTAGTGCTCGACGAAACCTTGAGGTTTCATCGCAGGCTGCAAAATGTGTGTGTGCTACAAACTGTTAACAGTTTGCAGCAAACAACATAAACACACAAACACAAAATATATCTACTCAAATGCAACATGCATTGTTCATTTGACATACATAACAAACGAGACAAACTTTGTCGGACACAAGTAGGATAGGAGGATATACGACTTGGTCGACGGCGAATTAAAGACTCAATAATACATAAAAGACCGTACAAAATACATCGCTAATAAAGAAAAGTTACAGACACCAAAATAATGCATCAACAAACTCCCCCTTGTCTGTTACTGTCTTCGGTCTTCAATCTTCCGTCTTCAGTGTTGTTCGGACCACGAACTGCCGGCATGTATTCCACAATAGTAGCAGAAGCAAGCAACGCGCTGAAATCGCAACGCTTGATGCGCGTCCTTGTCTTCATAGAAAATATCGTGCCGATATAACTTGTTGATGTCGGCCGCTGACATGTTTACGATCCACATCGGATCCAACATCTGGAAATTCTCACGATCATCATTAAAAACAATCACCGCCTCGTGCGTATCTGAGTCGTAGCACCATAACCTCATTTCTTCAAGAAAGTTCTGCTTCATCGGCATTAACGGGATCTTATCCATGACCTTCGCGGGCTGATACACAAGCTTGTAGTGCGCGGTATTGGTCGCTAGATCTAATGTGAACTTTATCTGTTGATAAATCGGAAACTGAGGCTTGTATGACTCGTCTTTCCATCCTGACCTTTTGTTCATCTTTATCTTTCACTCGAATAATGTAGCTCCTTTGAAGTTTGAGCGATTAATGAGCTCAAGCTTCGTCAAAGCTGCAACATCGTAAAAAGGTAAGGACAATATGCTCAGCAACGACCAGAAATATTAAATACCGTATTCCCGTTTGATGGCTACGCAGTGGATTTCCTTCACGAACATCCAGCAGAGAATTCTTCCATGTAAGTTCTCTTTCCCACGCTACAGGTAGTCAACATGAACGTCGGCTGGCACAGGCTTGGAAATCTTAGACCAGAACTGCTTTCTCCACTCAGAGAACGCATCAGTGGCATTTTCAGACGTATCACGGTTCTTTAAATACTCATCTATGACGTCCACATTCTCTTTTAACCATTCTTCATTGAAAAGAGCGAACTCAGTCCCGTCTTTACGCACATACGAGGACTTCTTGTTATTTCCTTCAAAAACAATATCTTCAATGTTTTCAACTTCAGCAGTCTCAGGCTCAACAGGCATTTGATCAATCACGGCATCATCAATTTCTTTCATCGCGTTCAGAGCTAACAACTGCTCGTGTGAAAGATCAGAAATAATCTCCCCTTCTTCTAGAAGTTCTCCAGTAATCGGATGAATAACCTGCAATGCAAGATCAGCTGTACTAGGAACAGAAGATGTACCAGGAAAAGATTCAATTTGTTGTATTTCTTCAACTGTTCCACTGGAGGTTCCTTGAGCAGATTCGAGTTGCGAAGGCTGAACGACAACGATTTCAGTAGATGCAGTTGCAGGCGGTTGCTCTGACGTGGCAGAAGGGTCGGGGTTCCCTTGATCTTCAGGATCATCATCCTTTTTCTTCATTACTTCTTGCGGTTTACATCGTTCGTTCCACAGAGTATTGACGCGCTTTCGAAGAAACTCATAGCCTTCATTGATCTTCTTGACCCCATCAACTATAGTGGTGTTTTGAGAATCGTACCACTGCTTCATAAAGTCATGTCTTTCTTTTAGACCTTCGGCCAACTTCTGAAGTATAGAGTTGCTTTCTTTCATGCCGTTCATTTCAATACCGCGTGCATTATCCGCTGCACGCATCTGTTGTAACTGTCTTTCTCTAACTTCATCTGCAGCTTTCAAACTTGCTTTTTCTGCCTTCAATTGCTCTACCTCAGTCTGTAGGCGCGTGATCTCTGCTGCTTGTCGCCCAACAGTGGCATTTAACGTGTTAATTTCCAACTGTTGCTTGACTGAGTCAGCTCTTGTAGCTTTGATCACATCCGTATGCCTGGTGATCTGACCTGCAGCAGCTTGAAGTTGAGAAAATAGGAAATCTATCTTCTCATCCTGTTGCGTTTGTTCAAATCTACGTTGTCTGCGTTCCGCGGTAGGCTGCGAGGTTGTTGCACGTATGGTTGATGCAATAGAGCGAGTAGGTGCCCGAGGAGTCACTGCAGGAGTTTCAGGTGTTGAACTCACTGTAGGAGTTGGTTCTGTAGACCTCGGAGGAGATGGAATCATTTCAGAAGCTTCAGTGGCCGTGAATCCAAGATTAGGATCCATTTCCGCTTCTTGTGTAGGCTCTTGAGGAACAGACTATTGTGCAGAAGAAGTACCAAGGTACTGTCTTGCTTTCTTCTTGCGACGGACAACCATTTGCTTTTTCTTTAAACGCTCCGCTTCGGTATCTGGAGGAACGTATTCAGGGTCATCTTCTTGTCTAATCTTCCTGATCCTTTTCACACCTCGTTCATCGTAATAAAATTCGTATCCGGGCTCAGGTGGATTGTCATCAGATTTAGAATCCTCCTCGTCGTCACCAGCTGATGTACCACCAGCTACACCAGCAGACGATGCACCAGCAACACTAGATGCACCAACGGCACCAGTATCACCACCATCACCAGCTTTATCATCATCACTATCACTATCAGACAAATCAGAATCCTCTGGACCAAACTTTTCAATCATCCTTTTTCTTTAACTCCGGCTCTTCGTTATCAGATTGGCTATCATCATGACGCCATTTGTCATATGCAGGAGCAACGTAGTCTGGTTTTCCAAGAGCACCTATCAACTTCCTAGGCGGATCGCTTTCTTTGTATCTCTTGGCTGCAAGGATCTTGATTATCCTTAAAGATTGCAAGATCATAGATTATATCTTCAGGATGTCTGTTGTTGGCTTTTGGAAGATTTGGATGTTGAACGTTCATAATCATCTGTAGAAAACGAGGATACATCCAGAATTTGTTCCCAGTAGTTCTACTGCCAGTTCTCGTCATGTTTTCTTTCATGTTGGCGAAGATATACTTTGATATGCTAAACGGTTTGTTCAGCACCAAAGCCACCATAAGACCAACAAGATCGTCGCCTGCCATATCATATCCTGCACGTCTGTTGCTGATACACTGAATAAGAACGTGCAAGAGAAACTTGTAACGTAACGACAAATCTCCCTTGTTAATCTGATTGCTGAAAATGTCGCCAATACACTTCATCCGCAATAAACAGCCACGAGTACACATGATCGGTATAGAGGACGGAGCATCCGGATCGTCTTGTAACTCTAATACGGTGTTCAAGATTTCTGGAGAGACAATCACGTTCAGATCATTAACTTGCCCCTGAATGACTTCAGTTCCATCAACTTGGACAATGCTTGCGGTATCCCAGAAAGCTTTAATGAGCGATTTGTAAACATGCGTTGAAAAGGTAACAGCTTTATGTATCCTCGACTACCTAATCCACCGCGTAATCTCTTTCAGTTCAGCGATCTTTTCTTCCGGATCAAGAAAGGCAACTTGGTTGTGACGCTTCTCAAACATCATTTCCTCTTCAGATTTGTTTTCCTTCTTTGTCGGGGGCTTACGTTTCCCTTCTTTCGGTGCCATCTGAAATTGAAAACGTCCACAATAAGTCAAAATGTAATGGAATGTGCATTAGACATGTGCTTATACAAGTTCATGTATCAAATGCACATTAATCATTCAAATATATGTCTACTGTGAAAGTGCATCAAAACTTGAAATTTCACTAAGTGTTGGACGACGAAACTTCATCATCTCGACGAAACTCTCCATGGGCTCGACGAAACCTCATTTGGGCTTGGATTGGGCTTGACAGTTAGCCCATGACGAAACTTAAAGATAAGCCCAAAGGAGTTTCTTCATGACTTCGACGAAACTTGTTCCATTTCAAAAGGGTTTCTTCACAGGGGGGTTTTGTCAAGTTCAGTTTGAAGAAATTTAGGGTTTTGCCGTCCAAGGGGGTTTCGTCATCAACAGTTAGGGTTACGTCAAATTTGGTGGTTTTTCAAATTCAAAGGAGTTTCGTCGATTGATGTTTAAACGATGAATGATTCATAAAATCAAGCATTTTGACCCTTTGGTTCTAACAACAATCAACACGAAACAACCATGAATGCACATCCGACAACGTTTTGACCGAAACCCACCCCAAACAGTTGAACATCAAACAATTATCAAACCTCTGTTTTTGTTATATGAAACCCAACCCAAAACAAAGATCAAATCATCATATAAACCTAGTTCTATCAGTTTTTATCAATAACCAACACAAACAATCAAGTTTATAAAATGAGGAAATCAAATACAGGGTATTTCGAGGGTTTGCCGAACAATCGGACACAAACTCAGGGTTTCCAAGGGTTCGAACAATGAAGATAAGCATTAGTGTATGCCTTAACTGTTTGAAAATATCGATAAAAAGCAAGGTTTGAGAGTGGGTAACAGGGTATGGGAGGGATGAGTGTTTGGGAAGATGAACAGAAAAGGGGTTTTGAAAAAGTGATGGTGAAACAGAACTGGGACCCATTTTTATACTCATGACCTCCGCGAAACCTCCATCTCGACGAAACCTTGTTTGGGCTCGACGAAACCTTGTTTGGGCTCGACGAAACTTCAATTTGGGCTTGGTTTGGGCTCAAACAGTTAGCCCATGACGAAACATAAAAGGGCCAGTGGGGTTTCGTCGTGACCTCGACGAAACTAGGAGTTTCGTCGTAAACCAAATCCAATTTTGACCAGTTTGACCAAGGTTAAAACAGTTGACTTTGACCATGGAGTTTCGTCGACAACTAGGAGTTTCGTCGACCTCAAAGGAGTTTCGTCGACACCATTTTCCCAAATTCACCAAGTGTTTGAAAATTTTACACAATGAACTGATTTAGTTTATTTGAACACATTTCATTTTGATTGAGTTTTTCAAATGCAAGGACATTTTATGAAGTAGGTTTCAGGCTTTCGGCAGAAAACACCAAGTTACAACTTCGGCTAATACAAAAATGAACTTTACAACTACACTAAAAACAAGAATTTAAAGTGCGGTAAACTAATCGAAAAGCTATAAAAAGCAATAAATGACTGTACAAAAGCAATCTTTTTGCGAGTTTTAAGGAAAAGGAATCATACCAGCTTACGGTCATAGTCAACATGATTTTTGTTCGGTTTAAAGCTCTGGATAAGTATACTACCTCGATTATCGGTATTGTTGTCCACATAAGCTCAAACTGATCAGATTTAATCATAATAAGGAGATACAATTTACGGTAAGGATTATACTTACAAGTCGAAGTTCATCCACTCATGACACATTCCCGTATCAAGGTATGCACGAGAGTTCATCTTACCGGTGAGTATACCGTTTATCATCTGTTTGACCGTATAAAAGATGTGAGATACTCACTTATTTTGATTGAAAATAAGCCCTATGTGATAGAATCACTTATTGATGAGGAACTTGATTTTCATATGCATGAGGGCACAGGAGCAAGTCCGTGAACAGGTCAGTACAACGTACAGCAGAGAGACGAACTTGACTCCCGGATAAATGTGATATTTTATCACTTATTTGTTTGGACATGTGATTGTTGATCACTTATTGAGGTCGAATGCAATATGTACACGTATGTATAGTATCATGGAAGATCTAGACTTCGTCTCCATTATTTTTCGGTAAAAGATACAACCATGATACCCAGATGATAAGCAGCATAAAGACCGAATATCTCAGAACCTCGGCAATCTCTCAAATGAAATTTCGGTACCAAGACCATATACCAATGAATGGTTCCCACCTGACTTGAAGTCTGTTAGTTTTGTATCATCCTACACATTTTAGTCTGATTGTGAGCCTACCGATACATCATTAGTAGAGATACTTATCATTTCTCAATTTTTGTTTTTCATTTTGAACATGTTGACCGACCACACCAGTGAATATCATCATCTTCCTTTATCCAAGAAACTCATTTTTGGTTTTCTAATTTTTTTTGAATTTTTGCTTTTCTATTATTTATTTTTTTTGAATTTTTGAATTTTTCAAACGTAAAGACAGAAAGTAAAGACATCTTTTTGGATTTGAAATTTTTAGATGTTTTTGTATTTTCTTGAATTTATACTCCCCCTAAAATGCTAAAAGGTGAAAATCTTTTTGAATTTTTGAATTTTTTAATGGAAATATTTACAAAAACGATTAGCCAAAGAAGTTTACTCGGGTATCACCTTAATGCCATTGACCAAAAGTAGATCATCAAAACGCGATTTATCAAAAGCTTTTGTGAACAGGTCGGCACGTTGGTGATCGGTGTGAACTTTAACAACAACGATTAATCTTTTGTCAAAATAATCACGTATGAAGTGATATTTAATTTCGATGTGTTTGGTCTTTGAATGTTGCACAGGATTTCTAGTGATCTGTAAGGCAGCATTGTTATCAACAAAAATAGGAGTAGATAGGAATTCAAAACCGTAGTCGCGCATTTGTTGTTGTATCCACAAGACTTGGGAGCAACAACTAGAGGCAGCAATGTATTCTGCTTCACAAGTTGACATTAGGGGACGGAGATATGGATCACTCAACCTACCGGCGAACACGATAACTTATACGTTTACTTGACCCACCTTACACTACAAGAGACGTACTTTAATTTCATGATCGTTTTTCTTGCATATGTGGAATCTTTGCACTAGCTCTTGCACCAACACATGATTATTGATTAATGATATGTCCAATTTCTACCATTGGCTTAGACCAAACCATCACTCTCTTACCACAGTGACATTACGTTCTCGCTACTCCATGCTGAGATACTGAAATGAACACGCTCTAGCTTAGAGAATTTGGAAGGCTCGACTTTCGATCATTGGAGATCACTCCTTGAAACCATGAGGGTGGTGATGTATTCTTGGTACGATCATACTCCCTTGAACACGTTTTCGCGTCTTTCCTTTGGAACCTCACGACTACACAGACGTAATTTGGATTCATTCGCACGACCCAAGGAACTTCCCCTAACTTGGTTGCTTACTTGATGAATCACAAACACACCTAAGTTCATGGATTCAGGTGAATTGTTCCTCCTTCGCATGTGGGCGAGTCCAATGACATTTGGTGGAAGTCTCAGTGAATCCTAACACTACACACTTGTACGACAGCCATGCTGCTATGTTGAATTCTTGTTCTGATTGATTTAACCCCGTGACAGCTATATTTGATCAACGTCATACTTTATCTTAACTATACCCAACCTGCGTACAACCAGTTGTACCTTCGACATCAGATAAACCCCTGATAGGGATTATTAAACGCTTATTCATCGATTGCGGCTACCCTTTCTCATGTTTCCCCACCCATACACGTTATACTTTTGAGCCCTACGATCTTAAAAGTGTTCCCAGCGGACACTCGCTTGGACAAGTTACGCTCTATGAACGTTACTCAGTGAGCATTGGGCCATAAACATGATGATACCCCATGTACTTTTCCTTGATCTTGATACGGCCGATGTGGATCCTCAGACACGATTGATATGTCCCTTGTTTTCTTTGACGACATCTGAATCCACTTGAAGAACTAGTAAGGATCCGAACGACACCCACACCTTACCATGGAGCTCCTACGACACAAAAAACCCCATGTTAAGTCTCCAACGTACGACTTTTGACGTCAAGAAGCCCGTTTTCTTGATTGTATGCTCAAACCCTCAAAACTCTAGCCCAAAGGATTGCTTAGGAATCCGCATTTCTACAGTTGAAGGTAAAGATCTGTAGCGCTCCCATTCTCTCGTTACCTGAAGGCTTAGACGAATTCGTTGTTTATGGTGATGCGTTTTTTCAAGGACATGGTGGTGTTGAAGCAACGTGAGAAGGTCATTGCTTACGCATCACGTCAACTCAAGATTCATGAAAAGAACTACACTACTCACGACTTGGAGTTGGGAGCAGTGGTGTTTGCTCTTTAGATATGGAGACATTACTTGTACGGTACCAAGCGCACTATTTACACCGATCATAAGAGTCTCCAGCATATCTTCGACCAGAAGGAGTGGAGCATGCGACAGCAACGATGGGTCGAACTCCTTAACGACTACGAATTCGAAATCATGTACCATCCAGGCAAAGCCAATTTTGTGACTGACGCCCTCAGTCGTAAGGAAACCAAACCTTAGCGTGTACGTGCGTTACAGCTTACTATTCACTCCAGTCTTCCCGCCCAAATCCGTAATGCTCAGGTTGAAGCATTGGAAGAAGGGAACCTTTCAGCTGAGTCCATGCGGGGCATGGAAAAGCGACTTAAAACCCAAGGAAAACGGTACCCACTACTTCATAGAACGTGACTGGATTCCATTATTTGGAAACTTACGAGAACTTGTGATGGGCGAAGCACACATGTCTCGCTACCCGGTGCATCCTGGTTCTGGCAAGATGAACCAAGACATCAGAACTCTCTACTGGTGGCCCCACATGAAAGCTAACATAGCGACCTATGTTAGTAAATGTATGACCTGTGCTAGGGTCAAGGTTGAATACCAGAAGCCATCAGGCCTACTTCAACGACCAGAGATCCCGACATGGAAATGGGAACAAATTTCCATGGACTTCGTTACTGGCTTACCTAGATCTCAGTAAGGAAACGATACCATTTGGGTGATAGTGGATCGACTAACCAAGTCTGCACATTTTCTGGCTACCAAAGAAACGGATAAGTTCTCTACACTAGCAGACATCTACTTGAAGGAAGTAGTTTAGAGGCACGGGGTGCCAACTTCCATCAATTCTGATCGAGATCCATGTTTTACCTCTGATTTATGGCAAGCGATGCACAAGTCTTTTGGCTCTCGTTTAGACATGAGCACCGCATATCACCCGGAAACGGATGGGCAGTCTGAACGCACCATCCAAACCCTTGAAGACATGCTTCGAGCATGTGTTATTGACTTTGGTAACGGCTGGGAAAGGCATCTTCCTTTGGTGGAGTTTTCGTATAATAACAGTTACCACACCAGTATCCAGGCTGCTCCATTTGAGGCATTGTACGGGCGTAAATGCCGAACACCTCTTTGTTGGGCAGAAGTTGGCGACAGCCAAATCGCTGGCCCAGAACTTGTTGTAGATACCACAGAAAAGATTGCTCAGATACGACAACGAATGGCGGCACCTCGCGACCGTCAGAAAAGCTACGCTGATAAGCGCAGGAAACCACTCGAGTTCCAGGTTGAGGATCGAGTTCTACTCAAAGTCTTTCCTTGGAAAGGTGTTGTTCGTTTTGGCAAATGTGGCAAACTCAACCCGCGATACGGCGGACCCTTCGAGATCATAGATAAAATAGGCAAAGTGGCCTACAAACTGAACCTACCAGCAGAACTCAGTGGAGTTCTGTAACACCTCGAAAATTCACGTCCTATAAAGTGTTGATACGTGTCATATGTATGAACGTGTGAAAGAATGTTATGAAAGGACTAAAGTTGACAAACATGAAAAGTATATGAAAATACGAGTTCTAAATGTCAACAGTGAATAAATATATTGTACATTAACCCTACATGACGTTTATAGCATCAAACGAATAAATCATGGATCATGCGAAGCTAAAAGTTAGAGATTACAAACTACAGGGGTTAAATGTGTCAACATGTTTAAGTTATACCTCTGAGTGACCTTTTGACAAACCCGAAGCTTTGTGACGGTTAATTATGCTCACTATAATGCACGATATAAATTTCATAAAGTTTGGTAATCGTATGAGAAAGTTATGATCAAATTCGTATGTGAGGGGTTAAAGTGTCAACGTTGAAAGTTAGGACCTTTCGGGTAACAATAAAGTTAACCGAGGACTTAACAAAATGGGTAAATGTCTTGAATCCCCTAAACATCAATTTGGAGGGCTCAAAATGCAAGAAAAGGAAGTCTAAGCAAAGTTTGAAGAGCCAAGGATCAAAACATAAAAATCTAAAAAGTTGATTTTGTGCAGGAGGGCTTCGCGCGACGCGAGACCCAAGGGGGGGTCCTTCGTGTCACGCCTAGGCTGGTCTGATCCGAATTCTTTGGGTTTTTGCCTGCTAAGTGCTTTGTACTCGACTTTTAACCGAATTTCCTCATCTTGGACGACCCCTAGGCACCCCCTAAGCACTAGGGACACTTGTTAGTGAGTTATGGTCAGTGGTAGACTTGTGTGTCAACATTTTGTGGTGATTAAATCACTATATAAAGGACCCTTGTTGCAACAAGTTCTTCACACCTTTCTCTTGCACTTCTGATCATTCTTGGAGCTCCAAAGCAGACTCAAGTGGTCATAATTCATGCATAGGACTCTTGTAAGTTTACTTAACCTTTCTTAGTTAAGTTTTTGCTTAGTTTAAGCTTAAAAGTCAAACCATCGTAATTAACGGTTGACTTAACGATTAATCATTGTTAGTCCAGTGATTATTCGAAGTGATAGTAGTTATAAGTTGGTAATTATGTGGGTAATAAACCCTCAAAAGGGTTCCCCCTGATTCCCACTCTAACTAGGTCAAATGTCGGGTCAAACTTGTTAATAAAAAGTCAACAGGATACTTAAATTCTAATTTATGCATAATTAGCAATGTAGAACACATACAACCTGTTTGATCATTAATATAACTTGGTAATAAGTGTAAGAACATGTCTAAACATGTTCAACCCGATAATTTACTATTTAGACCCGGTTCGGAACCGAAAGTCGTAAAGCTTTGACTTTTGCTTTGACTTCAGTTCTGACCCATTTAATATGTTTTGGAATTGCCTTAGAGCTTCCTTAGGACCAGGTTACATGCTAGTATAACCCTCTGTGATTATACACCACGGATCATTAGTTATCCAATTAATATGCATGATTCCGTTAATTGCTCATATGTTGACCATTATGCCCTTTTCACCCTAAAACGTGATTTTTGAAAATGTAAAAGAGTAGAAACCTTAATTACTGATATATAAACTTGTACCCAAAGTTTGACATCAGTTTGAGGTGTAGATTGAGAGTTATGCTCATTAGCGTAATTATAAAGCTTTTTTAGCAAATAAACGGCGTAATTAGCGTATAGCCTAGTTAAGCCTACTTTTCGATATCAAAATCTTTACCCACTGATGTAATATATTATTTTGGGATTTTTGAAGATTTTTAATTAATTTTAGGCTGAGCATAACTTATAATCATAGGCTTAATCCGGTAATTGTCGGTTTTGCCCTTACGGGCTATAAAATGAGTTTCACATATCTAATCGACTCCAAACCTTTTGCTACTGATTAGATATGATAAATAAATTATTTTAAGCCTTCTGGAATAATAAAAATATCAGCTTTATGTATAGAACCCGGAAATGGCTTCTAATCGCCTTTTTAAGCGTTTTTAACGCATAGTATGTACTAGAACTATTTTAAACATACAAGGGTTGATACCTACTGATATTTTGGGTAAATTATAATATTTTAACAGTAAGCAAAAGTTGTTAAACTCAGACTTTAGTTTTGAGCTTTTCGGCTTATGTGAAATTACCAAAATGCCCCTACGGTGCGTAGTTTGGATATAATTGATAAATTTCACATATATACTTTACCCTACTGTTATAACTTAGTAAAATAAGTATTTTTGCTGATTATAGCAGACCTGTAACTCAGGTTAATACTTAAACTCTTTTATAACCTTGTAAATGACCAAACTACCCCTACGGGGCATAGTTTGTGTTTAAACTCGTTTTGGGCATAATGGAAGGTACCCTACTGTTATCACAACATATTTGAGGCATATTAACTTAGGAAACCTGGTTAGTACCCTTATGATTACCCGTTACGCCTCTTTCGCGTTCGGTTCGGCTTATGTAACTAGTTTACATAAATTAGCCGAAACGGGTCAAACCTTATCGGTTTTACCCCAAAATTCAGAATGTGCCTAGATTACCCATATAAGGCAAGTCTTCAATCTTGTCGGGTCTAAATCACATTTTATTCCGGTCTTCGCCTAATCGTGCGTTTGAACCGTATAAATAACCGGTCTAAGCTTAGGCTTAATTAAAGACCCGTTAGCATTCTAATTGGTTATTTATACCATCATTCCAGACTAGAGCCTTCCGGTAAATTGTACCTACGCTTACTTAAGTGAATACGGCTGAGTTATTAAAATTCTTGCTATTTAAGACAGGAGCTAGCTCAGGTAAATACTCTTAACTTATTTTCCCTATTACGGGCTTGGGATACGGTAATATAAATACCGCATGGTCAGGTATGGGATTCAAAGACCAATAAGTCGGGAAATCCAAATAACCTGTTTTTAATTCGTATTGCTTGACTGAAACATTGGGGATTAATGCGACCGTGTCCTGGATATCCTTGACTCATTAAATGCAATGGCCACGACCTAAGCACGGGGTGTAGGCATACACCTGACAGATGCCATATGTTTATTAATTAATTATACCCAATAAGGGATTCCCAATAAGGGAATAGTGGTGTGTCGGTTAATCTTGAGCCGGCATAGAACCGGGCCCCGTATGTAGAGCAAGTAATGTAAAACTGATAACATGAAATATAGTTTGTCCCAAGTATAAAAGATTAAATTTTGCCTTGTGCATTTTAATCAAAGTGTCAAAACATCTTCGTGCCTTGAGCACCTAAACCAATTTTCATAGACATTTTCAAATGAGTCGGTTGAATGTATTTACTAGTGAAAACTGACGTATTTTCAAAAGTCTAAGTGACAGGTACAAGTACGTAATAGGCTGGAAGCTGCTCAGGACGTTAATAAGGAATCTTGCAAGTTCTAGGCGTCTAAAGTCTGTTGAACAATATTTATGTTTTAAGATCCGCCTGTGGATCCTTTACTTTCCGTTGTAATACTTGATATTACTTTATATTCGGATTGTAATATATTTATCTTTTGCTTCCGCTGTGCATTTATATATTGTGTGTTTGACTATAATGATATCAACTACGTCACGATACTCCCCACCGGGCCCACCGGTGAAACGTGGAAATATCGGGGTGTGACAGGTTGGTATCAGAGCCAACACTGAGTGAATTTAACACTAGCCTTTTCGTGTTTAATCTCAGTTACACAGTTGCACCTTCTTGAGTCTAGACAAGAACATAGGACAAATTCTAATTCGTTTTATTGTCCTTATTTGATTCCTTTGTTATTTTTCTGATTAGCCCTTGCATGGGCGAGTCATTTTCTGTAGAAGTCCCGTTTAGGGCAACCATATACTTGTTTAAATTTTAAAAGGAACGATTATATTTAAAATATCATTCCTATGTTATAAGATCTACCATTATAATAAAATGGCAATATCTAAAAAGGACAAGACCTAGCTCATGTGTCATTTTAAGACAGGGCCAAGACGGTAGTTCCACAATTAGATTCAGATCCTTGTTAACACCTCAATTTAGGTTTGTTCTGAGTTAAATATTAAAGGAATCTTAAAGGTAAAACCTAGCCTAAATGTCAATGCAGACATGGCCAAGATGGTAAAACCTAGCCTAAATGTCAATACAGACATGGCCAAGATGGTAAAACCTAGCATAAATGTCGTTGCAGACATGGCCAAGACGGTAAAACCTATCCAAAAGATTCCAGTCCCTGTTAACATCTGTAAGTATGTTAACATTTTTGGTAAACTGTGAATCGTTAAAGTCACACATGCCATCTTTAAAAAAAAAGGGGGTTAATCTAAGTTCCCTTATTTGAAATAATCATCCCTTAAGGGTGAAGTGCCCACGGGCTATAATTAACGTCCCCTGAGACTAAAGACAGTGGTAGCCTACGACTCCCTGTCAAGAAAAGGTAATGAACTTTGATTCAAACCTTAATGCCTCGATTCTCTGAAATCATGGCTTATATCATCCTATAAGATGATCATATTATAAACATCCCTTAGAAGGGAAGTGCCTACGGGCTATAGTTAATGTCCTCTGAGACTAAAGACAGTGGTAGCCTACAACTCCCTGTCAAGAAAAGGTAATGAACTTTGATTCAAACCTTAATGCCTCGATTATCTGAAATCATGGCTTATAAATTAAACGTGTCTACGCGACCAGGCCATTTGTGCTATTATTAACTTGTAAATTAGGATTTATGATAAAAATCCTGAATAAAATAAATATCCTTCCTTCCCTGCCAGCATACATATAAATAAGAATCTTAAGAGTGAAACCTAGCCTGAGTGTCATTATAAGGACATGGCCAAGATGGTAAGACCTGTTTAAAAGATTCGTATCCCTGTTAACATCTGAAAATACGTTAACACTCCTGGCAGACGTGATTCATTAAAATCACACACGTCATTCTTATATAAGGATTCTTCAAAAGATTCCTAACCCAACTTAATGATCTCTGAATCATGGGTTTAAATTATCAATTAAGATGATCATATTTTGACCATACATTGGTAACATAGTGCCTACGGGCCTTGCTCATTTCTACATGAGCCAAAAGACAGTGGTAGTGATGACTCCCTGTCCGAAAAAGGTAATGAACTATGTTCAAACCTAAATGCTTTGATTCTCTGAAATCATAGCTTATAATTTATAAATGTCCATGTGACTAGGCCTTTCGTGCCACTAGTAAAACTGTTATTGTTTTATAATTAGGATAAGTTATAATATAAATCCTAAATAAATGTGATTAATAAATTAACCAAATATGGTCTCCGTTACCATGGTTAATGAATTGCCATAAAAGACAATTCCATAATAAACTCCCAAGTAAACTATTGTCCTTGTTTTATGTAACAGTTCAATTAAATGGCTGGCTCAGATGAAATTAATAGCCACCCAGTGGAGAACAATGATAACGCCCGAATTAATTTAACGGGTGCTGAACTAAAAGCGTTAGTAGACGACGCAGTTACAAAGGCCTTAGAGCGGCAGTACGAAGAGTATAGTGGGACTCGGAGTAGGACCCTATCTACACCGCATTCGAAGCCTCCTTCCAAGAAGGATGAACCCAAGAAGGAAGATGACGAGCGCCACTCTTCTAATCATCACAGTGATCCGTCTCAACAGATCATACTGAATCAAGGACCCCGTGATAAGGGTTGCTCCTACAAGTACTTTGTTTCATGTAAACCCCGGGATTTCACTGGGGAGGAAGGAGCTGTAGATTGTATGACGTGGTTAGATGAGATGGATACAGTTGTGGATATCAGCGGATGCGCTGAGAGGGATGTGGTCAAGTTTGTGTCGCAATCATTTAAGGGTGAGGCCTTAGCCTGGTGGAGATCGTTGATTCAAGCCACCGGGAAGATCCCTTTGTACAACATGACTTGGGATCAGTTCGTTGCTCTTACCAAAGAAAATTACTGTCCTCAACATGAAGTTGAGAAGATCGAGACTGAATTCTTGACATTAGTCATGGAGAACTTAGATTGTCAAGCATACCTTACAAGTTTCAATACCAAGTCTCGATTGGTTCCTTATTTGATCACACCGGAACCAAAGCGAATAGCTCGCTTTATTGGGGGTCTAGCCCCAGAAATAAAGGCAAGTGTGAAAGCATCGAGACCTACTACATTCAGGTCAGCGGCAGATCTGTCGCTATCTCTCACACTCGATGTAGTTAGAAACAAGGCTGCCAAGGCCTCTGAAGATGGGAAGCGTAAAAGGGAGGAAGATAACTCCCAGAATCCTAAGAAGAGCAAATCTGAGTTCAACAATAACCAACAGGATTCCAACAAGAAGCCTAAATGCAAAACCTGCCAAAGAAGACACTGGGGACAGTGTCGATCAAACCAAAAGATAAAGCAATGTGGCATCTGCAAAAGAACTGGTCACCAGTCCCACGAATGTAGGGACATAAAGAATGCAAACTGTTTCAGCTGTGGCGAAAAGGGCCACATCAGTACTAATTGCCCTGAGGCTGCCAAGGAAGGAGCAGCTAAGTCTGGGAAGGATAAGGAAGGAAACGCCTGAACTACCGATTGAATGACAGAGACAGTACATATCAATAATAGCATCAGGTACGTCTCGTACCATTTAACATTGATAGTTTCTGCTAAGTATCTTACGTTAATGCAAGGGATAATAAACCTTTAGTAAACTATAAGCCTAGTAAACTCTTGATTACATTCATAAGAACTTCAAATATTAAATGTAAGATATAACTTACCAATGGAATCGATAATAACCATCTCTCCCATCCTCGAAGATAATCCTTTTATAAGAATCTGGGGTACCTTTCCCCAAAAAGAGTACGACAATATATATATTATTTATTTTATTATTTTCTCATTATTTTTTTTATCGCCTGCGAATGCCAAACTATGTTTGATAAGAGTGCCATATGAGGATTGGCGTATCCTAGTGTGGCCCATAGATTACTTCCATGCCTGATCAGTATGGAGGTTTAATGCATGGAACCCCTGAGATATCCCAATGGTCATATTGTGCTAAAGTCGACTAGTAGTATTCAAAGAAGATATCCAATATAAAATGTCCTTATAAGTATCTCTACTTAGGGCATCCTTGCATTTGTAAAGAGAATGTGTCATTTATCTGACACCGACATCGATAGATGAACCAAAGCCTGAGAATACAGACATCTCTAACACCTCTGTGTGTCATAATTATCGTCTTTAAAAGAATTACCATGTTTACCTTCTGAGAGGCAAGTGGATGTTAGAACAAACATCCCGCTTAGGGCTGCGATTATTGTAAAAGCCTTATATCCGCTAGTACCAACAGAATAGGAAGAACTAAGAGCCAAATCGATAAGTTTTTAGAAAAGATTTCATAAAGCCAAAATTCGAAGTTCTAAGAACTCCGATTTATATAAAAGACGGATCATCTTGCTTATGCATTGATCACCGCAACCCTATTTAGGCAACAATTAAGAATCGCTATTACCTGCCCAGGATCGTCGATTGGTTCAGCTAGCTGTAAGGATTAGCTATTCTTTGAGATTAGTTAAGCAGTGGTTGGAATAACCATCTCACCATAAAATAAGTTTTTCTATAGCAATTATTATGTAAGTATCAAGGCTACTCCTTTGGAGACCTTGTATAAATAGAATGTTA
The DNA here is from genome assembly GCA_030545235.1 of Helianthus tuberosus. NCBI lineage: Eukaryota > Viridiplantae > Streptophyta > Magnoliopsida > Asterales > Asteraceae > Helianthus > Helianthus tuberosus. The sequence goes on along the minus strand of CM060409.1, from coordinate 5,720,206 downwards.
AACATCTATTGTTAAATAGAGAATTGGTAAGTCCAATTATCAGGATCTGAAAGTTGCCTAGGAAACAACAAATAAGATCATACAAATCCATAATTGATTGTAAGTTGCCAGTATACGGCAGAAAATTTAAAAATTAATGAAAATAGCAACCCTCCTAAGTTTTTGTTAAAGAATAAGGTTCAGCAAAAGAAATCACCAGGAAGGGTGTGCCAAAGTTGTTAACCACCTTACCGTCTAGACAGTGGAGGACATGCTACGTGCAATGTGTAATTGATTTAGGTAGTAGTTGGGATAACCACCTACCATTGATTGATTTCTCCTACAACAATAGCTACCATACCAGCATTAAAGCTGCGCCTTTTGAGGCTTTATACGGTAGAAAGTGTAGAACGCCCGTTTGTTGGGCAGAAGTTGGAGATGTTCAACTATCAGGACCAAAGATAGTCTTTGAAACGACGGACAAGATTGTCCAGATTCGTGTCCGTCTCAAAGCTGCCCGAGATAGGCAGAAGAGTTACGCAGATCCGAAGCGTAAATCCTTTCACTTCGAAGTAGGTGACAAGGTATTGCTTAAAGTATCACCCTGGAAAGGGGTGATGCGATTTGGTAAGAAAGGCAAACTAAGCCCGAGATACATAGGACCTTTCGAGGTTATCGAACGTGTCGGGTCAGTTGCCTATAAGTTAAACTTACCGGAAGAGCTCAGTGGAATTCACAATGTGTTCCACATCTGCAATCTGAAGAAGTGCTTCGCGGATGAATCACTGGTTATACCACATACAGATGTGCATATAGATGAGAGCTTGAAGTTTGTGGAAAAACCATTGTCGATTGAGGATCGACAGGTTAAGAAGCTTCGAAGGAAGCATGTGCCTATTGTAAAGGTCAAATGAGATGCCCGTAGAGGTCCCGAATATACGTGGGAAGTTGAATCCACGATGAAAGAAAAGTACCCTTATTTATTTCAGTAAATCTCGGGTCGAGATTTATTTTAAGGGGGTGAGGATGTAACACCTCGAAAATTCACGTCCTATAAAGTGTTGACACGTGTCATATGTATGAACGTGTGAAAGAATGTTATGAAAGGACTAAAGTTGACAAACATGAAAAGTATATGAAAATACGAGTTCTAAATGTCAACAGTGAATAAATATATTGTACATTAACCCTACATGACGTTTATAGCATCAAACGAATAAATCATGGATCATGCAAAGCTAAAAGTGAGAGATTACAAACTAAAGGGGTTAAATGTGTCAACATGTTTAAGTTATACCTCTGAGTGACCATTTGACAAACCCGAAGCTTTGTGACGGTTAATTATGCTCACTATAATGCACGATATAAATTTCATAAAGTTTCGTAATCGTATGAGAAAGTTATGATCAAATTCGTATGTGAGGGGTTAAAGTGTCAACGTTGAAAGTTAGGACCTTTCGGGTAACAATAAAGTTAACCGAGGACTTAACAAAATGGGTAAATGTCTTGAAGCCCCTAAACATCAATTTGGAGGGCTCAAAATGCAAGAAAAGGAAGTCTAAGAAAAGTTTGAAGAGTCAAGGATCAAAACATAAAAATCTAAAAAGTTGATTTTGTGCAGGAGGGCTTCGCGCGACGCGAGACCCAAGGGGGGGTCCTTCGCGTCACGCCTAGGCTGGTCTGATCCGAATTCTTTGGGTTTTTGCCTGCTAAGTGCTTTGTACTCGACTTTTAACCAAATTTCCTCATCTTGGACGACCCCTAGGCACCCCCTAAGCACTAGGGACACTTGTTAGTGAGTTATGGTCAGTGGTAGACTTGTGTGTCAACATTTTGTGGTGATTAAATCACTATATAAAGGACCCTTGTTGCAACAAGTTCTTGACACCTTTCTCTTGCACTTCTGGTCATTCTTGGAGCTCCAAAGCAGACTCAAGTGGTCATAATTCGTGCATAGGACTCTTGTAAGTTTACTTAACCTTTCTTAGTTAAGTTTTTGCTTAGTTTAAGCTTAAAAGTCAAACCGTCGTAATTAACGGTTGACTTAACGATTAATCATTGTTAGTCCAGTGATTAGTCGAAGTGATAGTAGTTATAAGTTGGTAATTATGTGGGTAATAAACCCTCAAAAGGGTTCCCCCGGATTCCCACTCTAAGTAGGTCAAATGTCAGGTCAAACTTGTTAATAAAAAGTCAACAGGATACTTAAATTCTAATTTATGCATAATTAGCAATGTAGAACACATACAACCTGTTTGATCATTAATATAACTTGGTAATAAGTGTAAGAACATGTCTAAACATGTTCAACCCGATAATTTACTGTTTAGACCCGGTTCGGAACCGAAAGTCGCAAAGCTTTGACTTCAGTTCTGACCCATTTTAGTATATTTTGGAATTGCCTTAGAGCTTCCTTAGGACCAGGTTACATGCTAGTATAACCCTCTGTGATTATACACCACAGATCATTAGTTATCCAATTAATATGCATGATTCCGTTAATTGCTCATATGTTGACCATTATGCCCTTTTCACCCTAAAACGTGATTTTTGAAAATGTAAAAGAGTAGAAACCTTAATTACTGATATATAAACTTGTACCCAAAGTTTGACATCAGTTTAAACTCGTTTTGGGCATAATGGAAGGTACCCTACTGTTATCACAACATATTTGAGGCATATTAACTTAGGAAACCTGGTTAGTACCCTTATGATTACCCGTTACGCCTGTTTCGCGTTCGGTTCGGCTTATGTAACTAGTTTACATAAATTAGCCGAAACGGGTCAAACCTTATCGGTTTTACCCCAAAATTCAGAATGTGCCTAGATTACCCATATAAGGCAAGTCTTCAATCTTGTCGGGTCTAAATCACATTTTATTCCGGTCTTCGCCTAATCGTGCGTTTGAACCGTATAAATAACCGGTCTAAGCTTAGGCTTAATTAAAGACCCGTTAGCATTCTAATTGGTTATTTATACCATCCTTCCAGACTAGAGCCTTCCGGTAAATTGTACCTACGCTTACTTAAGTGAATACGGCTGAGTTATTAAAATTCTTGCTATTTAAGACAGGAGCTAGCTCAGGTAAATACTCTTAACTTATTTTCCCTATTACGGGCTTGGGATACGGTAATATAAATACCGCATGGTCAGGTATGGGATTCAAAGACCAATAAGTCGGGAAATCCAAATAACCTGTTTTTAATTCGTATTGCTTGACTGAAACATTGGGGATTAATGCGACCGTGTCCTGGATATCCTTGACTCATTAAATGCAATGGCCACGACCTAAGCACGGGGTGTAGGCATACACCTGACAGATGCCATATGTTTATTAATTAATTATACCCAATAAGGGATTCCCAATAAGGGAATAGTGGTGTGTCGGTTAATCTTGAGCCGGCATAGAACCGGGCCCCGTATGTAGAGCAAGTAATGTAAAACTGATAACATGAAATATAGTTTGTCCCAAGTATAAAAGATTAAATTTTGCCTTGTGCATTTTAATCAAAGTGTCAAAACATCTTCGTGCCTTGAGCACCTAAACCAATTTTCATAGACATTTTCAAATGAGTCGGTTGAGTGTATTTACCAGTGAAAACTGGCGTATTTTCAAAAGTCTAAGTGACAGGTACAAGTACGTAATAGGCTGGAAGCTGCTCAGGACGTTAATAAGGAATCTTGCAAGTTCTAGGCGTCTAAAGTCTGTTGAACAATATTTATGTTTTAAGATCCGCCTGTGGATCCTTTACTTTCCGTTGTAATACTTGATATTACTTTATATTCGGATTGTAATATATTTATCTTTTGCTTCCGCTGTGCATTTATATATTGTGTGTTTGACTATAATGATATCAACTACGTCACGATACTCCCCACCGGGCCCACCGGTGAAACGTTGAAATATCGGGGTGTGACAAGTTGACAATGTATTCCACGTGTTAAATCTGAAGAAGTATCTGTCAGATGAGACCCTCATAGTTCCTCTCAAGGAACTCACTATCGAAGAGCAGTTGCGATTCATCGAAGAACCTGTAGAAATTACAGACCGAGAAGTTAAGTTTCTCAAGCGTACCAGAATTCCTCTTGTTCGAGTTCGTTGGAACTCCCGTCGTGGCCCAGAGTTTAGCTGGGAACGAGAAGACCAAATGAAACACAAGTATCCCCAGTTGTTCGAGAAACGTGAAACCACTACTGAGGCTGAAGCTACTGCGGAATTTCGGGACAAAATTCCAAACCAACGGGGGGATGATGTGGCACCCCAGGAAAACCAGGAAACCACGCAACTTAACTAGCTTACTCAGTAACCACGTGCTAAATTTCGGGACGAAATTTCTTTCAAGTTGGGGATGATGTGACAACCCGAACTTTCAAGGTCAGTATCACTTCATCACGTGATCCTGTTTCTTGTTACTCCTCTTTCACATTCCTTGCGACGATAAAAAAAATCAGTAAACACTTGTGACGGTAATGATATTACTAGATGTTTAATATGTTCGAGTATATTACTAAACATTTAATACGTTCGAATATGTGTATGAGTGGGTATAGTGGGCCGATTAGTTGGATTAGTTGTTACTTAAACACATGGGCTGATTACTTGGATTTTAAACATCCACACACACCATAATTATGTTGAGCCGGGTGAAGCCCAAGTAAATCAATGGGTCATTTTGTTTGGGGGTCGGTTGTTGTAGGATATATACACACACAAGGAATTACGTAAATCATAAGCACAACACACATTCAAACCCTATATCTTTCAAGTTACGCATGGCAGCAGGTCTACCCCCCCTTCTCATGAAACACCATTGCAGTCAATCTTATTATTGGGTTAGTGATTTCTTTGCAAGTTATTTAATGATCATGCTTTGTAGTTGTTTAGTAGCAATCGAATGATACATGATATGTGCAAACTGTAAATCGAACCATGCCTATATTGATCTCTATTTGATGATCTTGTGTGTGTGCTATCTAATGTAACGAATTATGTGTGTAGGTGGACGTATTTGCTTTTCATGAAAACTTATTTGCTTTTCACCAAATACATCATGTATGAACGTTCACTGTTTGAATGGTTAATTGATTTGACACTCGACATGTATATGCTTGATATCTGCTAGAGATATGTGGATGTTCACGTTAATATTAAAGTTATATGTGTCAACCTTCATGCATATTTGAATGATTATAAATGAAGAATGATATCTGTTCGTGTTTTGATTAATGATAAAATTATGTGAAAGTAGGATGCTGTGAGTTCATTTGAATGTACAACTACAAATGCCTACGGTACAACCTGGTCATGCGTGTGGGTGATATTGTTAGGATGATATGAATAAGAATGATTCTTAGTGATGGTAACCTTGTTAAGATAAATCTTTGTGTTTGTACTGTTGTTAGGGTGAAGTAATAAGATGAAGTGTTATAAGAAATCATGATGATGAAGAGATGATAATGTAACTGAGAATTTTTATATGGGTTTCATGAAGTGTACAAGTAAGCATGCGTATGGTACAACCCTTAAGGGTTCATGATTTTAATCTTGTGTGTCAAATGTTCTTTTGTCTCTTCCTGTTGATCCGAAAGGAATAAGAGGAAATCATGTTTGTCCAATCGTACAGTTAGGATATTGGGCCCCACAACCACACATTTTGATTTTAAAATTTTGTTCGCACGCTTTATATAGCCGCACAAAACTGTGTTACTCACACACTATTTGGAAATATGTTTTATGTGTGAAACTACTTATTGTTTGTACACTATTGTGAAATATGTGTGATACATGATTACTCAATACATGTGTGCAATACGTGATTCATTTACAAACGGTCCTAACTAGTGGTAACCGTTATAGGATGCGGTTGACCAAGTTTAGGATAACCATACTAACTACCGAGCAATCTAAGGTGAGTTCACACTCTTAAGGCATGGGATTCCCGGTGGGTTGGGAATGGGATTAAGAAGCTAAGATGAAATCTGTACATTCACCACTAATAGACTACTTACCTCCGTCCTCGGTTGGGAAGGACGCCTACACTAAACTTACGTATTCTCGGATTGGGAAGAATACGTACCTTCGTCCTCGGATTGGGAAGGACGACTACATTTATCCTGCGTATTCTCGGTTGGGTAGAATACGTACCTCCGTCCTCGGATTATGAAGGACGCCTACATTTAACCTGCGTATTCTCGGTTGGGTAGAATACGTACCTCCGTCCTCGGATCGGGAAGGACGCCAATGTATATAACTAGTCTAGTGGTTTACAACATGGGGTAGCCCCCACTGATTATAGTTTGGGAAACAAGGAATAGGGTAACTTGTGGTTATCAAAGCAACTTATGGATTTTGTACAACATTAAAAGTGGACAACCAACTGTGAACTCGCTCCACTTTGTTGTTGACTCGTTGTTACATGCCTTGCAGGTCGTTAGGTATCTATGGAGCTTGCACGAGCAGGAGGAGTCGTTGTGGGACATGGACCGTTGTGTGCCATGTTAACATTTAAACTTATTGAACTTATGTTTTGGTTTTACGTTTTATGCTTCCGCTGTTAACTTAAAGTTGGTTAATTTATTTTGGACACCAATTGTATTGTGGTTGGTTTTATTTACTTAATTACATTTTTCAATATGATTGGTGGCTTGATCCTGGCCATGTGACGCCTCCTGCGGTGATACTCCGCTTGTGGATTTTGGGAGTGTGACAGTGATCGAGCACATATCGGGAGTTAGAATAACTCTCCAATTTGAGCTTGATTGCATCATGCTCGCATTTGGCAATGGCTAGCTCCTTTTTGGTTTCCTTGATGATATTAATGTAATTGTTAATACCAATTTTTTTATTGTAAACAGTTTTGGTCAATTCGGAAACGCTTTTCTTTAAGGTTTCAATTACAGATTTAAAATCCTTTTCGTTTCTAGCTAAAGCCATATTTGCCTCTTTGCACTTAGATGGCTCAATAACCAAACTTTGATTATGACTATGAACCTTTTCGGATTCAAGCTTCAAATCTGCACACAAATTACAAACACTAGGAGCAGGAGTTTCAGATTTTACCTGACTCGTAGAGGCTGATACATTTGCCATAAAGACAGTGTGATAAGAAAAAGATTCGTCTTCATAGAAGAACTTCTCCATTTCTTTAGATGCTACAGCAGCCTTCTTGATCAGAACATATTTTTGACACTTCAACTCCTCTGCTTCATTCAATAAATCATCAACATCAGAATTCGTTTCTTCCTTCACATCAGATTCCTAATTATAATCACCCGAATTAGAACTTTCTTCATCAGAACTCCCGGTATAACCCGAACTATCACTTTCAGAAAATTCTTCCTTGTGAACGTGCTTAATGTGATTGATGATCTTTGCATAACACGCGGTTCCTCCTCCTTCTTGATCACCATCCCCAAATTGTACAGACCAATTACACCCTTCATCACCTTGGACAACTAATGCTCTGGTGGTGTTTGAAGGTCCAGACTGGTTCTGGTTGTTGTTCACCGCTACCATCCTTTGTTCACGATTGTCTTGATTGGCATTGGAAGTACTCGTCTGATTTCTGAATGGGTTCTGATTGCCTTGTTTGCTCGGTCGGGTACACTCACGTTTGAAGTGACCCTTTTCGCCACAATTGAAACATGTAACCGCATCCTTATCAAATCCGTACTTTGTATCCTTCTTGCTTTCCAACGAAGTTCTTCCTGTTCGACTCATGTAATCCTTCACCCTTCTAACAGCACTTGCGAACGCCCACTTTATATCCATCAACTCCATTTCATCACGGTCGATTTGTTGATAGTCTTCATTGGTCAAATTAATGTTTCCAATTTGACCTGCGACCAAACCGCAGTAAGCACTGACCATTGTATTAATGAGTTCCATATGCTCTTCGCCACTTCAATGCTAACTTTCGAGAGGTTTGAGGTATCAACTCTGACTGTGTTAGGATTTTGGGGTGGAGGATTGCTTGTATAATGTGCTTGCTGTTGCTGTTGTTGTTGTGGTTGGGCTTGTTGTTGTGATGAGGTAGGAATATAAGCACTTGGATCGAACTGAGGTTGAGTAGTGGTAACTTGAGGTGGAGGTTGAGGTTTTGGTAGCCATGCACTCGGATCGAGTTGCGGTTTAGAAAAAGCATGAGCTTGAGCAATCATATGCGCTGGCGGATGATAGGCACTCGGATCGAAAACCTGAGGTGGAGCTGATTGAGGAAACGAAAAAGAGCTTGTATTTGACATAAACGCCGTTTGAAGCTTCGGTTGCTGAACGGAACTAGAACTAGCTGCAGGATTAAAACCTCCCAGATACATTTCTGTGTTTTGAGGAAGTGCTATCTTTTTAGCTTTTTGAATTTCCTCTTCGTTCTTATGCTCCAACTTTTGAACGAACCTTGTAGATACTAACAGCATCTAAAACGCCCGTATGCTTTAAAAGCTCAATGAATGGGCTCCACTTTCGAGGTAGAGCATCAGCAAACCATGCAACCATTTCCTGTTGAGTTGCAAGAACGGTATAAGAATACATTTCACTAATCAAATGATAAAAACGAGTAGTCATATCATTTAGGGTTTCATTCTCCATGAATTGAAATGATTCGAATTCCTTCTTCAATAGATCATGGCGTGTCTTTCTAGTAGCTGCATTCCCTTCTCCTCTCGCTACCAAGGCATCCCATAAAGCTTTCGTGCTAGTACAGTAAGCAAATTGATGATAGATTTCTTTGTGAAGTGCTTGTGTAAGAATAGCAAACGCCTTCTTCTCCAGATCATATGCCTTCTTGTCATCTTCTAACATATGAGCAAAACCCGCTGCACTTGATCCTGCTTCTTCGAGGGCAGTGTTGTATGGAGTAGTGAAACACGTCCATAATTCTGTGTTTTGCCCTAAAACATATGTGTGAAAATGATTTTTCCAAGACGGATAGTCGTTCATATGATTCAGCTTTGGCGGGCGGTTGTTGCTGCCCGATTCACTCTCACTAAGCAAAAGATTCTGAATGCTTTGATTTTGATTCGACACCAAAGCCCATTGACTTGCACTTATAGATTGCGGAGGCATAACATTCCTTAGCCACGCGGCTGCGGAGGTTTGATCTTGACCTGGTCGTGGGTCCGTACTCCAACCCCATGGACTTGTACTACTCATATATGATATATGAATGATAAAACCTGATTACACACTTGAAAACACAATGTTAAATCACTTTTGCAAGTTCTCTGTTGAAAAATGACAAGTTTCACGACGAAACTCTTCCCACGAAAGTCAAGAGGTTTCGTCGAAGAGTCTTTGACGAAATTCTAGGGGTTTCGTCGAGGTACCTTTGACGAAACTTTAGGGGTTTCGTCGAAGTTGCTTATGGCGAAACTCAGGGGTTTCGTCGCTTGGAACTTTCGTCGAGATAAGGTTTAGACAGTTGGTGAAAGTTGGTGAGATTTTCTTTTGAAATCTTATCTTTTTACTGACACACAGAACACTTGTTTTCAACTCACAACATACCTCTTTTACCAAACAAGTATGCTGACCAATATTTAATTCATTTTAATCCTTTTATCAATTTCCTTTTAATTGTAAATTCAATGAATATCACAAGAACACTTTGAAGGTTCTTTGAAGATATGAAGACCAAACCCAGAAAATATGAACTTTCCGGTCACTGAAGAACTTTCTGAAACACGAAATTGCTTAAAACTTTCACTAAAAACCCGGTTTATCACGTGAACAAACAATCTAACAAGGTTTTTGATAAAACTTTTTAGCAATCAACAAGATCAACAGTTTTTAAGAAGATTTTTCCAGAAATGTATGAACTTTTCAAGAACAATTTTCAGAAAAACAACAATAACCAGTTTTAACACTTGATAAAAATCCGAACTATGTTTGATTTTAAACAAGGATAAGAGCCAATGCTCTGATACCACTTGTAGGTCCCGATTCTCGGAGGGTCGATAACGAAACCAAATCTCTTGTTTATCAAAAACACGGTCACGAGTGCGGAATCCCCGTGACTATGCCAAACCAAACATAGATAGTAATAGCACGATGTAACCAATGAATCACAGTCAATTGATTAACAGGATGAGAACAATGATCAAACAAATACACACAATGTTTGACAGTAGACTTTCAGTAAAGTTATGCTCTCATAGTTTCAAAGTGAAACTATGTGGTGTTTATATAGCAGCCCAGTCCCACATATGACGAAACTTTACTTGGGCCCGACGAAACCTCCTGGACGACGAAACTCTAGGAGTTTCGTCACCCATCACGACAAAACATGAAGTTTTGGCCATTTGGGGGTTTCGTCATGTAGTGCTCGACCAAACCTTGAGGTTTCGTCGCAGGCTGCAAAATGTGTGTGTGCTGCAAACTGTTAACAGTTTGCAGCAAACAACATAAACACACAAACACAAAATATATCTACTCAAATGCAACATGCATTGTTCATTTGACATACATAACAAACGAGACAAACTTTGTCGGACACAAGTAGGATATCCGACTTGGTCGACGGCGAATTACAGACTCGATAATACATAAAAGACCGTACAAAATACATCGCTAATAAAGACAAGTTACATACACCAAAATAATGCATCAACATTAATGCATAATTTCTAGAAATAAAAAACATATATATAAAAAAAGAAATGGATTACCCATGTGTTTGAGCATTGCTAGTGATTGAGTGTAAAATGAGGAATGGAATAGGGACTTGACATGACATAACATTATTGGCTAGAGAATAAGTTTACCACTTCCCAAATGAGGAGCACTCCTTCCACCCTAAAATGATTCACCAGTAGGGGTGCAAACGAGCCGAGCCGAGCCCGAGCTCGATCAGCCTCGAGCTCGAGCTCGTTTAACATATGAAAGCTCGAGCTCGGCTCGATTCGAGCTTTATTTCTATAGCTCGAGCTTGGCTCGAAGGTAATTTTTCAAGCTCGAGCTCGGCTCGGGCTCGACTCGTTTAGTATTTATTATTTAATTTATATTAATTATAATAATTATTATGCATATAACTTAGTTATTTTTTATATTTATATAAATGGTAATTATTATTATTATAAAAATATATGTTTAATATATTAATAAAAAAATATATAAAAGAAAGCTCGATTAGGCTCGCGAGCCGGCTCGAGAGCCGGCTCGAGCTCAATAAGCGAAGCTCGGGCTTGGGCTCGTTTACTAAACGAGCTTGTTTTTAGGCTCGAGCTCGAGCTCGTTTAAGCTCGGCTCGTTCGAGCTTTTTTTTCTAGCCGAGCTCGAGTAGCTCGGCTCGTTTGCACCCATATTCACCAGTCCCTAGATAGCTTGCTAACTTCCATAAAAATTCTCTCTTGAACCTGGATAAACCACAATTCAATTATAGATGCTATAAAATCAAAGGATTTTATAAATATGATTTATCCAGAAATGAGTACCTACCATTCCTTGCATACTTTGTTGTGAGCCAAAATAACCATCCAGAGAGACATTTGAGTAGAAAATGAGTTGTGTAAAGTCGACTTGCGTACTTCCATTAATTCAACAATATACATGACTATTGAACATATTAGCAGATTGATTTATGACAACAGTCTAACAAGGGCTTGACCCATAGGTTTAGCATGCTAGGCAAAGGCCTAGAGCCCCAAAAATAGGAGCCTCCATTTTTTTTCATATATCATATGTGTTTTTAGCCCAAATGAACAAACACATAAGTAAAGATATAATCATCCAAAAAGTGAAATGTCTAGGCCCAAAACATATAGAATTAGTGGTCAAATCCCTTTTTTCTTAAATTCATAAGCTACCAAGTCCCTATTTTCTTGAACATAATTATTCATCCTCCGCTCCGCTTCTATCATGATTACTTGCTACCTCCTTAACTGCAAACGATGTGAATGACGATTAAAGGAGAAATTAGGGTTAAACGATCGTCGTCGATGGTGTGATTTGCGATTAAGTAACCATAAAAAATTTGTGATCTGATATTCACGATTTTACGACTTGCTTTTGCGAGTTGCCATTGCCGATTGATATTTTTTAGGGCTATTAAGTATTCAAGGTTCACAAGGGCCCTAACATTGTAAGTCCTTTAGGGCCTCCAAAAACGTTAGGCCGGCATTGAGTCTATAACAGTGAACCCAGGTAGGCATATTAATTTGTACGGGTTGAGTAGGGTTGATTAACCTCTATCAGCCAAGTTTTTTTTTTTCAATTTATAAAATAATTTGTGTTAAATATGATTAGAGAAAATATATAGTTATATAGAGTTTTTTAGATAAAGCCATTTCATAGGCATATTTTAACTATTTTCGTTTTCGCCACAACTTTTAATTTGTCAAATTGACCCATGAAAGTTAAGACAATTTCGCTTCAACTTTTAATTTAATTTATCAATTTGACCCGTCAAAATTAAGACAATTTATGCTGATAAATAAACCAATTTAAGCATTAAGAAAGCAAAGCAAGATTCAGATAGTAGCAAAGCAATTTATGACAATGCAACCCGACTAGTATTACCCATGTTGACCCATTACTCAATTTGCCTGACCTTTCTGATCTGAAGCTTTCCAGAATGATAATAACTAAAACAAACACTACTAGAAAACTAGGCAATTGCAACCAAAATTTGTAACCTACATAAGGCGGTGGCAAAATTAGCGACCAGTTTGCGACCAACATCAAAACAATCGCAAAATTAAAGACCAACCCATATTCGGTAGCAAAACGGTCTCAAATTTTGCAACCGCAATTTTCCGGTCGCAAATAGTTGAATGGTGGTCGGAAAACGGTCGCAAATATGAGAAAAGTAAAATAAGCAAAATTTGTGACCGCCTAAAGCGGTCGCAAATACAAGAAATATATAAAAAAACAAAAGTTGCGACTATCTAAAGTGGTCGCAAATACGAGAAATATCTAAAAATAAATAAACAAAAGTTGCAACTGTTTTAAGGGGTCACAAATACAAAAAATATATAAAAAACAGAAGTTTCTTTTGCCAAACATACCCAGGTTTCCAAACTCCTCCGTCCGTTACTCTCTTCTTCAGTGCGTCTCTTCCACCACCTAGGGTTTCATTTTTTCATCTGATTCACAATTTTACCACCACGAATCCTCTCAATTTCTTCTGATATCTCCCTCTCTCATCCAATTCACACCACTGGATCCACCAATTGCTTCAATTTCGCTCCGATTACACCCCAGGATCCGATTCCGGCCGAGCGTTTTCATTCTCCGAGGAGAATGATCGATTACTGTCCTCAACTTCCTCTCCTTCGTCGGAAATGATGACGGAGATGATAAAGTCGTGTTAATCGATCCGAATTGGAGTAGTGTTTGTGATTATAATAGTTTTGGATGTTTATCACCTTTATCTAGGTTTCGATCACCTTTATCTAGGTTTCGGATGGGCGTTGTGAACAGTTACGATGTTTGGAGCCGTCCTCCGTGGATGAACGCCGTGTGCGGTTGCTCCGACAGATGTCAATTCTGGTAAGTATGACTCACCGATCAGTTAGAGGTTTCGGTTTCTGGTAAAATTAGTGTCACACCCCAACCGATGGCGGAAACATCGGGGCTTGGCACTGAGCGAAACAGATTGTCCAGATGTTTCCATAAGAATTATCGTTACCAATTAATTTAAAGTAACACGTCCCATACCATGTCTTAAAAGGTAAACAAATTATTACAGACAAATCTAGTCAAGTAGTTCTGTTTCGACAACTCAGATTTATACATAGATAGTTTATTTATTGGTTTCTAGGACCTCTTTTCCTAGCCTCGATTTCATCACAGCACAGAGAGCATCCTAGACCTTTCCTTGCCTCAAGTTCACAGCAAGCTAAGCATAAAAACAACTTAAGCACCTGTCACATACGTTAAAGTAACATCAATACACAAAGTGGAAAGGTGAGCATACAAGTTTGATAATAGCATATAGAGTTCGAAAGCGTTACGCATAACCAGCACGTACACAGAGTGAAATGAGGCATGTTAGTTATCGACATGAACCTATCGATACCAATGACTGCGGGTTGACTGCCCAAGGCATTTCGCGATACATACTCACCACTGTGAGCCATGTAGGTAATTGTCCTTAACAACCCCCGAGTGAACGGGTGCTGAGTCCAAACTAATAGTACTACCGTTGCTAAGGCAGGTAGACAGCATTCCATGTGTAAACATAACAAACAAGCATTCATTAAGTCACGTAATACATGCGGTAACGGTTAGCGTTTAAAGTATTGCGTAGTGTGTTTGATGTGATTTTTGTATAAGTAACGTATGTAACACCCAAAAGTGCGTAAAGCAAAAAGGGATCGAGTATACTCACAGCGAATTAATGGATTGAAGGGAGTGACGGGTGGTCCTTTGGACAACCCTTAAGCACGTTAAAAGATGAAATAATCTTCCATTTAACCGTGTAATTATTTTGAATTAGATAACTACGACGCTTATGTTTCAGGTACGATTTAGGAGCTAAAAGATGGATCAAAGGCAGTTTTGGAGGCTTTGGTGGAGAATGGGTCGAGAGGAGAACAAAAGAAAGAACAAAGAAGTTAGAGCAGCTGAGTACCGTAAATTACGGTTCTACCGTAATTTACGGTAGACCTGATTTCCATTTTATCACCACCGTAACACAGACTGTTGGAGCCGTAACAGATTGATGTCCACCGTAAATTACGGTGGAGCCGTAATTTACGGTGGAGCCTGCGAGAAAAAAAATGTAACTGCCATCATATAATCGGTTTTGGAGTGTCTTTTCACATTATCTCATCATTGGACGGTTCTTGGACACCTTGGGGGCGATTTTGGAGAACTTGTTGGTTTTGTGAACATTTTTCAATCATTCGGTTTGTGCTTTTGATTCGTATGAACAATAGATTGATGTTGATGATGATTCACCGAGCCATGTCCGGCTAAACTCTTCGGTGATCATCCTAGGTGAATGTTTCTGAAACTTTTGTGTGTTTAATTTCTGCATTTCTAGAATGATATTTTGCGTTGCTTGAATGTCATGGTGTATGTTTGATTGTTTGTAGTGTGTTAATCAATAATGCAATTTCTAGTCTTAATCGTACGTTCTTGGTGCCGTTGGCAACCGAGATATCACGGGAAGGGTTAGGGTTGGTTATTGGTTAATAGGTCATCGGGAAACAACCTCGCGTTATCTAATCCGAGTACTTTGTTCCCTTTTATCACTTCAATCACATATACACGAGTTATGTCTATATAACTCTTTCTAGTGAAATTGCACACAACTGTTTAAAGAAACTGAAACCTAGGGTGATCATTGTTCTCTCCTAATTGTTTACAACCAACTTTGATTTGAATTAGTTCTTAATTTAGTTTTCTAAAACAACAATCCACAATCTTGAATTTTAATTTTCTGCAATTTAGTTTAATATTAGTTTAAATACAAAGCTATACAATCGACACATTTTCCACATACTCCCTGAGTTCGATACCCTTTTACCACTAACTACAGTTGTTTGGGGATTAAATTTGCGTGACCCACGACAATCACGTCAAATTTTGGCGCCGTTGCCGGGGAGTAATGCGCAACGTGTGTCATTTTTGTTAAGTTTTGTTTTGTTATTTTCGGGTTTACACTGGTGTGTTTAGTGTGCAGGTTCTACAGGTGCATGCATACTAGAGGCTCTCACAAAGCGTCACCATTGTCATTTGATCCGAAAATTGAAAGAACATTAAGGCAAAGCCGAGTTTTACTACGCGAAAACAGAATTGTTGGTTCACCTACTTCACCCATTACACCAAGAAACATCATGGACGAACCACAAATACCACCTACAACGGGTCAAACGACCTCATCCTTCATTCCTACATCCACACAACCCTCACCAAACACCACTATTCCAAACATCACCACAATTCCTACTCCAATTCATGATACTACACCAACCAATACCAACACCACACAACCAAACACTACTCAAGCCGAACCTACTCTCACCTATAACCCTTCCGCCACAATCCCACCATTATCCCACTTCTTTCCCCCAACTACGGGTCAGTCATCATCCACCTTCACAATTGCACCCAATTCAACTATTGTGCACACTACTTCATCTTTTAGACCACAACCACAACAATCGGGTTTTCAGTATTCGACCATTCCATTTGGGCAAACTTCGGGAATTCAAGGAGATGGATATGAGGAAGGATACGAAGATTTTGAGGGCTATGATGAAGATGGGTACGCTTATGAAGGTTATGGTGATCAAGGAGAGTTTGGGTATGTGCAAAGTCAATCTCAAGGGATGGCAAGTGTAGGTGGAGTGCCACAACAACAACAACTTATACCGCAACATATTCGGCCAAGACCACAAGGGCCACCAATACAACGCCCTATACCTTTGCAACAAATTCGGCCACAAAATGTACAACCACAATTTCAAAGGCCGATTCAATACCCACCGATGCCCCAACAACCAATTGCACCACAAGGGCCTATACCAAGACCAATGGGTCCTATTCGTCCAAGGGGTCGATTGGGTGTTCCAAGAAGGCATCTTAGGGAACAAGCAAGGGGAATAGAGGCACATTTCAGGCCAATCATTACTCAAAACCCTTCACCGGTGGTTATCCCTCACAACAACCAAGGGAGAACTTTTGAAGTAAGAACCAATTCGTTGCAAAGTTTGCCGAAATACAAAGGGTTAGCAACGGAGGAACCCTACTTCCATTTAGAGGCCTATGACTCAATTTGCAACACTTTTGGGAGTCAAGGTTTTTCGGCCGATGAAGTCAAGTTGGTCTTATTTCAGTTTTCTTTGGAGGATAAGGCAAAGAAGTGGTTCTACACTTTGCCTTCGGCATCTATTTACACATGGGGGGAGATGCAACAAACCTTCTTGGATGAGTTTTACACCGCCCAAAAGACCAACGATGCAAGGAAGGGATTGAGAAGCTTTCAACAACAACATGGTGAGATGTTTCACGAGGCGTTTGAGCGTTTCAACATGATGATTAAAAACTGCCCTCATCATGGAATTGAATTATGGGAGTTGATGAATGCCTTTCATGAGGGGTTGAGTGCCGAAGATGCACGTGATTTGATGTCTATCACCGGTGGGACTTTTGGAACAAACTATGAGAATGATGACTGGGAGTTCTTGGAAAGCATGGCAACTACATCAAAGAGGAAAGCTCAAGCCTCAAGAAGAGCCCGACCGACCACTAACCGACCGCAAGTGCACGCCATAGATGATGGTAATGTTCAAACCACTAACCAAATTTATGATGTTTGTGCTTTGTGTAATGAGATAGGTCATGCGGCTGAAAATTGCCAAGGGATGTTGGAAGGGCAATACGAGGAAGTCCATGCAGTTCAAGGTCAAGGTCAAGGAGGAGGTGGTAGGAACTACAACAACATGAATTCTAATACCTACCACCCCGGATTGAGGAACCACCCGAATTTTAGATATGGGAACCCGTCAAATCAAGCAAATCCAAATTTTCAAGGTAGCCAAGGTAACTTTGGTTCACGCCAATCTTACAATAACCAAGGTGGGTATCGAAGCGGAAATAACCAAGGTTATCAAAAGCAATACCAAACGGGTCAAGAACAAGGGGGTTCTTCGGGTGGAAACGAGGTGATGGAGATGCTAAAGAGCATGCAAATGGAGATGCAAAAACGGAACCAACTTGATGAAGTGCGAATGCAAAAAGATGAGGTTCGTGACAAAAGCATACAATCACTGACAACCCAAATGGGTCAATTGGCAACCGATGTGGCTGAATTGAAGAAGAATAAGGGTCAACTTCCTAGTGACACCAAGGTAAATCCATCACACGGTTCGTCAAGAGGTAATGTAAATGTTCATCAGGTTAGTGTTTTGAGAAGTGGGAAAGAGTTTAAAGCTAATTTGTCACCCGAATTAGTTGAGGGGGTGGTTGAGGACATCACGGGTAATGATAGTGATGATGATGTTTCACCGGTTAAACCAAAAGAATTAAATGTTACAAAACCGGGTTTGGGTGAAAATAGAGAAAGTGAAAAAGTTGAGGGTGAACCGAGTCAAGTCCCGTTTCCATCGGCTTTACTTGACCCGGGTAAGAAAAATTTTATCGCATCAAGAGGTCCTCAAAAAGAGGAGATGTGGGATATGTTCAAACAAGTAAAAATAAATCTCCCACTCCTTGATGCAATAAAACAAGTCCCCGCTTATGCAAAATTCTTAAAAGAATTATGTACACAAAAAAGGCAAAACAAGAAGAAAGTGCCTAAGCGGGTGGACTTAACCGGGCAAGTGAGTGCGGTGTTGAATGGGGAACTTCCTCCTAAGCTCCAAGATCCGGGTACGCCATTGATTAATGTACAAGTTGGTAATTTTCAAATGGCTAAGGCGTTGCTAGATCTCGGAGCCGGAGTTAGCATTTTACCGGGGGGCTTATATGACCAATATGACTTTGGTCCGTTATCAAGGGTGGAGACAACGGTTGTTTTAGCCGATTTGTCTCATAAGTTACCTCGGGGTATGGTTCAAAATGTAATTGTGAAAATTGATGAGTTTTATTACCCGGTGGACTTCTTAGTTTTGGATTACTCATCGGCGGACCCTAAGCAACAACAAAATATAATTTTGGGTCGGCCATTTTTAAGCACCGCACATGCTATTATTGATTGTAGATTTGGTACAGTTGATATGGCTTTTGGAAATAGAAAAATGCGTTTGAATGTTTTTACTAACAATTCTAATGCTAACGGTGTTGATGAGTGTTTCATGGCAGACATAGTAGATGGATGCAACCCGCATGAGTATGAGGAGGATGGTTTGGATATTTGCCTGTGTGACTTTTCTGAACAGGTACATGCTTATGCACTACGGGTTGAAGAGGAAGCACAAGATGCTATGGCAATGAAAGAAGGTAGACCACCATGGACCCACCAATTCGAGGGTCTACCGGTGGAGATCGATTCGGGTACAAAACCATCATTGGAGGAACCACCAAAGTTGGAGCTCAAGGACTTGCCTAGCCATTTGAAGTATGTATTCTTAGGGGATAATGACACTTTACCGGTCATTATTGCCTCTAATTTGGAGTTGGCTCAAGAGCAGGCATTGATTGAGGTTTTAAAAGAGAACAAGGGTGCTATTGGGTGGACGATTGCCGATCTCAAAGGAATTAGTCCATCCATTGTCATGCATAAAATCATCACGACCGAAGATGCCAAACCGACACGAGAAGCTCAAAGGCGTTTGAATCCGAACCTACGGGAGGTAGTTAAAAAGGAGGTAATTAAGTGGTTGGATGCGGGAATTATCTATCCGATTTCGGATAGTGCTTGGGTGAGTCCCACCCAAGTGGTGCCTAAGAAGGCCGGCATTCAAGTAGTCAAGGATGAAAGTGGTGAACAAATTGCCACCCGACCGGTTACCGGGTGGCGTGTGTGTATTGACTACCGAAAATTGAATGCCGCCACTTCTAAGGACCATTTCCCGCTACCTTTCATTGACCAAATTATTGAAAAATTATCGGGTCAAAAATATTACTGCTTCTTAGATGGGTACTCGGGTTACAATCAAATCGCCATACACCCGGATGACCAACACAAGACCACCTTCACATGTCCATATGGCACCTTTGCGTTTAGGCGAATGCCATTTGGCTTGTGTAATGCTCCGGCAACTTTCCAACGATGTATGATGAGTATTTTCTCGGACATGGTTGGAGAGTCGCTTGAAGTATTTATGGATGATTTCTCCATTTTTGGCACTACTTTTGATACTTGTCTCAACGAATTGCAAAAGGTTTTGAAAAGATGCGTTGAGAAAAATTTAGTGCTAAGTTGGGAGAAAAGTCATTTCATGGTGCAAGAGGGCATTGTGTTGGGGCATGTGATTTCTGAAAGGGGGATGGAGGTGGATAAGGCAAAGATACGGGTAATATCATCTTTGCCACCTCCTAAAAATGTTAAGGGTGTAAGGTCATTCTTGGGACACGCGGGTTTTTATAGACGTTTCATTAAGGGTTTTAGTGTTATCACCAAACCCTTATGTAACTTGTTATTAAAAGATGTTCCGTTTGATTTCACTAACGAGTGTATGCAAGCTTTCACTGTTTTGAAGGAACACTTGGTCAAGGCGCCTATTTTGCAACCACCCGATTGGTCAAAGCCGTTCGAGATAATGTGTGATGCGAGCGACACCACTATTGGTGCAGTTTTGGGTCAACGGGTTGACAAGAAACCGGTGGTTATTTACTATGCAAGCAAAACTTTATCCGAAGCGCAACTTAACTACACTACAACCGAGAAGGAATTACTAGCGGTGGTGTATGCTTTGGATAAGTTTCGTTCGTATATTTGGGGAAGCAAGGTCGTGGTTTATTCGGATCATAGTGCGGTCCGGTACTTGATGGAGAAAAAGGATGCGAAGCCGCGTTTGATTCGATGGGTCTTATTATTGCAAGAGTTCGATCTAGAGATCCGAGACAAAAAGGGAAGTGAGAATGTAGTGGCGGATCACTTGTCTCGGATTCCGGTGGAAGGGATTGATGATGTAAGTGAAATCAATGAAAGTTTTCCCGACGAGCAACTTCTAGCTGTTTCTACCTTTGTTGCACCGTGGTACGCTCACTATGTTAATTATTTAGCCACGGGTGCCATCCCAAGTCATTGGACCAAGAAACGCCGACAACAATTTATGGTTCAAGTGAAACAATACATTTGGGATGAGCCGGATCTCTTCAAGATCGGACCGGATCAAGTTATACGGAGGTGTGTGCCCGAGACGGAAGTGTTGGAAATCTTAACTCATGCCCATTCGTCCGCTTGCGAGGGTCATTTTAGTGGGCATAAAACAGGCTATCGGGTACTTTCTTGTGGGTTTTATTGGCCCACTATTTTCAAGGATGCAATTGAGTTCGCCAGAAATTGCATAAATTGCCAAAAGATGGGTAGCATATCGAAGAGGGATGAGATGCCATTACAACCAATCTTGGTTGTAGAGATATTTGATGTATGGGGTATAGATTTTATGGGTCCGTTCCCGAATTCGAATGGCTTTCTTTATATTTTGGTAGCGGTGGATTATGTCTCGAAGTGGATTGAGGCTATTGCAACACGAACGAATGACCACTCGGTTGTTTGTAAATTTGTTCAATCCAACATCTTCTCTCGCTTTGGAATCCCGCGGGTTATTATAAGCGATGGTGGTTCACATTTCAAAAACATTAACTTCGGAAAATTATTGAAGAGGTATAGCGTGAACCACCGAGTCGCCACCCCTTACCATCCGCAAACGAGTGGACAAGTCGAAGTGTCCAACCGTCAAATCAAGGAGATTCTCATGAAGACGGTAAGAACGGATAGAAAGGATTGGTCGAGCAAGTTGGATGATGCTTTGTGGGCGTACCGTACAGCCTACAAGACTCCGATTGGCACAACACCTTACCGGATGGTGTATGGTAAGGGTTGTCACTTGCCAATGGAGTTGGCGCATCGGGCACATTGGGCGATCAAGACGGTTAACGCGGATTATGACGAGGCGGGGAAGTTGAGGAAGTTGCAATTAAGCGAAATAGAAGAGATTCGGGATGAGGCGTACGAATGTGCATCGGCCTATAAGGATAAACTCAAGAAGGTGCATGATGCAAAGTTGCGGAAGAAAACGTTCGAAGTGGGGCAGAAAGTTTGGTTGTACAACTCTCGATTGAAAATGTTCGCGGGCAAACTTAAAAGCAAATGGATGGGTCCGTATGTTATTCGAAGAGTTGGGCGATTTGGTGATGTGGACATCCAAGATGAGCAAACGTTGAAACAACAAACGGTGAACGGTCACCGCTTGAAGCCGTACTTGGAAGGAAATGACATCAACAACTTGGAGCTTGACAAAGCGGGCTACATCTTACGCCCGGTCGAGGAGGAACAACCATGAGAGGCCCAGGTTTGGTGGTAGTGTACATAGTAGTTTTGTTTTGTTTTGTTTGTATATTTGCACAATTGCCATAGTTCCTCAAAGTCCGTGTTCGAAACAAGTGTGGGGATGTTCGGGTCACGAATTGCTCTTACATTGTGTTGAGGACAACACGGGATTTTTGAGGGGGTAGGGTAATTTTTACAAGTTTTTGAAAAATTAAAAAAAAAAAAAAAAAATCGAAAAACTTAAAAATCTAAAAAAAATTTCTCATAAAACTTCAATTTCTTTACAAAGGAAAAATGCCTAGCGAGCACCGTAAATTACGGTCCAGCCGTAATTTACGGTGGTTATCACAAAGTTTTGGGTTTTACGGTACAATCCTACTGAGTTACAGCAAAGAATTAAGAATCATTGTTTACCGTAATTTACGGTAATACCGTAATTTACGGTGCACATTGAAAATTGTTGGGATTTACGGTGCAAGTCTACTGTGTTACGGTGCAAGAAGTGACAATCAGGTCTCACCGTAATTTACGGTGAGACCGTAAATTACGGTACGCAGCAAATTTGTCTCCGTTGTTTGGGGTGCCGCACATAAAAAAAAATAATAATAATAATAATAATAATAATAAAATCTAATAGACAACAATCCTGGTCACGTGTATTCTACCCCATCCACCCATTTTCTTTCACTTTTCCAACACCATTTTTTTTTCTCAAAACCCACAACCTCCATAGCTTCTTCTACCTTCCATCTCTCATAAAACCTTCAATTCCTGTCCAAATCAAGTGGAATCTTGGTCTAACTTGACTAATTTTTCACAAGCTTTGTGATTGTGAGGAGAGATTCCAAAGAAAACACAATTTTGGGGTCGAAATTCGAAACCCTAGTTTGAGATAATTTGGGGGTTTTAGGGTTTTTGGTTTCACAAGCACTTTTCCATCTTGAAACAAGGTATGAACGCTTATTTTGTTATATTTTGGTGCTACATTGTGAAGAACAAGGTGATTTAGGTTATGTGTTCTTGCCCACTTGCTTGTTGTTAAGATATTATTGAACATGGTTGATGGTTGTAGATGTAGGATTTGTGGTTAAAGTAGTGAACTTTTGGGATGTTCTACATTGTAGAGACACCATGCCCAATTTTTTTTTTTTTTTTTTTTTGAAAATTATTGATATATTTTTGGTTCACTAACATCTACAACCATGATAACAAGCAAGTGTGGGGAGGATTTTGAAAATAGGGTTTAATTTGGTGTTTGTTTTTGTTGTTTGCCTCATGTGTGTAGGAAATGGCAAGGACCAAGGAAAAAGCGGGTTCAAGTTCATCTTCATCAAAAGGCAAGGGCAAGCAAAAGGAGCAACCATCAAAGAAGAGGCAATATATGGGTAGGGTTAGTGAAAGCGAAAGTGAAGGCGAAGAAGAAGAGATGGAGTTAGACCCGAGTGAGAAGCCGGTATGGAACTCGGGGTCTTTGGATGATCAACCCGAGATTTGGCAGCCAACACTTTACAATGATTGCATGAATAAGTTGAAAAACAAGGCAGCCGCGTTTATTTGTGAGAAAGAAGTTGATGAGTCCCAATTTGGCCAGTTTGGGGTGTTTGCTAAGTTTCGCGCTTTAGGTTGGGAAGGGGCGCTTAAATGCTTTGACAAAGACAAGAGTAACCTGTTTATGACAGAGATTCAAGAGTGGATGGCAACCTTACAATGTCATAACTTTAACAAGCCATCACAGATGAAATTGATCGGGAAGGTACATGGGGTACCGGTGGAGATGTCATTCGACACGTTGAAGAGGCTGGGGAAATATGACAGTCTCCCAGCTAAGGAGTACATGATTCCCACACGTGATGACTTATTGCTTAAACCAGAAAAGCATCCGCGATGGAATGACATGTTGGCATCATTGTTCTTGCCCGGTAGATACAGTGGTATCCTTTACCGGAAGAATTTGACAATTGAAGCTAAACTGTTGCATACAATCTGTCTTCTCAATGTCATTCCAAGAAGGGGAGATAAAGAACAGGTGAGATTTCCGGAGATACCTGTTCTTTATTCGTTGATGCATGGGTCTCCACGTTTCCCGATACGTTACCTTATTATGCACCACCTATGGATCTGCCGGAACAAGTATGGAAGAGACATTGTCCCGTACTGTCGAATGATTACGAGGTTGATGAAACAGCAGAAGGCGATAACATCCGAAGACCGAGGCTTGACAAAAAGACACCAGCCTTTTACGTTGGATAGGTTGGGGAATGTTTGGACGTATATTCAGTCGGAGCGGTATCACAAGTTGAAATCGGAAGGGCAACGGTGGAGGGCATTAAAGTTGAATGCACGAGATTTGTTACCGGGAGAGCCGGATGAGCCAGAGAGTGACGAAGAGTTAGTTCCGAGCGGAGATGAAGACTATGCGGACGCGCCGCATGGTGGTGAAAATGTGGTTCAAGGTGGTTATGGTCAGGGTCATGGTGGGATGTTTTATGATTACACGCAGCAATCATACATGCCGGGATGGGCCTATGAGGGTACAATGCAAGAGGTGATAGCAAACCAACGTCCTCCGGCGTCCGTGTTTGATACGTGGTCGGGGTCGGAGAGGACATTGTTTGATCAAAACACAAGAAATAGTGCGAGTATGGAACGGGCCATGAAACACAATTTAGATCGTCAAGAGCTATGGAATCGCACTCATGCGTATTCCCGGGAAGTGGAAAGGAATAACAATTATTTTGATGATCAAGCGAGGCGGATGCATGCAGATTGGCATGCCGGAAGGCCGGTTGTTGAGGATCCACAACATGTGGACTATGCCTCATTACCGCCTTATGATGGTAGTATCTCATATCCGACTCCACCGGTCCACCACTCGCAATGGATTGACCCGAGGCAACGAGAGGGAGCACAACAACAAGAAGGAGGAAGTAGTAGTGGTTCGTTCGCGTTCGGTGAATGGAATGATGTGATGTCTTCAGTTTTTGGACCTCCTGGACCGCGCTACTATTAGTAAGGTTGTGTTTCTCCTTTTGTATATTTTTGTGCATATTTGATTGTTTGTTTGTTTAAGGATTGGGAGGTTGGGTGGTGTTTTGATATGTTGTGTTTGGGTTGGTGATTGAGTGGTGGTGTCTATGTTTATGTTAAAAAGAAGAAAATATAAAAAAATTATAAAATGAAAAATACAAAAAGAAATTTGGGGTTTGAGAAAAGAAGCTTTTGTGGATATTGATTGGGTTAGTGATCAAAGCCTCCCAAAGCCATACATTGGGGTCAATGTATCCCAAGTGTGGGGATGGGGGGAATTTTTTTTGAAGATTTTTGAAAAATTTTAAGCCAAGCAAAATAATGTGAAATCTTGACGCCTTAATTTAAACCCCAAGTTGATGCACCGGCAACCCTTGACATTTTTTTTCATTCTTGGTGAGAGTTGTAGCCACACGTGTACATAAATAACCTTTGATGAGAGTGGCAACGGGTGGGGGTGCGTTAGAACTTGTGCTTGAATGCGATTTGAATCTTTAGTTAAATATGAATGTAGAAGGGATAAGGGCATTAGGTAGCCTCGTCGTTGGTGTGAGCGAGTGTGGGATTTGGGGGGTTGGACCTCATAAGTTATATATATGAGCATGATAGTGAGAGGGGCGGGGGTTTGGTCATTTAGTCGCCCATTTTGTGCCTTTAAAGCTTATCATTTGTTTACCCTAGCTACTTACTTGAAAATCTACCCAAATTTGACCCGGTCTTATAGTATTAGTGATAGAATTAGTAGTTTTGGTTAATGTGTTATCGTATGAAAAAAAAAAAAAGGAAAAGCAATGAAAAAAAAAAAAAAAAAAAAGAGAAAGGGTTTCATTGTCTTGTATATAGTAGTGCATATTTGTTAGTTGGTTTTTGTGTTTGTAATAAAAAGACCGGGTCGAATTTTCGTTACTCATATATATTCCATTTCCTACCCTATACACCTAGCCACGTTACAACCTTGAAGTCCCTTTGATTTGCGTTCATGTTTGACCCATTTTAGGAGAATGATCGATTCAGGTACAAGCTTATGATTGTGCAACCACCCGTTTGCCTAGTGTGTGTCTAGCTTATATTTGCTAGTTTTCACTTGTAGCCGAGAGGAGAGAATTTGAGAGGGGTGCATGGCTGGGGTGTTAAAAAGGGGTTGGTAAAGAAATTGCATGCTTTGTTTGGTTTGATTTGATCACTTGTTTTGAAACCATGTTGATGAGTTGCTTGGGACAAGCAACGGTTAAGTGTGGGGATGTGACGGGTGGTCCTTTGGACAACCCTTAAGCACGTTAAAAGATGAAATAATCTTCCATTTAACCGTGTAATTATTTTGAATTAGATAACTACGACGCTTATGTTTCAGGTACGATTTAGGAGCTAAAAGATGGATCAAAGGCAGTTTTGGAGGCTTTGGTGGAGAATGGGTCGAGAGGAGAACAAAAGAAAGAACAAAGAAGTTAGAGCAGCTGAGTACCGTAAATTACGGTTCTACCGTAATTTACGGTAGACCTGATTTCCATTTTATCACCACCGTAACACAGACTGTTGGAGCCGTAACAGATTGATGTCCACCGTAAATTACGGTGGAGCCGTAATTTACGGTGGAGCCTGCGAGAAAAAAAATGTAACTGCCATCATATAATCGGTTTTGGAGTGTCTTTTCACATTATCTCATCATTGGACGGTTCTTGGACACCTTGGGGGCGATTTTGGAGAACTTGTTGGTTTTGTGAACATTTTTCAATCATTCGGTTTGTGCTTTTGATTCGTATGAACAATAGATTGATGTTGATGATGATTCACCGAGCCATGTCCGGCTAAACTCTTCGGTGATCATCCTAGGTGAATGTTTCTGAAACTTTTGTGTGTTTAATTTCTGCATTTCTAGAATGATATTTTGCGTTGCTTGAATGTCATGGTGTATGTTTGATTGTTTGTAGTGTGTTAATCAATATTGCAATTTCTAGTCTTAATCGTACGTTCTTGGTGCCGTTGGCAACCGAGATATCACGGGAAGGGTTAGGGTTGGTTATTGGTTAATAGGTCATCGGGAAACAACCTCGCGTTATCTAATCCGAGTACTTTGTTCCCTTTTATCACTTCAATCACATATACACGAGTTATGTCTATATAACTCTTTCTAGTGAAATTGCACACAACTGTTTAAAGAAACTGAAACCTAGGGTGATCATTGTTCTCTCCTAATTGTTTACAACCAACTTTGATTTGAATTAGTTCTTAATTTAGTTTTCTAAAACAACAATCCACAATCTTGAATTTTAATTTTCTGCAATTTAGTTTAATATTAGTTTAAATACAAAGCTATACAATCGACACATTTTCCACATACTCCCTGAGTTCGATACCCTTTTACCACTAACTACAGTTGTTTGGGGATTAAATTTGCGTGACCCACGACAATCACGAGTTTTGCCGTTTCGATTTGCGTGTAGCGCGTTGCGATGTAATTCGAGT
Organism: Helianthus tuberosus; assembly: GCA_030545235.1. Taxonomy (NCBI): domain Eukaryota; kingdom Viridiplantae; phylum Streptophyta; class Magnoliopsida; order Asterales; family Asteraceae; genus Helianthus; species Helianthus tuberosus. The sequence continues at coordinate 5,692,856 of CM060409.1, read as the reverse complement.
GAGCGATGCGATTGAGTTTCCTAGTCAAATTACTTTTAATCCCAACTACTCATATCTCGTACTATCTCTTTTCCACCAATTATCATACCATTTCGATTGCGATTGAGTTCGATGGCGATTCGATTGATTACCACAACATAACATAAATAAACATGTACAAGTAACACATAAGGCACACACACCTATATCAGTAACCAAAATGCGTAATTCGAGTTGCGAGTGCGATTGCGATAGCGATAAAGCGATTAAACATGCGATAAATAGCGATTACCATGCGATTATTAATAGATACTCCACATAATACAACTAAAGAGAAAATAAAATAGACTAATCACAAGTCAAAGAAGTCAAAACAGGAATTAAGCAAGGAGAGACAGATCACAATTAGCAATCTTGTCTTCCTTTGACTTCAATCTTGACTTTGACTTCAGAAACACGGGGTGTTACAGCCTCCCCTAGTTGAGGGAATTTCGTCCTAAAATTAGTCCAAAGCCGTAACAAACAACTGCAGGTACTTCGCCTTCATGTCGCTTTCGAGTTCCCAAGTGAACCCTGCGCCTCGTTTGCCTTCCCATCGGACTTTCACAATAGGTATGTGCGAGCGTCTGAGCTGCTTGGTTTGGTGATCCATGATTTCGATAGGCTTCTCCACAAAGTGTAGCATTTTGTTTACTTGGAGATCATCGAGTGGTATAATTAAATCATGCTCAGCCAGGCACTTTCGGAGGTTTGACACATGGAAAGTTGGGTGGACATTACTAAGTTCCTCCGGTAGTTCGAGTATGTAGGCGACTTTTCCGATTCTTTCCAGAATCTTAAAAGGTCCAACATATCGAGGCACTAGTTTCCCTTTCTTGCCGAATCTGACCACACCCTTCCAAGGTGATACGTTTAGGAGTACGTAGTCGCCAACGTCAAATTCAAGGGGCTTGCGTCGTCTATCGGCGTAATTTTTCTGTCGACTTCGAGCTTTCAACAAGTTATCTCGAATTTGGAGGACTTTGTCAGTCGTTTCTTGCAATAGCTCAGGACCGGTTAATTGCTAGTGACCGATCTCGTGCCATACAATAGGCGATCGACATCTTCTTCCGTATAAAGCCTCAAATGGTGCCATTTGTATGCTGGAATGATAACTATTGTTCTACGAGAATTCGACTAATGGCAGGTATGTATCCCAATTGCCACCGAAATCTAAGACACACGAACGGAGCATATCTTCAAGAGTAAGGATTGTTCTTTCAGTCTGGCCGTCGGTTTGAGGGTGAAATGCGGTACTTAGATTAAGCGATGTACCGAGAGCTGTTTGAAACGTTTCCCACAGTCGCGAGGTAAACCGAGCATCACGGTCAGAGATGATGTTGCGAGGCGTCCCATGACGATAAATGATCTCGTTGGTGTAGATTCGGGCTAATCGTTCTACCTTGTAGTCTTCCCGTATTGGCAAAAAGTGAGCTGATTTGGTTAAATGGTCGACAACAACCCAGATGCTGTCGTGACCTGATGACGTGTGCGGAAGCTTTGTTACGAAATCCATAGCTATACTCTCCCACTTTCATATAGGGATCGGCGGTTGTTCGAGTAAGCCAGAGGGTCTTTGGTGTTCAGCCTTTACCTTTGCACAAGTCAGGCACTTCCCAACGTAGAGAGCAATATCCCTTTTCATGCCCGGCCACCAGTACTTGTAGCGAAGATCCTGGTACATTTTATCGGCACCGGGATGAATAGAATACCGGGATTTGTGGGCTTCGTCCATCAAAATATTTCGCAAATCGGTCCGTTTAGGGATCCAAATTCGGTCCAGATAATGGAATATCCCATTCGGCTTATTCATAAGTTGAGCTCCATCGTGGTAGATTTGTTCCTTCTTCAGAGTGCGTTCATTAAAATAGGCAAGCTGGGCTTCGCGGATGAGGGTTTCGAGGTCGTATTGGGCTTGGACATCACAAATGCTAAGCAAATAGCTCCGTCTGCTGAGAGCGTCGGCTACGACATTTGCTTTGCCAGGGTGATAACGAATCTCACAGTCGTAATCGTTGAGAAGTTCTACCCATCGGCGTTGACGCATATTAAGTTCTTTCTGATCAAAGATATGTTGTAGGCTCCTATGATCGGTGAAGATCGTACACTTGGTAACATACAGGTAGTGACGCCAAATTTTTAATGCAAAAACAACTGCGCCTAGCTCGAGATCATGGGTTGTATAGTTCTTCTCGTGGATTTTGAGCTGTCGAGATGCGTAAGCTATAACCTTGTCCCGCTGCATAAGAACGCAACCAAGACCAAGGTTGGAAGCATCACAATAGACAATGAAATCGTCGTTTCCGTCGGGCAATGTGAGAACAGGAGCATTGCAGAGCATGTGCTTGAGTGTTTGGAAAGCAGACTCTTGTTCAGTTCCCCAAACAAAAGGCTTGTCTTTATGCGTAAGGGCGGTAAGCGGCACAGCGATCTTTGAGAATCCTTCGATAAATCGTTGGTAATAGCCCGCTAATCCGAGAAAAGAACGAACTTCAGACGGGTTCTTGGGTGTAATCCAACTCTTAACGGCTTCAATCTTCGCAGGATCGACGTGAATACCTTGACTATTTACAATGTGACCCAGGAACTGAACCTCCTCCAGCCAAAATTCGCACTTGGAGAACTTGGCATAGAGTAGATTCCCCTGGAGTAGCTCGAGAACCAAACGTAGATGTTGCGCGTGTTCGGTCTTCGACTTGGAATATATCAAGACATCATCGATGAACACGATGACAAAATGGTCGAGATAAGGTTTACACACGCGATTCATCAGATCCATGAAAACTGCGGGTGCGTTGGTTAAACCAAAAGGCATAACAATGAATTCGTAGTGGCTGTATCGAGTGCGAAACGCGGTTTTGGGTATATCCTCCTCCTGAATGCGTAGTTGGTGATACCCTAAGCGTAGATCGATCTTCGAGAAACACGTAGCACCTTGTAGCTGATCAAACAAATCATCAATGCGAGGCAGGGGATAGCGGTTCTTGATAGTTAACTTATTCAATTCCCGATAGTCGATGCACATCCTGAACGACCCATCCTTCTTTTTGACGAAAAGGACTGGTGCACCCCAATGGAGAGGTGCTCGGGCGAATAAAGCCTTTCTTAAGTAATTCCTGAAACTGGTTCGAGAGTTCACGCATTTCGGACGGTGCGAGTCGGTAAGGAGCTTTGGCAATAGGGTTGGCTCCAGGAATGAGGTCAATACGAAAGTCGATATCACGACTTGGCGGAAGGCCGGGAAGATCCTCAGGAAAAACGCTAGGAAATTCTCGAACCACTGGGACATCGTTTACACCAGGTCTTCCTTTCTTTTCCTTCTCCGCTACTACAATGTTAGCTAAGAAAGCTCTGTATTCCTTGTGGAGATACTTGCTAGCTTTGACACATGACATGAGTTTGAGGCCTCTCGAAGCAGTTCACCATAGACACACAATAAATCACCATTCGCGAGCGAGAATCGAATCATCTTATCGAAGCACACAACTTCAGCATGGTTTTCGCGAAGAAAGTCCATGCCTACTATGACGTCAAAACTTCCGAGTTGCATCGGAATAAGTTCGATTGGGAAGATGTGATTGTTGAGCTCAAGAGTACAATCACGAAGAACAGAATTAACGACGACAGTTCTTCCAGTAGCGACTTCAACATCGTACGTCGAGGGGAGATGGGAGCGCTTATGACTAAGGAGTTTCTCAAATTCGAACGACACAAAGCAATTATCGGCTCCAGCATCAAACAAACACGAAGCATAAATACCATTCACAAGGAATGTACCATTGACCACGTTGTTGTCAGCCTGGGCTTGGCGCACGTTGATGTTGAAAGTTCTGGCGCGTGCGGCTTGTTGCTGATGCTGATGCTGTTGTTGCTGGTGTTGCTGCTGCTGGGGCTCTTGTTTCACCACCCTGTTCGGGCACATGTTCGCAAAGTGGTTGGGATCACCGCATGCGAAGCAGACTCGAGCGTTGATCGTGGGTGCCTGAGCCGCTTGTTGGCCTTGCGGGGCTGGGCGTAGAGCTTGATGAGCAGTGGCTTGAGCTAGGGCTTGACGGGGACCAGTACGACAGTTAGCAGTGAAGTGGCCGTACATGTTGTAGTGAGCGTAGAAACGACAGGCGAGACCCACCGGGTGATGATAAGAACATGTTGGACAAGCCGGGTGGGGGCCTGTGTATGCACGCTTTGCGGGCGGTGCATAAGTAACTGGTGCTGGACGGTGATGGGGCTGCTGCTGGGCCGATACGGCTTGAAGTGGAGCAGCAGTGGTAGTGACAGCACACTTCTTGTTGCTAGAGCTGCTGTTGTTGTTCTTCTTCTTGCGGCGTGAGGACTTGGAGGATTGAGCGGCGGCGGCGTCGGAGGCTGGTGCGACGGTGACTTGATGCAGGTTCTTCGAAGCTTTTTCCCAAAAACCAGCTTTTACCCGTTTGTCGTTGATTTCTGCGGCAAGCAAGTAAGTTTCTTCGATCGTTGATGTCTTTGCGGCATGCACAAAATCCGCAACACAGTCGGGTAGAGCTCGTATGTATTTCTTGATCGCCATGTCGGGCGTCTTCACTTGATCGGGGCAGATGATGCTGAGCTGCTTAAAGCAAGCAGTCAGGGCAGTGTTGTCACCTTCTTTCTGCTTAATATTCCAGAATTCGTCCTCTAGCTTTTGGCGTTCATGGGGAGGACAGAACTCATCCATCATGATGGCCTTTAACTCTTCCCATGTCAGCTCGTAAGCTGCATCATTCCCGCGTTTGTTTCTCTCGGCCGTCCACCAGTCTAAGGCGCGGGACTGGAAGACGCCGGTAGCGTTGAGAGTGCGGAGATTTTCCGGACATCCACTCTGGCGCAGAGTGACTTCGATGGAATCGAACCATTGAAACATAGCCGTCGAGCCATCTTCTCCAGTGAATTCCTTCGGACCGCAAGCCTTAAACTGCTTGAAGCTGAAAGCAGTCTTGGCAGCAACTTTAGAAGCTTCGGTTCTCGACTCCTCAGACGATTTGCTAACATTCTCGTAAATCTCACTCACGATCTGAGGCACAACCTTGGCCACTTGTTTCGCGAGGATGGCAGCAAGGCGTTTGTCCCTCTGTTCTTGACGAGAGAGTCGTGGGTGACGGGATCCAGATGATGGTCCAGTTGACATTGTCTGCAACAGACATCATCATATATCACAGACACGTCATAATTGAATCTCACCTCACACGTCTACTACTTACTAGAGCTCAGGAACACGGTGAAGCATGTATCACATAAACACGTAGGCACATAGTCACAGATTCACATAAACACATAAGCACATAATCACGTAGGCACATAGAGCACAGAAGCACATAAGCATGTAACCACCAGATGCAGTCAGAATACAGAAACCTATCATTCAAAGCTCACGAGTGTTCGAATATAGCGATCGCGATTAATACATCGAGTATAGTATAAGCGTATAACATAGCATAAGGTCGTCCATAATTTAGCGATTTGTCAGCGTTTTGAGATAAAAATGCAGTGCGAGTCATGCGTGTCGATCGATGTGAAAAGCAAAAATCGAATAAATCTCCAAAATTAAACACATAAACAGATAAACACACATATAGACACATAAAATCGACGAATCATCAGAGTCAGCAGTTGCGGGCTCAGAATCGAAACACATAGAAATCGGGAAATAGATCATCTGTGGCTATTAGACATTGACTATCCAAAGTGATTCGACTATTCTCAAGGACTTATCATACGCATTTCGACCTTCAGGACTGTGCTTTTGCCTCGATTCTTGGGCGTTTGGCACACATCCCGTTAGTCATACCGTGACTTCAGGTCATTGGAGTCCGTCGAGACTTTGGTGAGAGTTTTTGTAAAACCAAATAAAGATCGGAACAAATCGTCAAGGTTAGGGTTTCACCCCTAGCTTAACAACCTCGTTCCTGTTTTGATAAAATAAATGAGAATTATGCGTCAAAGTATGGATTTCACTCCTATTTCAACGCAAGTTCTCGTGTTCATAAATAAAAATGCGGGTTGAACAAGCAATTTAATCGAGAGTTTGCGGTTTTCACACCTAATCTCGACTCAATCGCCCATTCATATTTGAAAATTCGAGTGCAGTGATGGTGTAGCATAAGCGAGAATAGAGAGAAATGGCAGTAAGCTCGTACATACTCCCTACTGGACATGCACAAGTTGGTCTATTGGTTCCTAACTATAGACTAGGTCTCTAAGACATCGACCCGAACTAGGTCGAGTCTTGCCTAATTCCCTGTAGTTATAGCTCTGATACCAATCTGTCACACCCCAACCGATGGCGGAAACATCGGGGCATGGCACTGAGCGAAACAGATTGTCCAGAAGTTTCCATAACAATTATCATTACCAATTAATTTAAAGTAACACGTCCCATACCATGTCTTAAAAGCAAACAAATTATTACAGAAAAATCTAGTCAAGCAGTTCTGTTTCGACAACTCAGATTTATACATAGATAGTTTATTTATTGGTTTCTAGGACCTCTTTTCCTAGCCTCGATTTCATCACAGCACAGAGAGCATCCTAGACCTTTCCTTGCCACAAGTTCACAGCAAGCTAAGCATAAAAACAACTTAAGCACCTGTCACATACGTTAAAGTAACAGTCAATACACATAGTGTAAAGGTGAGCATACAAGTTTGATAATAGCATATAGAGTTCGAAAGCATTACGCATAACCAACACGTACACAGAGTGAAATGAGGCATGCTAGTTATCGACATGAACCTATCGATACCAATGACTGCGGGTTGACTGCCCAAGGCAGTTCGCGATACATACTCACCACTGTGAGCCATGTAGGTAATTGTCCTTAACAACCCCCGAGTGAACGGGTGCTGAGTCCAAACTAATAGTACTACCGTTGCTAAGGCAGGTAGACAGCATTCCATGTGTAAACATAACAAACAAGCATTCATTAAGTCACGTAATACATGCGGTAACGGTTAGCGTTTAAAGTATTGCGTAGTGTGTTCGATGTGATTTTGTATAAGTAACGTATGTAACACCCAAAAGTGCGTAAAGCAAAAAGGGATCGAGTATACTCACAGCGATTAATGGATTGAAGGGAGCGCTAGATAGTAGGGTTAGCCTGAACAGATTGATAGTATAACGATAAGCGACGCGTAAAATGGAACAAGGTACAAGTGAGTCGGACAACAGTTTGGTCGGATGGTAATCCGGTCGGACAGCCGGTCGTGCGAGTGGCAATCCGTTCGGACAGTAGTCCGGTCGGATGACTGTTCGAGTGGATTGTTTCTTCCTTTAGGAAGGATGTGTTTGTGTATGATGGCTTGGCTTTTGAAGTTTTCGTTGTAGCATTTTGAAAACATTGAAGTATCTCTACCTTTCAGGTCGGTCGATCGGACGGTCGTTCGATCGGACGGCGACCCATTCGGTTGGGCACTTCAGTGAGAACAAGTTCTCAGCAGCGCGGTCACTCGGTCGGATGTCCATTCGACCGGGTGGCAACCCTGTTACTGAACATGTTGAAAATTGTTTAAGTTTTAAATGAATCAAGATGCAACCCGACCGGACGGTGGGTCGAGCGGATGGCAACCCGGTCGGACAGCAGTCCGGTCGGATGACAACTCGTTCCAACGACTTGGTCGTGCTGTTACTTGATTTTGCTTGAAGTGTTGTGACTTGTGCGAGACGTTGTGATGACTGGTTTAAACAATGGGAACCCTATCTCGTCCCAATGACCTGACCGAACAGGAATCACCCTAGTCCGACGGTGCACGGTCCAAGACGGTTGTTCGTGTCCAAACCCGAAATCACTATCTTTCAGATGGAACTCGGATCTAGCACTGATATATCACTACGAACGAGTAGATGTTCAGTAGTAGTCCCGATTCCCACCGGGTTTGAGTGCATTGAGTGTAAAAGAGTTGAAAGAAAGTTGGGAAACCATCTTTCACCACTTTTCATTGTGAGTATGTTAAGATCTATGAAAGATATTTGTTTGTTTATGTGGAAATCGGTTAGATCTAAGTTGTTCTTGGTGGATTGAGGCCAAAACATGAAGTTCTTCAAGAACACATGATGACGCCATCCTAGAACACCTTGAATCTTGATGATTTCACGGTCAAAAGTTAAGATTCAAAAGATAGAAAGGTGTAGGAGTGCGTGTAGATTAAGGAAGTACAAGATTTAGGACGAGATCTTACCGAAATTGCGAGAAATCGAAGGAAAAAGCGAGTAGGAGCACTGGTCGGACGTCACTTGCCAAAAGTGGAAAGAATGAAAGTGACAAAGGGTATTTATAGGATTACCCAAAGTGGAAAGGGCTGGTCGGTCGGATGGCATCTCGCCCGGGTGGCAGTCCGGCCGAGTGGCACCTCGGTCGGATGGCACCTCGCTCGGGTGGCAGCCCGGTCGGATGGCAATCCGGCCGGCTGACACCTGGTTCGAGTGCTCGGTGCGACGAGTTTTGCCGTTTCGATTTGCGTGTAGCACGTTGCGATGTGATTCGAGTGAGCGATGCGATTGAGTTTCCTAGTCAAATTACTTTTAATCCCAACTACTCATATCTCGCACTATCTCTTTTCCACCAATTATCATACCATTTCGATTGCGATTGAGTTCAATTGCGATTCGATTGATTACCACAACATAACATAAATAAACATGCACAAGTAACACATAAGGCACACACACACGTATATCAGTAACCAAAATGTGTAATTCGAGTTGCGAGTGCGATTGCGATAGCGATAAAGCGATTAAACATGCGATAAATAGCGATTACCATGCGATTAGTAATAGATACTCCACATAATACAACTAAAGCGAAAATAAAATAGACTAATCACAAGTCAAAGAAGTCAAAACAGGAATTAAGCAAGGAGAGACATATCACAATTAGCAATCTTGTCTTCCTTTGACTTCAATCTTGACTTTGACTTTGACTTCAGAAACACAGGGTGTTACAATTAGATTGAAATCAGCCAATAGTAGTGAACACTATAATATTAGTTCTAATTTGTGTCATGAAAGTCGTTTTATGAATGCTATGCCTCTGTTGTTAATCACTTAGAAAAAGGTTTATTTGAGAACGGTGAAGGCTTTGAGGAAGAAGACGATTGAAACCTGTTTGAAAGTGAACAATGAACATTCTGTCATGCTTTGTTTTCCGTAGAGCTTGATGGATGCTAGACGAACGAAATCTGAGGTTTACGAAGGGTTTCGCATGTGTATTGTGATGAACTGTCTTATGTTACTTTCTAAACGCTAATTTTTCTTTAACTTTGGTGTGAATCTGTGAGTATATGCGATTGTTTTAAATTAGGTTGATTGTTATTTTTTTTCTTCATTTTTGTGGATGATTACTGTTGTGATTGGAAAATAAGTATGATAATTAGGTCATTAGATATGGAACCATGAAAGGATGAGATATTTTGTTACATTATGATAATTGTTGTGTTAAAAAAATTATTATGAAAGGATGAGATATTAAATTAGGTTGATTGTTTTAGTAAAGAAGACGTGTTCATTGAAAACATCATTTCAATAGATAGTTTCATCATGAGATACCTTCAATTGCTGACGAAGTTATCTTGGTTAAACTATGTAATTAGCACTTTATTGCTCAAAAGAGACGTGTCACTGATGTCTGGGCTGTCTAATCTTTTCTCTTGAAGTTAGTTTCTTTTGCTCTTATTTATGTTTGTTTATGAGATCCAAATCTATATTTCGCTCAAATTTATATAGACTTATGACCACAGACTACAATACCTACTCTTATCTTACACAATATGCTGTTATCTCATTTTTTAATGGTGGATTGTCACAGCTTAAGCTGAGGGATCTCAACCTTGAGTTAAATAAAAATTTAATGTGTGTTGCTATGATTGGTAGAAATATGAAAGTATATTTTGCTATGAGTGGTAGAAAAAGTGAAAGTATGTTATCTTTCATAGCTTTCAACATCTACTGTTAACCCTTAATTTTTGTTGCAGAACACAAATATGAAATTGTCAGGAAATTACGAGAGAAAACATATGCATGGAATGACACGAGACGGTGTGAACAATGCACCCACACTAAAACGGGCCGACATTGGTCTTGCGGTTGCTGATGCAACTGATGCAGCCCATGGTGCATTCAATATTATGTTGACCGAGCCTGGGCTGAGTGCAATTGTTAGTGCAGTTTTGACCAGTCACGCCTTCTCTTAAAGGATGAAAAACTACACCATTTATTATGTCTCTATCACCATCCGTATTGTGTATAATCATTTTCTTTCTATAAATGGCAGTATATTAATTATTAGTATCTCATATTTTTTTTCTTGTTACTATTTTTTTTCCAGGTGTAAGGCAAAAGGAATTAGAATACACTTTGGTGACCTAGCTTATGTGTCATGTGAAGCCAGGAAGTTAATTCTTATCCTTGAAAAGGAATTTTCAGGTCAATGTTTAACAAACATGTGAGTTATCGTTAATCTAACAATTTATTTTTGTGACTTTTTTTGCTTCTCTTTTTTTCCTTTCCTCTTATATGATTCTTGAATGGTTTCTTTTGACCTTTCATTACCAGTCTTGAAGAGTTGCAAGTCAACTACAATAATGAGCAGTCTAGGTTTGTTGGTATATATATTTTTTATTTATTTCAGTGGCTTAATGTCTCTTGTTGTTCATCTTGTTCTGGATATGGAATGCAGGACGTATGTGCACTTTACAAGCTAACGGGGCAGCCACCAGATGCATTGTTCTTGCATCTAATTTAAATCCTAATGTACTTTCTCTCTCTCTCTCTTTCTCTCTCTCTCTCTCTCTCTCTCTCTCATACAAGCACTCTTAAGAAGGATGTTTGTTTTATATGGTTATGTTCTTGGTTGATATGATTAGAGGATAGACGAGGACAAGGTTTTCAACTTGATATTATTAGATGAGATCTTAGAGTTGGAATATCATAGCACCCTAGTTGTAATTAGAAAAGTATTTAAGTTTATTTTTGATTTCTCTTCTGGCTAAACTTGAAAAATATATGATAAATTCCATTTTCTCATAATTACAGTTTCATTCCGATAGGAGAAATACGAGGAGTATCTTGTGGAGAAGTTTGGGGAGGAATGTAGCCGGCAACCAAAATTTGGCCAAGGCTTATGGTTCCGAGCTGCCGGAGAAAGAAAGAGGCAAAGTGTACGGGTTAAGCAATCTTAGTGACCCTTTTGAATGGAATTATTGTGGGGTTGGTGATGGAAAAAGAAAAAAGATAAGGCAGAGAAAAAGGCTATGAACAAAAGGATGACAAAACATTGAAGCGATGCTAAAAGTTAGGTTCAAAACATCTAATCATAGAGTTAGCTTAATACTTTATTTTGAGGATGTATATTCGTGTATTTGAAGTTGTAGTTGCTGTTTTGTATAATTTTGAAAATTCAATAAATGTTTAAATTTTTAAAAAAATATTGACATTATAATCAGGTACAATAGAAAATGACTAAAAAAGCTAAAAAGTAAGTTTAAAAAAAATTCAATTTTGCGACTGCAAGAACGGTTGCAAGTTTGTAAAAGACAGGACGTCGCAAAATGGTCGCAGATTTGTAAACAACATGTGGTCGCAAGATTGTCGCAACATGACCATCGCAAATAAATTCACACAAACCGGAAGCGGTCGCAATATTTGCGACTGATATTATGGTCGCAGACCTCAGTCGCAAAAATGTAGCTGTGGTTGCAACTAGGTCGCAATAGGGCAATTGCGACGTGTGTTTTTCCAACCACATTTACGGTTACAAACCAGTCGTAACAGGGCAATTGTGACCGTTTTGCGATCGTAAATGCAGTCGCAAAAGCCTATTTTTCTAGTAGTGATATATCTGAGATGGATCCCACAGTTTTGTTCTTGGGGGTTGTAGGAGGAACAACATCTTCAGAGTTTCTCCTTAGAATCACATATAAATGCTCAAACTAATAGAATCGCAAATAACTAAATAAAATAAAAGAGAAGCCACAACAAACACTTACAGCATCAATGATTGCAGTTCAGAAAAGCTTTTCACTCTTTTAATTGAATCATCTCTTGTAAATCATAATTCAAATATTATCTGATTCACCTTTTCTTAGCAATTCAATTATGTGGCTTGCAGTGTGTGAAAGTTGGTCGCAGACCTAGGAACTTTTATGGGGGTGGGGGGATCAGGATTTTTGCGTAAAAACAACACTAAAAGTTTTTTTTCAAGGTGGGCGCCTGGCTTCACCCCCCTTAAGCTCTTAATGGATCTGCTCCTTACACTCATCGGCGCCATTATAGTATATAACTCGTATGTATGTTACAAATGCATTACTGAATAAAATATTTTATGATTGAAAAAAAAAATGGAAATATGGAATCCACTTTTAGAAAGCATCAAATGGAGAGCTTTCAAGAGTTGTTTTCCACAATAATTGCAAATAATGTTGTTTCATGGGTGGCCCTGGTGATGGGCTTTCAAGGTGTCACACTCTTATAGGTTTTGCTGAGACTGCGAATTTTATATCTTTATTCGTGCAGCAACAGCTTTTAAGGAAGAGCATGATTCATGTGTTTCCGGTATTAATATTTACATAGTTACCGTCCGTAAATAAATCCATCCTTGTTTCTATACCTTATATGCAGCTGGCTTCAAGTACAACAAAAATATAGTCAAGTCTTTCTCAACCCAAAATTAAATCCAATCCTAAGCTAGATCTGCCCGTATAATTTCCACCGTCAATTTTCCAATCCTACACCCAACTTTAGTTTATCTCCATCAAATCAAATCATCAGTTTCTTTCCCTTGAGTTACGGATTACAACTCAACAATACTAGAGTATCTAGTATCTATGTTTTTGGTACATTTTAAGCCATATTAATTCGCTTATTAATCAATAATCGTTATGTAAATGTTATTAGCTTTAGTTTAAATTTTATATCATATTGCATGTGCCAATGGCTTCTTAGTGACACCAACTGTTTATCCTTACCAAAGTGGTGCGGATTTAAGTCCAATAAAGTGGGCAATACGCGGACTTTAGGACTAGACTTTAGGAGAATGTGTGTGACAACGTTCAAAGTTATTGTCATTATTCCAACACATTTCAAACAGGTGCCTATACTTTAAATTCATTATTGATTTAAAGCTTTTGTAATGTAAACAATCAAATGGAATCCGCTTTTCTCGACTGCATTATTTGTGGGGTAAAAGATTGGATTCTTATAATAAAATAAAATAAGACCCAAAAAGTTATATCATGCATCTCCCTATCAATTCAGCTTTTGCAGAAAAGTAGTGGCTGTTGAGAATTTGGCATCTTTATTCATGCAGCAGCTTTAACGAAGAGCATGATTCATGTGTTTCCGGTAATATTTATTTATACAGTTACCGTCCGTAGATAAATCCATCATTGTTTCTATCTAGCTAGCTTATATATATGCAAATGGTTTCAACTAATACATAGTTAAGTCTTTCTCATCCCAAAATCCAATCCTAATTAAACTCTGCTTCAATCTTTCTCCATCAACTTCAATTCATCATATCCCCATTTTCCCCTCACATCAAATCAGCAGTTTCTTTCCCTAGAGTTATGGCTTACAACTCAACACATGAGTATCTTAATATTGTGGATAGACTCACTGATGTCTACAATATTCCTAACAATATTACGGATTCATTGTTGGGATACCTAAAGTTTGTATACCGATCAGAACTTGAAGATCGTTACAGTGCACCTATGTTATGGATTGGGATGTACATCGCGTTAGCGTCTCTGGTTTGCATCCTTTTCATGGTGGCTGATTTATTATATGGTTTTCGCAGCAGAATGCTATGGTTTCCGTCTAAATATTTTACTATTAATTCTGCTTCTCTTACGGTAATATCTGTTGCAATGAAGTTACCTGTGGATCTAACTGGTTCCATGCCGGGTTATGTGGACCAAGTGGCAAAGCTCGGAAGCATGGCCTTTATGTGTACCATGATGGCCAATTTACTGCTTTCTTTAGGAACCATGGACAGCAATGAGCTTTTGTCAAACATCATAGCTTTGTCTGTTCAAGTCATCACCTTGGTTGTAAATGTTTGCATTCAAATGCAAACGGGAGCTGTATCCATATCAACCCATAAAGAAGATCCCCGTATTATACAACTTACTTCACCTACACATATAAGTACCCATCCTAATCCTGTATTACCCTTTATTTATGTGATTTTGTTAGTTTTCTTGTTGATAGTATATATATGTTCATCTTTGGCGATTCTAAAATCCAAACAGATTTTGGACTCCAAATACAAAACTCTTCATGAGAGAGCTTCAGTAGACATTTATCCATCACTAGGAAAAATAGTAACAGTTAAGAAGCTAGAAAACCATGTGATAAATCACGGGGTAATGGTAGAAAGTGGCAGCTGCTTCCATTTCATAACAGCTTGCTTTCATACAACATCTGCTTCTAGGGTAATATGTCTTTTAGTCACCATCTTACACACTTATACTATGTCTGGGACTATTAAAGCCATGTTGGCTAAGGACTATGATTCGGATTATGGCTGGTCCATGCTAGTAATTCTCATAGTACAATCTATCGGAGTCCTGATTGGTACAATTATGCCACTTTCTAGATGTTTTGCAATCTTAAGCTTTGAAGTGTTCATTTCAATCCACTGTAAGGTCTTTAAGGTAGAAGGCTACTGGACGCAGAAGTTATATGATTGGAAACAAGCTAGCATAAGACTCCCATTTCTTAGTGGCAGACTGAACACAGTCATCGTGTCTTCGAAAAGGCTAATTATCTGCATTTGTATACAACTTCAGGTGGGAGTTGTGGTGTTGTGCAAGATAATAGCCTTGATCCCGTTAGTGTTTGTGATATGTGTTGCTTCTTGTTTCCATTATTTGAAGTCCGTGTTTAGTTCATTGAGAGAAGAAGTTGAGAACTTGGAACATCCAAACATAGATATTAGCCCTAGATATATTTTGGATTTTGAAAATGGGATGCGGGTTGGTGAGAGAACATTGGAAGGCTTTTCAAAATCAGTGAACCCATTGATACAAAAGGGTGCAAAAGGCCAACCCAATTATCTAATAAAGCTCATTCGAGAAAAATCTACTGTTGGTTTTCGTGGAGTTGCAATATTTGACCAGACTGATTACTATAATATTCCATCAGTACGATTTCGTGATATTCAATCTTCAAATTGTTGGAGGTTAGATGTGGTAACCCTTACAACGATTGCAGTTTCTCTTCCTGAAATCGAAAAGGAGGAAGTTGAATGCTTGTTGGAATGTGTTAGGGAAGGTCTATTATATGTTACATTGGTGGAAAAGAACCTCAATTTTATTGAAGATCACATAATTCTTCAACAAGCAGCTGAAACTTTGTGGCGAGAAATTAGCACCAATAAATGGTTAGAAAACAAGTTGCAAAACCCTGATTTTCAAGAGTATACAGTTGGACAACTTGTTAAATGGTTCAGGGATAAGGCTGAACATTACTTGGTGCATGAAAACTTTTATATACGCGATGGTTCGATGCACAAGCCTATTTGTGGCTACTCAATGTATCGTATAACCGAAACAATTATACGTAGGTACGACACCAACATTGATGATGGCACCGTGAGCCAAAAGGAACTATTCGATAGCTTATCATCAATGATCGCCGACATAATCGCAGCTTGTCTCACCAACTTACCACAAATCATAATAATGAAATGTCACTACATGTCTGCGAGAAAGGAAAGGCATGCCAGTGTTAAAGATGCAGTCCAGCTTCTAGGTGAGACTGCAGAAATAATCAGACTCCTTCAAGATCATGATATTCCAAACATGAATCCAAATGACATGCCATATCTCAATAAATGGCGTGCTTATTTAAGGGATCTCTGATCAAGAAAAACATCTTTGTTATTCAAGTGATGAAGTAAGTTCATTTTTATTTGTTTTCCTTTTTTGATTCCGTCCTTTTGTACATACTTATATTATTAGCACTTGAGTATGAACCACAGTAACACTAATGTGATTTTCATGGGCATGCATCTTTACTACTCGAAGTCTCAAAGTCATCCAGGACGGTCAACTATGTTCCTTCAAGAAGTTGATTTGCACAATTAGCACCCACAAAGTATGGTGACCAAGTCCTTATAGTTCTCATATTAATTGTAGGTCCCGAAATCTGAGGATCGATAACGAACCGAATCACTTGTTTATAGTAAACACGGTTACGTGTGCGGAATCCACGTAACTATGCCAAATCAAACATAAAAGCAATAATAACAACGGATTAATCAATGATACACACTCGATTGATTAACGGGATGAGAACCGATTACAACTGATACAAACACAGTTCAGACAGAATTTCGGCAGAGTTTTGTTACTATGGTCAATATCTCATCTCTGTGTTCAAATGAAACAGAGATGGTGTTTATATAGTCCCTGGGCCAAGATGTCGACGAAACACAAGGTGATCGACGAATCTGAACATGGGCCAGACATTGGGCCTGAAACAGCCCAGTTCATGACAAATCAAGGTCTGATTCGTCATGACCTTCAACGAATCAGAAGTTTGAACACTAGTCTGTTTCGCCATGATGTGTTTCGACGAAACAGATCTGTTTCGTCGAGGACTGCAACTGTTGTGGTTGTTTCTGTTAACAGACAGTAACAATCAGCAACATATAAACATAGTAATGACCAAACTACCCTATAATGCAACATGCATTGTTCATTAAACTTTACATATCAAAAGAGACAAACAAGTTGTACACAAGTAGATAGGAGGATATCTGACTTGGTCAACATAACATACAGACTCGATAATTAATAAAAGACCATTCAAAATACATCGTTAAACAAGACTAGTCACAGACACTAAAAAAATGCATCAACAAACTCCCCCTTGTCTGTTACTCGTCTTCAGTCAGTCTTCTAATCTTCCATCAGTGCTGTTCGGACCACGAACTGCCCGAATGTATACCCCTGTAGTAGCAAAAACACGCTACTCGCTGAAACTTTAAAGCTTGTCGTGCATCTTGATCTTCATAGAAAATATCATGACGATATAATCTGCCAATATCAGCTTCAGACATATTGACGATCCACATCGGATCCAACATCCGATAGTTAGCACGATTGTCTCTAAAAACAATTACAGCTTCATGAGTATCCGAGACAATGCCATGTCTTCAAGAAAATCCTGCTTCATAGGCATCAATGGGATTTTATCTACTACCCTCGGAGGCTGGTACACAAGTTTGTATCTGCAAGTGTTGGTGTCCGGATCAAGAGTAAACTTGATCGGTTGATAAACAGGAAATTGTGGCTTATATGATTTATCTTTCCAGCCCGACTTCTTGTTTACTTTCACTAGTCGTTCAAACAAAGTAGCACCATCGTATTTTGCACGATTGATAAGCTCAAGCCTTGTCAACGCAGAGACATCATAAAATGGCAAGGAAAGAATGCTCAACAGGGAATTGAAATACAGAATTCCATATTCACGTTTAATAGCAATGCAGTGAATATCTTGAACAAACATCCAACACAGAATCCTTCCACTTGGCTTTGCTTTTTCGAATTGCAAATAGTCTACTTGAGCTTTTTCAGGTACCGGCTTGGAGACTTTAGATAAAAACTGTTTTCTCCATTAGGAAAATGCATCTGTATCTTTTTCAGACGAATTCCGATTCTTCAAGTGCTCGTCTATGTCATCAATGTTTTCTTTCATCCAATCTTCATCGAACGATGAAAATTCAGTTCCATCTTCTCGAACATACTTTGATTTTGGTGCTTCACCTTCAAACACAATCTCATCAATCTCTTCAACATTCGTTGTATCAGTCTCAGTAGACATTTTGTCTATCTCAGCATCATCTATTTCTCTCATAGACTCTAAAATACTCAATTGCTCCTGAGAAAGATCTTCTATCAACTCTCCTTCTTCAAGCAACTCTCCTGTAAATGGATGAATAGCTTGTAGAGCAATATCAGCACTGCTAACTATAGAAGAAGTACCTTCTATCTGTTGAACTTTTCCAGTAGAAGTTCCCTGAGATGATTTGACAACGGTAGGTTGAACTGTAACAACGTCAGAAGAAAGTACGATTGGCTGCTTCTGTGATGTACCAGAAGTATCAGGATTTCCTTGGTCTTCCGTATCATCATCCTTTTTCTTTAGTACCTCTTGTTGTTTACAATGAAAGTCCCACAGAATAGCAAGCCTTCTCTCTTTCTCTTCATCAACAGCCTTTAAACGAGCATTTTCAGCTTTGAACAAATCCATTTCAACTTGTTGTCGCTCTATTACTGTTTGTTGTTGACCAACAGTTGACTTCAATTTGTTAATTTCCACTGATTGTTTAAGTTGATCATGCTTTGTGAGATTACCAAAATGAGATTGCCTTTGAAGACGATCAGCAGCCGCTTCAAGTGTAGAAAATAAGTATGTGATCTTTTCATTTTGAGAAAATCCGGCAAATGTCCTATGACGTTCAGCACTGATTTCCGAAGTAGTTGCCCTGGTTGCTGAAGCCATAGATCTTACAGGAACTGCCTGAGGAATAACAGAAGGAGTAGCAGCAGCTGAGGTAACAACTGGAACAACTGGAGTTTCTGTAGCTGAAGTAACTACAGGAGCTTCTTGTACAGGCTCCTGAGGTACAGATTGTACAGGCTCCTGAGGTACGGACGAAGACTCTTGAGGCACCGATTTTCGAGTATAAGTACTCAAATATCTCCTAGGCTTCTTCTTTTGTACTTCAACAGCTTTCTCTGCTCTTCTTTTTGTTCTTCTCTCACCTTCAGGATCCTCTGGAACATATTCCGGGTCATCCTCTGTTCTAATCTTTCTATACCTTCTTACTCCACGTATATCAATATACATTTCGTAACCAGGTTCAACTATATGATCACTAGAACTCGAATCAGATCCATCATCACCACTTGCTGACGAACTACTAGTTGATGTACCAGAAACAGCACCTTTGCTTGATGTACCAATAACACCTGCATCACCTGCATCACCTGCATCATCACCTCCATCACTTTCTCCACTACTTTCATCATCATCACTACCAGATTCATCTGAATCAACTGGGTCAGGACCAAATTTTTCTATCCTTAACCTTTCCAACTCAGGTTCTTCATCTTCAGATTGGCTATCTTCATGACGCCATTTGTCATTTGCAGGAGCAACATAATCAGGATTCACTAGAGCGCCAAAAAGCTTCCTTGGAGGAACACTTTCTTTGTATCTTTTGGCCGCCATAGTCTTGATTAGCCGTAAAGAATTGAAATTCATCGCCTCTATTTTCAAAAGATCATTTTCAGCTTTAGGAAGGTCTGGATGCTGAACATTCATAATCATCTGCAGAAACCGTGGATACATCCAAAACTTGTTCCCGGTGGTTCTACTACCAGTCCTTGTCATATTCTCTTTCATGTTGCTGAAAATGTACTTTGAGATGCTAAACGGTTTGTTTAACACCAAAGCAACCATGAAACCAACTAGATCATCTCCAGCCATATCATATCCAGATCGTCTATTGCTGAGACACTGAATAAGAACACGCAATAAAAACTTGTATCTTAATGGAAGATCACCTTTGTTGATTTGTTTGACGAAAAGATCTCCTTTACATTTCATCCTTAGCAAACAGCCTCTTGAACACATGATTGGAATTGAATATGGAGCATTTGGTTGATCTTGTAATTGAAGAACTTCATTCAATATCTCCGGAGTAACAACGACATACAGATTATTCACACGACCTCTGATAATTTCCTTTCCATCAATTTTGACGACGCTTGCAGAATCCCAGAAAGCTTTAATCAGTGATTTGTAGACGGGCGTCGAGTATGTAACAGCATGATTGATACGTGACTCCCTGATCCACTTCGTCATATCTTTAAATTCAGTGAGTTTGTCTTCCGGATCCAAATATGCAACTTGATTATGACGTTTTTCTGACATAATTTCTTCTTCAGTTTTGTTTTCTTTCTTTATCGCCTTCTTGCGTTTTCCTTTTTCTTGCGGTGCTTTAGGAGCCATCTGTACATAAAAATGTCCAGAATAAGTCACATTTGATATAACATTGCATTTAGACATGTATAAATACACTTTCATGTATTCACATAACAGATAACCTATCTAACATGTCTACTGTGAACAAACAGCAACATCAGAAAACTGCTAAGGCATGTACGACGAAACAGAAGATCAACGACGAAACAGAACTTTGAACGACGAAACAGAGGGTTGACCATTGACTGGTTTGATTCGTCGACTTTTTGATTCGTCGAGTCTATTTCGTTCCTTTTCTGATTCGTGATCTTTGATTCGTCGTCTGATTCGTCATATGTTTGATTCGCCGAAATTAGGGTTAAATTTGATTCGTCAATTTGGGGGTTTTGTGTTTCGCCGTTTTGTGTTTAAACAAACATCAGATGTAAACACAAACACATTCAATCAACATTATTTATACCCAAACCATTTATAAACACCCATAAATCATTTCCGAACAAAACCCTTGTAAAAACAGTGAATACCTTAAATCAAAAACAAACCCCTGTTTTTGTTATAAAAACCCACTTTCAAAACAAAGCAAATCAAACATTGATAAACCTAAATCTATCAGATTCAGAAGGAAAACATAAAACATGCAACATCACCACATATTTAATCAAAGAAAAACAAGGTTTCAAAGGGTTTCGGATGAAAAACCGAACGGTTCAAAGTGTTCGGAATGTGAATCTGAACAAGTAACTACCTTTGAAGTTTGTAAAATTTTGATTAAAAACTGATGTTTTGAACGATTTGTGAGAGAAACCGTAGGTATGGGTTTTTGGTTGTGTGAAGAAGATGATAACTGATGTTTTGAAAAAGTGAACAAGTGGGACCTTTATATACACCGCCTATTCTCGACGAATTAGAGAACTCGACGAAACTGAAATGGGCCCGGCGAAACAGAAATTTGGGCTTGAACTTGGGCCTGAACTTTTAGCCCAAGACGAATCAGATTTGGGCTCATGTGATTCGTCGTCTGTTTTTGACGAAACAGATTTGATTCGCCGACTAATGTCTGATTCGTCGACTATTTTGATTCGTCGACTGTTCTGTTTCACCAACAGATTTTTCAAAACAGCAACACAGAGCTGGAAATATTTTGCAGTCAAAACAATGGTAATATTTTGCAGTCTAAACAGATTATGAACACATTTCCATTCAGTTTAAGTTTTCAAATGCAAGAACATTTTTATGAAGAAGATTTTAGGCTTCCGGTAGAAAAACACCAAGCAACAACTTCGGCTTAATCAAAAACGAACTTTACACAAATATACTAAAAACAAATTTAAAGCATGGTAAACTAAATGAAAATGCGGAAAACTGTTAAAAACAGTAAACAACTGTACAAGTGCAATCTTTTTGTGAATCTCAAGGACAAGGAATCATACCAGCTTACGGTCTTAGTCAACATGATTTTGATTTCTGTTTAAAGCTCTGGATAAGTATACTACCTCGATTATCGGTATTGTGGTCCACATAAGCTCAAACTAATCAGACATAATCATAATTTAAGAGATACGATTAACGGTAAGGATTATACTTACAAGTCGATGTAAATCCACTCACGACACATTCCCGTATCAAGGTATGCACGAGAATTCATCTTACCGGTGAGTATACCGATTATCATCTGTTTGACCGTATAAAAATGTGAGAAACTCACTTATTTTGATTGAAAACAAGCCCTATGTGATAGAATCACTTATTGATGAGGAACTTGATTTTCAGATGCATGAGGGCACAGGAGCAAGTCCGTGAACAGGTCAGTACTTCCGTACAGCAGAGAGACGAACTTGACTCCCGCAAAGAATCTGTGATATAAAATCACTTATTTTGTTTGGACATGTGATTGTTGATCACTTATTGAGGTCGAATGCAGTATGTACACGTATGTATAGTATCATGGAGGATCTTAGACTTCGTCTCCGTTATTTTTACGGTTTGATACAACCATGATACCCAGATGATAAGCAGCATAAAGACCGAATATTTCAGATCTCGGCAATCTCTCAAACGAGATTTCGGTACTAAGACCATATGCCAATGAGCGGTTCCCACCTGACTTGAAGTCTGTTAGGTTTGTATCATCCTGCACATTTTAGTCTGATTGTGAGCCTACCGATACATCGTTAGTAGAGATACTTATCATTTTTCTTTTTATTTTGCATTTTGAGCACATTGACCGACCACACCAGTGAATTTCATCATTTTCCTTTATCCAAGAAACTCATTTTTGATTTTTCTATTGTTTTTGAATTATTGAATTTTTCAAACGAAAACGACAGAAAGTAAAGACATCTTTTTGGATTTTGAACTTTTTCAATGTTTTTGTATTTTCTTGAAATATCTCCCCCTAAAATTCGCAAAGTTTACGAAAACTAAAATCTTTTTGAATTTTCAAAGTTTATAAAGAAAATATTTACAAAAACGATCAGCCAAAGAAGTTTACTCGGGTATCACCTTAATGCCATTGACCAAAAGTAGATAATCAAAACGTGATTTATCAAAGGCTTTTGTAAACAGGTCGGCACGTTGGTGATCAGTGGGGACATGAACGACATCGATTAACCTCTTGTCAAAACAATCACGGATAAAGTGATATTTAATGTCGATGTGTTTAGTCTTAGAATGTTGCACAGGATTTCTAGTGATCTGTAAGGCAGCATTATTATCAACAAAAATACAGGTAGATAGGAATTCTAAACCGTAGTCGCGCATTTGTTGTTGTATCCAAAGAACTTGTGAGCAACAACTCGAGGCAGCAATGTATTCTGCTTCACATGTTGATGTAGCAACACACGTTTGCTTCTTGCACTGCCAAGTGACCAGGCGATTTCCTAGGAACTGACATCCTGCTGTTGTTGATTTGCCATCGATTTTGCAACCACCGAAATCAGAATCACTGTATGCAATTAATTCAAAACTATCATCCCTAGGGTACCAAAGACCGAGGTCTGGGCATCCCTTCAAATAGCGTAGAATCCTTTTGACAGCTGACAGATGAGAAGCCTTCGGGTTTGCTTGATATCTTGCTAGCAAGCATGTTGGGTACATGATATCAGGCCTCGAAGCGGTAAGATACATGAGAGATCCGATTATGGCACGATAGTACGAAGAGTTGATGCTTTCTCCCTTCAAATCCGGAGTAATCCCGTGATTCTGCGGAAGTGGGGTACCAATGGGCGTTGTATCTGACATTTGGAATCGGCTCAAAATGTCACCAACATATTTTGTCTGATGGATGAATATCCCAGACTCTGTTTGTTGAACTTGAAGGCCCAAAAAGAAATTCATCTCTCCCATAGCGCTCATTTCGAACTTTTCTTGCATAACACTTTCGAATTGCCTGCACAAAGAGTCATTAGTAGACCCAAATATTATATCATCAACATATACCTGCACCAGCAAAAGATCTTCATCTTGTTCTTTGATAAAGAGTGTGCAATCAATAAGACCTCGTCTAAATCCATTCTCCAGAAGATAGTTTGATAAGGTTGCGTACCAAGCCCTAGGTGCTTGATGTAGACCATAAAGAGCTTTGTTGAGCAACCAAACCCGATCGGGGTGAATAGGATCTTCAAAACCCGGAAGTTGTTCGACATGCACCTCTTCTTGAACAATACCATGAAGAAAAGCACTTTTAACGTCCATCTGGTAAACTTTGAACCTTTGAAAGAAGCATAAGCTAAGAAGATCCGAATAGCTTCCAGACGTGCAACAGGTGCATAAACTTCATTGTAGTCAATGCCTTCAATCTGTCGAAAACCCTGAACAACCAGTCTCGCTTTGTTGCGTATAACAACTCCACGGTCGTCTTTCTTGCATTTATAAACCCATCGTGTTCCAATTTTCTTGTAATTCTCCGGTTTTTCAACAAGCTTCCAAACGCCAAGCTTTTGAAATTGCTGCAGTTCGTCCTGCATGGCCTCAACCCACGAATTATCTTTTAAAGCTTCCTTCCAAGATTTTGGTTCTTCTTGTGAAACGTAACACGCAAAAGACCAATCGTTTTGTAGACCAGATTCTCTAATAGCTGAATACAAACCAGCACTCTGGTTGTTTCTCAGCTGATTACGTGTCTGCACACCTTGTTGGACATCTCCTATGATATTCTGCTGTGGATGGGTATCGTGTATCCTCATTTCAGGATTTTCAGGAACACGAGCATTAACACCCAAATTGTTAATATTAAGATCAACAACCAACTCTACACCTGGAATATGCGTAGAAGTGGATGCATTTCCTTCAGCAGTATCATCGATTTGCACATGAGGAGTATCAACAGAAATACCCTGAACTGGAACAACTGGAGATTTAGTGCCTTCAGTCGCATCCAGATTTTCTTCATCTTCTTCTGATGACTCATTGTATTCAGTAGCATTTTCAGCTTCCTCATTTTGAACTGTGTTGTTAGACGAATTAGAACTTTGTGAGTTAACAACAACAGGTCTAACTAATGACGACTCAGCAGCATTGTCACTATCAAATATCATTCTAGCAGCTGCAGAATCTTCATCAAAGGTTGGCAGATCAAAGGAGTTGAATAGCCCATCATAATCGAACATCCAAGGATCACCTGGAGCTTTAACAGGATTTGTATATCTCTGAACCCTTACTTCACTCCATAGTTCAATCTTTTTGGTAGTCAGATTCCAAACACGAAAATTTGGTGTAGCATATCCAAGGAAGAAACCCTCGATAGCTTTCGCTCCAAACTTTCCATCCGGATCAATCATAGTGCATGGACCACCAAAAGGTTCTAGAATTGAAAGATCAGGTTTCCTTTTCTGTAGAAGTTCGAAACAAGTCTTGCTATGTCTCTTAACCGTAAGAACTCGGTTTAATGTGTAGCACGCAGTCGACACAGCCTCTGCCCAGAACTGAACAGGAAACGCCGACTCTACCAACATTGTTCTTGCAGTTTCAATTATTGTCCGATTCTTCCTCTCCGCGACACCATTTTGTTGTGGAGTGTAAGGAGAGCTGTATTCATGAAGAATGCCTTTAGAAGTACAGAACTCATCCATAACACGGTTTTTGAATTCAGTTCCATTGTCGCTTCTGATCCTCTTAACTTTCAACGAGTAGAGATTTTCCAACATTGTAAGAAGATCCTTGAGGATGCCAGGAGTATCACTCTTGTGTGCCATAAAAGCTACCCAAGAAAATCTAGAGTAGTCATCAGTAACTACTAAACAATACACATCTCCGAACGTTGTTTTGTGTCTCATAGGTCCAAAAAGGTCCATATGAAGACGTTCGAGAGGCATGCCAACAGTATTGACTTTCTTCAAAGGGTGAGACTTCTTTGTTTGTTTCCCTTTCTGGCACGAAACACAGATATCTTGTAGATAAAAACTTCTCACGGGTACGCCATTCACAAGATTGTTTTTCACCAAATGGTTCATTTTTCTTAAGTGAATGTGTCCCATTCTTCTGTGCCAAGATATAGACTCCTTCTCCGTGGCTTTCGAGACAAAACATGTGACTTGTGCAGAAGTCGTAATCGCTTGACTCATATCAAGAACATAAAGATCATTGATTCTTGGAGCCGATAAGAGAATCCATTCATCAGGAATTTTGAAACCAGGTTTAAGCACATAACAACCGGCATCATCAAAATGCACGGTGAACTTTTTATCGCAGATTTGCGACACACTAAGAAGATTATGATCAATTTGACGAACATAATTGATCTTATCGAAACATACCACACCATTAGAGATCATTCCCTCTCCAGTGATGTATCCACCTTTGTCTCCAGCGAAAGCGACATATCCTCCTTTAATGTTTCTCACATCGTATAGAAGCCGTAAATCGCCTGTCATGTGCCTGGATGCCCCACTATCAACAATCCAATGACTATTGATAATTCCTCCTGGAACATCCTGCACATATCATCCAATGATTAGTTAAGGATGGGGACCCAAGCCAAAGTGGTATTGGGTCGTCCCTGAGCATCACAAATAGTGATCTCGATTTGTTGATGGTTTTCCAAACGAACAGCTCCCCCTGAACTTTCACCCTTCCTAGGTTTCCAAGTTTGTTTTTGTTTACCAGATTGAGTTTTGTAAACAAATTTTGAAATTTCTGGTTTTACAGGTGAACTTGGTTCCCTTGGAACAGAATTGACCTTAGTTTTTAAAGCCTTTTCTATTTTCTTCACATTTTGATGTCGTTGTTTCGATTCCTGTTCTTTAATAGTTATTTTATCATGTTTAGGTGAAACAGGACGACATTTAGGGTGAATCGATTCAGGTGATGCTCTTTCAACAAATTTCGCTTTCGGAGTGTTAGCACAATCTTTGATGATGTGCCCAAACTCTCCACATTTAAAACACGTTCTCCTTTCAACAAACTTAGGAGAACTGGATCGACGATCAGATGTCGAACTTGTATAACCCGAGGTACTAGCTTTTTCATCACACCCGTTTGAATGTTGAGTGTAATTGTTTTGACTATCACGTTTTAAAATTTTGACTTGTACAAAATCAGTGTTTGACTTGTTAGCAAAAGTCTCAATTTTATCTGTACCCCTCGATTCCACAAATTTGACATTCCTGTTTTTCTTCTGATAACGAGCCCCTTTTGTTTCAAATTTTGAGTTAGAAACATTTGACAATTTAGCTCGTTGATCTGATTGTTTACCCTTAGAAGCAATAGGTTGTTGCTTTGAAAGTGATTTCTGATTTCCAAATTTCTTTTTGATTTCAGCCTTAGGAATTGGATTACATTGAGTCACAATAACTCCCGGAATCGACTTTTCCAAAAACTTACTTGTATTATTTTCAAAAACATTATCAATCGATGATGGATTGACATTTTTAATTGGAAAATCATTATCTGAATAGATTTTAGAATCACCAACCAAAGTGTACAACACAATTTTACTTTTAATGGTAGACACAGGATCTATCACTTGTTGAACCACAGGTTGAACATCAGGGGTAGGAGGATCACACAAAATATGATTCTCAATTGGAATTTCTACTCCTTTAAGTTTGTCAAGTGATTTATCCTGTTTACTCACATCTGATTCAGGTTCATCATCCGACGACTCATAGTCCTCAATGGTTGGAGAACTTTGTTTCGTAGATGTTGAATCATTTTGCTCAGAAGTTGTACTTGGAGAATTGTCCGATTTGAACCCTAGGCCAGTAGTAACTTCCTCATAATCAAGAGGCACACTGGATTCAAACCGTGGCATAACTTCTTCATCAGGCATATAAGCATAATTATGTCTCAAAGGGGGCGGACACTTCTTATACCCAACACCTTTCATGTTTCCCTTTAGTTGTTGAACGTCGATGATGTGATCGAGCACAAATCGGGAGTTAGAGTAACTTTCCAACTTTTGCTTGATTGCATCATGCTCACATTTAGCAATGGCTAGTTCCTTTTTGGTTTCCTCAACAATGTTAATGTAATCATTTATACTAACTTGTTTATGATAAACAGTTTTTGTCACTTCGGAAACATTTTTCTTTAGAGTTTCAATCATAGATTTAAATTCTTTTTCATGTCTAACTAAAGCCATATTCGCTTCTTTGCATTTAGCCATTTCAACAACTAAACTCTGATTGTGAATATGAATCGAATCACATTCAATCTTTATTCTATCAAATTCATTTTTCATATACTCACAATCTCTACAGTTGATAAGAATTTCAGATTTTACCTGACTTGTAGAATCTGAGACATTTGCCATAAAGGCAGTCTGATAAGAGAAAGATCCGTCTTCAGAAAAGAACTTCTCCATTTCTTTAGATACTACCTCAGCCTTCTTAATCAGAACTGATTTCTGACATTTCAACTTTTCTGCTTCATTCAATAAGTCATCAAGATTAGAACTTGCTTCTTTGCTCACATCAGATTCAGAACTCGAAGTAGAACTTTCTTCGTCAGAACTTCCGGTATTACCAGAACTGTCTTCACTATCAGAAAATTCTTCCTTATGAACGTGCTTGATGTGATTGATTATCTTTGCATAACACACTGTTCCTCCTTTATCTTGATCACCTTCCCCAAGTTGTAAAGACCAATTAAACCCTTCATCAGCTTGTACGGTTAAAGCACGACTTTCGTTTGATGGTCCAGACTGATTCTGGTTAGTGGTGTTGTTTACAGCCACTATCCCTTTTCCACGATTGTCTTGATTAGCATTTGAAGTACTCGTCTGATTACGGAATGGGTTCTGATTGCCTTGTCTGCTTGGTCGAGTGCACTCACGTTTGAAGTGACCCTTTTCACCACAATTGAAGCATGTAACTGCTTCTTTATCAAAACCGTACTTTGTATCTTGTTTGCTTTCCAAAGAACTTCTTCCAGTTCGAACCATAAAGTCCTTC
Source organism: Helianthus tuberosus (assembly GCA_030545235.1). Taxonomy (NCBI): domain Eukaryota; kingdom Viridiplantae; phylum Streptophyta; class Magnoliopsida; order Asterales; family Asteraceae; genus Helianthus; species Helianthus tuberosus. Next base: position 5,664,441 of record CM060409.1, on the reverse strand, counting down.
GCCCTTCTAACAGCACTTGCGAATGCCCACTTGATATCCATCAACTCCATTTCATCACGGTTGATTTGTAGATAGTCTTCGTTGGTTAAATTGATGTTTCCAATTTGACCTGCAACCAAACCGCAGTAAGCACTGACCATGGTATTAATAAGTTCCATATGTTCCTTTGCTACTTCAATGCTAACATTTGAGAGGTTTGATGTATCAACTTTGACTGTGTTAGGATTTGGGGTTGGAGGATTATTGGTATAATGAGCTTGTTGTTGTTGTTGTGGTTGGACTTGTGGTTGTGGTTGGACTTGTGGTTGTGGTAGGGATGGAATAAAACCTCCTCCTGAATATGCATGAGGTTGAGTAGTAGAAACCGGAGGTATAAAAGGAATAAAACCTTCTCCAGAATAAGCCTGAGTTTGTTGAGGAAACGGAGAAGAGTTTGTATTTGATACAAACGCCGTTTGTAACTTCGGTTGCCTCAGACTAGCTGACGGGTCAAAACCTCCACCACAACACATTTCAATATTCTGAGGAGCAGCAATGCGTTTTGCTTTCCGGATTTCTTCATCATTCTTATGTTCCAGCTTCTGTACGAATTCATAGATAGTTATAGTATCAGCATCTAGAATACCTGTATGCTTTAGAAGCTCAATGTATGGACTCCACTTTGGTGGTAGAGAATCAGCAAACCGTGCACAAACTTCCTTTTCACTTGCAGCAACACTATAAGCAAACATTTCACTGATCAAATGATAAAAACGTGTAGTCATATCATTTAGAGTTTCATTTTCTAAGAACTGAAATGATTCAAACTCTTTCTTTAATAGATCATGCCGTGTCTTTCTGGAAGCTGCATTTCCTTCTCCTCTAGTTACCAAACAATCCCATAAGGATTTCGTGTCCTTACAATAAGAAAATTGATGATAGATATCTTTGTGAAGCGCCTGAGTAAGAACAGCAAATGACTTTTTCTCAAATTCATAGGCTTTCTTGTCATTTTCTTGCATGTTAGAAAAACCTTCGGCCATTGAAGCTGCTACTTCGAGAGCATCATTGATTGGGGTAATGAAACACCTCCAAAGATCAGTGCTTTGACCTTGAACATATGTATGAAAACGACCTTTCCATGATGGAAACTCGTTCATATGATTCAACTTTGGCGGGCGATTGTTGCTGCCCGTTTCGCTCTCGCTAATCAGAAGATTTTGAATGTTTTGGTTCTGATTGGATGCCAAAGCCCATTGTCCGGCACTTATTGTAGGTTGACCAAAAACACTCTTTACCCACGCTGCTGCGGAGGTCGGATCTTCACGTGGTCTCGAGTCCATACTCCAATCCCATGGACTAGTACAACTCATATTTGATGTATGTATGATAGTACCTGCACAAATTCTTGAAAACAAACAGTAAGCAAGCTGTTACAAGTCCTCTGTGTAAAACAGATCTGTTCTCGACGAAACAGATTTCACGAAACAGGTTTGTTTCGTCTAAATGACTGATGACGAAACAGACTTGTGATAATTGTGATTTTTGGCGAAACAGAATTTGTTTCGTCAAAGATGTTGTGGCGAAACAGAAGTCAGATTCGTCAAAGATGTTGCGGCGAAACAGATGTGATTCGTCGTCTGCTTGTTTCGTCAAAACTGGGTAAGAGACAGTTGATTTAGATATTTAAAATATCTACTGATCAGTCAAAGGATAAGACCAGACAGCAAGATATTTAAAACTGACACAAGTATGTTTGAAACACCTATTTTTCAACGAAACAGAAGTTTTACTGAAATCACTTATCATTTTTTACACAAAAGTCAAGATATATTTTAATAAGTTGCAACACTTGGTTTTGTTGATACATAATGTGGACGCGACTCGACTCGACGCGACTCGGCTTGAACCACGACATTCCTCCGTCGTGTGATTGAAGACTACAAGCGGGCCAAGACATAAAGGACTTACACACTAGTCCCTGGGCTGAAGCAGATCTACAAAATAAGACACTTGGGCTGGTAACTGTTTGGCGAATCATCTTTGGGCCCAAGCCCATTATCGGGGAAACAGGGATATGGTTGACGAAACAAGCCTGTTTCGTCAACAAATGTTCACTTTCGTCGCTGATTCGTCATGTTTTGGTTTGTTTCGTCAAACTGTTTCAGATTCGCCAAGTCAGATTCGCCAAGAGCTGTTTCGTCGATGCTGCTGTGTTGTGTTACTATATAAAGGCTGAAGACATAACAGAAAATATAGAACACATTGTAGAGAGCACACACATATGAGAGTTTGAGAGAGTTTGCAAAACACATTTGTAAACATTGAGCTTTGTAACCGAACCTTTCATACGTATTAATACAGTGGTGTTAATCGGTGAATATTGCGTGTCGTGTTTGTGCGTGTTCTATCTCGGTTTGCATCTCCGGTTGGATTCCGCACAACCGGGTGTGTTTGACAACAAGGATTAGGCGACTAGATCCTCCCCTAGCCGGACCTACAAGTGGTATCAGAGCCTTGGCTCTTCTCCTTGTTAAAACCGAGGTGTTCTTGGTGGTTTTCGGGTCTTTGGAGTTTATCATTTTCTGAAAATTCTGTCTAAAATCTCGGAAATCATCATGTTTTGCTGAAAGTTCTTATAAAAACCTTGTTGTTTATCTTTTTCACATGTTAAAAATGGGTTTTTTAGTGAAGTTTTAAGCAAAAAGTGTGTTTCGGAAATTTACGGTTCACCGGAAAACTCATAAGTTTACCGGAAAATTCATAAATTTCTGGGTTGTTCTTCATAAATTCATATCATCTTCAAAGTGTTCTTGGATAATTATTGTGTTTAGAATTAAAAGTGAAATTAAAATTGCAACTTGATTAAAATATTGATAGCCATCATTTGGTTGGTGATTTGAGCATACTTTGAGCCGAAAGTTGTGTCTGTGTCAGAAACTAAACTCACCAACTTCTGCAACCTTATCCTATCAGTTTGGTCACAAAGAAACTAACTTGTTTCGTCATACATTGGGCCTTAAACTGGGCTGGGCTGTTTCGTCAATTAGGAGCCCAAAACGAGAAATTCAGTTTCGTCAAATATATAACAGTCTGTTTCGTCAACATACAAAACACATCAGTTTCGTCCCATCCATATCCAATTGTGTTTCGTCGCATAACATCAAGCAAAATTTGTTTCGTCAACTTCTGTTGGGCCCTATACAATTTTTCTGTTTCGTCAAATATCCTGTACATCTATTTCGTAAAAATAACAAAGTCTGTTTCGTGGGACTTTGTTTCGTCGAGTGTGTTGGTATTTTTAACAGAAGGGTTACATTTGTGATTTAACTGTTTGTTTCAAGTGTGTTAATCTGGTTGTTATCATTCGAGATATTAACATAGTTTGTGAAAATTAATTTTTTTTCTTTCTTAAAAAAAAAAAAGGGAAAACTTGTTTTTCAAATTTTAAATCAATTTTCACTTAATATATTAATTTTTTTTTTAAATGGGAACAAACGGTCAGTGGGATCCAACCGCGTGGACTCTAACATCTTCACGATCATCAGTTACACAACCTGAGCCAGAGTTCGACAAAACTGCATTCTTGCGAGCTATTGCCCCAACTCAAGCTGCAATGATAACTGCAAATCAATGGGCATTGGTCACAAATCAAAGCAGCAGCATTCAATCTATGATGCAGAACGACAGTGAAACTGGTACAAGCACAAAACCGCCAAAGCTGAATCACATAAATGATTGGGGATGGTGGAAAGAAAGGCTGAGAACTTATGTTCAGGGGCAAGGTCAAGATCTATGGATGTGTTTCTTCACTCCATTTGACAATGAGTTGGAAGTTGCAGGAGCTAATCCACAAACTTACAGCACTCTGTCTGATGAAGATAAGAAGAAATTTGAGTTAGAAAAGAAAGCATTCATGATTCTCACACAAGCTCTTAACAGAGACATTTACCACCAGTTTGTTTACTGCACGACCACTAAAAGCTTGTGGGATATGCTCACGTTAAGATGTGAAGGAAATGCTCAATCAAGAAAGATCAAGCAAGATTTACTGAAGAAAGAATTTGAAGGATTCACGTGTTTGGAAAATGAGACTTTGGCAGATTTATCTACAAGGTTTCATCACTTGTTGAGCGAGATGTTTGCTTTTAAAGTCAATGCCACTCCACAAGAAATGACAAAGAGATTTGCTGATAGCTTACCAGCAAAGTGGAGCAGTTATCTTGAAATCCTTAAAGAAAATGGTGTTTTAGACACAATCACCGTTTATGATTTAATTCAAAAATTGGAGAACAAGGATGTAGAAGAAAAACTGAAGGCAAAAAGAACACTAACTCCTCAAAGTCCAGAGATGTATTTTGGGATTGCAGGAGGTATCAGTGGAGAAAAACCAGCTTCTCAACATGCGAAGCTTCAAACAGCTTTCATCTCAAACACTGCACCTTCAACAACAGATCAGTTCGATCCTTCAGCATACTTGATGTATCCAAGACCAGATGTGAAACCGACACCGACAGCTCCGCAGCAACAACCGCAACAGCAAGGGTTTTATGGAAACTCTTCAAACATTCAAGCCACTTCCAATCCAAACACAGTCAGATTAGACACTTCCAACTTTTCCAAAGTCAGTGTCGAAATAGCCAAGGAGCATATGGAGATGTTGAATACCTTGGTTAGTGCTTATTGTGGATTGATCGCAGGTCAGATTGGGAATATCAATCTAACCAATGAAGATTATCAGCAAGTGGATAGAGACGAGTTTGAAATGATGGATATCAAATGGGCTCTTGCTAGTGCAATTCGAAGAGCAAAAGAGTTTATGGAAAGGACGGGGAGAACCAACTTGGAAAGCAAGAAAGACACCAAGTATGGGTTCGACAAGCAAGCTGTAACATGCTTTAACTGTGGTGAACGAGGTCATTTCAAAAGGGAATGCACAAGACCAGCTCAGCATGGAAACCAAAATCCCTTCAGAAATCAAGGCAACCAGCAGAACCAGAACAGGAACAATGTTCGTACGTTGATACCTGTCAACAACCAAAGCCAGACAGGGCCATCAAATGCCAACCAGGCACTTGTGGTTCAAATAGATGAAGGTTGTGATTGGTCGCTTCAGCTTGGAGAAGGAGGAAATGGTGGAACAGCATGTTATGCTAAAGTGACTGAGAAGGTAGTAGAACCCGTGTCTGCTGGTGAATCTTCAGAAGATGAAGATAGTTCGGGTTATAGTGGGAGCATGGATGGGGAATCACTTGATGCTGGTGATTTATCAAGTGATGCTTTAGATTTGAAGGTTGATGAACTTTTGGCTAAAGCTGAAGTATTATGCAAGAAGAGATCTATTCTATGCCAGAAATCTGCTGGAACTTCCGAGAAGCTTGCTAAGTTCTTCTCTGAAGATGGATCTTTTTCTTTCCATTCAGCCTTTACGGCTAATGTCGACAGTTCATCAGATCAGGTAAGTGTCGATGAACCCACTGTAGTTAGCTGTGAAAATTGTGATAGTTTAAAGGTTAAATATGCTGAACAGGAAAGTCAGTTTGAAATCACACACAAACACAATCAAGAATTGATTGTTGATCTTTCTAAAGCAACTGAAGCTAACTTGTTTTTAACCAGAAATGAAAAGGAGTTTAAAGCAACAATTGCGTCATTAAAACATGATGTTTCTGAATTACAAAAGGCTGTTTTGAGAAAACAACATGCTAACAATGATTTAATTAACACAATTGAAAAGCAAATGGTAGAGTTAGCAACAGCTAGATGTGAATGTGAGACAATTAAGCAGAAATTGGAAAGCTATTCCAATTCCCGCTATGTTTTGGATCACATTATTGATGTTCAAAAGAAAAGGGGGGATAGGAAGTGTAATGGATTCAAATCATGTCCTCCCCCAATGAATCACAATTACTCCAAATTGCCTGATGACGAGGATATGCCCCGTTTTGAACCTACTGTGCCACTCAGTCTAGATGACTTTGCAGCAGGCCTAGGGTTCACAACTGGTACATCATCCTCGGGTCAATCAGAATCTGAATCTGAGAAGGTGACAGATTCATCGTGCGATAGGGAACAGAGTCCTCTCATTGTTGAGGATACTGATTCTTCGGACGATGAATCTGAAGTGATTGTGAACCAACAGTCTAACTCGGTTACAACAGATATTCCAATTGAGAATCACATCTTATGTGATCCACCAGTGGAACCGAGTAAGACTGAAATGTCAAAACCTATGGAGTTCCTTGTTTCTAGCAGTGAAGGGAATAACTTGTTGTACACGCTCAAAGGAGATGAAAAGATCTACTCTAACAAAGATTTTCCAATTAAAAATGTAAATCAAGATTTAATTGAGCAAATTTTTGAAGGATGTATTGATAAGTTTTTGGGGAACAAAAGTGGCAAAGTTACCGTCACTCAATGTGATCCAATTCCGTCTGAACAAATTAGAAAACAATACGGAAACCAAAAACAACCAATTGAGCGAAAACAACAAGTGAACTCCGGAAAGGGTAAGGTACAGGGAAAGAAGGCTCAGAACAAGAATGTTCAAGCACCTAAGGTTCAACAGCAAAAGGTGCAAAACAAAAGAGCTCCTGCTAAGAAAAGAGAACCGAAAGTGAACTTCGTTGGATCCAAGGGTACAGATAAACTTGAAACATTTCAGGATAAATCTAACATTGATTTTATAAAACAAGTTAGAATTTTAAAACGAAATGATCAGAATAATTACACCCAACACTCCAACGGATGTGATTTAGGTCCAAGTACATCTAGATCACAAAGTTCATTGTCTGGTTCTCAGTCTGGTCATCAACATGTTTCTCCGAGGTTTGTAGAGCGGAGAATGTGTTTTGAGTGTGGCACAATTGGGCATATTGTAAGATACTGCCCATACCTGCAAAAGTTGAAGGCTCCCCAAGAAACCAATTACCAAAAACGATCAGTTTCCCCGAAACAAGACCCGCGTGTCTTGAAAGAAAGGATAAAAGAAGTTAAAACATAAGAATCAAAAGGTAATTGAAAAGGCCTTAAAGGCAGAGGTGAAAGAAGAAAAACCTGTTCAAGCAAAACCTAAAACTGTAAAACCAGTAAATGCTAAAACAATTAATACAAATACTGGTAAAGGACAAACAGCTTGGAAGCCAAAGCAGGTAATTCAATCAGGGGGAGCACCGCAGGTTCTTTTTCCTAATCATCAAGTGATTGAAATCACTTTCCTTGATGATCAAGGACGACCCAAGTCCACAAAGGCTTGGGTCCCCCTCTCCGTCTAATCTTTGAATGAGTGTGTAGGATATTCCAGGAGGAACTTTCAATAGTCGTAAGATTGTTGATAGTGGAGTGTCCATGCACAAAATAGGCGACAGAAGAAATTGTTGCCTTTGATGGAGAGAAGAAAAGAAAAGGAAAAGAGAAACAGAATTGTCCGTTGAAAGAGTTTGAAAAGCTTCGACAAAAATGCAAAGCCTTTTACAATCAAGCTTTGATCGGGTCCCCAGGGTAGATTCAAATCAAAATGTACGCACCTGCAGCACGTTTGAGGTTCAAAATCAACAAGATGAACGTGCAGTGTACATTTCTACGCGGTGTGATTGAAGAAAATGTGTTTGTTGAACAAACCAACCGGGTGTGCGGATGCCTTGGCATGGGATGAACAACCGCACACTACTTCTGAAAGAGAAAGACAAAAACCTTCGCTGGAGCAATGTGGAAGACCAGCCGGACCCAAAGGTTTATGATCTTGTTGCTGTCAAGAGACTTTTCAGTAGCTGCAAAGAATCGACTTTGAAATCCACACCGGGTGGATATCCAGTTTGGGAGAGCACTCAAATTCCTTGCAATGCACGAAGCAGTTGCAGGATACGGTTTTTAAAATTCTAATCTCTCCTTTTCTTGTCGTTATTTAAGCTACTTTATGAATTTTTATTATCTCGCACAGCACTCTTTGGCCAGACAATGTTGTCATGGTCCGCACCGCTTACCGACATGCCAACTGATTTTTCCAAAATTCGATAAATCTTTTCAGATTAAAAACTAATTTTGGTAAACGGCATTGAGGTAAAACATGAGTTAACCAACATCGGGAAATCGTTTTTGTAAATATCTTTGTGTCTTTTAAATTTTATCTTAGTTTGTTGATTTTAGGGGGAGTAAATCCAAATTTGAAAAACCAAAAACATCGAAAAATTTCAAAAGCACAAAAACAATAGAAAAACAAAAATGAGTTTCCTGGCGAGCAAAAGAGAAAATGATAGTACATCAGTGGTCTGTCTAAACCTCTTTAAACCTTAAATGAAAAAGCGATAAGCAGCTCTATATAAGATGTATCGGTAGGCTCACAATTATTTTAAAGTGTGCAGGGTGATATAAACTTAAATCGACTAAAGACTGGGTGGGAACCATTCATTGGCATATGGTCTTAGTACCGAAATTTCGTTTGAGATATTGCCGAGGTTCTGAGATATTCGGTCTTTATGCTGCTTATCATCTGGGTATCATGGTTGTATCTTTTACCGAAAAATAACGGGGACGCAAGTCTAGATCTTCCATGATACCATACATACGTGTACATATTGCATTCGACCTCAATAAGTGATCAACAATCACATGTCCAAACAAATAAGTGATAAAATATCACAAATTCTTTCCGGGAGTCAAGTTCGTCTCTCTGCTGTACGAAAGTACTGACCTGTTCACGGACTTGCTCCTGTGCCCTCATGCATCGAAAATCAAGTTCCTCATTAATAAGTGATTCTATCACATAGGGCTTGTTTTCAAATCAAAATAAGTGAGAATCTCACATCATATACGGTCAAACAGATGATAATCGGTATACTCACCGGTAAGATGAACCCTCGTGCATACCTTGATACGGGAATGTGTCGTGATGTGGATGAACACCGGTCGGTAAGTATAAATAATACCTTAACGTATCCCCTCGCCATGATTACAAATGATAAGTTGAGCTTAAGTGGACAACAATACCGATAATTGTTATAGGATGCTTATCTAAAATGTTAACTAAAAGAACAACAAGAGCGTTTTGGCTTGACCGTACACTGATATGATTCTCTTACCCTCGAAACTCACAAAAAGAATGTCTGTAGATATTTATTTACTGCTTTCAGTTTCTGTATCTTTGTATATATTTATTTATTGCTTTCCGTCTTTACATTTGAAAAATGAAAAATTCCAAAAAGATTTTAGGTGTGTTTTAATATAAACTTTATAAAAGCCAAAAAGATTTTGATTCTAGTTTATTTTTGATTGACTGATGTTGGAACTCGAGTCTATCCTACCCAAAATCCTGATCGTAAGCCGGAAAACAATTGCATCTTCATAAACTGTCGAAGTTAACAAGTTTTGAAAGTTAAAGGATTAAAATTGAATATTTTTCTAAACTTTCAAAATATTGTCGGACGGTGTTTGATTAAATGATAGTCACACGTGTGTCGTTTGTTTATGTTTACTATATTCCAAGCAGTTGTTCTCATTACGCGTTTAGATTTCTTGCATGTGCAGATTCTAAAGGCAAGGAGAACATGGTCGATGACAAGCCTCGGAATGAAGACACAACGTGAAGGCACTCAAATGATGAAGATGATCGAGTTGCCGCTGGCCATCATCAACACCACAAGGATCTCAAGTTGTAAAGATCAAGTCGTTCACGAGCATAACTCAAGGGGGAGCTTATGTTAAGGGGGAGTTTGTCAACACACTTCCTACATGAAACGGGGAGTTTGTTGATACACTTTCTACTTTCAAGACGTGAAGACATTGGAGATCCTCCGATATGGAAGACATAAAAGGCGAATCTCGCGAGTAGCGTCCAAGGGGGAGTTTGTTGATACATGATGTGGACGCGACTCGACTCGACGCGACTCGGCTTGAACCACGACATTCCTCCGTCGTGTGATTGAAGACTACAAGCGGGCCAAGACATAAAGGACTTACACACTAGTCCCTGGGCTGAAGCAGATCTACAAAATAAGACACTTGGGCTGGTAACTGTTTGGCGAATCATCTTTGGGCCCAAGCCCATTATCGGGGAAACAGGGATATGGTTGACGAAACAAGCCTGTTTCGTCAACAAATGTTCACTTTCGTCGCTGATTCGTCATGTTTTGGTTTGTTTCGTCAAACTGTTTCAGATTCGCCAAGTCAGATTCGCCAAGAGCTGTTTCGTCGATGCTGCTGTGTTGTGTTACTATATAAAGGCTGAAGACATAACAGAAAATATAGAACACATTGTAGAGAGCACACACATATGAGAGTTTGAGAGAGTTTGCAAAACACATTTGTAAACATTGAGCTTTGTAACCGAACCTTTCATACGTATTAATACAGTGGTGTTAATCGGTGAATATTGCGTGTCGTGTTTGTGCGTGTTCTATCTCGGTTTGCATCTCCGGTTGGATTCCGCACAACCGGGTGTGTTTGACAACAAGGATTAGGCGACTAGATCCTCCCCTAGCCGGACCTACAGGTTTTAATCACTTTAATAATTTATCAGATCAAGTTCTCAGTTTTTATAAGAACAACTATGAAGATATGAAGAACACACTCAAGAACATGAACTTTCCGATGAGTTTTCCGATCACCGATATTTTCCGAAACACGAAAATACACTAGATTTTCACTAAAAACCCGGTTTAAAGCATAAACAAACAATCTAACTTAGGTTTTTGATAAAAATCTGTAGCAAACAACACTAAAACAGCAGATTTATGAATATTTTTCCAAAATATATAATTTTTCAAGAACCCATTTTCAGAAAAACACACACAAAATACTTGATAAAAACCGAACAAGTTTGATTTTAAACAAGGATAAGAGCCAAAGCTCTGATACCACTTGTAGGTCCCGAAATCTGAGGATCGATAACGAACCGAATCACTTGTTTATAGTAAACACGGTTACGTGTGCGGAATCCACGTAACTATGCCAAATCAAACATAAAAGCAATAATAACAACGGATTAATCAATGATACACACTCGATTGATTAACGGGATGAGAACCGATTACAACTGATACAAACACAGTTCAGACAGAATTTCGGCAGAGTTTTGTTACTATGGTCAATATCTCATCTCTGTGTTCAAATGAAACAGAGATGGTGTTTATATAGTCCCTGGGCCAAGATGTCGACGAAACACAAGGTGATCGACGAATCTGAACATGGGCCAGACATTGGGCCTGAAACAGCCCAGTTCATGACGAATCAAGGTCTGATTCGTCATGACCTTCAACGAATCAGAAGTTTGAACACTAGTCTGTTTCGCCATGATGTGTTTCGACGAAACAGATCTGTTTCGTCGAGGACTGCAACTATTGTGGTTGTTTCTGTTAACAGACAGTAACAATCAGCAACATATAAACATAGTAATGACCAAACTACCCTATAATGCAACATGCATTGTTCATTAAACTTTACATATCAAAAGAGACAAACAAGTTGTACACAAGTAGATAGGAGGATATCTGACTTGGTCAACATAACATACAGACTCGATAATTAATAAAAGACCATTCAAAATACATCGTTAAACAAGACTAGTCACAGACACTAAAAAAATGCATCAACATTAATTTGTACTCTTCCTAGTTTCACTAGATTGTAAATTGTTGTCGGTTACCGGTGGTCGGTTAGTATATGGTTTTCAGTGTGTCTTGAGGAATGCTTGGATGCATTTTCTTTTTGGATTTGTTGTCTTGGTATACCAGATACCACCGTTGGTTTGATTATACTCTCTATTGGTGTTTACTAGATTGTAAATTGTTGTCTTGGTATACCACCGTTGGTTTGATTATACTCTCGTAGGCCTCTCTTCCTGTGACAAAAAAGCATTCCAATAACGAGAGTGAACCTGTAGTAAGAGCATCCATAATCACAACTTTGATGGCTTTGAATGATAATCCAAGCATGAGTTTATATAATCAAGAAATTTGATTAGAGTTGTACATTGACTAAATTTATGAAACTGGTAAAAATACTCTCACAAGTGTAATCTAACCCTTAAAATGGACTTGGGAGATGCTGATGATGAAACTTGTTTTAATCGTTTTTAAATGATTCATGTTATTTCGAGTTTGAATTTTGTAAATTTGACACTTGAAGTTTAAAGTCATGTCATGATCAAACGAGTGTCAGCATAGCATATGAAATCTAAAACTTTAAGTAGCCTTTGATTTGTTTGAGATACATTGTGTACCAAAACCTCATTGTGACTAGTATAAGTGTATAATATATTTTGCAAAATGGGGCATACTCCATTATACAAGTATTAAATTTGTCTAAGTCCCTTTTTTTGTAAAATGACAAATATGTTAGTATTATGTGCCTAACTTATAGAAACCAATGTGTGTTAGTATCTCAATAGTTGTATTTTATATTTAACAAGTATGGTAGCTAATGGCTCACATTGAAAGTGTTGTTGTCTTGGTATTATGGACAACTGACCCCCAAGCTTTATGGGTGCTCCATCTGATGGTGAGCGGGGAGAGCTAGGCTGCATTCACCATCGAGTAACGGGGTAAAAGGCTACTTTCAGATCTCTTTCCCTTTAGTCATACGATCATCAAATAGAAATTCCGCACAACTCGACACTTGACAACAAGCGTTACATCCCCTCGATCCAATTATACAGGCTAGCTACCACTTCCTCTGCCTACCCACCAACGATGGCGCAGCTCATTTTAATCGTTTTTAAATGAGACATGTTATTTCAAGGTGATGGCGCAGCTCATCAACACCACCCCTTAGCCAAAGCCATTCTCCCTCTTTCAAGGCGACATTGAATGTTCAAATGTCAATTGACATCCGTTGTAATGAGTTATTTTGTTAATATGTTCATATTATTATCATTCCATTTTTTTCAATGCCCAGGGTATTAAACGGGACGTGTTCGCTCAGCTCAGATCAAACCCATGGTGAACTCAAAAATTGTGTCGGGCACTTGCACACGAACACGACGTTTTCCACGTTGACACGAGCATGACCCTTAACTCAATTTTATTTTATTTTATTAATTTGCATTTAAACATGTTAAAATCACAAGACTACCAAAAATATACTCTATTAGAATGACTAGAAACACATGTTTGAAAAATAAACACGTGAACCCGAACAAAAACCCACGAAGTTTATGTTAGGTTTATGTAATGATTTCGTGTCATATCTAAAATTCACATCACATGCTTATCCGTTGTAATCATCGGGAATCTAAAACTACAGAAAAAACAATTTATATGAGTACATGTATCACACATACAGATCTCTTAAAACTTACAATGCTAATGTAGTTGTCACTGGATGACTAGATGAAGATGATTTAAACACAGAGTTCTTCGGCCTCGGAGCCCAATGGTTCAAAAAGAACTTCCACTTCACTTGTTTCAACTTCCTCTAAGCTTGGTGGGTTCCACTTGGGATTCTAGTACATTTTCAAAATTATTAGGAAGAAAAACCAAAAGATGTTCAATGAAAATAAAATCAGATCAGACCCAACTTAAACCAGACACAATAAGTTTAGATTAATGACCGAATCGTTAAAACCGAAGCAAGTCAGACAGTTTGAAACTTATGTGGTTGGTTCACGGTTTGGTTTTGGCAGTTTGACGGATTACTTGTCCAACCAACTGTTTGGAACTTGGAACCGCCTATTTAGCCTTTTAACGTATTTTTTTATTGTTGGAGTTAGCAGTTAGATATATATTGTTATATTCATGAATCATACTCATACATACAAAACGGCATTCTTTTATGTTTAATAAACAAATATAACTAAAAGTTAAAAACCAAACCAAACCAACAGTTCCAGTTTGCTTAATAAATCAAGATTCACCAGGTGCAATTTGCTTTATAAATCAACATTCAACAGTTTCGATTATATCTTGCGTGAATTTCAAAATTAAGATTTATTATAAGTATTTCCAGAGAATAACAAACCTGATCCTTATCCACCAATACTGCCCTAACCCCTTCAGCAAAATCACTTCGAAGTGAAGCCCTTAATGCAATTCGGTATTCGGATTTCATAACGCCATTTAACTAATCACCACAAATAGAAGCATATAGCAAGCAATGTTATTAATTATTATCAAATAATGTCATAAAAAAACCCTCCACCAAAGGCAATTAAATGAAAAACATATGGGAACTCACCTTGGACAACTCGTTTCCATGATTTCCGTGCGCAGAGGCGACTTTAGAGAAATATTTTTGTGTAAGAACAAGAGAAAACGGAGCACCTTTTTTAATCCCCGAAAGAGCCTCTGTAGCCCACTGTGAAACTGCTCATAGTTAAGAACAACGTTATTAATTATCACAATAAAAAAAAACCTAAAAGCTTTATAAAGCACTAGAGGTGGCATTTCTAACTAATTTGCCTTAAAATGAGTCAATTTGGGTTGTAAAGTATTTTCTCTCCAATGGTCAAAAGCCACCCAAAGTGTATTCGAATTTCAAACAATTAGTCACCCCTAAACTGTTGTATAGAAGAACTATATTATTGCTTAAACTAAAAAAATATTGAAATGGAAAATTGGATTTAAATAATCCCAACTATTACCTATTGGTCGTCAACATTCCCAACTAACAAAATGTTGTGGCAGTCCCAACTTTTAACCTATTTTATCCTAACAAGCTTTTTTTAACTGAGGTCTAACCCCGCTAGTTTTTTGATGACATGGACTGCTTATGTGGCAAAAAAGTCAAAGTTTTGCTGGTGTGGACTGCTTATGTGGCAAAAAGTCAAACTTTTGATGATGTGGACTGCTTATGTGGCAAAGTTTTGATGACGTGGACTGCCATAAGCCGCCCACGTCAACAAAAACTAACTGGGTTAAACCTCGGTTAGAAAAAGCTCATTGCGGAAAATAGATTAAAAGTTGGGACTTGGGACTCTCACAAATGACAACATTCGCTAGTTGGGACAGCCAATAGGCAATAGTTGAGATTAAAATAATCCACTTTTCCTATTATAATAAACCCTAATTAATTACAAGATACAAAATAAATGGGCATATTAGTGTTGATGTGTCAGCCCAACCCGACTTGTATAAACACGTACCCGGGTTTGAGCCGAACCTGTTTTTAACTTGTTACCCAACCCATTACCAACCCATTTTTCCAAACTTTATAAAGCATATAATTTATGCGACCTGTTGTATCAGCACTTTGGCTATGTTGTTCAAGTTCCTCCATTATTTCTTTAACAGACTTATTTGCGCCGAATGTTGAAATTATACGAGGCAAGAATAACTTCAATCGGGGCTCCGATTCGGGCGTGCTACTGTGTTTTGCCAATATTGCTTGGAGATCATGATGTGGATCCTCAGAACTGTATAGAATAACAATACATATACTTGATACATAATCACTTTACTTTTAAATAAAAAAAATCAACTATTACCACATATGGTTCCACTACATCATATAAAAGCTTTTTATTTGACGCGTAACATTTAAACATAAACTGAGTCAATCCGGTTATTAGTAATGGATCAACCCTATCACCTATACAAGATAGTTTAGTTAACCAACATATAGCTATATTTTATGGAGCCTAACGTGTCATTTATTGGTGTTATACTGTTATATATATAATTATATTATAGATGCCTGTGTGTGTGAAGTTTTGAACAGTAAGGGATGATAAGAGATATACAATGTAGCTGATAAAAGTTCCTCCTTAAGTAAGCCAAGATTTCCGGACGGAACAAAGTGAGTCCCAAGACCTACATAAAGTGCATCGGCTGGAGTAGAAATCCTGTTTCCAGTTATTCCAAGATACGCACCTGTGTGACAACAGACATCTTGTAAGATAATGAGACAAGGATGACATATTATATCGACTTGCAAGTTGCAACATAAAATCTATGCGCTCCTTTACATACACACTGTAGACAAGGAGGGTTATTTCTAGAACTATATTGTAACATAGATTGAGCCCATGATGACGGATCAAATTGTTGCGAAGACGTGCCAGGGCTTGGATTGTGATGTGTGCCAGTGAACCCACGTAGTCCATTTTTTCCATGCATGTTTTTAGTGTTTAATTACTTTCAATATTTCATCCATGTTTATAGGTTAGTTTGTTAGTGGCATAGTGGTGGGAGTTAATCTTTTTTGTTTCTGTTGTTTACGTAAGGCTATAAATAGCCAATAGTATTTTCATTAGGGATTATGAATGAAAAATATTAGAGGGTCATCTCAAGTCTTGTTTCCTACTATTTTCTTTTGAGCTTAATCCACTCAACGAATTATTTATCACAAATTCGATTGGTACATATCAGATTGTTTGTGTTTGACCAATCCCACGGGTTAGTTGCAATTTTATTAACACTAAAAGTTGAGAAAATTTTGACGAATTAAATGGTGTCTTAAAGGGCCTTCTCAAATGAATTTTAGAAACAACAATAATTGGGCCCTTTTAAATAAATTTAGAAACGACAAATGATTGTTTTTGGGTGATGGGCTTGTGTGAAATGGACTTGCTTCTACAGTTCCATTGTCGATTGATATTGATTAAAAAGAAAACTGTTGTTTGTATATAAACTAGTTTTTGCCCCGCCCGCGTTGCGGGCCAATAAACCGAATATTTCTCTCTCATACCATGTATGTCTGTATAGAGGGAAAAATCGTAATTATATTTTGAGCTGGAGACGAAATCATAATTTTAAACTGAGAGCAAAATCATAATTTTGAGCCTGGGGGTGGGGTGTGTGGGGGGGGGGGGGGGAATCATAATTTTATTTTGAAGTGTGGGCAAAAACGTAATTTTGAGCTGAGGGCAGAATCGTAATTTTAAGGCAGAGGGAAAACCAACATTTTATTTTGAACTGAGACCAAAACCGTAATTTTAAACGAAGGGCGAAACCGTAATTTTAAACTGAGAACAAAATTAAAAATGAGTTTTTGAACCAACGGCAAAAGCGTAATTTTGAGATAGGGGCAAAATTATAATTTTATTTTGAGCTGGGGGCAAAAACGTATTTTTAAACGAATGACGAAAACGTAATTTTAAACTGGGAATAAAGTTAAATTAAAAAAATGTTGGTCCAATGGGGGAGTGCCAGGCAGCTGCCTGGCACTATTCCCCCATTTGGTTTTTTTATATGTAGGAGGGGCAAAATTATAATTTTATTTTGAGCTGCGAGCAAAAACGTATTTTTAACCGAAGGACGAAAACGTAATTTTAAACTGGAAATAAAATTAAATTAAAAAAATGTTGGTCCAATGGGGGAGTGCCAGGCAGCTGCCTGGCACTATTCCCCCATTTGGTTTTTGTATATGTAGGGTAATATAATAACCTCACTGTTGTTTAAATGCATACACCACCTGGGCCTATTGGGCTGGACTTTCGTGTATGAATGATACGAATAATATTGAGGCTTAGTGAATAGGCTTCACACAATTGGACTATTGTATATGACTTTCATAGAATTAACCCACTTTAGTTGTTTCAGTTTAAAACTGAGTTTCGGATGATTTTAAATGACCACTTTCTTTCATTGTTACTGATAAAGACTGTCACTTTCGCTGTAATGTGCCAACGGCCCAACAAACAACCAATTCATTTTCGTTTAGACTGAAGGGTATGGAGAGCCTCATCCTCAAGGGATGGGCCGCCACGTCACCGCTACGTAAGCAGGACTTGACGGGGATGGACCTAGGGGGTGGGGGATGAACCCCTGTATGTATGTATGTATGTATGTATGTATGTATGTATGTATGTATGTATGTATGTATGTATGTATGTATGTATGTATGTATGTATGTATGTATGTATGTATGTATGTATGTATGTATGTATGTATGTATGTATGTATGTATGTATGTATGTATGTATGTATGTATAGCTTGGTGTGTGGAGGAGAGGCCCGTCGAGACCGGCTTGTGGAGGACGGAGAAGCCGGGCCTGGCCCGGCACCGGAGCAGAGGGGTGGGGAAGACGGGACGGCGAGCAAGGGACGGGCATGGGGAAGCCCCCATACCCTCCAGTCTTATAAAAGGATCACTTTAGCTAGAGACAAAAACCAAATGAGACAAAAATCAGAAATGTCAGCCGACAAGAACAGTCCCTTGCTCCAATAGTGTCAACCAATAGTGTGAATTGTACAATTCCGGTGACCCTTTTCGGCAAGGTACCTCACCGGAAACAAATGGTGAATTGGTTTTTAACTTCAAAACTCAACAACAAAATGACACTTTCGATTATCTCCAGCCGTTTTAACAAGTTTCAACCGAAAAACATCAACCGAAAACGTCAAATTTCTGAGTTTTAAACCGTATTTTAATCTGAAATACTGGCAACTCGGTTTTCAACAAGAAATCGAGCCTTACGCTCTGATACCACTTGAAGGTCCCGATACGGATCGTCGGACTACGATGATACGAACCGAGTCGTAATCAAATGATCCAAAGAAAATAGATCGAAGCTTGAAAGAAAATAGTAAGAATCAGACTTTGAGATAAACTCTAACTTTTCCTTTTTTTCATAATCTAAATATCTATGGCTTCTATATAGCCTTACGGTTACAATGTTAAGTAAACAAAATGATTAACTGCAACTAAGAAAAAACCATCACCACTATCCCACTATCTAATCATGCAAATTAATAATTAATAATAATACTACTGGCTAATGAAAGCTATTCTATGCAACTATCCTTGACTTGTGAACGTGGTGTGCATGGCTTGTAGAACATGGCACACATCATACGATGATTTCTTGTTTCGGATGCCGAAACGAGTGCGGAATCCTCGTTACGACAAACCGAGTGAGAGAATGTACAATACGTAAAGATTCAATGTTAAACTGTTCCGTGTATTGGATTCAACAGAGTTTCGGTACAAGATTCGACTATTACAGCTTCTCTGCCTGAAACAGAGGACATCTGTTTGGTATTTATACACATCGAGACATAACGAAACAGTCGATACACATCGACATACATGGACGTATATCAATATATGATTCCTATCATTATATCTATCGATACATAGTATAATTCGTGGGTAAGGATGGGCATTACGCAAGGTAAATGGGTAACTAAAAAAAGAGCATCACAGACAGATTTTTCATCTTATTCGAGTGTTCGTACATGTTGGCTTCACAAATAATAAAAATTTTAAAAATAAAAATAATAAAAATTTTCTTAAAAATCAGAAAATTCAAAACAAATTCTAAAAAATAAAAAATAAAAATAAAAAAAATCCAAAAAATAATAAAAAAATCCAAAAATATCTAAAAAACCAAAAAAATCTAAAAAATCCAAAAATAATAAAAAACCCCAAAAATTCTAAAAATCAAAAAAATAATAAAAAATCTAAAAAATCAAAAAAATAAAAAAAATCCAAAAAATAAAAAAAAATTCTAAAAAAACCAAAACAGATAATTAATCAAAAAAATTCTAAAAAATCAAGAAAATAATAAAAAATCCAAAAAATTCTAAAAAATCAAAAAAATAATAAAAATTAAAAAAAAATCGAAAAAATTCTAAAAAATCAAAAAATTATAAAAAAATTCTAAAAAAACCAAAAAAATCAAAAAAAATAAAAAAAAATCAAAAAAATTATAAAAAATCAAAAAATTCTAAAAAATCCAAAAAATTCTAAAAAATTATAAAAATAAAATTTTTAGGATTTTTTAGGATTTTTTTTATTATTTTTTGATTTTTTGGAATTTTTTTGATTTTTTAGATTTTTTTTGATTTTTTAGAATTTTTTGATTTTTTTTATTTTTTTGATTTTTTTCAATTTTTTGGATTTTTTATTATTTTTTGGATTTTTTAGAGTTTTTTTATTTTTTCGAATTTTTTATTATTTTTTTATAATTTTTTGGATTTTTAGAATTTTTTATCATGCCCAAATGCATCTTGACAAAACCCATCATGACCTAAACCTATTCTAACCCATTTCTTAATAAACCCATTCTAACCCAAACCCATTCTAACCCATACCCATCCTAACCCATTACCCAAACCTATCAAACCCACCCATTTTGCCACTCCTAATACATACTATACAGTGGAAAGTTCAAATGAGAATAAATTTTTTGTAAGAATAAAAAAGAAGAAATTTCAACCAAACCAATAAGAATGCTTCATTTTACTTCATTTAATATTTGTATTTAATATTAGTGTAAGGGTGGTAAACTTAGATCAATCATTAATTTGTAGTCTTCCTTTTTAATAGCTAACTATATTAAATTTGTAACTTATTTAAAAAAAAACATATTTTTTCAAAAGAAGAAAAAATATATAATTTAAAGTGTAGCATAAATTACGAAGTGTGTATGATGAATTACAAGCTTTATAGGATAAATTTCAATATGTGTAAAGAAAAATTTCAAAATGTATAGGATAACTTTTTATGTGTATAAGCAAAAATTTAAGTGTGGAGGATGATAATGTTTATGACTAATTAGTTAGTCAAAGATAATAATAAATGAGTTGAGAGAAAGACTATTTAATGTTTTACATTTGTACCCTTGTTTTTTTTCTTCTTAATTTAATTTTCTTTTCAAATGAACCTTACCCTACCTATATATATAGGGTGGGGTTCGGCTACAAAGTCCATTTTCCCTACAAAGTGTACAAAGTCATAAAAGACACTCAAAACCCACAATATCCAAACCCTAACAGCCCATAAAAACTTCAAACACAACATCGTAGAACTATGAATATAGAATACAACATGATAATCAACATAAAACACATTAATGCAAGTTTCATTTTTTGTCCCTGGTCCTTTAAAACTCTTAATATGTTTCATTTTTGACATAATTAACCCCTCTAAGGCACTTTAAGGTATATATTTGGCACATTTGATCTTCGAGATGGATTATAATTATTCCCGGGAGTGTATTCGAACATCGTTAAGCTTTGGGTTTCGTTAAAAGGGAAGGTTGGAATTGTACCGTTGGTCATTAATAAAAAAATTGTTTTCTTTATTTAAACCCACACATTTCACTCATCTCACACACCACTCTCACTAAAATTTCTACACCCACACCACACCATGGATAAACAAAACAAAGGTGAACCCAAGAAAAAAGGTTCCGCTAGCCGAGGATCAGATTCAAACTCAAGAAAAAAGGTTTCGCAAACGAGATGAGGCGATTCTAGAGGTCCAAGTGCACCGGTTCAAACCCCATACGGATATTCACCAAACTCTCAACCTTAATTTTTTTAACCCCAAGCTTCACAACCGACTTTTTCTAACACCCAACCTAATTTTCCACCACAAATATTTTCACACCCACACGGTCCAACGATGTCGCACCCGGCATGTATGAATACTCCATGGAAGCACAAAACTCATTCGATCCATTTGCCTTCAGGAGCCCCCCAATTCAATCACCAAGAGAGAATGTCGAGCGCTCACTTCCGATCTACGATGAAGACCAAGATGTAGAGGTTGTCCCCAAAACACAACATTTAGATGAAGAAATTGGCGAGGACGAAGAAGAATATGAGGTTGAAGACGAAGATATTGGGGAAGCAAGTGAGCCAAAAGAAAAGGGAGGCAAGGAGGAGCGTCAAATTTGGACGAAAAAACAAGAAGAGGCCTTAGCCAAGGCATGACTTCATTGTTCTTTAAACAAGAAATAAGGCAACCAACAAAAAGCGGACAGTTTTTGGAAAAAAGTTCTCGAGCATTACAACGAAACGGTCGGCGGAAGTACACGAACCGTTCATCAAGTACGTTCAAAATGGCTCCCTATGTTGAGTAAGATAAACTACTTCAACGGTCTTTGGCAACAAGCGGTATAATATTTTTTGAACGTTTAATAAATATTTTCTAATTTCTATAACATTGTTTTTGTTTTTTATATTTTACTTTATATTTGTCATATATATATGGGATCGTATTCGTGGTAGTGGGTGTGGCGACGTCGAGGTCATGAATAGGGTTTTAAAAGATTTCCAATCAAAATATCCGAGTGGTTTTCATGATGTTGAGGCATGGGAGGTTGTTAATAAACATGACAAATGGGCCCCGGTACCATTGTTAGGTGAAGATAGTGGAAGTTCGGGCAAAAAAAAAAGAAATTCGTTGGATTCGGGTAACTATAATGCAGGTACACCGGGAACTGAGTTCACTAGCAATATACCTGACATAAACGTAGACCCCTCACCAATAAGACCACGAAAGAAAGATAAGAGACCCGTAACATCACCAACCGATAGCGAAACAACTTTGATCGAGAAGCTCTCACAATACACCCTTACGAAAGAAGCAAAACAAGCACGGACGATAGAGTTATCGGATATAAAAAAAGAAACGTGAGGAAGACACCATAGCGTTAGTGGTGGAACAACGCGAGCCGGTGAAACAACTTTTGTATGATCGGGATTTGGAGACGTTTACTAAGCCACACGACCATGTTTCACCCGAGATGTTGCTTTTTATTCTAGCGCGGAAACGGGATATCGCAAAAAAATATAATTGGCCATGCAATTTCTAAATTTTAGGTTTATTATGGTTTAATTTTCTAGTTTTAATTTTATGTAATGTGTTTTTTTAATTAAATGTACTTTTATTTTGTTCAAAATATGTTTTATTTATTAATGCATAATTTCTAGAAATAAAATATATATATAGGTAGAGGATCCTGTAAAAAAGGCCCAAAGTGTGAGAAAGGTAAGAAAGAATCTCAACCATTAGATCTTTTGATCTAATGGTTGAGATCAATAGGGACCAAAATGTTAAATATTTTTCTTAATTTGGACTTAATTGAAAATTATAGGGGTAATAAAGTCTTTATACCCATTCAAAATAGGAAACTGTAAATTAAAATTCCTATTATCTGATCTCTCTCTCCAATTTGATCCTACAGTTTCTATCTCTCTCTCTACAATTAAAGCATCGTGATCTTGGTCTCCAAACTTGATTCAGGGTTCGTCTATCTCTATAATCGATGGAACAGCGGCGACGACGAGCGGCAGCGGCGACGAGCGGCGACGGCGAGCGGGCAGCGGTAGTGGTTGTGCGGATCGGCAGCGGTGGTGCAGCAATGGTGGTGCCTGAAGTGCCAGTGGTGGTGCCGGAAGTGGAGAAGATGATACAGAGGTGTTATTTTTTTCTTTACTGAATGGTGTTATTTTTGTACTGAATGGTGTTTTTTTATTTTACTGCTGAATGGTGTTATGTTTGTGCTGAATGGTGTTATTTTTGTACTGAATGGTGTTATATTCTTGTACTGAATGGTGTTATTCTTGTACTGAATGGTGTTATTTTTGTACTGAATGGTGTTATATTCTTGTACTGAATGGTGTTATTCTTTGTACTGAATGGTGTTATTTTTTACTAAATGGTGTTATTTTTGTACTGAATGGTGTTATTTTTTGTACTGAATGGTGTTTTTTTATTTTACTGCTGAATGGTGTTATATTCTTGTACTGAATGGTGTTTTTTTATTTTACTGCTGAACAGTGTTATTTTTGTGCTGAATGGTGTTATTTTTGTGCTGGATGGTGTTATATTTTCTGAATGGTGTTATATTTAAAACACCATGTATGAACATACTCTGAATGGTGTTATATTTATGGACGGTTATAAGTCCTTAAATCCAGGATTTTCTCTCTCCAAATCCTTAAATCAAGGATTACCATATTTGAATTTGTTAATTAATTTACAATCTTACCCTTTTCAATTAATTTAGATCTAATGGTTGAGATTCTTTCTTACCTTTCTCACACTTTTGGTCTTTTTTACACCATTTCAGTACAAAAAAAAACACCATTTACTGCAAAAAGTTGCTTAGATAGTTTGAATAATAGTTTTGCACAAAGTAATTTGGGACACCACTAAACTAATGTTTTTATTCTAAAAAGGATTAAAACAAAATATTAGTGATTTAGTGTAGTTGTTATGGCATTCTTAATTAACTAATGTTGACCTTTCCTAGATAATCTTTTTATAGGATGTTGTTTCACCGGCCTTTTATAACTGTGAATTTTTTTTTTGTGTTTGTGTTCATTTGAAAAATTGTAGGTCCCTCGGAGGTTGAGGTTTAACCTATTCCTTGTTATGTATAACACACTAGCAAGTGCGGAATCCAAGCTAGCATGCAAACCGAGATAGAACAAGCACAATGATAAACACACAAGACTCAACGATTAACACCTCTTGTATTAAAACGTATGAAAGGTCTGTTACAAGCTCAATGTTTACAAATCTGTTCTGTAAACTCTCTCTAAGTGTGTGTGTGTTTTCTGCTCTCTAATGAAGTGTCCCCCCTAAAGTGAACACACAACACGGGTATTTATACCCAACACAGCATGTCTGGTCGAAGGATCAGACAGACTGATCGAAAGATCATCTGTCGATCAGGAACAGCTCGAAGGATCCACATGTACCACGAAGGATGACATCCTTCGTAGTCCATCTATCGAATGCTTATCTTTCGAGCTCATCGAAGGATGTAAACAATCCTTCGATGATCACACATCCTTCGACACAGACAAGTTACAAACATAATGTTGACTGTTTGGCCAAGTCAAACCGGAGGATGGTTGACTTGGTCAAACTTACAAGACTAACAAAGACATTGTTTTGTATCAAGACTAAATACAGACAAAGTACAGACACAAGTGCACCAACAAACTCCCCCTTGGCTGTAGCTTTGTCTCGATCTTAGCTTTGTCTCGATCTTCGTTCTTGTTGGTCCTTCGTGTATTCAAGTCTTTGACGTCTTTTCAAATCTTTAATGTCGGAGGATCTTTAAAGGTCTTCACGTCTTGAAAGCAGAAAGTGTATCAACAAACTCCCCGTTTCATGTAGGAAGTGTGTTGACAAACTCCCCCTTAAGTTATGCTCGTGAAATACTTGTTCTTTATGAAGTGAGATCCTTGTGGTGTTGATGATGGTCAGCGGCAACTCGATCATCTTCCTCATTTGAGTGCCTTCACGTCGTGTCTTCATTCCGAAGCTTGTCATCGACTATGTTCTCCTTGCCTTTAGAATCTGCACATGCAAGAAATCTAAACGCGTAATGAGAACAACCGCTTGGAATATAGTAAACATAAACAAACGACACACG
The DNA here is from genome assembly GCA_030545235.1 of Helianthus tuberosus. NCBI lineage: Eukaryota > Viridiplantae > Streptophyta > Magnoliopsida > Asterales > Asteraceae > Helianthus > Helianthus tuberosus. The sequence goes on along the minus strand of CM060409.1, from coordinate 5,639,408 downwards.
TGTGACCATTGTTTAAACTAACACCGTCCGACAGTTTGAAAGTTTAAAATATTTTATCAATTTCAATTTTAACTTTCAACACTTGCAAATTTCGACCGTTTATGAAGATTCAGTCATTTTCGGTTTTCGTTCAGGTTTCAGGTAACGAAGACTCGAGCTCCAACATCGTACGATCGAAAATAAAATCTTTTTGGATTTTATAAAGTTTATAATGAAACACACCTAAAATCTTTTTGGTATTTTGAATATTTCAAATGTAAAGACTGAAAGCGGTAAATAAATATTTACAGACAATCTTTTTGTGAGTTTCGAGGGTAAGAGAATCATATCAGTGTACGGTCATGCCAAAACGCTCTCTTTGTTCAATTAGTTAACATTAAGATAAGCATCCTATAACAATTATCGGTATTGTTGTCCACTTAAGCTCAACTTATCAGATGTAATCATGGCGAGGGGATACGTTAAGGTATGATTTATACTTACCGACCGGTGTTCATCCACATCACGACACATTCCCGTATCAAGGTATGCACGAGGGTTCATCTTACCGGTGAGTATACCGATTATCATCTGTTTGACCGTATATGAAAATGTGAGAAACTCACTTATTTTGATTTGAAAACAAGCCCTATGTGATAGAATCACTTATTGATGAGGAACTTGATTTTCAGATGCATGAGGGCACAGGAGCAAGTCCGTGAACAGGTCAGTACTTTCGTACAGCAGAGAGACGAACTTGACTCCCGGAAAGAATTTGTGATATATTATCACTTATTTTGTTTGGACATGTGATTGTTGGTCACTTATTGAGGTCGTATGCAAAATGTACACGTATGTATAGTATCATGGAAGATCTAGACTTGCGTCCCCGTTATTTTTCGGTAAAAGATACAACCATGATACCCAGATGATAAGCAGCATAAAGACCGAATATTTCAGAACCTCGGCAATCTCTCAAACGAAATTTCGGTACTAAGACCATATGCCAATGAATGGTTCCCACCCAGCCTTCAGTCGGATTTAAGTTTATATCACCCTGCACACTTTAAAATGATTGTGAGCCTACCGATACATCTTATATAGAGCTGCTTATAGTTTTTCATTTAAGGTTTAAAGAGGTTTAGACAGACCACTGATGTACTATCATTTTCTCTTTTGCTCGCCAGGAAACTCATTTTTGCTTTCCTATTGTTTTTGTATTTTTGAAATTTTTCGATGTTTTTGGATTTTCAAATTTTGGATTTACTCCCCCTAAAATCAATAAACTAAGACAAATTTAAAACACAAAGGTATTTACAAAAATGATTTTCCGATGTTGGTTTACTCTTGCTTGACCTTAATGCCGTTTACCAATAATAAATAGTCAAATCTTGATTTGTCAAATGCTTTGGTAAAAAGGTCGGCACGTTGGTCATCGGTGTGGACGTAAGCAACATCGATTAGCCTTTTCTCAAAGCAATCACGTATGAAGTGATACTTAATTTCGATGTGCTTAGTCTTTGAATGCTGCACAGGATTTTTAGTGATCTGTAATGCAGCAGAATTATCAACGTAAATAGGAGTAGTTAGGAATTCAAAACCGTAATCACGCATTTGTTGTTGGATCCATAGGACTTGGGAGCAACAACTTGAGGCAGCTATGTATTCAGCTTCGCATGTTGATGTAGCGACGCACGTCTGCTTCTTGCACTGCCATGTGACTAGGCGATTTCCCAAAAACTGACATCCAGCCGTTGTGGATTTGCCGTCGATTTTGCATCCGCCAAAATCAGAATCACTGAATGCGATCAAGTCAAAGTTATTATCCCTAGGGTACCATAGACCGGTGTCAGGGTAACCCTTCAAATAACGAAAAATCCTTTTTACAGCTGCAAGATGTGAAGCCTTCGGGTTGACTTGATATCTGGCAAGCAGGCACGTTGGGTACATTATATCTGGCAAAGCTCGGAAGCATGGCCTTTATGTGTACCATGATGGCTAATTTACTGCTTTCTTTAGGAACCATGGACAGCAATGAACTTTTATCAAACCTCGCAGCTTTGTCTGTTCAAGTCATCACCTTGGTTGTGAATGTTTGCATTCAAATGCAAACGGGAGCTGTATCCATATCAACCCACAAAGAAGATCCCCATATCATACAACTTACTTCACCTACACATATAAGTACCCATCCTAATCCTGTATTACCCTTTATTTATGTGATTTTGTTAGTTTTCTTGTTGATAGTATATATATGTTCATCTTTGGCGATTCTAAAATCCAAACAGATTTTGGACTCCGAATACAAAAACGGTCATGAGGTAGCTTCAGTAGACGTTCAACCGTCACCAGGAGAAATAGTAACAGTTGAGAAGCTACAAAAGCATGTTAGAAATCACTGGGTAATGTTAGAAAGTAGCAGGTGCCTCCATTTCATAACAGCTTGCTTTCATCCAACATCTGCTTCTGGGGTAATATGTCTATTAGTCACCATCTTACACACTTATACTATGTCCGGGACTATTAAAGCCATGTTGGCTAAGGACTATGATTCGGATTATGGCTGGTCCATGCTAGTAATTCTCACAGTACAATCTATCGGAGTCCTGATTGGTACAATTGTACCACTTTCTAGATGTTTTGCAACCTTAGAATTTAAAACGTCCTTTTCAATCCACTTTAAGGTCTTTAAAGTAGAACGTCATTGGACTCAAAAGTTAAATGATTGGAAACAAGCTAGTATAAGACTCCCATTTCATAGCCGCAGACTGAACGTAGTCATCGAGACTTCCAAAAGGCTAATTCTCTACATTTGTATACAACTTCAGAAGGGAGTTGTGGTGTTGTGCAAGATAATAGCCTTGATCCCGTTTGTGTTTGTGATATGTGTTGCTTGTTGTTTCAGTTGTTTGAATTGTTTGAAAGATTGTTTGAAAGATTGTTTGAAGTCCGTGTTTAGTTCATTGAGAGATGATGCTATGAACTTGGAACGTCCCCCATATATAAATAGGCGTCCAATTAGCCCATATATTTTGCATATTGAAGAAAGTGGGATGTGGGTTGGTAATAGAACATTAGAAGGCTTTTCAGAATCAGTGAACCCATTGATACAAAAGGGTGCAAAAGGCCAACCCAATTATGTAATAAAGCTCATTCGAGAAAAATCTACTGTTGGTTTTCATGGAGTTGCAGTATTTGACCAGACTTATAAACTTCCATCTTGGTCATATGAAGTACCATTTCGTGATGATTGTTGGAGGTTAGCTGTGGTAACCCTTACAACGATTGCAGTTTCTCTTCCTGAAATCGAAAACGAGGAAGTTGATTGCTTGTTGGAATGTGTTAGGGAAGGTCTATTATATGTTACATTGGTGGAAAAGAACCTCAATTTTATTAAAGATCACAGAACTCTTCAACAAGCAGCTGAAACTTTGTGGCGAGAAATTAGCACCAATAAATGGTTAGGAAACGAGTTGCAAAACCCTGATTTTCAAGAGTATACAGCTAGACAGATTGTTAAATGGTTCAGGGTTAAGACTACAGATTGCTTTGAGGGTAGAAACTGGGGTATACGCGATGATTCGATGCACAGGCTTATTTGTGGCAACTCAATGTATCGTATAACCGAAACAATTATACGTAGGTACAACACCAACATTGATGATGGCACCGTGAGCCAAAAGGAACTATTTGATAGCTTATCATCAATGATCGCCGACATACTTGCAGCTTGTCTCACCAACTTACCACAAATCATAATAATGAAATGTCACTACATGTCTGCGAGAAAGGAAAGGCAGGCCAGTGTTAAAGATGCAGCCCAGCTTCTAGGTGAGACTACAGAAATAATCAGACTCCTTCAAGTTCATGATATTCCAAACATGAATCCAAGTGACATGCCATATCTCAAGAAATGGCGTGCTTATTTCAGGAGTCCCTGATCAAGAAAAACTTCTTTGTGCTTCAAGTGATGAAGTAAGTTCATTTTTATTTGTTTTCCTTTTCGATTCCGTCCTTTTGTACATACTTATATTACTTGAGTATGAACCACAGTAACGCTAATGTGATTTTCATGGACATGCATCTTTACTACTCGAAGTCTCAAAGTCATCCAGGATGGTCAACTATGTTCCTTCAAGAAGTTGATTTGCACAATTAGCACCCACAAAGTATGGTGACCAAGTCCTTATAGTTCTCATATTAATTTGTTATCTTCCTAGTTTTACTAGATTGTAAATTGTTGTCGGTTACCAGTGGTCGGTTAGTATATGGTTTTCAGTTTGTCTTGAGGAATGCTTGGATGCATTTTCTTTTTGGATTTGTTGTCTTGGTATACCATATACCACCGTTGGTTTGATTATACTCTCTGTTGGTGTTTACTAGATTGTAAATTGTTGTCTTGGTATACCACCGTATACCACCGTTGGTTTGATTATACTCTCGTAGGCCTCTCTTCCTGTGACAAAGAAGCATTCCAATAACGAGAGTTGTTAGGTTTTTTGGCTATATGAAAAATGTGCCCATCCCACATCGGTGCAAGGATGAAAGCTTGGGAGGACTCCAAGCTTATAAAAGGAGTCCAAGGCTTTGGTTTCAAAGTGCCCCAACCAAAAATACACTTGAAGTGTTTGGTTCCTTCTTTCTTTTCTAGTTCTCTTGTTTTAGAGTGTAGGAAGGTTTTGGTTAAACGCTTCGGAGAAGTGTGGTTGTAATTGGGCGGGGGGAGGCTTGAGAGATTAGTCTGTGTGATTGTAAAAATTTGTCACATAGTGGATCTTTCTCTCTGGAGGCCCGTGGTTTTTCTCCGGTTTTGGAGTTTCCACGTATATTCTTGTGTTCAGTTATATTTCTCTATTGTTAGCCTTGGGAGGGTTGTTGGGAATCCTGAGACCGCTTGTTTCCCAACAAGTGGTATCAGAGCTCCAGGTTTTGGGGGAGGTCTCGGTTTAGAAGGTTCGTAGTATGCTCTGTGGTTGCAGCATAGTCTGATCTTCCACATCAGAAACGAATTTTCTTGGAGGGTGTCGTGGTATTTTGAAGGTTCGTGGTATTTTGAAGGTTCGTAGTATGCTCTGTGGTTGCAGCTTAGTCTGATCTTCCACATCAGAAACGAGGATTCGGTTGACTGTTTGTATACGGTAGAATTATACGCGAGCCGGATATACGCATTTTGCCCTGGGAAGGTTCTGGCTAGGAAAGACTTGGTACTTAAGTGTGTCCATTGGGACCCACCTCTCTTTCCTGGGAATCCTTTGTTGGGTGTACTGGTTATAGGCTTGGTGCATATTTTCTAGTATACAATACTGTTTTTGAAGATACGGATACGATGTCGAAATACAGTCCCATGAGGTTCGACGTAGAGAAATATGATGGAAGAATCAACTTTGGTTTGTGGCAAGTTCAAGTCAAGGATGTGTTGATTCAATCTGGGTTACACAAGGCGTTGAGGGGGAAACCGACCCCTGTTTCAAGCAAGGATTCAAGCGGAACCAGTAAAGACGATGATGAAGAATGGGAAGATTTGGATTTGAGAGCGGCAAGTGCGATTCGTTTGTGTCTAGCAAAGAATGTTCTTGCAAATGTGCATGGGATATCAACTGCAAAGGATTTGTGGGAGAAGCTTGAGCAGTTGTATCAAGGCAAAGGCATCTCAAATCGGTTGTATCTCAAGGAACAGTTTCATACCCTTCGTATGGATGGAGATACAAAAATTTCAGATCATCTAAGTGTTCTTAATAATATCGTGTCAGAACTGGAGGCTATTGGAGTGAAGGTTGAAGATGAGGATAAAGCACTAAGGCTCATATTATCTTTGACATCTTCCTATGAGCATATGAAGCCCATTCTGATGTATGGGAAAGAGACCCTGAAGTATGCGGATGTTACTGAGAAGCTATTGTCTGAAGAGAAAAGACTGGGTAGTAGCGGTCATACTTCGTCAGAAGGAACGGTTTTAATATGCGGGAACGGGAAGAAGAAGCACTCACAGAAGATTCCTGTATGCTGGAAGTGTGGACAGTCTGGGCATGTCAAGAGAAATTGTCCAGGTGGAGCAGATTCGGCAAGTAGCTCCAAGTCAGCTAACAATGTCTCTGTCGTTGCTGACGGTAATGATTTCTTTTGAAGTTATGTCATCCCTATGGTATGCCCGCGCTACCATGAAAGGGGATGAAATTTTGTTAGCGGGTTCACGGATTTACACATGGGCATTGGGTTGGCATAGATGCAAGATGTGTGGTGAAAAATTGATGTTGATGGCTGATGAACTTCCGGGTATGCCAAGCGGGGAAGTTGCACCATAAATTTTCAGCAGGTTTTTCAACATGTGCCGAGAAGAAATTCTTAGAATGGTCTATTCTAAGTGGAGATACTCTTTTATGGTGGAGTATGATCGTCGGTTGAAGACGGTGTTCCTTTGATGTGGTTGTTTTTTTTTTTTTTTTCATATATCCAAGGTGGAGATTTGTTAGGTTTTTTGGCTATATGAAAAATGTGCCCATCCCACATCGGTGCAAGGATGAAAGCTTGGGAGGACTCCAAGCTTATAAAAGGAGTCCAAGGCTTTGGTTTCAAAGTGCCCCAACCAAAAATACACTTGAAGTGTTTGGTTCCTTCTTTCTTTTCTAGTTCTCTTGTTTTAGAGTGTAGGAAGGTTTTGGTTAAACGCTTCGGAGAAGTGTGGTTGTAATTGGGCGGGGGGAGGCTTGAGAGATTAGTCTGTGTGATTGTAAAAATTTGTCGCATAGTGGATCTTTCTCTCTGGAGGCCCGTGGTTTTTCTCCGGTTTTGGAGTTTCCACGTATATTCTTGTGTTCAGTTATATTTCTCTATTGTTAGCCTTGGGAGGGTTGTTGGGAATCCTGAGACCGCTTGTTTCCCAACAAGAGTAAACCTGTAGTAAGAGCATCTATAATCACAACTTTGATGGCTTTGAATGATAATCCAAGCATGAGTTTATATAATCAAGAAATTTGATTAAAGTTGTACATAGCTGACTAAATTTATGAAACTGGTAAAAATACTCACAAGTGTAATCTAACCCTTAAAATGGACTTGGGAGATGCTGATGATGAAACTTGTTTTAATCGTTTTTAAATGATTCATGTTATTTCGAGTTTGAGTTTTATAAATTTGACACGTGGAAGTTTAAAGTCATATCATGATCAAATGAGTGTCAGCATAGCATATGAAATTTAAAACTTTAAGTAGCCTTTGATCTGTTTGAGATACATTGTGTGCCAAAACCTCACTGTGACTAGTATAAGTGTGTAATATATTTTGCAAAATGGGGCATACTCCATTATACAAGTATTAAATTTGTCTAAGTCCTTTTTTTTTTTTTGTAAAATGGCAAATATGTTAGTATTATGTGCCTAACTTATAGAAACCAATGTGTGTTAGTATCTCAATAGTTGTATTTTAGTATTTAACAAGTATGGTAGCTAATGGCTCACATTGCAAGTGTTGTTGTCTTGGTATTATGGACAACTGACCCCCAAGCTTTATGGGTGCTCCATCTGATGGTGAACGAGGAGAGCTAGGCTGCATTCACCTCGAATAACACGGTAAAAGGCTACTTTCAGATCTCTTTCCCTTAAGTCGTACGCTCATGAAATTAGAAATTCCGCACAGCTCGACACTTGACAACAAGCGTTACATCCCCTCGATCCGATTATACAGGCTAGCTACTACTTCCTCTGCCTACCCACCAACGATGGCGCAGCTCGTTTTAATCGTTTTTAAATGAGACATGTTATTTCAAGGTGATGGCGCAGCTCATCAACACCACCCCTTAGCCAACGCCATTCTCCCTCTTTCAAGGCGACATTGAATGTTCAAATGTCAATTGACATCCGTTGTAATGAGTTATTTTGTTAATATGTTCATATTATTATCATTCCATTTTTTTCAATGCCCAGGGTATTAAACGGGGCGTGTTCGCTCAGCTCAGATCAAACCCATGGTGAACTCAAAAATTGTGTCGGGCACTTGCACACGAACACGACGTTTTCCACGTTGACACGAGCATGACCCTTAACTCAATTTTATTTTATTTTATTAATTTGCATTTAAACATGTTAAAATCACAAGACTACCAAAAATATACTCTATTAGAATGACTAGAAAGTAGAAACACATGTTTGAAAAATAAACACGTGAACCCGAACAAAAACCCACGAAGTTTATGTTAGGTTTATGTAATGATTTCGTGTCATATCTAAAATTCACATCACATGCTTATCCGCTGTAATCATCGGGAATCTAAAACTACAGAAAAAACAATTTATATGAGTACATGTATCACACATACAGATCTCTTAAAACTTACAATGCTAATGTAGTTGTCACTGGATGACTAGATGAAGATGATTTAAACACAGAGTTCTTCGGCCTCGGAGCCCAATGGTTCAAAAAGAACTTCCACTTCACTTGTTTCAACTTCCTCTAAGCTTGGTGGGTTCCACTTGGGATTCTAGTACATTTTCAAAATTATTAGGAAGAAAAACCAAAAGATGTTCAATGAAAATAAAATCAGATCAGACCCAACTTAAACCAGACGTGATAAGTTTAGATTAATGATACCGCATACTTCAAATACTAGCTGACAGAATCGCTAAAACCGAAGCAAGTCACAGTTTGAAACGTGTGTGGTTGGTTCACGGTTTGGTTTTGGCAGTTTGACGGATTACTTGTCCAACCAACTGTTTGGAACTTGGAACCGCCTATTTAGCCTTTAACGTATTTTTTTATTGTTGGAGTTAGCAGTTAGATATATATTGTTATATTCACGAATCATATATACAAAACGGCATTCTTTTATGTTTAATAAACAAATATAACTAAAAATTAAAAACCAAACCAAACCAACAGTTCCAGTTTGCTTAATAAATCAAGATTCACCAGGTGCAGTTTGCTTTATAAAGCAACATTCAACAGTTTCGATTATAACTTGTATGAATTTCAAAATTAAGTTTTATTATAAGTACTTCCAGAGAATAACAAACCTGATCCTTATCCACCAATACCGCCCTAACCCCTTCAGCAAAATCACTTCGAAGTGAAGCCCTTAATGCAATTCGGTATTCGGATTTCATAACGCCATTTAACTAATCACCACAAATAGAAGCATATAGCAAGCAATGTTATTAATTATTATCAAATAATGTCATAAAAAACCCTCCACCAAAGGCAATTAAATGAAAAACATATGGGAACTCACCTTGGACAACTCGTTACCATGATTTCCGCGCGCAGAGGCGACTTTAGAGAAATATTTTTGTGTAAGAACAAGAGAAAACGGAGAACCTTTTTTAATCCCCGAAAGAGCCTCTGTAGCCCACTGTGAAACTGTTCATAGTTAAGAACAATGTTATTAATTATCACAATAAAAAAAACACTAAAAGCTTTATAAAGCACTAGAGGTGGCATTTCTAACTAATTTGCCTTAAAATGAGTCAATTTGGGTTGTAAAGTATTTTCTCTCCAATGGTCAAAAGCCACCCAAATTGTATTCAAACAATTAATCACCCCTAAACTGTTGTATAGAAGAACTATATTATTACTTAAACTAAAATAATATTGTAATGGAAAATTCGATTTAAATAATCCCAACTATTACCTATTGGTCGTCAACAGTCCCAACTAACAAAATGTTTTGTGGCAGTCCCAACTTTTAACCTATTTTATCCTAACTAGCTTTTTTTAACTGAGGTCTAACCCCGTTAGTTTTTTGCTGACGTGGACTGCTTATGTCGCAAAAAAGTCAAACTTTTGATGATGTGGACTGCTTATGTGGCAAAGTTTTGATGACGTGGACTGCCATAAGCAGCCCACATCAACAAAAACTAACTGGGTAATCCTCGGTTAGAAAAAGCTCATTGGGGAAAATAGATTAAAAGTTGGGACTCTCACAAATGACAAAACATTCGCTAGTTGGGACAGCCAATAGGCAATAGTTGAGATTAAAATAATCCACTTTTCCTATTATAATAAACCCTAATTAATTACAGGATACAAAATAAATGGGCATATAATTTATGCGACCTGTTGTATCAGCACTTTGGCTATGTTGTTCAAGTTCCTCCATTATTTCTTTAACAGACTTATTTGCACCGAATGTTGAAATTATACGAGGCAAGAGTAACTTCAATCGGGGCTCCGATTCGGGCGTGCTACTGTGTTTTGCCAATATTGCTTGGAGATCATGATGTGGATCCTCAGAACTGTATAGAATAACAATACGTATACTTGATACATAATCACTTTCCTTTTAAATAAAAGAAAAATCAACTATTACCACATATGGTTCCACTACATCAGATAAAAGCTTTTTATTTGACGCGTAACATTTAAACATAAACTGAGTCAATCCGGTTATTAGTAATGGATCAACCCTATCACCTATACAAGATAGTTTAGTTAACCAACAAATAGCTATATTTTATGGAGCCTAACGTGTCATTTATTGGTGTTATACTGTTATATATATAATTATATTATAGATGCCTGTGTGTGTGAAGTTGTGAACAGTAAGGGATGATAAGAGATATACAATGTAGCTGATAAAAGTTCCTCCTTAAGTAAGCCCAGATTTCCGGATGGAACAAAGTGAGTCCCAAGACCTACATAAAGTGCATCGGCTGGAGTAGAAATCCTGTTTCCAGTTATTCCAAGATACGCACCTGTGTGCATAACAGACATCTTGTAAGATAATGAGACAAGGATGACATATTATATCGACTTGCATGTTGCAACATAAAATCTATGTGCTCCTTGACATACACACTGTAGATATTTTGGGGAGTAAAATGCCATTTTCGTCCCTGAGGTTTGGCCAGTTTTTAGATTTTCGTCCAAAGGTTTGTTTTTTCGCATCTGGATCCAAAAGGTTTGAAATCTTGTCATTTTCATCCGGCTCGTTAACTCCATCCATTTTTCTCCGTTAAGTCAGAGGTATTTCCATCTTTTTTGCTAACTTAAAGGGCAAGATTTTAAACCTTTTGGATCTAGATGCGGAAAAACAAACCTTTGAACAAAAGTCACAAAACTGGCCAAACCTCGGGGACGAAAATGGCATTTTACTCTATTTTGGGACATAAGGATAGTTCTAGTTTAAGGCTTCAAATGTCCATCATCATCATCATCATACTCGGTAAATCCCACCAATAGCAAAGCTAAGGTAGGGTCTGAGGAGGGTAAGATGTAGACAGCCTTACCTCTACCCCGTAGGAATAGAGAGGTTGCTTCCAGTGAGACCCCCGGCTCGATAAGGCTTCAAATGTCCATAAGAAACATAAATTTCAGGAACAGAAAGGACAAAAGCACCGGCTTATAACGAGTAAACATCTAAGCTACACAGTACACACAATAATGTCACTACTTCTAAAGGTTAAGAGACCATAAGACAATATTTCCATTATTGATTATATAGGTCTTATATGAATTAGAACATCAATGCCTCCTACTAGAATTACACATACATACCAACTGATCCTTCTCCTGGACTTTGTGCTGCTATGTAAGCAAACCCAACATCAGGAAACAAACCAATTCCATTCTCTGGCATAGCAAGAAGAGTTTTCTGAAAGAAAGATTATAAATGTAACTTCCAGTTTTTTTTTAAAAAAAATGCTATAAGTTCTGCTCTACCAGCAGACTATAGTCAGCTTGAACGCAAGTTACCTCTGTTATAATTCTGTAGCGACCATGTCCAGATAGACCAATACCAAATCCCATTGTCACACCATCCATGAAGCTTATGTATGGCTTTTTGTATTCAGATATTTTGCAAATAAGAGAATACTCAGCCGCAAACACCTGTGGAAGCATAATTTAGTCTCTACATGACATATAGTTACCTAATGCAAAGCTATACTATAATAATATGGTTATATGTTGTCAACAGTACTGGAATTACACGTTAAAGATAAAATGATAGTTCCATGGAAAAACTGATATGTAGTTGAAACTACATCCACATTAGGGCCAAAGGGTTTAGTTCTAAATTTATTCAACAGAATTTCATAAATAAAGTAAGGAACTATACTGGGAGAACTGGAGAAGTAATTGATATTAGCAAGCCATAATGTCAAACTAATTGAGTAAAATGCTACAATTTTGCAAGAGTAAAGGACACGGATGGTCCCTGTGGTTTACCAAAATTTTGGATTTGGTCCCTAGCTTTTCAAAAGTACACAGATGGTCCTTGTGGTTTGCACTTTGTAACACATTTAGTCCCTAGATTTTTCCATAAGTACATGGATGGTCCCTGTGGTTTGCACTTTGTAACGCATTTAGTCCCTAACTTGGACATGCTAAAACCTTTAGATTTGTTGGTTGGGGACTGAATACGTTACCAAGTGCAAACCGCAGGGACCATCCGTGTACTTTTGATAAGCTAGGGACCAAATCCAAAATTTTGGTAAACCACAGGGACCATCCGTGTACTTTACTCATTTTGCAATAAGCAAAAGCTTATTACAGCAGTTTTCGTGTTCTTCTTCGTAATTAAACACAAATGTACTCAATATGGTGCCTGGAACAGAATTATCAAACGGAAAAAAGCCATAACAATGAACATTATTGAGAAACCTTTTGCACAAGAGGCGTGTTTTTGTTCTTTTGGATTTCAGCAACGACCCCCTTTATATCCATTCCTGCATTAGCAAAAATATTAACCTTGAAACTTCTCATAACAACCATATTAAAATGCTATTATAAAAGGCAGATGGGAAAACTACATAATCAAGTATTAATCACTCATTCATGTCTTAAGCAGATTACAGAAATGAACATGATAGTTTCTGATATACAATAAGCTCTGATTTATGGTACCTGCTGAAAAAGCTCGTGATGAACTTCCCTCAACCAGCACACATTTCACCTTTGGGTCCGTTTCCCATTCATCAAGAAAACTTTTGTACTTTAAATCCATATCTGCATATTTAGCAGGAAAGAAAAAGAAAATCAATTTTCAGCTCCAATTGGTACTTAAAAGTTAAAACACATCACTGAGAATGAACAGACTAAACTCATTCAAATCAAATGGAACTAAAATATCGACTAACCCTAGGGGAGTGACTCACTGACTCGTAGCAACAATATTCGTTATAGCTGCACAAATAAGCAAAGCTAACACAGAGGCACTAATCACAGCTTGAGTGAATCTAATTTCTCCTAAATCCTTCCGCAGTAAACTGACACTGTTTTTGTATCACAGAGTTCACCATTAAGTTACAGCGTCTTTTCGTAATATCCTATATTACAAATCTAACACGAAATACATAAATTGTAGTGCGTGCAAGTATATCTAGCTAATAATTATTATAAATAACCATATGTGATTGCTAAAATTGCTTATTCAACTAACTATAACTGCTCTATACAAACCTAGAAGTGTAACGAAAAATGATTAAAAAAATTCGATTGTCCTATACGTATATAGCATCATCAAGAGTAACAACAGCAACACCGATATTTTCTCGATGATTTCCGATACACGAATAAGCAAAAAGCTCACACATAGACACAAATTACAGCTCAAGTGAATCTAATTTCTCCTAAATCATTCCACTGTAAACCGAAACTGTTCTTAAATTATCACATAGTTCACCTTCAAGTTACAACGTCGATTCCTAATATCATATATTGATAGATATATTCTTATAATACAAAAAAGTGTGTACAAGTACATCTAGGGCATGTTTGGCTAAGCTTTTCAAAACAACTTGTTGGCTTATTGACTTATAAAAAGCCAATAAGTTGTTTTTGTGTTTGGCTAAGGCAAAAGTCCTTTTAGAAATGGCTTTTTGCAAAGAAGAAAAAGGAGGTTTCAAGAAGTCACAATATTGTGACTTCTTGGTCAGCTTTTAACTTTTCACACTACAAATTACCAATATACCCCTTCTTTACCCCCTTATATCTAAAAGAATGCCCATTTTAGTCATTTTACATCAATAAGCTAATCCAAACACTTTTTTTAAAAACTCCTTTTCAAAAAGTCCTTTTCTCAAAAGTCCTTTTTTTTTTTTTTTTTCCAAAAGTCCTTTTTAACTATAATAAGCTTAGCCAAACATGCCCCTAGCTAATAACTATTACGAATAAGTTAACCTAGAAGTGTTAGGAATAACGATTCAATAAAAATCGATTGTTGTATATGTATATTATCATCAAAAAACAGTGGAATTTAGTTGATGATTTTGGATGAGAGAGAAGATGTAACCTAGATTCATGGCGTTGAGAGCTTTGGGACGATCGAGAGTGATAACAGCGACGCCGTTTGGCAAGACGTTCCCCTTCACAAAGTCATCGGCAGAAGCCATGATGTTGTTACAGATCGAAAGTAATCGGTGTTGCAGAGAGTTGAAGAAGAAGAAGAAGAAGAAGACGACTAGTCACTGGTGAAGTGGTGATATACTACTGATCTGAATCTGTAAAATCATAAAATAAGCATTGTGTTTTAGTAAAGACTAAAGAGTGAACCTTTGACATATGATGATAATAAAAAAATGGATTAAAATATTAAAAAGTAAGTACATGAAAATGAAAATCGAGTTAATATTCACACATCTTTTCTCTCTGTATATTTTTATACATACATAAATATACAGACAAAAGATCAAATACATATAATTTTAACGTACAAAACGTACGAACCGAAGGTTTTGCTGAAAAAAACACGGTGGCATTTTCATAATTAGTAGTATTTTTCAAAATTACTCTACAAATGATCCTGTAAAGTAATTTTGATCTTTGTAGGGTAATTTTGTAAAATGTTCCTGTAGAATAATTTTGATATTGTAGGGTATTTATCAAAATTACTCTACAGGTGTATCAAAATTACTCTGCAAGTTTATCAAACAACATACAATTCAAAATTACTCTATAAATGATCCTATAGAGTAATTTTGATCTTGTAGAGTAATTTTGTAAAATGATCCTGTAGAGTAATTTTGATCTTGTAGAGTAATTTTGTAAAAGCGTAAATTACATTTTCCGTCCTTTATGTTTGTAGCGGATTGCAATGGATGACCTTTAACTTCAATAATTACAGCCATAGTCCTTTATTTGAAAAACTCATTACACGCTAGGTCCTTTAGCACTAACCATGTTTAAATTTTCAGTTAAATCAAGTTATATGAGGGTATTGTGGTCATTTCATGTGTTATTTAAATGCTTTTTAATAAACAAAACCAAAAATCAACATATACATATATATGCATATACTGCAGCTTATCCATCTTTAAACTTTAAACTCCTCCTCTCTCTCTATATCTCTCTCTAAATAAAACAAGGGAAAATATCCAAAATAGCCAAGTCATGGTCAACTTTTCCAAAATAGCCAAGTCAAACGTCTTGGTGAGACGCCACAAAAAGTGTGTAGCGTCTTGGCGGCTGACCAACCATACGCTGCCACGTGTCCGACATTAAGGTCAGACATCTGGACGTCTTGGCTGAGACGTTTCAAATGGCTTGAGCCATTTCCTTTACGGCTGCACATTGCGTCATACGGATTAAGACGTTTCAGGTCGGCTTGAGCCATTTCACCGTCTTTAGCCGGCTTCAGCAGCTCAAGCCGTTTTGTACGATTTTAAGACGTTTTGTAAGAATTTTAGACTTTTACCATAATTTAAATGGATCCCAAAACTGTATTTAAAGTCTAAATCTAAGAATTTTGTTTTTTAGTAATTATCTCACAACATGAGGGTCAAGTTTGTTGTTTATACTGGGGGGGAAGTGGGATGTTATTAACGGAATCATTGAGTATGTTACTGATGGCGATTCAAGGAGACGTGGTTTAGAAATTGAAACAAATCATTCATATAATAGTTTTTTAAATTATGTTTCTAAGATGTGTGATACTCCAAATATTACACGCTTGTTGTAACACCTCGTAAAATCACGTCCAATAATGTATTGACACGTGTAATAAACCCTAATAAAGTTAAACGTTGAATTTGAGGGACTAAAAGTGTCAATATGTTTAATTATACCTCTGAATGACCTTTTTACAAACCCAAAGCATCGCGATGTTTAATAATACTCTCAAGAGTGCCTAACATGGATTAGATAAGGCTTCGATGCTATTAAACGATGACATACGCAAGTTTGCGCATTAGAGGGACCCAAAAGCGTCAACTTTTGAATCTACGCATTTTGGTGACCATTTAAGCAAACGAGAGCATAGTAATATTTAAACACATGCTTGGGAATACCCATTATGGGCCATGGAAGGCTTGGATATCATCAAATGACATTTCGCGCTACTTTGTGCGATTTAAGGGACTATTTACGTCAAACTGCAAAAGTATACCGATTCGTATGGTATCGAACCTTCTGGAATATGATCATAAGTTAAACATGCCCTAAATATGCTTTACATAGCTTAGAAATAGGCTTAGAGGTGTTTGGTGCGCAAAAGTAAACTTATTTGATCAACAGGGACTAAAATCGTCAAAAAGTGCATAAGTTTGCATTTTCGCGCATATCTTACGTTCTGAATATATATTCTGACATCCAAAAATTTATATAATCATTAAAATATTTTATTTTAGTGATTGGCATGATAAAATTCCATTTGTCGCTTAATTTGGATCGTTTGCATTCGTTACGACTTCCGTCGTAATTAACCGAACAACGCAACCGTACGACCAAACGAGCCGACATCCGAGATGTTTTTGAGCATATTTTAAGTTCCCTATACTTTAACTTTATTTTAGAGCCTTGAAATGGGGTTAACGGGGCTTAAAAGTGCCAAAAAATCAAGTTTTACAAGTGCAGGGACCATTTTTGAAATTTCTGGCAGATACATTGAACTTGGTCCATTTTTGAGGTTTTGATGGTTTTAACCCATGGTTTTGCACCCTATGGGCTGGTATTTGATGGTTTTACATGTTCCCATGGTATTCTAAAACCTTGGGTCCAAGTGTAAGGTCATGATTCAAGCACGGTTTACGAGGAACGATCCTAACGGTTTACCGAAATCTATATAAACCCAACACCTTCATTCTCATTCCACACAATCTGATTCAAATAGCTCTAAGTTGGGGTTTAACACTTCATACCTGAGCAATTTGAATCAAGATCTTCCTAGCTTGGACCCTTTGTAAGCTTCTTTCGTTCTTTTATGCGTTTTTAAGCGGGAAAGTCAAACAGTGTTTGACTTTCTGCTTTGACCAGTCAATGGTCAACACGAAGTTCATTTGAACTTCATAACGTGAGCATAATCACGATGGTTATAGTCTCTTGTGACTATACCTACTGATTACCACGTTATTTAGGCTTAGTGACGAGTCATAGTTTCGGTCAAAATGCGCGTTTATGCGTATTTTGCAACCAAACTATTTTTGGGTATCAAGACCCCTTTGTCTTGATATCAAACTTGTTTTCTAATTTCGTTAAACATGTTTTAACATGTTTAACTCGTCACTTTAGGTTTAGTGCTTATGTAGGGTCGTAAGATAAGCGGTCTAAACAACCGCTTAGACTTTCGAACTAGACCCGTTTGGTCGATCATTAGGATCCGACCAAACACAATAGGTGACCATAGTTGTATAGGGAATAACCTTCCGAGTTTATACCTTATGGTCACTTCGTTTAGTTAGTTGTATGATAGGTAGTTTATATGCCTTAGGTAAATGACCAAAATACCACTACGGGGCTTAATTGGAGTTTAAATTCGTTTTGGGCATATTGGAAGGTATCATACTGATATCACAACATATTTAAGGCATATTAACTTAGGAAACCTGTTCATGACTCATTTGGTTACCCGTTATGCATTTATCGCATTCGGTACGGGTTATGTAACTAGTTTGCATAAATTAACCGAAACTGGTCAAACCTTGTCATTTTTACTTCAAAATCCAGAATGTGTTTAGTTTACCCATATTATACAAGTCTTCAAACTTGTCGGGTATAAACCACACTTTAATCTGGTCTTCGCTTAATCTTGCGTTTGAACCGTATACCTTTCTTTAAAACTAACCGGTCTAAGTTTAACTTAAGTAAGACCCGTTAGGAATCTAATAGGTTAATTAAAACTTTCGTTCCAGATTTAGGAGACCAGTAAAAGATACTTGCACTTGCTGATTTGTACGGCTGGGATAAATTTATATAATTTGCTCAGGTAAATACGTTTAACTTATTTTCCGTTATACGGGATTGGGATACGGTATTATAATAATACCGCTTGGTCGGGTATGTAATTGTTTAAATCGGATTGTGATTAATATAATTGCATAACTCGTTTTAATCTGTTTTGTTTGGTATATGGCTTTTGGGGGGTTAATGACCATGTCCTGGATATCCTCGGCTCATTCATTGAAATGGGCACGACTTAAGCACGGGGTGTAGGCATACACCTGACAGTTGCGTATGTATAAAAGGTACCCCACAAAAAGGAAAATTCCTTGTGGGTATTATACATGTGGTGTGTCAGTTAATCTCGTCCGGCTCTTCTAACCGGCCCTGACCGACGGCAAACATTTAAATCTGTATACAAGATTATTTTTAAATAATTGTCCCAAGTTATAAAAGATATTTTGTGCCTTGTGCATTCAAATCAATTTTCTTAAACATTTTCAAAATGAGCCGGTTAATTGTATTTACCAGTGAAAACTGACGTATTTTCCAAAAAGGTTAAGTGCAGGTACTAATCGGAATAGGCTGGCTACTCCTAGCATCAATAAAGAGTTTTGCAAGCTTAGATGCCTATAAATCTGTTGAACAATGTTTCTTTTGTCTCGATCCGCATGTGGATCCTTTACAACCGTTTTTGTAATAAATGATATTACTTTCATTCGGTTTGTAATGATTTTATCTTTCGACTTCCGTTGTGTATATAAACTGTGATAAATTGTCTATGATGATATCAACTACGTCACGATACTCCCCACCGGGCCCACCGGTAATACGTGGAAATATCGGGGTGTGACAGGTTAGTATCAGAGCCAACGTTTGGGTGAATTAAGCACTAGCCCTTAGTGTTTAATCTCAAATGACACAGTAGCACATTCCTTAGATCTTCTGAGTCTAGACTAAACATAGGAATGCTCTCATCCCTATTAAGTAAACATTGCTTTCGATTTTATGTATTTTGAATATATCGCTAGGCAAGGAAGCTGTCGATGGAAATTCTCCACATCCGAAGCCTAGAAAGGCCAAGCTTCGTACCACGGCTAGGATAAGCGTACAACCAGTTGGAGGAAAGACCTTTATGAATCTATTCCCAAAAACCAAACTTGTTTAAACCCTTATCCAGACTACGGAGTCCATACTAGAAGGTCCCTGAGGCATCCATATTGAAGAAGATACATGTGGGTGTCATTAAACCCTATTTCTTACCTCCGAGTTTTCAAATTTCAAACTTAGACTATACTAGTCAAAACCTAATCTGTAATCCATGTCATTCCTTTAATCATTGAATCCTTGGATTCTACTTCTGCAATGGGTCCTGATTTGAAATATTATTTATTCACTAAAATCTTCAGAGTCGCTACTGCGTTCGACAAATAAAGATGAAGAAACAATCAGAATAAGGGAAAGAAGACATTAGAAGATCCTCCTTCCATCATACTTCTTTTCATTTAAGTCCCTGTTTGGGCATTTAATTATTGTAGTCCTTCGTGGACATATTAATTCATCAAAGTCCTTATAGACTTACCTCTTTTGATAAGACCCCATAAATATATACGTCTACCTATTGAAAATCCCTTTGAGGATATTATCTTTTAATAATAGTCCCTTCGAGGACATTATACTTCAAATAGTCTTTTCATGGACATTATACCCTATCATATTCCATACGTGGACACGAGATTTCATTATAGTCCCTTAGTGGACATGATATTTCATCACAACCTTTGTAGACCTGATATTTTATTATAGTCCTTTCATGGGCAAACTATTTTAATATAGTCCCTATACGGACATATGATATTTTTATAGTCCCTATCCGGACTTATAATTTCCTTTTAAGTCCTCTATGGACAAGTATGATATTAAAAGTCCTGTTTGAGGCACTATGGTAAAATTTCCTAATGATTTATTGGGAGTTTTGAAAAAAAAAATTATATAGGTACTCATATCGTCCTTTATCAATCATTAGTATGAATTTTATTCGAACTTTATCGATCAGCTAAAAAATTTCAAAAGATCTTCTTAATGGTTTACCCCTGCCAAGTGGCAAGTCCACATTAACTGGCCAAAACTTTCGGTAGTTAAGGATAATTATTCCTTCTACTATGATAGTTAAAGGAGTTACCCCTCCTATCCAAAGGTGGCGAACTATGTTCAAGCCTCCAAGCCTATATGATCAATGCGATCATGGTAATGTTGTGTGACCATTAAGACAAATTAATCCTTGTTGACATCTAAGAACATGTTAACATTCCTGGCAGTGTGACTTGAGAAACCACGCTAGCCGTCAAGGTATTTTGGACTATGTCCAAGCCTTAAAGCCTATAGGATCGAATTTGATCTTGGCAAGTATCATCAATGTGATGATCAAAATGTAAACATCCGTTAGTGATGAAGTGCCTATGGGCTAAATTTGTTGTCTGATAAAGACAACGACAGTAGTGGTCTATGACTCCTGTCTAAGAATATTGGACTACGTCCAAGCATAATAGTCTATATGATCATTACGATCATGACTAATATCGTATAAATACGATGATCACATTATTTGACATCATTTAGAGATGTTTTCGCCTACGGGCCATATTATATTGTCCATTGTGACAAGGACAGTGGTGATCTCCTATGATTCCCTATCCAAGGTAGTGAGCTATGCTCAAACCACATAGTCTATATGATCTATGCGATCAAGACTAATATTATCAAAAAGATGATCATGTGTAAATATCCTTAATAATATTTCGCCTACGGGCTATGTATAATATATTGTCCATTAGTGACATTGACATTATGATCCTTCTGAGCCCATGTCCAAGGTAGTGAGTTATGCTCAAGCCTAATAGTCGATGTATGATCAGTGCGATCATGACTAATATCAACTGATATGGTGATCGTATTATTTTATAGGATATTTGAAGTTCAGGCTTAGGCCTTCCTATCTTCATAGTAAGATTTTAAGAAATACTTACAACCCGATGGTTATAATTTATGCATAAATTTTCGGTGCTTAGATAACAAAACTAGAGTAATACAATAAGAACATGGTGGATACGCCGCTGGTACTTCCTTCCTATATATAAGTGTGTTCATTGTATTACCCTTGGTGGCGTTATCCTGAGTCACCATTAGAGATTATGCCGCCTACGGGCTATATACTATGTTGTCCATTAGAGACACTGACATGTGTGACCGTTATGGTCCATCGTCAAAGGTGATGGGCAATGCCCAAGCCTTATAGTCTATAAGATCGATGAGATCATGACTGTTATACTAAATTGCGATAATTATATATATACACATATGTGTATATATATAAACATCCATTAGTAATGTCCCATGACTTGCCTATGTGCCAAAATGAATCGTTGTTCAAGGATGATGACAGTTGTAGTCTATGACTCCCTGTCTAAAGGTGAAGAACTATGTTCAAACCTTAAAGTCCCTAATCTAATAAGATCGCGACTTATAAATTAATGTCCTCCGTGACAGGCTTTTGTTGCCATATCTTATAATGTCCTTTGCGACAAGGCCTTCGTGCCATATGATTTTTATATCATTCAAGACGAACTCATGTTTCATATTGTAAAAGCCATTGTGAAGCCTTCGAGCTATCTAAAATCATCAATATGACAAAGACAGTTGTGACATTGTGATCTCCTGTCAAAAGGGTAATGGACTCGGTCCAAACCTTAATTGCCATTGATGGATCTTTTGCGACCTAGGCTAAGTAAATTGGTATACATTCAAATGACATTCATTAGGAATGTTCATACCCCATTAGCCGGTAAGGTTTAAGGATACCATGGCTAATGTATGTTGGTCGTCAGGACGATGACTAGCTATAGAAATGCAATTAAGCAATTGTTTAATTTTGGTGTTTAGTGCCAAGCTTCAAGTATGGAAAACTTGAATGAGACACATAACCGTCGCAATATCGATGGTGCGACAAATGCTAATGATGCAACAAAGGTGAATCTCAAGGTTAATGGAGTTAATCTCCAAGCTGTGATTGATGCAGTTGTTAGAAAGGCTAAGAGAAAGGATCTGAAATGGTTCAAAAAGCCGAATGCTACTTGCTCTAAATCATATTTCTCTGCTCATGAGAAGAGTTCTGCTCACACTTCGAATGTGAAGGACAAACCAAATAAGATGGCATATAGCAAGGAGCCCCGTTTCTCTAAAGGACGTACTTAAAAGTACTTTGTCTCTTGCAAGTCAAGAGACCTAAATGGCGAGAAAGGGAGCCCTTGATTTTGTAAAGTTGTTGAATGAAATGGAAACCATTATGGACATCAGTGATTGTGCTGAGAAAGACATGGTGTCACACCCCGATATTTCCATGTATTACCGGTGGGCCCGGTGGGGAGTATCGTGACGTAGTTGATATCATCATAGACAATTTATCACAGATTATATACACAGCGGAAGTCGAAAGATATAAACATTACAAACCGAATGGAAGTAATATCATTTATTACAAAAACGGTTGTAAAGGATCCACAGGCGGATCAAAGTTAAAAGAAACACTGTTCAGCAGATTTATAAACATCTAAGCTTGCAAGACTCTTTATTGATGCTAGGAGTAGCCAGCCTATTCCGATTAGTACCTGCACTTAACCTTTTTGGAAAATACGTCAGTTTTCACTGGTAATACAATTAACCGACTCATTTTGAAAATGTTTTAAAAAAATTGATTTGAATGCACAAGGCACAAAATATCTTTTATAACTTGGGATAATTATTTGTATATAAACTTGTTAAAGCATTACATGTTTATTATACGTTCAGTAGCCCGGGGTGAATACCGGGTTAAAGATTAATAGACACACCACATGATATAGTCCCGCGGCGAGTTATTCTCGAACGGCGGTTATATCTTTTTATATATATGCACCGGCAGGTGTATGCCTACACCCCGTGCTTAGGTCGTGGCCATTTCATAGAATGATGCCAAGGATATCCGGGACATGGTCATTAACCCCCCAAAGGCTTTAAACAAACAAAACAGATTAAACGGGTCATCTCAATAAATTAACCTTCATATGATTAACAATTCAATGCCCGACCAAGCGATATTTTATATACCGTACCCCAAGCCCGTATAAGGGAAAATAAGTTAAAAGTATTTACCTGAGCAAATTTCACAAATTTATCCCAGCCGTACAAATCAGCAAATGCAAGTATCTTTTACTGGTCTCCTAAATCTGGAACGAAGGTTTTAATTAACCTATTAGATTCCTAACGGGTCTTACTTAAGTTAAACTTAGACCGGTTAGTTTTAAAGAAAGGTATACGGTTCAAACGCAAGATTAAGCAAAGACGGATTAGAGTGTGGTTTAGACCCGACAAGTTTGAAGACTTGTATAATATGGGTAAACTAAACACATTCTGGATTTTGAAGTAAAAATGATAAGGTTTGACCCGTTTCGGTTAATTTATGCAAACTAGTTACATAACCCGTACCGAATGCGATAAATGCATAACGGGTAACCAAATGAGTCATGAACAGGTTTCCTACGTTAATATGCCTTAAATATGTTGTGATATCAGTAGGATACCTTCCAATATGCACAAAACGAATTTAAACTCAAATTAAGCCCCGTAGGGGTATTTTGGTCATTTACCTAAGGCATATAAACTACCTATCATACAACTAACTAAACGAAGTGACCATAAGGTATAACCTCGGAAGGTTATTCCCTATACAACTATGGTCACCTATTGTGTTTGGTCGGATCCTAATGATCGACCAAACGGGTCTAGTTCGAAAGTCTAAGCGATTGTTTAGACCGCTTATCTTACGACCCTACATAAGCACTAAACCTAAAGTGACGAGTTAAACATGTTAAAACATGTTTAACGAAGTTAGAAAACAAGTTTGATATCAAGACAAAGGGTCTTGATACCCAAAAATAGTTTGGTTGCAAAATACGCATAAACGCGCATTTTGACCGAAACTATGACTCGTCACTAAGCCTAAATAACGTGGTAATCAGTAGGTATAGTCACAAGAGACTATAACCATCGTGATTACGCTCACGTTATGAAGTTCAAATGAACTTCGTGTTGACCATTGACTGGTCAAAGCAGAAAGTCAAACACTGTTTGACTTTCCCGCTTAAAAACGCATAAAAGAACGAAAGAAGCTTACAAAGGTTCCAAGCTAGGAAGATCTTGATTCAAATAGCTCAGGTATGAAGTGTTAAACCCCAACTTAGAGCTATTTGAATCAGATTGTGAGGAATGAGAATGAAGGTGCTGGGCTTATATAGATTTCGGTAAACCGTTAGGATCGTTCCTCGTAAACCGTGCTTGAATCATGACCTTACACTTGGGCCCAAGGTTTTAGAATACCATAGGAACATGTAAAACCATCAAATACCAGCCCATTGGGTACAAAACATGGGTTAAAACCATCAAAATCTCAAAAATGGACCAAGTTCAATGGATCTGCCAGAAATTTCAAAAATGGTCCCTGCACTTGTAAAACTTGATTTTTGGCACTTTTAAGCCCCGTTAACCCCATTTAAAGGCTCTAAAATAATGTTAAAGTATAGGGAACTTAAAATATGCTCAAAAACATCTCGGATGTCGGCTCGTTTGGTCGTACGGTTGCGTTGTTCGGTTAATTACGACGGAAGCCGTAACGAACGCAAAAACGATCCAAATTAAGCGACGAATGGAATTTTATCATGCCAATCACTAAAATAAAATATTTTAATGATTATATAAATTTTTGGATGTCCGGATATATTCAGAACGTAAGATATGCGCGAAAATGCAAACTTATGCACTTTTTGACGCTTTTAGTCCCTGTTGATCAAATAAGTTTATTTTTGCGCACCAAACACCTCTAAGCCTATATCTAAGCTATGTAAAGGATATTTAGAGCATGTTTAACTTATGATCAAATTCCGGAAGGTTCGATACCATACGAATCGATAGACTTCCGTCGTAATTACCGAACAACGCAACCGTACGACCAAACGAGCCGACATCCGAGATGTTTTTGAGCATATTTTAAGTTCCCTATACTTTAAATTTATTTTAGAGCCTTGAAATGGGGTTAACAGGGCTTAAAAGTGCCAAAAATCAAGTTTTACAAGTGCAGGGACCATTTTTGAAATTTCTGGCAGATACATTGAACTTGGTCCATTTTTGAGGTTTTGATGGTTTTAACCCATGGTTTTGCACCCTATGGGCTGATATTTGATGGTTTTATATGTTCCCATGGTATTCTAAAACCTTGGGCCCAAATGTAAGGTCATGATTCAAGCACGGTTTACGAGGAACGATCCTAACGGTTTACCGAAATCTATATAAACCCAACACCTTCATTCTCATTCCACACAATCTGATTCAAATAGCTCTAAGTTGGGGTTTAACACTTCATACCTAAGCAATTTGAATCAATATCTTCCTAGCTTGGACCCTTTGTAAGCTTCTTTCGTTCTGTTAGTGCACTACGTCTATTGACTTCGTCTTGTATCATGAGATAGAATAGGATTTCTAGTGTACGAGGTTCGAGAAACTGAGAAATGTGGTTTAAGTGTTGATTTCGCTTCAAGTGAACTTGTTACAAGTTCAAGCGAAATTCACTTAATAGATTTCGCTTGAACAAGTTCTGGTCACCTTCAAGCGAAATCTTCACATCTATATATAGGTCACTTGTCATTTCATTTGGTACGCGACTTCCGAAAGTGTAACGAAGTGCTGCCGGTTTTCTGTCAGGTTGTAAACATTGTTATTATCAATACAAGCAACAGATTAAAGATTACAAGCTGTTCTCATGTCCGGTTTACTGATTCCGCCTTTAAACTGGATGTAAAACTCTTCTGAATGACTCAGTCGGGTCATACAACGATCCAACAAGTGGTATCAGAGCTCAGGAAGAAGAGTTTAGCTTGATATCATCTATTTTCTGACTTCTACACCTTCTTTTTCAATCTAGACGAGATTTCACGGTCAAAATGATCTGAGTTTTTCACCGAACGTGTAAAACAGTATTCTAACAAATTCTTGAAAGTTTCACGTCAAAATTCAAAGTAAAAATGACAAAAACTGGACAGAAACTAGATTTCGCTTGAAGTTGTTCGTAGGTTACAGGTTGTTTTCGCTTCAAGTCAGACATTTTGAACTATTTCGCTTGAAATTTCTGAAGCGAACTTGATTCTGCTGGATTTCGCTTGAAACTATCTGAAGCGAAATAGTTGGTTTCGCTTGAACAGTTGAAGCGAAACTGTTCTTTCAGATTTCGCTTGAAGGTCTGATTAGTTGAAGCGAAATAGATCTTGTAGGATTTCGCTTGAAGGTTCTGATAAGTTGAAGCGAAATAGTTGTTTTCGCTTGAAGCTGATTCGATTGGAACTTGTATTGTTGAAGCGAAATAGATCATTTGGGATATCGCTTGAATGATCTAATCGTCTTGAAGCGAAATTGAAGTGCTGAATTCGCTTGAAGTAGTTAGTCAAAAGATTTCGCTTGAAGTCTCATTCTGCTTCAACTTGAGATTTCGCTTGAGTTTCCTAGTTCGATTGAAAAGTGGAATTTTGTGTCGGATCATTTTACGACGATCAAGTGTCAGTAAATTTCAGTTTATTTGATATTTGATTGTACTGACTGTGTTTGTTTGATTAACTGTCAGGTTTGCATTATGGCTGAGGAATTCTACAATACGTTTTACAACGCGTTCGCAACCGAATCATCTGAGGCTTCAAATATTACACCAAAAACCATTTCTAAGGTGCTAAATGAGAACATCAAGCATGATAACTTTTATGGAACTCATTCAAAGCCACCAACTCTTGATAGCATTGAGGATTATACCTGGTGGAAAGAACGTTTCATCAACTGGGCAAAGGCGTATGCTCATGAAAGTTGGTTTTGTCTGGAGTATGGGTATGAAAAACCAAAAGACGATAAAGGCGAAGATCTTGTATTCAAAAAATTTACTAGAGAAGATAAAGCTGAATTTGGAGCTGAACAGAGAATGATAGCATTGATCCAGTCCGCAATCAGAAACGATATTTTTGCTTTACTAACTCATGATGGGACATCTAAGTCTGTCTGGGAAGCTTTACGACTTAAAGCTGAGGGGGGAAAACAGATTAGAAAAAACAAAATAGCTTTATTAAAGAAAGAATTTGATCTGTTT
This sequence comes from Helianthus tuberosus, assembly GCA_030545235.1. NCBI lineage: Eukaryota > Viridiplantae > Streptophyta > Magnoliopsida > Asterales > Asteraceae > Helianthus > Helianthus tuberosus. The sequence continues at coordinate 5,612,137 of CM060409.1, read as the reverse complement.
GATAACATAAAAGGAGAGTCAGTGAGGCAAATGATTGAGAGATTCTGTCATCTTAAAATCGAACTTGAACGTTTTAAAATTGAGAAAACAAAAGAGGAACTTATAGATAAAGTGATTGAAGCGTTACCACGAGCTGATCAGTGGCAAACGTTTGTTTTTATTTTGAAAAATGATGTTTTGTATGATACAATTACTCTTGATGCTTTGTTTGAAAAGATTGAAAGTCATGATCTGGAGCTACAAAAGCAAAACAAGATGACTGATTCTTCACATCAACAGAACGTTGGCTTGTACTACAAAAGCAGTGTGTTTTCTGATAAAGGTGTTGGTTCACCAAAAACAGCATTTAGTGGTGAAAAGATGAAAGAACCACAAACAACATCAACAAGTCATCATTCTGGATATCATTCATCTTCAAAGACAAATTCTGATGATTCTGAAGAAATTTTGTGCAACATTGCTCTTAAACTGAAGAATTCTCCTGTAATGAGCATAAATGCAGCAAAGCAGCAAATGAGTTTCCTTGCATCTGTTCTGGAGTCATATGAAGGTCTAGTTGCTGGCAAAATTGGAAACTCCGAATTGACCAAAGAAGACTATGACCAGATTGATCCGGAAGAGATGGAGCTCATTGACATCCGTTGGTGTTTAGCTAGTTGTATTCGAAGAGCTCAGAGGTATATGGAGATTACTGGAAAACAATCACTTGGAGGTGCTTCAACAAAGCTTGGATTTGATAAATCCAAAGTGACCTGCTTCAAATGCAAGCAAAAGGGTCATTTCAAAAGAGAATGCAGAAATTCTGAAGTTGGTGAAGGAAGTGAACGTCCTTTCAACGATGATTATTATCGAAAGGCGATTTACCATCGAAGCAGAGAAGAACCAAAGTTGATCGAAGATAAACCGAAAGAAAAATCAAGAGCTTATGCTGTAATTTACGAGGATGAAGGATATGATTGGAGTGAGGTTCTTCCAATAGATGACATTGTTGATGAACGGTTCAAAGCTGAAGCCAAACAGGAAGAATTAAATAAACATTATGCTCTTGTTGCTAAGATTCAAGATGAAAACAAAGACAAAGACATTGCTGAAGTCCATGAAGAAAAAATTGAGATCAAAGAGAAAACTCGAGAAGAGATCTTGAGTGAGAAGACTTACAGAGAAAGAAACGTGGTCTACAACAGAATGGATGACATGCAGGAGGAGTATGAGATGGCTGTCGGTAGCAAAAGATGGGATAAAAAGAGAGAATGCTACTATAACAGAGAAGGAGAGCCGGTTGTTCCCAAGAAAGACATAATCTTCGATGATGTTCTTCTTGCAGTCCCATTAAGAGCTGAATACTATAGAAGAGTATTGAAAGATGATACATACGCTAAGAAATATGAAAAGGATATCAGATATGCCATGCTATCATGTCTAAGAAAAAGGGACGAAGAGAGAATGAAGAAGAATGTTGAAGAAATGGTGAACAATCTGAAGAAAGTTGCTGAAGAGGTTAACACAGAAACTGTTGAAGTTGAAGCTGTGAAGGAAATCAAAAGTGAAGAAGTTGTTGTGAATGAAGAGGTTGAGAAAGCTGTTACTGAAGAACAGCAGATTGAAGAAGAGGTGAAGAAAGAAGAAAAGAATGAGAATGAGAAAGCTAATAATGTTGGTGATGAAGTTGGTGTTGAAGAAAAGCAGAATGTTGCTGAGCAGACAGAGGTTGCTGAAAACACCGAAGTGCCAATCACTGAGGTAAATTCTAACTCAAAAATCTTAAAAACGGTTGAACAGTGCAAGAAATGCATGGAACCGTGCAGAACTTGTACTGAAAAAGATGAGCAATTTAGAACAAGAGTTCTTGAGTTCACAAAAATTGAAAACATTTTCAAAGAAAAATGCAAAGAGATGTTAGAAAAAGAAAAGGTTTTTAAAGAAAATGATGAAAAACTTTCAGAAAAATGTAACAAATTAGAAAAAGAAAATGAAGTTTTGAAAGAAAATGTTTTGAAAATGACAAATGAATGTGAACAAAAAGAAATTGCTTGTCAAGAAATGAAGAAAGATTATGACTCAATGAAATTAGCATATGATATTATGAAAGAGTCATACGACAAAGTGAAAGATGAAATGAAATATGCTCAATCTAGAATGAATTATATGTCTGAAACAACTAAAGAGCTTAAACGAATGTATGCAATTAAACAAGATGTTGTTAATTCCTATATTGAGGATGTTGCTAAGTTAAAGCGACAGATTGCTGATTTAGAACAGGATAACAACAAGTTAAAGAGTTATCATGTGTCGTCATATGTGCTTGAAAGAATTTTCAATATAAAACCGGGAGATGGTGAGTCTGAGCAGAACAAGAAAGGCATTGGCTCAGAGTTTCATCAAGTTCCACCACCGGGAAAATTTGCATTTTATGATGAGGAAAAGGTCGAAAAAGCTTTCAACATGGTAGATCAATTGCCAGACAACATTGACATAACCTATTCTAAATCTGATGATTTTCATGATTCAGAGGTGGTAGGTAAAGTCGTTGAAAATGTGTTGAAAGAGGAGTCAGTTGTTACAGGTAAATCTGAATCACATGATGAAGATGAAGGAAATCTTCATGATGGTTATCTGAAAAATACAAAATCCGAGGAAAGTTTGAATGATGATTCAAAAGGATTGGTTTATACCATGATTGGATCGGACAAATTGTTCTTAGATGTTGTTTTCCCGATTCAGAATGTGATTTCAGAAAAGGTTGATAAAGTTTTCAAAATGGTTGAGATTGAAAAGTCTGAGATTTCAAAGTTTGCTGGTAAGAGTCATAGAGGTTCGTATAACAAACCTGGTTACAAGAAGAAAAACATGAAGGCTGGGTTGGGTTATAAGAAGAAACAAAGTTGGAAAAGAAATGAAACTCCGAATTTTAAAACAAAAATGAGTTTTGTTGAAGGAGGCAGTTTAGAAGAAGAAAAAGAATTCAAAATGAGACAGTCTAATGATGAGTTCTTTGCTAAAAAGAAAAAGCAACAACCACAGGTCAAAGATGTGTCCATGAGAACATGTTTCAAATGTGATCAAAAAGGACATCTTGCACGAAAGTGTCCTAATCTAAAACCTGTGGATGTTGACAAAAAGAAAACTGATGCTAAGAAACAAAATTCTGAGAATGTGAGACAAAGGTCAACCAGATTTGACTCAAAACAAACTTGGAGGTACAATACAAACAAGTTTGCTTCGAATCAAAATTGGAAGTCAAATCCGTATAGGTTTGATTCTAGACAGACCTGGAATTCTCATACACCCAGATTTAGAACAACTCAAAGTTGGAAAACATCTGTTGATATGACAAAACCACAAGAATTTTGGAAACCAAATGTTGTTCAAAAACAAAATGTTCAAAAGGAGTCACATTTTTACAAACGTGGTACTCCTAAAGATAAAAAATGGAGTGTAAAGAAACAGGTGATTCTTGAAAAAGATGAAAAAGTTGAAGTAAAAGTTGAAAAGATTTTTGTGAAAGATGACAAAGAGTTTCCAGCATTGAATGAATAATGTGTTGAAATGCCTAAGGTTCAACAGACCTGGGCTAAATTGTTCAAGTAATCAAGTAGTCTAAATGTGCAGGTGCTCAAGAATTCTGAAGATTGTAAGTTTGGAAGTTGGAGCAGCCTGGCACATGGAGAGGAGGAAGAGGCTGCTGGATCCTGTGTTGGTTGAAACAGGAAGTTTATATGTTTTCTGTATATAAATAAACAATATTTCAAAAACTCTAAAAATTGAAAAAATTTGAAAAACCATAAATATGTTTGTTTTTAATTTTTGTTAAAAACAGAAAATTTCAAAAATATGTGTTGATTGAATACGCCGAAACCCTCACGGCTGAACAAACATGATTACTTTCATCAGATTGAAAAACGGTTTTCAAACTGTAAAATATCAATGTGTTGTAAATCATGGGGGTATGTTATATTTTCTGCAAAACAGAGCATGAGATGCAGAAAATGGATGGCGAGACAAAGCTATCAGTGTTGGTTGTCAAATTTTCTTTAATGATTTTGCATTTTAGGGGGAGATATATTGTTAGAAAATCCAAAAACATTTGAAAATTTGAAAAAGTCAAAAACATGATAAAATTCAAAAATTTGAGTTTTTGCGTAAAAAGAGGAAATGATAGTACATCAGTAGACTATCACAGTATGCTAAAGAATTGGAAAGTTTAAATGTGTTAAACGATCTCACCGTGGATGTGTCGGTAGGTTTTTGCACATTTAGTAAACTTTTTCGGGATATAAACCTAAATTCAAACACTTGCTTATTTCGTGGGGAACACTACTTGGATATATAGGTAACCCCTGAAATCTCGTTTGAAAGGTTTCGTATTCTGATATACAGGTTTTTATACTCAATGATGTCTGGGGTATTATTCCAGGACTTCTGCTGAACGGTAGTTCTGACCTAGTCCTCGAATAATACTTTCTGCAAATGCTTTGAAACATAAGCATCACCCTCAGCATATATGATAAGACAATAAAATTGCTTAGCAATGCTGTTGTAAAAAAGATCCTCTAAAGGGGACACACCCACAAGTTGAGTCATGATCTCTCTGCTGAACGGTAGTTCTGACCTGAGCTCTCATGATTCTTCATAATTTATTAACCCCTTACAGATATCATTTGTGTTATAATTGCCTGTAAGACTGAATATTGGATTCTGGATACGGGAGTATATTCAAGAGGTGGGACACATGAATGAGTTTAAGTCTTAAAACATCTAATTCGTATCCTGAATCAGTTGAACTTTGTGTGAAAATTTAAGTGGACAAGTATATCGACAATCTAAGTGAATTGTTTAATTCTTACTGTGTAATTAAGCTCAACGGTACTTGTGACTTGTCATAAACTGATATGATCCTCTGACGCATACTCAAACAAAAATATTGTCTGTGAATATGTTTGTACATATTTTTACTGCTTTATATTTTCAGAAAATACAAAAAGATTTTGATTTCTGCTTTATTTTCGACAACTGATATCTGAGCGCTGAGTTTCAAAATCTAAGTAAGCTGATTGTGTTTCTGAAAATAAAATAAGTTCATTAAATTGAAACTTGATTTAAAATCAAAAATTTCAAAAACAGTTTGTGATATCTCCAAGGTCATTAACTTGAACTTGGATGATAAACTGTGAGGGAGTTGGATTCTTTAATGCTGCTAAATCTATATAGTTTGTTGATAGGGAGAGTGGTTTAGAGAATTTGATTGAGAATTTAAAATGTTGTTACTCATAAATGTTTGAGAAATTGCAGATGATAGTCCAGACTACGATCCTGAAAGCTGAGTCTAAGGGGGAGTCTGAAGACAAGCTGAAAGTTAGGAGCTTGTATATGTAAAGCTAGGTGTCGATCCCAAAGCACGGAAGCTTGATGAAAGGGGGAGTCTGAAGCTGATAGGAGAAGAAAGTGATGGATGCGTACAATGTTACAATCTATCTAAATGAGGATGCAGAATGATCAAGACTGAAGATGTATCAAATTGAAGATTAGTCACTGAAGACTGCGTCAATATCCGAGGGGGAGTCTGTTAGTGCACTACGTCTATTGACTTCGTCTTGTATCATGAGATAGAATAGGATTTCTAGTGTACGAGGTTCGAGAAACTGAGAAATGTGGTTTAAGTGTTGATTTCGCTTCAAGTGAACTTGTTACAAGTTCAAGCGAAATTCACTTAATAGATTTCGCTTGAACAAGTTCTGGTCACCTTCAAGCGAAATCTTCACATCTATATATAGGTCACTTGTCATTTCATTTGGTACGCGACTTCCGAAAGTGTAACGAAGTACTGCCGGTTTTCTGTCAGGTTGTAAACATTGTTATTATCAATACAAGCAACAGATTAAAGATTACAAGTTGTTCTCATGTCCGGTTTACTGATTCCGCCTTTAAACTGGATGTAAAACTCTTCTGAATGACTCAGTCGGGTCATACAACGATCCAACACGTTCTTTTATGTGTTTTTAAGCGGGAAAGTCAAACAGCGTTTGACTTTCTGCTTTGACCAGTCAATGGTCAACACGAAGTTCGTTTGAACTTCATAACGTGAGCGTAATCATGATGGTTAAAGTCTCTTGTGACTATACCTACTGATTACCACGTTATTTAGGCTTAGTGACGAGTCATAGTTTCGGTCAAAATGCGCGTTTATGTGTATTTTGCAACCAAACTATTTTTGGGTATCTAGACCCTTTGTCTTGATATCAAACTTGTTTTCTAACTTTTTTAAACATGTTTAACTCATCACTTTAGGTTTAGTGCTTATGTAGGGTCGTAAGATAAGCGGTCTAAACAACCGCTTAGACTTTCGAACTAGACCCGTTTGGTCGATCATTTGGATCCGACCAAACACAATAGGGGACCATAGTTGTATAGGGAATAACCTTCCGAGGTTATACCTTATGGTCACTTCGTTTAGTTAGTTGTATGATAGGTAGTTTATATGCCTTAGGTAAATGACCAAAATACCACTACGGGGCTTAATTTGAGTTTAAATTCGTTTTGGGCATATTGGAAGGTATCCTACTGATATCACAACATATTTAAGGCATATTAACTTAGGAAACCTGTTCATGACTCATTTGGTTACCCGTTATGCATTTATCGCATTCGGTACGGGTTATGTAACTAGTTTGCATAAATTAACCGAAACGGGTCAGACCTTATCATTTTTACTTCAAAATCCAGAATGTGTTTAGTTTACCCATATTATACAAGTTTTCAAACTTGTCGGGTCTAAACCACACTCTAATCCGGTCTTCGCTTAATCTTGCGTTTGAACCGTATACCTTTCTTTAAAACTAACCGGTCTAAGTTTAACTTAAGTAAGACCCGTTAGGAATCTAATAGGTTTATTAAAACTTTCATTCCAGATTTAGGAGACCAGTAAAAGATACTTGCACTTGCTGATTTGTACGGCTAGGATAAATTTATATAATTTGCTCAGGTAAATACCTTTAACTTATTTTCCGTTATACGGGCTTGGGATACGGTATTATAATAATACCGCTTGGTCGGGTATGTAATTGTTTAAATCGGATTGTGATTAATATAATTGCATAACTCGTTTTAATCTGTTTTGTTTGGTATATGGCTTTTAGGGGGTTAATGACCATGTCCTGGATATCCTCGGCTCATTCATTGAAATGACCACGACTTAAGCACGGGGTGTAGGCATACACCTGACAGTTGCGTATGTATAAAAGGTACCCCACAATAAGGAAAATTCCTTGTGGGTATTATACCTGTGGTGTGTTAGTTAATCTCGTCCGGCTCTTCTAACCGGCCCTGACCGACGGCAAACATTTAAATCTGTATACAAGATTATTTTTAAATAATTATCCCAAGTTATAAAAGATATTTTGTGCCTTGTGCATTCAAATCAATTTTCTTAGTTAATTGTATTTACGAGTGAAAACTGACGTATTTTCCAAAAAGGTTAAGTGCAGGTACTAATCGGAATAGGCTGGCTACTCCTAGCATCAATAAAGAGTCTTGCAAGCTTAGATGCCTATAAATCTGTTGAACAATGTTTCTTTTGTCTCAATCCGCATGTGGATCCTTTACAACCGTTTTCGTAATAAATGATATTACTTTCATTCGGTTTGTAATGATTTTATCTTTCGACTTCCGCTGTGTATATAAACTGTGATAAATTGTCTATGATGATATCAACTACGTCACGATACTCCCCACCGGGCCCACCGGTAATGCATGGAAATATCGGGGTGTGACAGGTTGGTATCAGAGCCAACGTTTGAGTGAGTTAAACACTAGCCCTTAGTGTTTAATCTCAAATGACACAGTAGCACATTCCTTAGATCTTCTGAGTCTAGACTAAACATAGGAATGCTCTCATCCCTATTAAGTAAACATTGCTTTCGATTTTATGTATTTTGAATATATCGCCAGGCAAGGAAGCTGTCGATGGAAATTCTCCACATCCGAAGCCTAGAAAGGCCAAGCTTCGTACCACGGCTAGGATAAGCGTACGACCAGTTGGAGGAAAGACCTTTATGAATCTATTCCCAAAAACCAAACTTGTTTAAACCCTTATCCAGACTACGGAGTCCATACCAGAAGGTTCCTGAGGCTCCCATATTGAAGATGATACATGTGGGTGTCATTAAACCCTATTTCTTTCCTCCGAGTTTTCAAATTTCAAACTTAGACTATACTAGTCAAAACCTAATCTGTAATCCATATCATTCCTTTAATCATTGAATCCTTGGATTCTACTTCTGCAATGGGTCCTGATTTGAAATATTATTTATTCACTAAAATCTTCAGAGTCGCTACTGCGTACGACAAATAAAGATGAAGAAACAATCAGAATAAGGGAAAGAAGACATTAGAAGATCCTCCTTCCATCATACTTCTTTTCATTTAAGTCCCTGTTTGGGCATTTAATTATTGTAGTCCTTCGTGGACATATTAATTCATCAAAGTCCTTATAGACTTACCTCTTTTGATAAGACCCCATAAATATATACGTCTACCTATTGAAAATCCCTTTGAGGATATTATCTTTTAATAATAGTCCCTTCGAGGACATTATACTTCAAATAGTCTTTTCATGGACATTATACCCTATTATATTCCATACGTGGATACGAGATTTCATTATAGTCCCTTAGTGGACATGATATTTCATCACAACCTTTGTAGACCTGATATTTTATTATAGTCCTTTCATGGGCAAACTATTTTAATATAGTCCCTATACGGACATATGATATTTTTATAGTCCCTATCCGGACTTATAATTTCCTTTTAAGTCCTCTATGGACAAGTATGATATTAAAAGTCCTGTTTGAGGCACTATGGTAAAATTTCCTAATGATTTATTGGGAGTTTTGAAAAAAAAATTATATAGGTACTCATATCGTCCTTTATCAATCATTAGTATGAATTTTATTCGAACTTTATCGATCAGCTAAAAAATTTCAAAAGATCTTCTTAATGGTTTACCCCTGCCAAGTGGCAAGTCCACATTAATTGGCCAAAACTTTCGGTAGTTAAGGATAATTATTACTTCTACTATGATAGTTAAAGGAGTTACCCATCCTATCCAAGGAACAACCCGATACTCTTTGGCGTGGTAAAAGCCATGCACTTGAACTTCTACAAGGAACAACCTGATACACTTTTGCCGAACTACCAATATATTGTTACAATTTGAAGCTTGCAAATCCTGGAAGCGTTACTCACATCTTGGTTGATGAGCAGAGTCGTTTTGAAATGGTTTTTGTTGCATTAGGTGCTGCGGTAATTTACACCTTTTCGTTTGTACTTGCTCTTATTTTTTTAAAAGTAACATTGGTTATGATCTTATTTTGTTATCATTAATTTTCAGATTCGTAGCTTTATGTTTAATCTAAAACCGGTCGTTATCATTGACGCGGCACATCTAAAGGGTGAATTTAAAGGGATGTTGTTTTTAGCAGTGGGCATGGATGGAAATAATCAGATTTTACCAATTGCTTATGGCACTGGAAAATCAGAGGATGGTGAATCTTGGACATGGTTTCTCTCAAAGCTTAGAGACTGTGTTGGTGAAATAGCAGATATGGCGATCATTTCGGATAGGGCGAATTCTATACATGTAGGTGTTCGAAACGTGTTTCCACGTGTTTACCACGGGTTGTGTTGTCGTCATTTAATGATGAATTTACGTTTGCCGTCGTCTAAAAAAAAGAGTACGAGGCACTATGGTGGAAGACATGTAAATCTTATCGGATGTCTGACTTTAACGAGTCATTCAATGCTTTGTGTCTTGCCGTTCCTAGAATACGCCAGGTTTTAAAAAATATTGGGTTTGGTAGATGGGCAAGAGCTCATTGTCCCGGCAATCGATACCACTATATGACATCTAATAGTGCGGAGTCTATTAACTCTTTGTCTAGATTCTAGCGTAAGATGCCGATAACGCAACTTATTGAATTCTTCCACGAGTCCGTACAAAAATGGTTTTATGACCGTCGACTGTAGGGCATGCAGGAGAGCCACTCACTGACTCAGTGGACACAGAAGAAAATTTTAAAGAAAATTGAAGGGTCTAGAACCTGGACTGTTGCAGGCATCGGGGTAAACAATTTTGTTGTTGAAGACGGTGGGAAAATGGGTTTAGTTGATTTTTTCAGTCGTTCATGCAGCTGTCGTGTCTGGCAAGTTTCTGGTCTACCTTGTGGGCATGTGATTGCTGTTTCAAGATTTTTGGGTGAACCTGACTGCAGTCATTATGCATTCTCGTGTTATTCAAACGAAGTATACAAAAAAACGTATGAAGAATCGATTAATCCTCTGCCTCATAGGTCTGAATGGGTGATACCAGAAGGCCTTGGCAGTGTATTACCGCCGCATATTACAAAACGTCAATCTGGACGTCCAAAAGAAAACACCCGAATCTTGTCTTGTGGGGAAGAGGTCGTTCAGGTATATTGTTTGCGGTGTCGAACATACGACCATGTTCGTGATGTTTGTTTAGATCCAATGCCATCACAAATTCGTTCACGTAAATCATCAGGCAAAGGAAAAGGGAAAGGGAAAGAGATAGAAACCCAGAGTCCAACGGATGACATTTTTCCATCTTATAATTTAGCAGAATTTTAATAATAGGTTAGTTTTTTTATGTTTTAATTAGGAAAATCATGTAACAAATTCTCGTAATCGCAATAGTAATTAGTACTTTTAATTTATATAAGAATTAAATTTTACAATGTGTACGTCCAGCCTTCAAAAATTAGTTGGTGTGTAGCGCGTAGAGTTCATCAGCCATGTAGCGTCTATATCTGACACAAGCATCCTGTATGTTTACTTCGTTCCATGTCAATGAACGGTTGTAAACTAGATTTTCCATTAGCATACATATGATAACACCTGAGTTTCGGCCAATATGAGCTCCCTGGTCAGGCCACACAACATCCTCGCTATACTCTAAGGCTTCTACACTATCTATCCCCGAGTGCTGCCAGTACGATATACGGCCCAGAAACCATACGAATGGAGATTCAAATTCTAAAAGAATTTGACGTATTTTTCTGTGTATGCAAAATCCTTCTCCGCAATTACTTAGGTTACAGTTATCGGGAAAATAAGCATACATTTTAAGCAAATGCATTTTTATTTTTAGAAGTAACCAGTGGTTTTCGTTGTGCGATACGGGTATGTAAATCTGCAAAAAAAAATGAAACGTAAATAAGCCCCGGAAAAGGTATTCTTTTTAGGGATTTTTTTTAAATTATAAATTATTTAAAAAATCAATATTTTTTTATAAAACATAAAATATAAAAATTGCTATTTTTTAAACAGAAAGTTTATTTTTAAATTTATTCAAAAACGTACAACTCTATTATTTCCTTGTCAAATGTTGGTGAAAAAGTAAAGGTCTGCAAATTTATAAAAAGCGTACACTCCGAATAAGCATATTTAACAACGTACCGTATCAACGTCCCAAAAGGGAGGAAAATTTTCTTTTGAACCGTCTGCATATCCGTAGGCCTCTCTATTTTGTTCTATTATCATGTTAAAAAAAGTAGGCGGGACTACTGTCCACCGATAATCGTTTGATGACATCGACGTTGACCGTCTGTGAAGTTCCCGTTGATACATTAGCTTGTTACACCATGCATTGATATGCTGGGAAAAATATGGTAAACGTTTATTTCGAAGGTACCGTTTCCTGAATAAATCCGTTTCCACAAAATCCAAGTAATCCGCCCCACCATTCTTTTCCGAGAGGTGTTTTACCCATGTAGGTTGAGTAGCAAGTTGGAGTATCGCCGTCATAGTAAAACTCTAGAATATTTGGCGACCAATGTTCAAACCGATCATTTTGGTTTATCCAAATGGTGCATTGCACGGAATGAGGAATGTTTGAGTAAGACATCCGGTGTGGCATTATTGACATAGTGAGGGCACATATATATACACACATGTTCACAATAAATATAAATATAATATAATATTTAATATAAATGAAGTTTTACCTACTTAATATGTCATCGAAACATATATAGAAATAACTATATATAATGAATTATGTTTTATAAAATATAAATTAATACAAATCATTGAATACATTCAACATCGTCCTCTTCTATCTCATCGACTGATTGTATAGGTATAAGCGAGTTGTAGAAAAGTATCAAAAGATGGCGCCTCATCCTTGTAGCCGTTATGCTTGTGTCTTCACCATCATTTAGTGGTTTTTTGTTAATCAACTGGTCCAGAAATATACAAACCCAAACCCCACAGTCCCCTAATGGTCCCGACTGCTGTGGCACGTCATCTGCATATACTATTTGAAATGGAAACTTTAACGGTAAAGATTTGTTGTCATAATAACCATGCATACGAAGCCAATGGTCAAAAACAAAATTTATAAAACAAACCACTCCCGTTCTTCCTTTTTCCAATGGTTGCATGCCCATAAAGCTACAAAAAAACGAGCATTTATAAATTTTTGTCATACCTTTTAAGAGAACTAAAACTATTAATCAGCTACAAAAAACGAGCGTTTATAACTTTTTAACTATCGTAAATAGTGAGGGTATGGTTAACCAGGTTTAAAACTCCAAAAAACCATTGAATTGATGGTATAAATAACGGTACGTACACCTCGTCAACGGTAAATATCGAAGGAAAAGGTTCGACACCCCCGGTGAAGTAATCTTCGAACGTCCCATCCAAAGTTTGACAATTCATCTGGAAATATGGGGGTAAAATGGACCAACGATCGGATGGATTTCTTGAATGATACATGTGTAGCATCCATCCAAAAATGTGTTGTTATAGGTTTCGACAATTTTAGGGTAAGTTTATAGGAAAATTTAGTAGATTTAGTATTAACAAAATAAATTATACTGCTTACATCATTGCTTAACCAGCCAGTACCGTCAGTGCCTAGCAATGCCGCCCAGAAATCAGGACCAACACAGCCGCCTGCCGTGAGGGTTAGTTGTCTAACACCACTAGTTGGTGCCCAATTTTGTATCGTTTTGATTAAATTATCTTCATCATTTGCTATCTTTTTTTGCTTCCGCTTCATGTTTCTGTAAACTACAAACGGTGATAGCAGAGACTTGGCGGGCTTCACAAGCCTTTCGGACCACCTCAGTTTGATCATCTCCGAATCCTCATTCTACAATAACATTAATTTAAGTGGTAAATTAACAGAACGTACACGGATAACTAAAATAAACATATACGCAGCACAAACTTACGGCTTCTTCCTTAAGATTTTCGGGATTTGCCGACACATGATACACATCCTTATCAAAGTTAAAATAGGAATCAGCTGCCGCCTACAAATTTTTAAAAAAATGTTAGAAACATTTTTAAATAAACTTACTTTTAGATTTTTATAACCAAATAAACGGGATTTTGGATGAATACAATATCATCTTCTTTTTGCGGTTGTTCCATCGGTGTTCGTATGTGGCTTGGAGTATTAACCGGAGCCATACGAAAACTTTGCAACAACTCCGACTTGATCATGTCAGTCAACGCCCGGTTGTTTGCGAACATCATTGACTGAAATTTAGAGAGAAGCTGCTCATCAGAATAAAATCCTGATGAAAACTGACCGGCAGCAGCATCCCGTTGCAAGTCAGCCGTGCCTAACGAAATATCATGCATCTGAACCGGTACTTCATGTGCAAATCTGTGCATTTGAGGCACCTGAACCGGTACTTCATCATCTCCGAACAAGTGGGCAATAAAGTCCTTCATTGGCTGGCCGTAGTTTTCAGTCGGCTGGATTGGATTTTGCATTTGAGGGGGTAATTCAGTCGGCATAGCAGGTTGATAAATTTGACGTTCACGGTCCAAATAATCCGAGCTTGAAATGAACCACTGTGTCTGGGCCTCAAAGTCAGTTGGTAGTATGAAGTTTAGCGGTTTATATTCACGTCTCTATCAGATTGAAACCAAACATTTTACAAAAAAATGTTAAAAACTATTAAAGGTTGAAAAAAATATTAAAAAATTTGTTACACAAAATGCATATAAAAATGTTTAAAAAACTATTAATGGTTGAAACCGTTAAAACGTAGAATTTTTTTTATAACTTTATAATTTATAAATTATAAAATTATTAAAACTGTTAAAGTTGACTATTAAAATTTTCAACGTTTAACAGTTTTTGTTATAACATTATAATTTGAAAATTCATATAAAAATGTTTCAAAAACTATTAACGGTAGAATTTTTTTTTTATAATTTTATAATTTTAACAGTTATTATAATTTTATACTTTAAACAGTTTTTATAATTTGTTACCAAACATTTTACAAAAAAAAAAAAAAGTTAAACCTGTTAAACGTTGAATTTTTTTTATAATTTTATAATTTATAAAATTATAAAATTATTAAAACTGTTAAAGTTGACTATTAAATTTTTCAACGTTTAACAGTTTTTGTTATAACATTATAATTTGAAAATGCATATAAAAATGTTTCAAAAACTATTAACGGTTGAAATTTTTTTTTTAATTTTATAATTTTAACAGTTATTATAATTTTATACCTTTAACAGTTTTTATAATTTTATATTTTTATCGGTTTTTATAATTTTTTAAAATTATAATTTTTTAAAATTTTATAAAATTTGTCAAGCAATTTCAGACACAATATAGCAATTTACCTTTATTGCATTCGCTAAGATGCCATCAACACTACCCTTCATTAGCTTTTGTCCTTCTTGCCATCCTAAAAATCTCGGAATGGTCTGACCATCGAAATACCCCCTCCTTTGTTTGAATTCCGGAAATACCTCTAGAATCCACATCTGTAAATGCATTAACATATTTAATAGGTATTAGTCTACAAATTAAAACAAACATTACACTTAAAATATATATACGATTTCCCAGGTACCTTAAAGGGCCAAACAAATCCGTCTAACGAAAAACCCTTCGCGTCTTCCTTTTGACGAACGTGCATATCATACACGTTCGTATACGTGCTCTCCCAAAAATAATTACCCCATGGATATTGGTTAAAGTCATTCAGATTATCCACCAGGTGTAACAGTTTATTATCGATTGCATTTGAATCTTGCAACCCTAAAAACCCTTGGCCCAAAAGCATCGGTAGACATATCCTTGTGCAATCTTCGTTGCTATATTGCATCGGACCTTCAAACATATCTCTTATTCGTTTGAAAGCAATACGTTCACGGCCCGGGAAATGTCGGTTTTTAAATGAGTCAGGGTGCTCAATCGGTGTCCAGTTAGTGGGCCCAAACCTTAACCCCGTTATAAGACAAAATTGTTTCGGGTTAAACATTAAAATTTCTTGGCCTAGGCGATATGTAATCCCTAATCTGGGTGTAGGTGTATGCACTTGTAATTGTGCAACACCGAGTAAGAGTAGGCTATCACACATAACACACTTAATATCTAAAAAAGGCCCAAAACAAGTCTGCCTAATCTGGGATTCAATAGGTGCCGTCATTCTTTTGTTCAAAGTCTTTACTATATTCCACGTTTGCCGAACTTTGATCTTTTTGGCCTTGTAAAGTAAGAAATGAAAGAAAAAACAATTGAATGAATCTTAAGTTTGCGTTATAAAAAATAGTATTTATACTAATATACTAAAACAGTATAATAAAGGAAACAAAATAGATAAAGTATCACCGCTACACATGGGACAGGATTTTCTCCAATGTCTTGCATGACGTGATCAGGTTGCATGTGCTCTGGACGACCCATGGGTGGGTAACCGTAGTAATTTGGATCCATTCTGAGTCAACGGGCAACGTGGTAGTTCGGCAACAGAAATGAAACGGTGGTCTGGTCTTCAACGCGGGTCGGGTCTTTCGTCGGATCTTCAACGGTCGTCGGGTCTTTCTTCGGATCTTCAACGGTCGTCGGGTCTTTCTTCAAGGTGGTCCTAAAGGAGAATGTGGTCCCGAAGACGTTTGCCGGGAGAAATGAAACACATGAACCCACACTCCCAAGGTCAAAACCTCTTCCGCGACACGTGTCACGCGATGGCTACATGGCGAAATGAACTGGAACACGTGTCGTTCATCAAACGGTTTGCATGTCGGAAACGTCTCAAGTAGCAGTTTAGACGTCTCAAGATTCTTGTGAAACGTCTCAAGTACCAGAACAAACGTCTTAATAAAGAAAAGTCTCGATATGTTGGAAACGTCTTAAATGTCAGCGTTGACGTCTCGTGCAGTTAAAACGTCTTAAATGTCCTGAAACGTCTTAAATGTACTTAAACGTCTTAAAATGCCACGTGTCCTACAGTTAACACGTCTTAAATGTCCTGAAACGTCTTAAATCCTAAGACGTCTTAAATGTCCTGAAACGTCTCGTGCATGCATGCCACGTGTCCTACAATTCAAACGTCTTGGTTGAAACGTCTTGACCTAAATTCTCATTTTATCGAATTTTTTTTATAAATTAGAATTCTTCCCTTTAAGTATAGTATTTGAGTACATTTCTGGAGCTCGTAAAATGTCTGAAAAAAATAAAAATGATGTATACTGCTCGCAACCAGCAAACAAATCATCATCTTGGATTCTCAAAAAATGGAGAAGTTCCAAGGGTGAAAGTTCTTCTGAAGTTTCACAACGAAATGATTCAGAACAAAGCCACTTTGTACACAATCGACAAAGTTTTCACCTCCACCGGGCTGGTACATGGGCAATTCCAGACGACGAAAGTGAGAACTGGTCAAAAGACGTGGCAACATTCTACACAAATGGGGACACGCCGTTCTGTTATTCAGCAGTTTTCACAAGATCAATAGAGTTAGACAAAAAATTTTGGAGGACTCTATTAGGTTTTCGCTATGGCGGCATCCTAACGTCAACAGTTAATTATTCTTCCTAATTTTTTATTAAATCTTGAATTTTTTTGTCGTTATTAATTAATTTTAAATTACAACTTATATAGCATATTGAAGGATGGGTGGGAAGACTAATGGCTTGGAGGAATAGAAACAGAAATATTCAAAGGGATCCGTTGTTAAACTGGCGGTGGACAATTCTTCCACCACAATTTTATGAAATGTTGTTAGATTCTACTCCTAAAAACGTTGTTAAATATGCCAATGGCAAATTACACCCATTTCCTTCTTTCTTCGAAGTGGATTACGTCTTCTTTCAGTTACCGTTAGAAAATAACGAATGGCTCCTAGCTCGACTAGAGTTATCGTCACAGGAGTTGGTGTATTACCCGTGCGAAGATGTTTGTGTCGGCAATAAATACATAAATGTTATTCACCCACGTTTGACGAAAGTTAAAGTTTATTTAGGGGCATTACTAGTGCATTTGAGATACTGGAAAAAAACGGGAAAACCAGAAAAATGTATCTCTGCCGAGCTCAATAACAACCACGTGGTATCTAACACATCAATCGCAGGGAATGAAGCTGTCTACCTGTGCATGCTTATGGAGCATCTGGTTACGGACAAACCGATAAATATAACTGGAGACATTTGTAAAACTTTTTTGTCGTACAGACAATTCATTGCAGAAAAACTGTATTTTTGGCGGTGTTTACCCCGTCCAAATCCTGTCTAGTTTATGCAATAAAATACCTATTTTTAATTTATTAATTTAATAAATAGTGATCAATGAACCCACTATAAATAGGCATAGGCATTGTTGCCATTTAACCACATCCAATCACAATTTAACCTCAAACTTGAAATTTGCTAAAAATCATGGATTCTTGGACCGACGAAGAAGACATTGTTGTTGCCGTCTCCTACGCCGCCGCTCATGATGACGGCACTTACTCAATTTCCGATCCCGCGTTCTGGGGTCAAGTTATGAACTATTTCTGCATTCACGTGCAACAAACGACCCGTAGCGCCGATGACGTCAACACTCGGTGTGCTTTCCTACGCTTCAAATGTAGCCGTTTCTTAGGAAGGTACAAGAACGTTAAAAAAAATCGGCGCAACAACCTGACTGAAGAGGAGGTCATTGAAGAAGCCCTGCTAGACTACGCAATGGTTTATAACGAGTACTTTGAACACATTTCCGTGTTTGAAACTTTGAAAATTTGTATTTAGCTAACTTTTTTAGGATGTTATTTAAATTTAATTTATCTTGTATCATTTTTTAGGATGTTATAACTTTGGTAATTTAAAGTTATTATTGTTTAATAGCCAATATTTAAAAACTTATAAATATGAACTAGTTACATCCAGTTTTAAGTTTATTTATACACGTTATTTATTTTAATTAATTATTTTAACCAAATAGATATTTATAGTTTATAATTTTAGTACTTAAGGTTCAAGTTTTAAATAGTTAAGTTTATTTATACAGTTTTAATAAATATTTATAACATTAAATAATATAACTTAAACTTGTTATGTTGGACATTTAACATTATTGGGTGTAAGCCCAAACTCCGTCAGTCCAATACCCGTAAGCCCAAACGCCGTAAACCCAAACCCCTTAAGCCCAAATCCCTTAGGCCCAAAGCCCGTAGACCCAAACCCCGTCAGCCCACACCCCGTAAGCCCAAACTCCGTTAGTCCAATCTCCGTAAACCCAAACCCCGTAAGCCCAAACCTGTGAAACGGTCAACAGGCCAACCCAGTAAACAGTTAAAGAAAATATAAAGCATTATATTTAAAAAAGAAAATACATACTAAACATTACATTAAAAAAATATAAAAAGAAAAAAAAAAACATTACATTCAAAAAAAAAAAAACAAACATCTAAAGCCAAATCCTAATCATTTCCCACTGCGAGACATGTTCGAAATCATGTCCTTCATCGTGGCGGTAGTTGATGAGGGCAACCGCCTTGATGTCCTCCTCGCCAAGATCCTGGGATGAATCCTCAACAGATTTGTAGTAACCCTCGAACTTCTTACAGTCCAAGCGTATAACCCGAAACCTTGAAGATAAGGCGTCAACGGTGCAGCCGTGGTCCGAACCACGGAGTTGTGCAAAATATTGTTGCACACGCACCCATAGACCCCCCTGCCCTCGACGAGGAGGATTGGTATACACCTCCTCCCAAGCCTCCACCAACGCAATGTCCTCAACTTCGGTCCACGACGAAGTAGCCATGTCTGCAAAAACTGAACCGCGTCTGCTTGTAAACGTTGAACAACGAAAGTAGAAGAATATCGGTGCACGGCGTGTGTGTGTGTGTGTTTAGGGGTATATATAGTGGGGTTGGTTAAATGAATATTTAATTTAATATAACTTTAAATATTCTACCGTCTTAACATAACTTCGAATATATGTAATTTTTAATTTTTTTTTAACTAAAATTCAAACGTCTTAATTGGCTGTTGAACGAATTAATTGGCTGTTGAAACGTCTTAACATTGAATTGGCTGTTGAAACGTCTTTAACATTGAATTATACTGAATTGAACTAGAATTCAAACGTAAATTAGTAAAATTTATAACTTTATTATGATTGAATACAAAGTACATAAAAAACATAACACAAAAAAATACAAACATAATCATTTGAACTAGAATACACCAAACCGCTACTTCCTGGGTAGGAGATCCGGATTCTGATTCCGGAATTTGCATCGAAACACCTAGGAATGATAAAGATGGGTCGTGAACTGGTAAGTTCCGTCAACCCACATTTATATTGGCCTAGGTGATATGTAACGGGTTGTTGACATTTTCTTCAACGGTTTTGCGGCTTCAGTGATCTTTGGAGACCTGGCCAACACATTGGTGAGAGCCCATTGTGTTAGCCAAGGTCTCATCAACCACCCTAAAGGGGCAGAACCGTTATGTGTCGAACAACCTGTTAGACCCTTCACGTGTCCGTTGTAGATGAGTTCTTGAACCCCATCGACCCCGCAGAGCACGTGGAAGGGGAACTCCGATCCCATCCCATTAAAAGGGAGAAGATCTGTGTCCGTTGTAGATGACTTCTTAGACCTGTTGTAGATGACTTCTTAGACCCGTTTGTTGAATCAGGGGGTCTGCCCATTGAAGCTGTGAACACTAATGGGGAAGAAGATATGGGGAAGAAGAAAAAGTTGTGTATAACAGGGTTGAAAATTGTGAACGACTTAAAAACAGGTTTCAAACGTCTTAAAAACAACTTTGGAAACCGGGAAACGTCTTAAAAAGAACTTCGGAAAACGGGAAACGTCTGAAGATTTTAAGTAAACGTCTTAAAAATAACTTGGGAAACCGGGAAACGTCTCAAACGACTCAAGGTTTGAATGAAACGTCTTGATACTTTCAAACGTTTCAAGTCGTTTTGTGGCGTCTCAAGCCGGCTTCAAACGTCTTAAGCCATGCAAACCTGTCAGCTTAACAGCTCAACGTTAAGATGTCTCAAGCCGCCGACTGAAACGTCTCAGCTAAGACGTCTGAGCTGTGTCGGACACATGGCAGCGTTTGGCAGCGTTTGGTTGGTCAGCCGCCAAGACGCTATGCACTTTTTGTGGCGTCTCCCCAAGACGTTTGACTTGGCCATTTTTGAGAAGTTGACCAAGACTTGGCCATTTTGGCTATTTTCCCATAAAACAACTGCCTAAGTCCACCAATCACCCTGCTTATGACATCACCACCACAATCATCCTAGCTACACCACAACCACTCTTTCTCCCCCCCCCCCCCCATCTCTCTCTCTCTAAACTCATAACACCGCCACCGCCTAAGTCCACCACCACAACCGAATCTACAAACAAACATCTCTAAGTAACCCTAACCCCTGGATAAACATAAATGAACATGATTCAATCAGTGTTTGTAAAAATTACCATAGGGCTTTTGATCATGGAGTGTAAACGAGTAAAAGGCAGAATACAATTTACCCCCTAAAGCCTTAAAACAGAGCAGGAAGGACTTGGCCGGACTTCTACAACTCCAATTAACTTTGATTGGAACCCAGGTTTTGAAAGGAAACACACGTATGCTTGGTTTGGTAAGTATGGCAGATCGATAATTTAGTTTTGAGAGGTGATTTGGAATGTTTTTGGTAAATCTCAGATTCACCAGGTTTTTCTGCCACGGATCTGGTCATTAGACCTCTGTCTTTGAAACCACCACATTTTCACCACTTTGAAACTCTGGTTCGAATATTGTGTTTGGTGGGTCTGATTGTGGTGAGATTGTTGGGGTTTGGAGTTGAGATGGGTGAGGTGGTAGTTGCAGAGAGATGGTAGTTGTGGTGGTGGTCGCCGGAGTTTGGGGTTTGAGGCGATGATACCTCTGGCAGTGGGGAAATACAATAGTGGCTGGTGGTGGCTAACTTTATTTTGTTTTATTTATTAAATATTTAGTTAAAAGACTAATTTACCCCTGTGTGATCAAAGTTAACTGAAAAATTTAATTGGGTTAATGTTAAAGGACCTAAAGTGTAACGAGATTTTCAAATAAAGGACTGTATCTGTAATTATTGAAGTTAAAGATCATCAATTGCAACCCGCTACAAACATAAAGGACGAAAAATGTAATTTACCCTTTGTAAAATGTTCTTGTAGAGTAATTTTGGTTTTGTAGAGTAATTTTGTAAAAAAGTTTTAACATTTAGTTATGGGGTTTAGCTTTATGGTTTAGTTTTTAGCATTTAGTTTTGGGGGGGGGGGGGGGGGGGTAGGTTTTTTTTAGGTTTTGGGGGGTTGGGGTTAGGGTTTTTTTTTAGGTTTTTGGGGGGTTGGGGTTATGGTTTTTTTAGGTTTTTGGGGGGTGGGGGTAGGTTTTTTAAGGGGTTTTTTGGTGAGGTATAGTTTGTTGATCAAAATTACTCAACAACAACATTTTACAAAATTTCTCTATAAGATCAAAATTACTCTACAAGAACATTTTACAAAATTACTCTACAAGATCAAAATTAGTCTACAGGATCAATTGTAGAGTAATTTTGATAATTACCCTACGAGCAAATAATTACAAAAATGTCACCGCGTTTTTTTTGCCTTTTTCATGCTATTCGTACGTTTAGTACGTTTATTTGTACGGGAACTTTACTCTAAATATATATATAGAGAGAGATAGAGTGAAAAAAAGATGTGTGAATAAGATTTAGGGTGTAAGAATAGTTGGAGCCATATGAAAAACATGTTTCCAAGTCTTATAAAATATTAAAAAGTAACCATATAAAAAACACGTTTCATATAGTTAAGGACAAGACCAACCGGGAACACTGTTTCCTTGAAATCGAGTTTTTTTTCTTCACCAATCAATATACATTCACTGGTGCTCACCAAGACTCTTTCCAAATTAAGAAGAATGAAAAAGCAGAGGAAATTGAAAGAATGTTGAAGTCGCGTTGATATGACATACGAAAAAAATATAATTTAGGGACGACTTTATATGCTTTAATAATAGAAATATAGAATGTTATAGTTGTTTCCTGCAAATTAAGTGTGATGAATAAAAACGGCTTCTTAAAAGATGGATCATACAACATTAAATAGCATTCGTTTCAAACTTTTGTCATATTTGGCATTTTGTTTCAAGATAATAGCGTATTGGCTATAGAACGTTAAGGGAACGTGAGTGTATAATTGGATTATACGAGCATCAAATGTAATTAAGGTGTTGTTTGTTTTTGCTTAAAACATCTGCAAGGAGCCTATGTCTGCAGGCGGGCAGACACAAGGCCTTGAAGACTGTTTGTTTTTTTTCTTAAAGAAGATCTGAAAAGTGCTTTTATTAGCTTAAAAAAAACCTATATCTAACATCTTGACAAACCCATCAGATCTTCAAAACCCAGCATAGATCTTCCTCTTCTCTCTCTCCCTCTTTAAAACCCAGCACCACCACCTCCGCCTCCACCTTCATTATGGCTCGGTTCGTCTGTCTCACGGCCACCACTGCCGTCATTACCACACGGCCGTCACCACCACTCCAGCCGAGCCGCTCCACTCCAACAACACCCACAAAACCTCCGCCACTTCCCGTGCAGTAACCACGGCCGACGACCACCACCATCCGACACCCGACACCCCTAAAACTGATACGAATCGAAAAAAGAAGCTTTTAAAAGTAGGAAGGACTTGCGATTTGAAAGTGAGATGACCCAGGAGCTTACCGGAGTGAAATACGGCTGCCGATGTTTGATTTTGTCCCCTCCGTCGCTTGAAACTGGTCACCGGCTCCATCACCGCCGCAGCGGCAGCGGCGCCCCCTTCTTCCTCCTTCGTTCTCTCTCGCTCTCCTGTTCTCTTTCTCTAGCCACCGACGTTCGCCACCGTGTGCCGCCACCATTAGGGCTGGCAAATCGTGTCTTAGCAGGTTTAACAGGTATCTGATAACGCGAACAACAAAAATTTTAAACATGAATACGACTCGTTTAACTACTTTATACCCAATGTCTATAAGATAGATGTATATTTTATGCACCTAGAAGGAGAAATAATGGATCATAACTTTCAGATTTTGATTATTTTTTAAAACGTAAAAAATCACATGGTGTACTTTTCTATTATCGTGTCTTAGCAGGTTACCTACAGGTTACCTATTGCCAGCCCTAGCCACCATGACTATCTTCATCATCATCAATAACATCACCGGCCGGAGTCCGGTCATGTTTTAGAGAGAGAAAGTGGCAGTGTGGTGGGGTATTATTGTGATTGAGAGAATTATTGTGGAGGTGGTGGTTGTATTGTGTTTTTTTTATGTTATACAGATGATATCCAGTTTATAAAACAAACAGTATTATATTTTCAGCTTACAGACCTTCAGACCACATCTTCAATTGCAGACATAAAATCAGCTGAAATCAGACTGCAGACAGTTTTTGTCTGCGAAAACAAACAGCACCTAAGGGTTAAGGTGAGTTCTATGATTTTGTCTTTTTACTGAGTTTTGGGCTAGAATGATTCTTTTCTTAAAAGGAATTGGTTGCACATATGATTAAATGAACAACACATTTTGACAAAACCAAGATGTTATGGTTAAATACTCCCCTATGGAGTTTATATTCAGGTTCATTTTGTCTTGCATTAACACTACTTTTCTCTCTATAGAAACATCCAAACTTACTCAGTTATTCACACATCGTAGCTTGGTCACAAGGCCTAACCGTCATGACGAGGCTAGCACATGTGAACTTTCGGGCAGGAATTTTCAGACCAGTCCCTTTGCTGGAACAATAATCAATAGATATTCGGTTTTAAAAGAACAACCCATTAAATAGAAATGAAAATGTAGATTGATAAATGCTTCTATGACTAGCAGAAGGCGATTACATCTAAATCCGATCTCTACATAAATAGACAATATATAAAATATAACTACTTTAGATTGAAAAACAATGATAAATTAGGAAAATATGAAGTAGATTCAACTTCCAACTGATTTCTGACTAAACAAGTTCAGCAACTGTATCCATCTTCCCTATCAATGAAGAAAAAATGCCTATAAAAAACAAGCAAAGTGATCAGCAAATGTTTCATCAACATATATCAGAAACGGCAATTCAACGCATGGCTCATGACCCTCTAAGTCACGCTATTTTATAATAATGGACAAACTTCACGATAATATCATAAACTGTTTCTCACTGTTTTTAGTAAATCCTCGCGGGTTCAATGCCACAGCTTACTGCAAAAACCATTTCTGGGCCTCTTGATATTTATGATGTCAGCAAATGAGTGAACCAACTGTCCAGCTAAGCTACACGGATCATCAATCAGGGTCTGGATAAAAGTGTTGACCACTCGGCGTTCCTGCTCGGTTGACCTTAAACTAAACCAGGTCAGCAACTTTAATCTAAACTCTTGCTTAATATACCCTTGACACTCCAACCACCGGATGATTTTCACACAATATTCAAAGTTTTCATCCAAGCTGCCGGGCCCACCTTTACGGGGCCCAAGGGGTGACCCGTTAATCAGAGTGCTATCACAGTCAAGTGTCTCTTCATTTGTGCTAGCGGGCCTCTTTCGTGACACTTCACCGTTGGATCTATGGTGGGCCCAGTTTTCGGATTCACCACTACCGTTATCGGGCTCACCGTTAACTTCATCCCGGTAAGAATCGATTGGAACGACTATTTCTTCGTTTAAATCTGGTACAGTTGCAACATTCAAGTCGAGCCCTTTTAAATCAGGGCACGCTTCATCTGATTTTGGTGTTTCGGGCTTGATCACTTTACTAAGCCCGCTCAGATCTGCACCTGAAATTAGGGGTGTTTGGTTAACCATAAACTTTTGAATATTTCATAAATGAATTCTCTAATGAGACTTAATATTAGACCAAACTGCACAAATTTCATACTTTTTACCATGCCCACCACATCAGATGCGACATATTAGTATAATTATTATATGAAGAAGAAAAACATTTTAGTACAAGTTCCAGAAAGATGAGTTTTTATTTATGTTTAAAAACTACTATTAAATGTCAAATCACATGACACGTGCACTAAAATGACAAATAAGATGTCACGATGTTTTGAAATGTGATTGGTTAATCAGGTCATTCGTTGCTACAATCAGTTACAAAATATAAATTGATGGCTAAAAACGTTTACTGAGTCCAAAAAAGTTTGTTTTTATTCTGTGTGGTTTGACCTTAATTTAAGCTTTTAAATAAAAAAGAAAAATTAAGATATAATAGAAGCTTTGTTCTTTCAATGCAAGAAAAATGAGTTTGAATTGAAGTCATAAATAAAGGCTTGAATTTCCTGGTATCATTTACTAAGAAACTTTCTAGTGATAAGAAATAAAATGACATAATTTAACTTTTAGGGATCATGTATTCAACTACTTTACAGCACTCAATTATGTATCTTGTTTTGTTTATACCAAAACTCGCAAAAAAAAATCAGATTAATGACGAAAAGGCCCTTGAATTTTTAAACACAAAAATACTATCGTAGCTATCAATATTCCTGCATGCTTGTAAAGTGATTTGGCATAATTATATAAATAAAAAAACGAACAAAGTACACGGATGGTCTTTGTGGTTTAACAAATTTTTGGACTTGGTCCCCAACTTTCCAAAAGCACACAGATGGTCCCTGTTGTTTGCACTTTGTAACGTGTTTAGTCCCAGCTCTTTCCAAAAGTACATGGATGGTCCATGTGGTTAACCTTGTAACAAATTTAGTCCCAAACTCGGACATACTAAAACCTTTAGCTTGTTGGCTGGGGACTAAATGCATTACAAAGTGCAAAGCATAGGGACCATCCATGTACATTTGGAAAGCTAGGGACCAAATCCAAAATTATGGCAAACCACAGGGACCATCCGTGTACTTTACTCAAAAAAACAGATACATACTTGGGTGACCTTGAGATATAATATCCCTTAATTTTAACCAAAATATATATATTATACCTGAAATACCGTCCAAGTAACCTCGTTCTTGAGCCCAGGCTAACCGTAGGATCTTTCCAAGTTCACGAACTCTAAAACCAGAGTCAGATTCAACATCTTTTGCACCCGAGGTTCCTTCATTATGAGGAACCACACCAGAATTAGGTTTCTTAGTAATTAGTTCCACGCTTCCGGTGAAGCATTTGGCTTCTGAGTGTCCTAGATCGCCTATTTCAGTGTAGGATACAACCCTAAACATGTATTCAGTGCAAGGCTGCAAATTGGATATCAGAATTCTTCTTTGTGATCTTGGGAATGTTTTAACAGGATCTTGTGTGTGTGTTGGTTCTGTTGTTTTCGAGTACCATAATTTGAATCCAATAATGTCGTCGGATATTGCTGTAGATAGTTCTATTAAAACAAGTACTACAGAAGTAGCTGTTACTTCTTCAAATATGAATTTGCATGCTGCTGGAAGTGAACCTTCTGCAAGAGAGAAAAAAAGACCAAGTGTATATTAACATAAGCGTGTCTGACACAGTAAATATCTACATAGCAATAACTAATTCCCTCAACTTTCAAAGCGTAATGTAGGGGTTTTCATCGAATTTTCGAATCGCTCAAATCGAACTTTTCGAATTTTTTTTGCTTGAATTCGATTAAAAACCAGCCAATCTGATTCGAATTAATTAAAAATTCGAATTCGAATAAATTCGTTTTGATTCAAATTCAGTTAAAATATGTAATAAATTTGTTATGGGCTTTATAATGCGCCATTTTAATACTTAGAATAAACTTACGACAACAACAACCATACCCAGTAAATCCCACAAATAGCAAAGCTACTCATAGGGTCTAGGGAGGGTGGGATGTAGACAGACCTTGCCTCTATCCCTAGGGATAGAGAGGCTGCTTCCAGAGAGACCCTTGGCTCCAAAACGAACAACATGCCAACACACCAAGTCAAAGAATATAGAAATAGCATACAACATCATTTGGACATAATATAATGTAAATAGGAAGCCACCAAGAAAGTGATCAAAGTGACACAATATAATGTAAATCATGTATAATAGCATACAACATCATTTGGACACAAACACCATTTAGAATGAACTTAGAGACTAATTAATACTATAGCCCGATAAAAGTTATATATGCATTATGTATAAAACTAGTTTTATACCCGTCCGGTGGACGGGCGTATTTAGAACTTACCAAAAACATTATTTGTTTAAAACTTACCAAAACATGAGGAATGTTTCATCAAAAGCGTTCATATTTAGATTTACCCAAATAAACTTACAAATGGCTGGACGGGAGTATTAACGTCATAATGTTAACACTACATCAAATCCTATTGGAAACAAAATTCGTTTTGCTTAAATAAAAATGAAAAAATAAGCATAAAAACACAAATAAACATCTAACATTCAACCTTAATATAAAGTTACTCTAACCTACATATTTAGGTCAAGTGATTATGATGAGAATTTAAGTAGGTAAATACCACTAAGTTAGATTGTTATTTTTATTATGATAGTAATTTAGTCGTTTCTGACATGCTAATTATTTATAAAAAAAACTAACAAAAAAAATGTTGTCAAACCCAACATTAACAATAAAACATTACAAGGTTTGAAATATTTGAATCACTTTGGTTTATAAATTTTTTTTGGACCCGACTCGCTAATCAACATATTTGCCAATTCTAACAACATATTATTTGTAGAATTAGTCAAGAAAAACATGAATTTCAACAATATAGCTGAACTAACCTGGTTGTCACTGAACCAAGCCCTGTATGGCATAGTTGTGGCCAACCATTATTGTTTAGCCAAGCCATTGACCATCGCCCGTGTCCCACTTAAAGGGAGGATTGAATCTTGATCACTACTGAAAGAGTTAAACAAAAATATTAATAGTATTTGAGCACACTTGCTTCTAAATGTCACACAAAATGGTGTCTTTTGTTTTTATTATAAAAGAATTCACATAAATCAAACTTTGTTAAACACTTGAACATTTGATTATCTTTAAACTGTAATCATTAATACATTAAGCAAGATAAGCGTATCTTGTTACCATCTTGTATAACATGTTCTATTATTGCTATTGGTTATAATTTTGAGTATTCAAAATCAAATCAATTAAAAAAACATACATAAAAGAGCAACTCACCTTAAAAGAAAAACCCGAACGCCAGACTTGAGAATAATCGAGATCGGGGCAAATTCCTAAAAATCTGTTATGATCTAAAAACTTTATTTAATCAAACTTAGAATAATCGAGATCGGGGCAAATTCCTATACCCAGACCATATCACTCAACAACGCAATGGCTAACAGCGTCGCCTGACTATCATTATCACATAAAATACCCGGATTAAGAAAGAGATACCCTATAATTAAGCATAACTATAACTGGGATTTGCAAATTTATGAACGGTTATTCAACAATATGAACTGTGTGATTTTTTAAATAAAGTTAATGAAAAGTTTTATAATACAAACCTCATATTTAGGCCATGAAAGTGATAAGCTCTTGTCGCCACCATGCCCATAGAAGCGCACCAGGTGTCTGAACAGGATGAGCAGGCATGCCCCATTTTGGCATTGCTCTTATATTCAAATTTGTGCCCCTGAGTGTTTTAACTTTAAAATGAAAATAAATATGTTCAATTTTGAAAGGTCCAAACTAAAACTATATGTGCACAATCACATTATGAAATGGTGAGTTGGTATAACTGATGTCAACAATCACAACTCACATCAGTATTATTATCTTTGACCCGATCGAGCAATGTTCTAAGAGCACGGTCAGGAGCCATCCGATAGCCTGAAAAAAAAAAGATCAAACATATTACCAAATATATACACACGTTTAGAAACTGAAACTAATAAAAAGACTATGCAAACATGATAAGAGAAAACGCGCCACCTGAATTGACACGGGTCGGGTTTCGGGCCGACACGGGTTTCTGCACGGGACGGGTTTTGGATTGCAACGGGTTTTGGGCCGACATGAGTTTCCGCACGAGACGAGTTTCTTACCGTTTCGACCCGTACCATTTCGACGCGAACCGTTTGGACAAACGTATATCTTATTTTATATTAAAGACCATACTACATTGATCAAGAAATAAACAGGCAACAGTTGAACCGTTTCGGATTAAAGACCATACTACCTGGTTTCTTGAGTGCCTCAAAATGCGATAACAATAGCATCAAGATCATCCGCAAGCAACAAATGCCTGCAATCAGTAATTAAGTATTCAGTCAGTATATAGTATATACAAGTATGAGATCCAGGAAAGATTACGACATAACGAAGAAACCATTTCAAGCCAATGCCACTAAAACAGAACAAAACACGTGTGCCTGCAAGCAGTTCTGAACATCAACAATGAGCTCTATAACTTCGAATCCCTGATTCAAGATAACATCAAACATGAGCATTGATGTGAACACTGTGTTCAAATTTACAATAAGTACCACACCAACAAATACCTTGGTTAGGCCATCACATCTTGAACAGGTCCATGCAAAAAGATCTGTTAAATCTGAAATTTAAACCTACATGGACAAAGGAAACTTCTGGTTATCATATATGGTTGTGTTTAACTCAAGAAAATAATAAATCCACAGTGTTCACAATAATATGTTGCTAACTTATTTTGTGCCCACGTGCCCTTTATAGAGCATAAGTGATAGAGTGAGCTTACTGCAGAAGCATATTCCACCAAAATCGTGGTGAGCGTGTGATTGTACACCGGTGAGTCAACCTTATGCTTGATTTTAAGCCCTGTCCCCATAAAAAGCTTGCAAATTAAATAAGCTCTTTTTAATTTTAAACAAAAACGATATCCAACACACCAGATAGCCAAATCCATAAAAAGGAAAACTGAATTAAAGTTACTATAAGCACTCATATATTAAACTTGAGGCCTTAAATCAGTCTTCATAAACCATTTTCGACGCGTATTGTTTCGACGCGAACCGTTTCGACCCGTACCGTTTCGACCAGTACCGTTTTGAACCGAACAAAATTGCCCCTTGATGTACAATCTCTTTAAAAAAGCATTTTTAACCAACCCAACCCGAAACCCGTTCTGACCGAAACCCGTTCCAACCCGAACCCGTTCCGGCCCGAACCGTTTCGACCCGAACCCATTTTGACCTGAACCAAAACAACCCCTTTTTAATTGACCAATTTTCACCCGAATCCGTTTTGACCCATGACCCGACCTGACCCAATCCGTTTGCCAGGTCTGGATATATGACAACGCACCACAAACTTTCCTGGCACATGTGATGGAGGGTTCATGTGAGAAGAATAGATGCATCCCATGAACCCAACTATAAATGAATCATTTGTGCGTTCTTACAAATTAAAGAAAACAATCTGTTATAGCTAACAATTTAATTTTTGCAACAGACCCTTACGGTTAACAATATCCATATCCCAAATCAATGTTCATTTAAAACAGGACTATAATCACATATCCTAAATCAATGTTCATTAAAAAAATACTATAATTACAATCCCAAATCATCAATAGTGATTAACTATGGTCAAATTAGGTTGACCATGAAGTAATAAGACAAAACCATGAAGTAAGAGCAGAAGTTATGGATGTGGCAAACCTGATACTCAAGCTTCTAATTATCAAACCTGCAAGGAAGAACTTTA
Organism: Helianthus tuberosus; assembly: GCA_030545235.1. NCBI lineage: Eukaryota > Viridiplantae > Streptophyta > Magnoliopsida > Asterales > Asteraceae > Helianthus > Helianthus tuberosus. The sequence goes on along the minus strand of CM060409.1, from coordinate 5,581,177 downwards.
TTAATTCTTCGTAATCTCAAAATTAGAATACCATGAACAAATTTAACTCTTTTGTGTATGCTTCATTAATTAGGGAAAAATAAAATGAAGTATAAAAAATCATATCTAACCTTATGTGAGGTTTCTGGTGCTTCATCGACCAACCACCTACCTCAAAACCAATATTAGCATGGAATAACATTTGTTATCTTGAGAGTGATCAGGGGATTTTTTGATTGTTATGATTTTCGGATAAAATATTGGAGATTTTGAACAAAGAGGAGGATCATGATACTTCGTCTCTGGTTCCTGTGGTGTCGGTGGTTGCTTCATGTCATCGTTTCAGTTTTGAGTGGTTTCAACGGTGAAAGTGAAGACTGAATTGACGAAACCAAGATTCTCTTTTTGATTGATTTTACCAAAAACCCATCTGGGTATATCTAATGTGGAAATTCTCGATGTTCAATAGCCAGATTTTTCTTCAAAAGTCAGTGAAGAACGGTGGCAGAGACCCTGACGATGGAAATTCCTGATGTTCAATAGCCTCTCCATGGCTATTTACGGTTACAGTGAGAGTTGGAAGAAGGATCTAGGAGATGGAAGGGAAATTACAGGGATGAATTTAGGGGAGAGCAGTGCGAACTGCCTATTCAAAAAAGAAAAACCGTTCATATAAAACTGCAGCCTAGGTCAAAGAAACCGTAAATTAACTTCTGCTTCTAGAAGCTTTTTTGTATTTTAAATGGCTGAGATTTAATCTCAGCCTGATCTAATGGTAGAGATTAATTTTAGGACCCCTTGGGGAAACATTAGAATATAGAATAATAAATAAATATGTATAATTTTAATTCGAACTAGTAGGAGGACCCCGCGTTGCGGGGCGCAAAACTGTGAAAACATAAAGATGTCATTGCGCAATCGTTATCTGGACATCAAAGTCATTGCAATTCCTTATACTGATTGACATGTTTTAGGAAAATAAACAAATAATGGTCATATACCGGAGTTGTTTAAAGTTCTTAGGAAAATAAACAAATAAACAAAATGGTCATATACCGGAGTTGTTTAAAGTTCTTAAAAGAAGGTTATATTTACATAAATAGTATTTGTTTAAATTTTCTAGCCAACCTACAATAACAAAGTGCAACATGTGCATGGCTGTTGGTTATATACACTGAAACCATTCTGCAAAGCTTAAAATCCAAAATTGAAGCCAAAAAGTTTGTTATTCAGCCATTTGTTTTACTATTTCGTTTTTCTTCTGAGAATGGCTCTGTCTGTGCAAAAGAAAGTATTGGCGGTTAATGGATTGGAAGCTAAACAAAACAGTGTTCAACATGTAACCAACAACCTCCTAGTCTAAAAAAAAAATATATTTAATTCACAATATGTTATGTGTCTTAGTACTTAAATCTATGTGTTTAGTAAAACTATTGAAATTATATAAGCCTAGAAGTATATTCAAATTCCACAAATACAATGTGCAACTGAACAGCATCAACAATACATGTGATCTGAGTAAAGATGCAAGATGAAAGATCGCAGGACCAGGGTAACTATAGAGCCCTAATCTCAGATGAAAAGCATCAAACATACCTGTGATCGGGCCGACGAACAGTAGAATTGGATCCGGATCCCTAATTGCTGAAGCGTAGCTATAATCTCAAACGATTGATCCAACATTTGAGCAGCTTCATATTAACACAACTACTTTCACTACCCCTAACCCCCCCCCCCCACCCCACCCCACAAACCATTTAAAACCCTCATCCACCTTACCTTCTTCTACTTCAACTTTTATTCAAGTTAAAACAATCTCTGCACAATGTCCCTTTAATTCTGACCCTAGAGAGAGATAGAGATATATCTTAGAACAAAATGAGGTACATAAGAACAGGCAGTTTCAAGAGGCTCTTCTCAATGAAGCGTCAAAGCTTAGAAGATTTGCCAAAAGATTGCATTTTTATAAAGCAAGAATCTTTCAAAGATGGTGAAACAGAGTCTTGCAAGAAACCCACCTGGAAATGCTTCTCTTTTGAAGAGATTTATGTTGCTACTAATGGGTTTTGCTCAGGTAATCACATACCAGAAGCAGTAGAACAACAAACCCTAACATTCCGATTCTCCACCACAACCTCCACCGCACCACTAACCACCACCGTACACCTACCATCCTCCACCACCTCATTCACCACCGCTCTCCGCCACCCGCAGCCATACAGCACCTCCACCTCTTCCCCAACCACAAACCGCCGGTGCGGCTCCGGCGGCGAAACCCGGCGTATGACGCCAGCGGTTACGCTGACGTAATCTTTGATCTTCTTCCTTTTTCGTCTCCCGTTCTGACGATCCTTTTCGACGAAAAACGTTGTGAACTTGACGTGTAAGGTGCCGGAGGGAGATGGTGAGTCGATTACGGTTGCCGGAAACCATGCCGGAGTGGTGTTGGTGGTGGTGGTTCTGAGGATTTCGAGTTTGTCACCTTTGTTGAAGGTGGACATTAAAACCCTAGGAGAGAGTTGAAATTGGTTGATTTTGTTGAAATTTGACGCCGTTACCGTTATTTCACTATTGCTCGGTTATGTGTTGAATTAATATATATATATATATATGAATTTCGAATTGAGTTTAAAATTATAAATTCGTATTCGATTTACTAGACTCAAATTGAATCGAATTCGAATTCTTGATAATCGAATCGAACAAAATCGAATTTCGAATTTTTCGAATTCGAAATGAATTCTGAACAACCTAATGATAAAGTCCTTGCCTTCATTATTAACATAAAAGTCCTTTTTTGCACGACTAAATTTCAGGACTTTCCAACGATTAAAATAAAGATCCACTTTTTCGCATAATTAGCTTTATTAGAACTTTTTCATTAAATTTCAGTTTTTAAAAGTATAGGAATTTAACCATGCAAAGATAAAGTTGAGGGACTTATACGCAAATCATACAAAAAGTGTTTTGGGTCAATCAAACCCGAATCACGGCTGAAGGGGTATGGTCCCAAAAAAGCCGCGCAAACCCCCGTCAAGGTCGCGCGCGGGACCATACTCCTTATTCAACAAACTTCTTATCATGATCCTCGCGCGAGCTACATCCTATTCTGTTTTACGTGGCGTGAGGCCTAGACAATAAGAAGCTCCAATGACAACACTTAGCATACTAAAAGAGCACTCAGTCATCCAAACCCCGCGCAAAGTAGTTACATACTCAGCAGGAACCGCGCAGGGAAGTAACACAAGGCTGTCCAGATAGTACACAAGGTACAAGTGGCAGAAGAAAAGGGCCAATCAGCGTCCTTCTGGCTCTGCTCAATCGTGCTCCACGATCATCTGACATGCAGGAGACAATAAGTGCTTAAGGACGCCTACATGGCACCAATCACAGGGCAGAGACAACTGCCCCACGATCTCCACTTACCTGCTGATGGCAGAAGGGCGGCCAGGCTGACAACAGTGACACGTGGCTCCAATCACATTGCGCCAACTCCCAAAAGCTCCTGCTAACCACTAACGGTCGATACCGGTGAGACAAGGAGCATATCCCTTATGTTGTCGCCTTCAGGCCCAAGGCCCATCAGCCCATAACCTCTTACACCTCTCCGGCTATAAATAGAGACCTCACCTCACAGGTTAAACATTCCATTCCCTCTACTCTCAACACTTAATACTTAATTATCTCTCCAAAGCAGTCGCTTATTCTCACGCCGGAGCCCGGTTAAGAGGGAAACCCCCACATTCCCCTCTTAACGAGTAACGGTGTTCTGTTTTGCAGGACTTAGACGATCATTACGAAGCTCAGAAAAACATTAGAAGATTAACCATTATGGTAGGAACATAAACCAAACTGATTAGTCCCATAATTAGTTCCGTGTTTCTTCATTGGTGCCCACCGGTTTTCTACAAATCACTTTCATCTTCTTTTTCTGAGTTTTCGTGGTTTTTCTTCCTTCGATCATGGCTGGTCAAGGAATCATTCCTGAGTTTGTTGGTTTTGGAGCAAACTCTAATGCAGCATTGGGGGTGGATAATCAAAACGCCCAACCCCAACACATTGAAGAAATTGGCGAAATCGAAGTAACCAACACTGGGGGACCGCGCGGGAGCATCACCCGCATCACTGAGACGGTCACCCCAGGAAGCAATGGCGCTGGACCTTCAAACCCAGCTCCACCCCAGAATGTTTCGGCGCTATTAGGTGTTGGATCTGAGTTTGTTTCTGATTGTATTTTACGTTTGAAATTAAGATGAAAATGGAAGAGTTATGCAGCGGAATTAATATGGAAACAAACTTTGCATACAATCAAACGAGAGTATTGCTTTGATCAAGACATTTTCAACAAGGAACCGAATGATTGAATTTAATTTCAACAACGATTACAAGTATGCTTGAATACAAACTCCCCCTCAGCCAGAGCTCAGTGTTTGTTCGTGCAAAGAAGACGGTATTGCAAAGAGCTAATAGAACAGTACAGAGCACTGTTCTATTTATAGGCACTAGCAAACCACTGAGCATCTAATGCTGACGTCACCATGAAAGTGACATCTAACCTCCTAACAAACTCTAACCTCTGATCTATACAAACACTGCTATGTTTACTACTGCTATTACATTACATTACAAACAGACTATAGATCAGCTGCTGCAACCTTCCACTGCTGTGAACCCAGCAGTACTTATCCAGATTAGCAGTGCTTGACTCAAGGCAGTAGATTGAATCAGCAGGACTTTAGTCTTTCATCAGGTCTTTACTTGAGCAGCAGTTTGACGGTCAGTAGATTGCACGATCAGTAGATAGGAGGTCAGCAGATGTTGAAATCACTATCAAGGGGAGAGACTTGTATGTAACCATCTGTAAACGTCTGCTTATTTTGGATCCACTGCTCTGATCCAGTTTTGGCTTTAATTATATGTTCCCCTTGGTAGGGTTCAATCCCAACAATCTCCCCCTGGAACAGATAATGCCAAAACTCTTCATTATTGTGGACATTTATTGCCTCATCAACAGTTCCCTTATCTGACCTTTAAATTGTAGTTCAAACTCTAGGGCATCTGTGTCTTCATCATCCCTGCTAAGTGGAAGATCAAGGAGATCCTGCAAATCTTCAAGACTCAGGCCAAGAGCTTGTTCCCTTGATATTTTCTTCACTTCTCCACCAGACCTGAGCAAAGTCAATACGCAGGTCTGTTTGTCAGTTTCCCACTTTTGTATTTTTGAGCCTGGTGGGTTTCTTGGGAGATGTTTATTTGCAGAGGTATTTGGTGAGGCTGGCCTATTCATGACTGGCTGAGCAGTACTTGCAGACTGTTCCAATTCAAGATCTTCTTTTATCATTAATTCAAGGCCTGCTTTTACAATAGCATTTCCAGCTTTTAGATCTTGAATGGTTTCAGCACTTGACTGGTTTTGGCTCCTTCTTTTGTAGATGGCAGCACCAGCTGGAGCAGTGGTTCTTTTGATTTGCAGCTTTGGTGGTCTTTTTGAGACCTCTGCTTTTGAGTAGTCAGGCTTTTGTGGAACTTTTGGATCTTTCTTTCTAAGTTCCTCTAAGTTTTTGTAGGTTGCCCTGGCCCTATCTTCTCCCTACTTTGTCACAGAGTTCTTTGACCCATAATCAGCTGCAATCAGCTCCTCTTTCATTCTCCTCAACTCTAACATCTTCTCAGCTTCAAATTGTTTGAATTTTTCAGGAGGAGTCTGCTTGACCTTATTTTTTATCATGTCTTGAATCCTGGCTGCTTCTTTTTCAAGCTCAGGAATGGTCCAGTTCTTGTACATGTGTTTCTCCCCCTTGTATTTCTTGTAGGTCATGATGTTCTCAATGTAGTCATTTCTCAAGGACTCATCTGCCCTTTCTGAGATTTGTTGACATACATTTTTGGCAAATTGCTCCATTGCTCTGACCTGTGTAAGTAGAAACTGATAGCTTTGCTGAAATTCTCTATCAGATTTCCCTTTTCTGTTTTTTATTGCAATATCCTCTGCTTGCTTGGCCTTGAGTTTCAAGTATTCTTCGATATTGTTAGGCCTGGGATATCCTGCAATTGATGGCAAACTCCTTTTGGCTGGGTCATCTTCACAATAAAAGGATTTTATTTCTTCCCTAACTGCAATGAGTTCTAGAGGAAATGAGACACCAGCAGGAGGTAGTGGTTTCAGAATTTGAGCTGAAGAGAGAGGTATGGGTTTTGGAATAGTGACAAGTGACAGGGATTTTGAAGATGTTGGTGGTGGTGAAGGTGAATCATCATCTGACATGTAAACCCTTCTCCTTTTTGTTTTAGAAGAGGCAAATGATGTTTTGGGTGGATCAGTGGTGGTAGATTGTATGGCAGTGGTTTGTGTTTGACTAACAGCTGTTGAAATAACTGGTGTTTCAACCACTGTTGTCATTACAACAGATGTTATAACATCTGTTGTCTTCTGCTTTTTGTCAGCAGGTGAAAGTGGTGGTGAAATTGTTTTTGATGGTGACAGTGGTGGTAAAGTAGTGGTTGTGGTGTGTGTTGAAGTGAGAACAGATGTTGAAACCACTGAAGTACCAGCAGTAGTTGATACAACAGGAGTTACAACAGCTGTTTAGGTGGTGATTTGATGCTGATGGCTTTTGGATGGTGGTTTTGGAATATGCTTTGGAATTCTGGATGGGATGGACTTAGGTTTCCTTTTTGTCTTAGGATTTTTAGTATCCTTTGAACCAGAACAACCCTGCGCATACAGCTCCATGAAAGTTCTTTTCTCCTCATTCCACCTTGAAATATCCTTTGCCAATCTATCCCTTTTAACACTTGCTACTCCTTCATCAAGTGCTTCTTGAGTTGCATCAACCTTTTTACTTCCATCTGGCACAGGAATTTTTCTGGTCATAGCATCTCTTTCAGGTTCAATGTAGAGACCATCATCTATTCCTTTCTTCTTCCACTCCTGAATTTTCTCCCCCTTTTTGGCATTATCTTCTGGGAGTTGATCAATGAAAAGTACTGTTGGAGGAGCAGTGCCAGTGGTTTCCAATAGATGGGCCTTGATTGCCTTAATATCTGCTTGAGTGTTCTTGTACCTAGACTCCATAATGGTTCTCAGCTTTTGGACATGAAGTTCATGTTGCTGATCAGCCATTTCTTTTTGTTGTTGGAGAAAAGGTTGGAAGAGATTTCAGAGCTCATTTGTAGCAGATGCTTGTTGTGGAGCAGGTGCTTGAGATGGGACAACAGTGGATTGTATCTTTTGTGTTTTCAACACCTGCTGTAGCATGTTTTTAAGATCTGCAACAGATGTATCCAACTTTTCAATTCGTTCCGTCAAATCCTGATATTTTAAATCATCACCCAATTTAATGGGATCATCTGATTTCCCACTAACAGTGGTTTTATCAGTGGTTGAGGTAGGGAGTGTACTCCAAACATTAACCACTGATGCCCCTTTTTCTTGGTACTGGGGTCTTCTTCCTTCAACACTTGACAACCTTTTGATGTTGCCAGTAGGATAAATAAATCCACTGGTGGTTGGCAGAGGTGCTATGTAAGGAATTGCCTCCAAGGAAGTCTTATTAATGTAACCACTGTCCAACTGTAAACCAGTGAGTTCAACAGTTGTAGTGGCTGCTTCACTTGGACTACCACCAAGAGTTATATGTAACTCAAGGGGTCTAACCTCCTCAGGTTGTGTTGGTGGGTTAGAAAAGATTGATACATCAGACCCAGTCATTTGTTGAAGTATGTTCTCATTGATGGGTGATTGAGAAGGACTGTTTAGTGCCTGGTTCAAATCAATTGCATCCAACAGTAGTTTGGTTGGGGATGGAATTTTGGATGTGAGGTTTGGTGTAGAAATCAGATTTGCTCCGGGCATTGAGCTGTGGATGATGAAACCAAGTGGTTTCAGAGCATCATGATGTGGTGGCCCTATGTGTACAACCTGTTCTTTTTATGAAGAAGCAGGAGGAGTTTCGGTTATGGGTTGAGATATTTGTACCAACTGCTATGAGGAAGTAGCAGCAGTGGTTTCTAGTGACTTTTGTGTTGTCACATGCATTTGCTCTGGTATCTCATCCTCCAGAGATGCCTTTTTGATGGGTTTGGGGGGTTTTGAATTTTTCTTTTTCTGTGGCCTTTTGGTGATTTTAGGTGTGGGTTTCAAAGCAGTTGTGCTGCCACTTTGATCACCTTGAGCAGTGGGCTCAGCAGCAGATACCTGAGGAGCAGTTGTAACTGCTAAATTCTGCTCAGGCACCTCTGCTTGTGTTTTGCAAGGTGTTAACATTCTTGAAAAAGTTTCAGTTGTTAAACTGTTTATTTGAGTAGAATCACCTTGGTTTATTGCAGCTAAATCATCCTTACTGAATTTCTTTTCAAAATAATAACTTAAAAACCTTGGAAACAGTAAGAATGACTTTGTTTCAACATTATTAACCAAATCTTTAAAGATTTCCCGAGAATAGTTAAAATTTTCTTTTTGAAGAATTGCATATCCCAGATTTTGAATCTTTAAAGGAATTTCATTGAAAGAAGTGGTTTTGTTTGAAACACATAGTAGGAGGGTATGAAATAAAAATCTGGTTGCAGAAGGAAAATAACCTTTTTGTAAGGTAAGTTTCTTCATCATTGTGGCTTTATACCCTCTCTCAATGAAGTCAGTTTGTAACTCGTTTTTAGTGAAAGAAGCTTTACCTTCCTGATCACCGAGTTGAAAGACCTCTGAAATGGATTGTGGCGTGATTTGGACAGCTTTACCCTTTATAGAAGAGTGAATGGTTGTTGCAGTGTCTCCTTGTTTTTCAAGAGTTGCATTCTTCCAGAACTCTCTTTGGGTCGCCAAAAAGATTGGTGCATCGGCGGTGAACAAAGTTTTGTACTTTGATTTTGCCATGGTGTCAATGATGGAATCGAAAACATTGGTGGTTCCTGGTTTTGTGAGAAGACCCAGGAGATTGTGAGATGGTTTGAATGGAAGTTCGGTGGGTATGACCTTTTGAGAGGTCGCTTTCGACGATGATTTGGAGGTGGATTTTGCAGATGGCTTCGATTTTGTCATTTTGGAGATGATTATCGAAGAAATTTGTGAAGGAATTTGAAGAGAAACTGTTTTGAGAAGAGAATTTTTAAGAATCCAATTCGACAGTAAAACCCTGTTTTTGTTGTGAAGTGGGGGTTTTTTATAGAGGAAAAAGTGAAGGCTGACGTGGCAGCGGTTACAAAAGGTCTGACTACAATGTACTGCCCACGTGACAAACCCTGATGAAATGAAGGACAGGACTTTTATGAAAGTTACTGGTGAAGGCAGTGGTTATGGAAGCAGTGGATGATTTTTACTATCAGTGGATAACATATCAGTGGATAAGACAATGCTTTTGAACAACAGTGTTTATCAAAGAAATGAGAGAACAGGGGTTGACTTTCAGCAGTGGGCAGACTTTGAAGCAGAGCAGGCTTTTGAACAAGCAGTGGTTAATGGCAGACTTTTAAGGATTTTAATGAAAATTTCATTTTTAGCTATTTTTAAGGATGGATTTTTGATTTTCTGAAAACATTTTAGTGCTTTTATACATAGAAAAACAAGATGTTGCTTGTTATTCCATGTTTAGCATCCCAATTCTAGAGACCAAGCTTTCAAAGGTGGTTGTATCAAGTGCTTTTATGAGCACATCTGCCAACTGGTCTTTAGTTGGGACATGATGCAGAGAAATCAAACCTTTTTCATAGCAATCCCTCACAAAGTGATGTCTGATGTCGATGTGTTTGGTGGTTGAATGAGAAACTGGATTTTTGATGATATTTTCTGCTGCCTGGCTATCCAACATGAGTGGTGTCTTTAAGGCAGTGATACCAAAATCCAGTAACTGATTTTGAAGCCACAGGAGTTGGGCTGTACAGCTTGCAGCAGCAATGTATTCAGCTTCAGCAGTGGATGTTGAAACAGCTGCTTGCTTTTTGCTTTGCCATGAAACTAAGCAATCACCTAGAAACTGGCACCCTCCTGATGTGGACTTCCTTGTAGTGTTACATCCAGCAAAGTCACTGTCTGAAAAGCCTGAAAGCTTGATATTCCCATTAGCTGGATACCAGATACCAAGTGTGGGAGCACCTGTTATGTATCTGAATATCCTTTTTACAGCAATGAGGTTTGATTTTCTGGGAGCTGATTGACTTCTTGCACAGACACATGTTGCAAACATGATGTCTGGTCTAGATGCAGTTAGGTACTATAAAGACCCAATCATGCTTCTATAAAGTGTTTGGTCAATCAGCTCATCTTTTTCTTCAGACATGACAAGCTTATTTGTGGCCATGGGTGTGCTGCATGGTTTACAATCATTCATATCAAATTTATTCAAAAGTTCTTTAGCATATTTGCTTTGATGAATGAAAGTTCCATTTTGCATTTGCTGAACTTGGAGACCAAGAAAGCATTGCAGCTCACCCATTGCACTCATTTCAAACTCAGCTGTCATGAGTTCTCTAAACTCTTCACACATTGTGTTACATGTGCTTCCAAAAATAATGTCATCCACATAAATTTGGACAATCATTAAATCCTTCCCTCTCCATTTTAGAAACAGTGTTTTATCAATGGTACCTCTTTTGAAACCATTTGAGAGTAGGAAGTTGGAAAGAGTTTCATACCAGGCCCTTGGTGCTTGTTTCAGGCCATACAGGGCTTTGTTCAGCCTGTAGACATGATCTGGATAAAATGGATCCTCAAAACCTGGAGGTTGACAAACATACACCTCTTCTTGAATTGTACCATAGAGGAAAGCACTTTTGATATCCATTTGAAACACCTTCATGTTGTGGTTGACAGCAAAGGCCAGGAACAGTCTAATGGCTTCCAATCTTGCAACAGGGGCGAATGTTTCATCATAATCAATCCCTTCTTCCTGTCTGTAACCTTGAACCACAAGCCTGGCTTTATTCTTGACAACAATACCCCTTTCATCAGTTTTGTTCTTGAAGACCCACTTTGTGCCAATGGGACTAACCTCTTCTGGCAGTGGTACAAGCTCCCATACTTGTTGTCTTTTAAACTGTTGGAGCTCCTCTTGCATGGCTTCTACCCAGCTGTTGTCTTTCAGTGCCTCTTGGTACTTGACTGGCTGATGGAGTGATAGAAAACCAGCAAAAAGACAAATGTTTTGGGTTTGGCTTCTTGTGAGCACCCCTTCATTGATGTTGCCAATGATTTGATCAGGTGGATGAGATCTCAAGAAGATTAAATCTCCTTGGTATGGTATGATGGCATTTGTTGGTGAAGGCTGCAAATGTGTATCATCTGAGCTAACCACTGCTGGGGACTTTGATGATCCAGCAGTGGCTTCAAAAGGTGGTGGAATAGGAGGTAATGAAGTGGACATCTGCTGACTTTTATCCACTGTTTGGGGACTTTTGTCAGCAGTGTTTGAGGATGTGGAAGCAAAGGTTGATGGGCTACTTTGGTCAACAACTGTTGAGGTAGCAGTGGTTGAGCTTTGACAGCTGTTTTGAACAGCTGATGCTTTTCCCATTGTGGCAGACCTTTGAGGGATGATGATTTCATACCCATAGTCTGGTGTTGAATCCTCTGATGGACCTGCACTGTTAGTCTTGACAGCAGTATTTTCAAAAGTAAATTTTTCAAGATCAAACAGATCTGCAGGATTTGCTGGGATTTTCATTGATGAAAGTTCATTGAACTTTACATTCAAAGTCTCCTCCACTGCTTTGGTCCGTGTATTGAACACTTTGTAGGCCTTGGCAGTGGTTGAGTATCCCAGATGATAACCACAATCAATTTTGGCTGCAAATTTTGAAATGGAATCTTTTAAGTTCAAAATAAAGCATGGGCAGCCAAACACCTTAAAGTAAGAGATCAGTGGTTTGATTTTATACAGAATTTCATAAGCATTCTTTTTGTGCCTGGGGTTTATTAAAACTCTGTTCTGGACATAGCAAGCAGTGTTTACTGCATCTGCCCAGAAAGTTAATGGCAAACCTGAATCAGCAAGCATGGTTCTGGCAGCCTCAATCAAAGTTCTGTTTTTCCTTTCCACTACCCCATTCTGCTCTGGTGTTCTAGGGATGTTGTACTGCCTTACAATCCCTTTCTTAACACAGAAGGCATCCAACTCCTTATTTTTGAATTCTGTGCCATTGTCACTCCTGAAGCTTTTCACTGGAAGGTCAAATTGCTTTTCAACCTGTGTCACAAAGTCTTGCAAGATGCCTGCAGTCTCATCTTTTGAGTGTAAAAAGAAAGTCCATGTAAACCTAGAAAAGTCATCAACAATAACCAAACAATATCTTTTCTTTTTGAGGCTCATGACTTGAACTGGGCCAAACAAATCCATGTGTAGCATCTGCAAACACTGGGTTGTTTTGGACTTTTCAATGGACTTATAAGAACTTTTATGCTGTTTTCCTTTTAAACAGGAAATGTAATGTTCAGGACATGAAAACAATTTTTGTGGTAGGCCTCTCACCAAACCATTTTTTGAAATTTCAGTAATTGTCTTAAGATTTGTGTGCCCCAGCCTTCTGTGCCAAAGTTCTGTCTCTTTGTTAGAGGCAGCTGAGAACAGACAGGCATCAGCTCTGGGACACTCTTTTGACATATCAACAACATAAACATTGCCACTTCTTTGAGCAACAAGTTTTGTTTGACCAGTTTTGATTATTGCTTCAATCTTTTTGACCATTTCTGGTCCAACAATCCTACAACAATCTTTTGTGAAGAATGACCCAAACCCTTTGTCACTCATCTGGGACACACTCAGAAGGTTGAATTTTAGATTGTCTATCAGATTGACATTTTCAAATTTTACATTTCCAGACTGCACTGTACCAGACCCCAGAACTTTCCCTTTACTATTATTTCCAAAGGATATATCACCCCCTCCATGGATTTTAAAGTCTTTGAGGAGGGCTTTACATCCTGTCATGTGCCTGGAGCCTCCACTATCTACATACCAAAGACTATCAAAGCATGCAGAAGCTCCCTGCACATGAAGTAAAAGGATTAGTTCATTAGGGTCTCCAAAGCCAACAAGGCTTTGGATGGGGTCTCAACAGTGTCTGGGATGGATGCAGAATGATGGACAGTGGTTAAGTCAGGGGTTTGGACAGTTTTAGTACTGTTTCTTGCTAACCACTGTTGGGGGTCTTGACCAATCACCTGTTGGTACCCAAAAGGATGCCTGTTCACTTTAGGTTTAGAGGGCCTTTTGTAGGCCTCATAAACGTGTGGAATCCTTTGGTAAGACTGTTTTTCCTTGCCTTTTCTGAACTGATTGGCAGGGGGTGCATCAGTAACCTGAACATCTCTTTTGACAGATGTTTGGTTCAGCTATTTTATGACAGCTGTTTGAACTGGCACAAACAGTGGTTGTTTCTTGGTGAATTTGACAGATGATGATGGTGATGATGGACTCAAGGATGTTTTAGCAATGTACTCATTCTTTTTCACATCAAAGTTTTTGAGATACACACATGCTTGAGTCTTGTGGTTTGTTTTACCACAAACAATGCAATTTTCAGCTGAAGCAATGACACTTGTTCTATTTAAATCATAAGCTTTTAAGTGGAAACAGTCTTTTGTTAGATGATTCCTTTTCTCACAGAATTCACAAAACAAGTTATCAATTTTTTCTTTCTTCTTTCTCTTTTCGGACTCCTTTGCAGCAGAGGTTTTAACCTCTGTTGGGATGTCCTTGAGAGGAATGACTTTAGCTTTTGGAGCTTTAACACCAGCAGTTGATGTAAAGTCCATTGGCTTGAAATTTTCAAGAATATCACACTCATCAGACCATTTTGGTTTAAACTGATAATCTTCAAGCTCCTCAAAAGTAGAGGATCCCATTGGTCTGTTAAGTGTGATTTTGTTACCAAGTTTGTCAGTGATTTTCACTTCTTGGCCATTCTTGTTTGTAGGGATGAACTCAGTGGTTACATCAGTGGTTTGAACAGATTTTCCAAAAGCAGTGTTTTCATCATCATGTTTTCTATAACCAACCCCAAATTTCACATTGCTTTTTATCTGTTTTTCAAGCATAACCTCATACCCTTTGCATGATTCCACCCATCTCTCACATGTGATCTGGGTGGACTCCAACTCCTTTTTGCAAACTTGGTATTTTTCTACCATAGTTTGGAGTTGAGTTTTGGTTATGCTTTGTTCTTCTTTCAGGCTGCTGATCTCTTTTTCCTTTTCAGTCAATTTGTTTTTAAGTTCTTTTAAAGATCTTTCAAATTTGACTTCATCAGTTAAGATTTTATCCTGAAGGTTTTCATTTACCTCTTTGATGTTAGCAAAAGCAATAATGCAATTATCAGAACACAGTTTTTCAAGAACTTGAGGTGATACCTTGGCAGCAGCCATCATTGCACAATCACATTGAGGATTTTCTTCATCATAAGCTCTTTCTTCTTTCTCACCAGCTTTTTCTTCTTTCTTTTCTTCCTTGTTCTCTTCGGACCATGGATCTGTTAGTGGTTCAATCAGGGTACCTGAACTTTCTCCCAGCAGTAGTTCACCAGTTATAGCGGTAACCACTGCTTCAGTCACCTCACCCACTGTTCCATCACTTAGCTGTTCACCTTCAGTTTCAACCCCCTCTGTTATTGACTCTAATGCCATCAAACAAAATTCATCATTAGAAGGTTCATTAAAAGCATAGAGTGCAAAATTTTCATCACTAAGGTCATCAGGCATACTGCTCCAGTCAACAAACCCTTGAGTGAAAAAGCTTTGTTGATCTGGTTGTACTGCTGCTGGAGCAGTGGTTTGAGGTGCAACTGGTTGCACTTGTACCTGTGGAGCAGGGGTTTGAACATACTGAATTTGTGGGACAGTAGTTTGGACATAATGCACTGGCACAGGGGCAGCAGCATAGTGAGCAGTGTTCACTTGAGCTGCAGGGGTATATTGGGTGTAGTGCACAGTGTTTTGACTTTGTGGTCTAGGGTTAGAGCTAGGATGAGTGACTATTGGTCCAGTGTTTTGACTTCTGCATTCCCTAGTAAAGTGCCCTAACCTATTGCACTTGTAACACTTGATTTTCGATTTATCCAACCCAACCCTCAAATTCCCATGAAGTCCTGGGAATTTTCTCCCTGTTCTTTTATAGAATTTGCTAGTTCTAACACTGAGCAAAGCCAACTGGTGCAGAATATCCATCTCTTCTAAGTCAGTGGGATCAAAATGTTGTAAATCATTGAGTTCAAAGCTTAGATTGTCTGACATCTGGTTTTCGTTTGCAGTGAATGCATAACTTGCAGAGTGAGGATCAGGGTTGTTAAAATTTGCCCCAGCAGTTATGTCAATGAAATGATCATAACCCTGATCCTTACCACTGCTCCCAGATTCTTCTTGACCCAGAAGAGCAGTGTTACCGAATGTATAATCATCAACGGCTTTTCCTGACTCTTGTAACTTCCTTTTCTGGTTCAACTCCCTTTTGTAGGTCAGGAGTCGACCATGGAGTTGGGTCAAGGTCAGATCCTTGAACACAGGTGAGTTTCGGGTAACAAAAGCTATGGTGTCCCATTTTTCTGGCAGTGACCTGAGGAACCTGCTATTTTGAGTTGAGTTTGTAAAAGTGGTGTTAACGAGCCTCAGTTCACTGATGAGACAACTGAAACGCTCAAATTGTTGCGTCAGTGATTCACCTCTAACATGACAAAATGTTTCGTACTGCTGGTTCAGGATTTCCCTATTGTTTTCTATGACTTCTTCGGTCCCCCCAAACTGTTCCTTAAGTGTGTCCCATAATTCTTTGGCACTGTTACAGTGTAACAGTCCAGCATATATCTCATTGGGCAGCGCTGATGCTATGATGCTAAACGCTTTAGCATCTAGTTCGAACTTTTGGTAGTCGGTTTCGGTATAAATTTCAACTGGTTTTGGAACGAACTTTTTAGCATCTTCAGCGCTTGGCACTGTGGGAACGTGGGGACCAAAGACTACAGACCTCTAACAACCTGTGCTTTGTTGAGCGAGGATGTGACCCATCCTCCTCTGCCAGATGTTGTACTCATTTCTTTTTAGCATAGGTGGTTTAAAAAGAGAGCCGATGTTGTTTTTATCATCCTGAGATTGTGACGTCATTCTTGTTGTTTTACAGACACTGAGAAATCAACTTTAATGGTGATTAATCCTTGCTCTGTTTTTCAACAAACGAACAAACGATCAGTATCAACTGTTATGAGCCGAACTATTTACGTCAAAATGATTGTTAAATCAAATTTGACTGTCCAGGCTCTGATACCAATTGTTGGATCTGAGTTTGTTTCTGATTGTATTTTACGTTTGAAATTAAGATGAAAATGGAAGAGTTGTGCAGCGGAATTAATATGGAAACAAACTTTGCATACAATCAAACGAGAGTATTGCTTTGATCAAGACATTTTCAACATGGAACCGAATGATTGAATTTAATTTCAACAACGATTACAAGTATGCTTGAATACAAACTCCCCCTCAGCCAGAGCTCAGTGTTTGTTCGTGCAAAGAAGACGGTATTGCAAAGAGCTAATAGAACAGTACAGAGCACTGTTCTATTTATAGGCACTAGCAAACCACTGAGCATCTAATGCTGACGTCACCATGAAAGTGACATCTAACCTCCTAACAAACTCTAACCTCTGATCTATACAAACACTGCTATGTTTACTACTGCTATTACATTACATTACAAACAGACTATAGATCAGCTGCTGCAACCTTCCACTGCTGTGAACCCAGCAGTACTTGTCCGGATTAGCAGTGCTTGACTCAAGGCAGTAGATTGAATCAGCAGGACTTTAGTCTTTCATCAGGTCTTTACTTGAGCAGCAGTTTGACGGTCAGTAGATTGCACGATCAGTAGATAGGAGGTCAGCAGATGTTGAAATCACTATCAAGGGGAGAGACTTGTATGTAACCATCTGTAAACGTCTGCTTATTTTGGATCCACTGCTCTGATCCAGTTTTGGCTTTAATTATCTGTTCCTCTTGGTAGGGTTCAATCCCAACATTAGGGCTACCAGAGGTTGAAACTCCGGCCTCGTGGTACGCCAAGAATATTGCCACCATTAACGCGGCGTATCAATCCCTGATCGCACAGCAAGCAGTCTTAACGGCAGAACCGTCCTTGGTTACTCCCCAGGGACAGAGTCAGGGGGCGCGTCAGATACCCCCACAGCAAAACATCCAAGGCAGGATTAATAGACCTCCCCCTACCAGAAGATTGAGCGTGCATGACACGCGCGATACACGGGGGGAAACAGAAAGCTATTATGACTATCCGTCAAACGTCCTAAGAGGCCCAGTCCATAGCCGGCTCACGCCGCGCAACATGAACAATGAATGGGAAGCTACTGACCCGAATGATCCAACTTGGGAGGACGACGAAGAATCTTCGGTCTTCAATCGTTTACAAAGAAATCACGAATACTACAAACCAAGACAGCACGTTGGGTACACCGAAGAGGCAGAGCAAGACTTTCGCCTCGCCTATCGACCAGCTGAAGCTGTAGAACATTCAAAGTTCATCCCAAAGATCGCGCTGGCGCCGCTTAAAAGAGAGAAGTTACCTCCGACAATTGGGAAGTTTAACGGATTGACTGATCCCGATGATCACGTCAGAGTTTTCACAAGCGTGGGTTGTGTGGGTGGATGGAATATGCCCATGTGGTGCCATCTGTTTATTCAAACGCTTACAGGGGCCGCTCGCGCCTAGTTCGACAGCCTTCCTCCGGGAAAGATCAAGTCATGGGTGGATTTCAGGACACAGTTTTTAAGCCACTTCAATTAACAGAGACGTTACCAGCGTGACACAGTGGAGGTAGAAGACATCTGGCGCAGAGATAACGAGGGTTTGGAGGATTTCATCACTCGCTTTAACAAAGAGTGCTTGGAAATCGGTGGCGTAAGTGAACAACTCATGCGTTGCCACTTCAAGAAAGCCATTCGCTGTGATAGTCTCATCAGAACTATCACGGGAAAAGATGGAATGCCCAAAGAGTGGGATAAGCTCATGGAAGCCGCGAAGATAGTCGCGCAAACTGAAGAGTCACTCGCTAGAAACAAGAGCTATCGTACTGAGGATCGATTTTCTAAAGGGGGTCATTCGCGCGACGACAACAAAAGAAACAAAGGCAAAAACCCTGGGTGGAAAGCCAACCACTCCAGCGGTTATGGAGAACGATCTCGTTATGAAGAGCGGTCGCACTACAGAGAAGATGCGTGAGACACTATTGATCGAATTGGGTATCGAAAGGCAGTCAGGGATGACAACCGAGAAAAGCACGGGACTCCGCTCATAAAAACACCGAAAGAGGTGCTGATGACGGAGAATCATGATTTCAAGGCTCCAAGGCCTATGACAAACAAAAAGGGACAAGACCCCAACCTGTACTGTGACTTCCATAAAGATACGGGACACCTGACAGATGACTGTTACAGTTTACGTCAGGAGATCGAAAGAGCGCTAAAAAGCGGGAAACTAAGCCACCTGGTGAAAAACGTGCGCAAAGAAACTCGACAGCTCCAACGCCACGATGAGGGGAATCACAAGAAAGTTAGACGTCTAGAAACCCATATGGTCAACGGACCAAGATACAGTGCAAAAGAGAAAGGCAAGCGCCCTTACGAGCCGTCATGGCAAGAACAGCAGGTCATTTTCCCGGTAGTGCGCGGGGGTCCTCGCGCCACGAGACCCGTCGTCATTACCGATATCATCGGCCATTATGAAACAGAGTATGTCTTTATTGACCCGGGAAGCACGGCTGATATCATCTATGAGCAATGCTTTAATCAGTATGATGACGAGGATAAAGCGAGACTTGAGCCAGTCGATTATCCACTGTCCGGATTTTGCAATGAAATGGTCTTCCCGCTAGGCCAAATCAGCTTCCCCGTCACGCTCTCTGACGGGAAGCATTCAAGAACGACAAATGTAAACTTCATGGTGATGCCTGTCAAATCGAAGCACGATGTGTTGATCGGAAGAGAAACCCAAGGCGAATTGAACATGGTAACTTCCACGCCCCACTCAGCAATCAGTTTTCCTACTAAGACGGGGGTGGCAATCATCTATGCCAAGAAAGAAGTGATGTCAGCAGACGAGGTGCGCCCAGCAAAAGCAGCGAAAATCTCAACAACTGAACCTGAAAAATGGGTTTTAAACCGGAAATATCCAGAGCAAACGGTAACGATTGGTCAGGCAATCTCACCAAACATCAGAACACAACTCAAGAGGCTCTTGTTCAGAAACATGGACATTTTCGCCTGGACCCCGGCCGACATGACTGGTGTCCCGCGCGACGTCGCTGAACACTGTTTAAACACTTATCCCTCCATCGAACCAAAAGCGCAAAGAAGGCGCAGCTTAGGAGAAGCTAAGACCAAAGCGATTAATGAACAAGTATGCGAGCTACTAAAAGCAGGAATCTTGAGGGAGGTGCGCTACCAAAGCTGGGTGGCAAACCCCGTAATGGTGGAAAAGTCCAACGGAGGTTGGAGAATGTGTGTCGATTATACCGATCTTAACAAGGCGTGCCCTAAAGATTGTTATTCTTTGCCTGAAATCGACAAAAAGATAGACTCCCTCGCGCCGTACAGATGGAAATGCTTTCTAGATTGTTACAAGGGGTATCACCAGGTTCAGATGAAACTCGAAGACGAAGACAAGATAGCTTTTCGAACCGATATCGGTATCTTTTGTTACACAAAGATGCCATTCGGCTTAAAAAACGCGGGAGCAACGTATCAGTGCCTGATGGATAAATTTTTTGCTGACGACATCGGAAGCATATAGAAGTTTACATCGATGATCTGGTTATTAAAAGTCCTGAGGAAGACCAAATGTTAAAGGACATTGAGAAGACATTTCAGTCCTTGCGCAGCGTAAATATGAAGTTAAACCCAGCCAAATGTTCCTTTGGTATGGAAGAAGGCAAATTCTTGGGTTTCGTAGTCACGAATGGTGGTTTCAAAGTTAATCCAGAGAAGATTCAAGCCATTGAGCGGATGCCCTCGCCGCGAACGATCAAAGAGATGCAAAGGTTGGTCGGCCGCCTGGCCGCGCTTAACAGATTTCTGTCAAACCACGTTGCGAAATCATATCCTTTTATAAGCACTCTTAGAAACTGCGTAAAAAAACAAGAGTTCAAGTGGACGCCCGAAGCAGAGGCCGCTTTCTAACAAATGAAACAGTGTTTGATCAAGCTACCCACACTGACCGCGCCGTATGAGAAAGAGCCACTCATCCTGTACTTATCTTCCTCGGATAAGGCAGTTGGGTCGGTATTGCTAGTAGAAAGAAGCGGTGTTCAAACCCCAATATACTACGTCAGTAGGGTGCTTACAGATCCAGAGACAAGATATTCAACGATGGAAAAGCTAGTGCTTGCGCTACTACACGCCTCCAGGAGGCTACGCAGATACTTCACTGGCCACGTCATCACTGTCCTTACTAACTTTCACATCGGCACGATATTGCAAAAGCCAGAAACATCAGGGCGGCTAGCAAAATGGGCGATAGAGTTGGGGGGGCATAACATTCTCTACAGGCCGCGCCCCGTAATTAAAGGTCAAGTACTAGCAGACTTTATCACGGAAGTTCCAGAGGATAAGATTAAAGAGTGCGAGGTCGTCGAGACCCCCGCAAAAGAAACAATTGAAGGGTTATGGTTGCTATACACTGACGGAGCCTCAAATGAGGATGGCGCTGGAGCAGGTTTGCGCCTTGTGAGCCCTGAAAAGCATGAATTTACTTACGCCATCAAGTTGGATTTCAAGAATACCAACAATGAGGCGGAATATGAGGCGTTTCTTGCAGGCTTACGCCTCGCCATAAAGATGGGAGCTAGAAATCTTCAAGCGCATGTTGATTCAATTTTGATCGCCAGTCAAATCAACGGAATCTATGATGTGAAGGGCGAAGTTATGGCCTTATATTTGGATCAGGCGAAAGAGTTGCTCCAAAAATTCAAATCCTACAAGGTAGTTCACATTAACCGCTTTGAAAACAAACCAGTAGACGCTTTGAGCAAACTGGCTTCAACCTCCTTTCAACATTTCGCCAAAGATGTAAGGATTGAAGTACTCAAGAATCCATCAGTTCTGCTACGACAAGTCAACGTGATCGAAATAGGGCAGCCATCCTGGATGACCCCTATAATTCAATATTTGCAAGAAGGAATACTCCCTGAGAGCAAAGCAGAGGCAAGGAAGATTCAAAACAAGGCCCTGCATTACGAAATGAATGGTGGTATCTTATACCGCAAGTCCTTCTTGGGGCCACTACTGCGTTGCGTGGACCCCCAAGATGCGAATTACTTGATCAGGGAGATCCACGAAGGGATCTGTGGCATCCATGCTGGTCCACGCATGGTTGTCGCGAAGATTATGAACGCCGGATATTATTGGCCAGGGATGCACGTCGACGCCCTGAAGGAGCTGCGCAAATGCGACTCTTGTCAGCGACATTCTCCAAAAACCCTGCGCCCAAAGAACGATCTTATCCCTGTATCCACTGCTTGGCCTTTTCAACAGTGGGGGATTGATATGGTGGGACCCTTCCCAGACGCTCCCGGAGCCGTCAAATTCATAATCGTGGCCGTTGATTATTTTACTAAGTGGGTGGAGGCCAAAGCTCTCGCCTCAACCACTGCAATGATGGTGTGCAAGTTTATTTGGGAGCACATCATTTGCAGGTTTGGTCTCCCACTCAAAATCGTCACAGACAACGGTACCAATTTTGCTTCCGAGGACCTTCAAAATTGGATGAAGGAAATGAAAATCGAGCATACCTTCTCCTCCGTTGCGCACCCTCAAGGCAACGGTCAAGTGGAAAGCGTTAACAAAAGTATCGTCCAGGGGATCAAAGCCCGACTGGGCACAAAGAGAAGAGGCTGGGTAGATGAGCTCCCAAGCATCCTGTGGGCTCATCGAACCATGCCGAAGTCAAGCACCGGCGAAACTCCCTTCAGCCTAGTATACGGCTCGGAGGCAGTTATCCCGGCGGAAGTTGGACTCCCCTCACCGCGCTTGACAGCAGTCAACACGGTCGATAATGAAGCAGAGCGACGTCTCGATTTGGACCTATTCGAAGAAAGACGCGAGATTGCGCACATCAAAGAAGCGAAATATAAGACAAAACTGGAAAGGTACTACAATGAGAGAGTCCGCATTTGTACCTTCACTCCAGGAGAATACGTCTTTCGAGACAATGAAGCTTCAAACGCGGAACGCCCAGGAAAACTAGCACCCAAATGGGAAGGCCCATACTTGGTTCACGAAGTACTAGGAAAGGGGGCATACAAATTGCGCACCCTAGATGGACACATCATCCCACGCACATGGAATGCGCAACAACTGCGCAAGTGCTATATGTAACTACTCTAGGCCACGCTCCATTTCGGCCACGCGCCTACTTAATTTCCCATGTTGGCTAAATGCCCTTTATGTTACTTATCCGCAATGTATGATTGGCCTAAGCGCCTGTTTCCCAATTAATGAAAGCATACGACATGTTTTTCCCTTATCATAGTGCTTCTTGAGTTACAAATGCATGTCAAACTTTTGATTAGCACGAAAACACTCCAGTGAATTACAAGCTCTTGAGTCAAGGTCCTCCGCGAACATAGCGCGAGACCAAGCAACTATACTCGCTCAAGAGTCACTTACATTTATTCGCACTAACTTAACCAAAGTTTCTAATAACAGTGCAATAATTGTAACAAGCCAGAATTAAGCATGAACATCGTATTTAATAAGCGCAAACGCGAAACGGTTACATAAAGCCTACCATCCATTTGACCTAAAGCAGGCGCGACCACGCGACACATTCAAAAACTAAACAAAAAATTACAAGGCACAAAGCCTGAAAACACTATCTATTCGAATCCGTCTCCATCATCATCGTCGTCATTCTTGTCGCCATCCCCATCGCCATCATCACCAACAATTTCCTCTTCATCTGATAATTCAACGGTCTCTGGTGGATCAAGGATGGCCTTTAACCGATGATACCAGTCATCATGCTTCAGTGCTTCCGTAACCAAATCCATCACAGGTATAGGTAGATGGTCGTAAGCATGTTCGGCGCGTGTGAACTCAGCATCAGCTCGGTCAGTCACGGAACAATGACTTGCGTCAAACTCTTGTCCAAAAGCCGCTGTAGCATGCTGCGCACACTCCAGATAACCACCACGGTGACCAGCCGCGCGTGAGGCATCTATCAAATGAGCAACAGCTTTATCTAGCTCTCCAGCATTCAAGATGGAATTGGCCATCTACAACAAACGCAATACATAAGACAACAGGTCTTAAGGAATTAAACCAAAGTTAAGAGAAATCATACCAGAACTATTCCACGGCCGCGCAACCACTCGGCTTCAGAAACCAAAGTATCAACGATACCTTGAGCTTCGGAGTAGTTGTTTTGCGCTACATTGAGAGCAGTGGTGCTAATGTCTCGCGCCTCCTCAGCTTTTTGTTTGGCCTCTTCAGCAGTGGCAGCCTTAACCTTCTCAGTCTCAAGGTCAATCTCCAGGGACTCACTTTTGTCCACTTGCTCTTCCAAGCGGCGCTTCAGCTCAGCGATTTCGACATCCTTGGCAATCAAATCCTTGTCCCTACTTGACAGCTGCACCTTCATCTCAGCCAGCTCGACCTACAAAGTGATAAAGGAATCAGTTAACTTTGCCAACAAAGGCTTAAACGGAGAAGTTTCTCGAACCTCGGCCTGCTCTTTGGCAGCTTGCACAGCCTGCGCATCCTCGACCTTCGCTGTAAGCTCATCAACCTTGCTTTCCAGGCCAACAATCTTATTTCGAGCCGCGAACGCGCGCTGGTTATCCTTCTCACATATACGTTTAAATTCAGCCTTTTCCTTCTCCAACAGATCCTCGGCAGCTTGAAGTTTGTTTTTCAGGCCCTCGCGCCCCCATTCCTCCGCTTTCTTGTCAGCCTCAAACTTTGCCTTCTCTTCCTCAAACTTGGCATTAGCCTTCTCAAACTCCTTAACTTGCCTGACAAGGCGCTCGCGGTAGTTCTCCCAATCTGACCGCTCCCTAACCATTGTCCGCCACTCGCGAACGATTTGATGGTTAGCAGCGCGAGTATTGGCCTCCCCGATCACATAAGTGCGATATAGCCCTTCATGAGTCTTCGCCCTCTGCCGATTAACCTCACCAGGAGGAAAGGAATTTAAGAACCAATCGCGGCAAGGGCCGAACTCTTGAAAGGTGTCCTTTTGCTTCAAACCCCAGGGAGCCTGGTGGGGGGCATTACCACGTTCCTCTTCAGTATAAGTTTTGTAATAGATGTCACCAAGGGTGTCCTTCACCCCGATAACTTATGGGTTATACCCCCCAGCACCACCAGAACTCGCGCCACCAGAAACATATGGACCTGAGCCCCCAGTAGTCCCCTTGTAGCGATGGGAGGCATCAGGCCGCGCAGGGTGGGTAGGCTTATCCACCTCGGGATCCTTCCTTTTCTCTTGAGGGCACCGGTATATTCCTTTTCTCACAACCTCTGGACCCTGCGCCTTCTCTCGAGTAACGACAGCAGCGGCACCGGTATATTCCAAGGCATCGTCAATAGGCTTTTCAGCAGCCTTTTTCTTCTCTTTCTCCTTCTCTATATCAGAGGCTTTCTTCCTATCCGCCTCCTCAGTTTTTTTTTTCTTCCTTTCTTCGTCAGCCTTCTTCTTCTTCTTCTCAGCAGCTACCTCTTGCTCTTTCCCAGCAGCCTGTTTATCCCTCTCAGACTCTAACTCAGCAGTCTTTAAGGGCTTCACAGTAATCTTGACCTTCTTCGGTGGAGGCTCTAACGGGTCCGTAAACACCACACCCTTCTCAGGGGTCTCCTCTTTGGCTTCTGCAGAAACTGAGTGTTAAAAAGAATGGAAATAACAAAGAGCAAAGAAACTAAAGGAAACTAACCAGGAGAAAATTTGTAAAGGGAGCGCAAGTTGCTCCGTTTCCCAATAAAGGGGACCCCAGCAGCTTTGGGCGCAGTTGACCCACCTGCTGTGGTCTCGCTCCTACCCCTCTTCCTGACAATCAAACTCGCAACAGGCTCCTCGTCTGCTTCCTCCTCCTCCTCTTCTTCGACGTGTGCAACTGAGGGTGGAGTCGCGCCAGAATCTGGGTTGCGAGAACCCGCGCTACCAGAACTCTTGGAGCCACCAGCTCCAGTCTTTTTCTCGCCTATATGCGACAAACCTTCAAGTGAGTCACTGATTATCACGTAATCTCTCAAGTTACTCTGACGAAGGTGAAGAGTACCTTGATCAGCAGCACCAGAAGCTGCGCGGCTACTCCCGCCTTTCTTGCTCGTCACTTCAGGCTCAAGATTGATCACCTTCTTCTTCCTGGAAGGTATTTTCTTCTTCTCTTCAGGGTCGATACCCAAATCGCGCAGCACACCTGCAAAGATGGTAGACCAGGAACTTAACTCCCCATTTGATGATCCCACGGACTCCTCACTAGAAAGATAGACAATCTCTTTCCCAGCAGAAGTCACAGAGCGCAAGGGATGAGGGTTAGGTATACGCGCACCTTTAGTCGCAGTAGGCGGAGCGGCGAAAGCATCAGCCACTGGGTACATAAAATCACCTTTAATCTGCTCGTACCAATATTCTTCTCCAGCATTCAGCGGGCGCACGCCTATAGACCCACCAAAGGTGGGAAAGGCAGCTTGGTACAGGCGCACCTCTACGCGCGCAAGTAAATACATTAGCACGGGTTACAAAACAAGGAACTCAAAGAGATAAGAGGAAGAAACTAACCTCTATCGTCAAGCTTCAAAATCGGAACGTCCTTGCTATCCGCCGCCCACTGGTCACTCATCCGCGCTGCCACCAAAACATTCTCACCAAACACTCGGTTTGGGGTGGCAGTAAGCTTCTGATACCAAGCTTCATTCTTGGGAATCGCCAAATCCTCCTTCAAGATTGGTTCGGACCACACGCGGAAGGTCATGGCGATCGGTATCACTTCCTCGCGAATATAAAAGAACTTCGGTTTCCATTCATGAAAGCTCTTAGGGGGGTTCAGCAGTATCTTCTTCGCAGCACCCCGACTGGCAAACGAGTAAAAGCCCATGTTTCTGATTAGTTGGTAAAAGACCCTAAACTTTTCAACAGTAGGCTCAATGTCGTGAGATCGGCAGAGGAACTCGAAGTGTCGAACCCTGACCATCCCAGGAGGGCTCATCTGTGAGATATGAAACCCATAGAACTGTAAGATATGGGCCATGAAATTCGTCGCCGGCAACCGGAAGTTACCTTGATGAAAGAAATCTTCAAATAGCGTGATATACCCCGGCGGTGCATCAGCGACCGTTTGGTTCTGACCGGGGTACCTGGCATCCCATTCCGGTGGAAACCGGAAACTCCGTACTATCTGCTCAAAGAGACCTAAGTCCCACCGGAGAACGGGTACGGGACCTTCTTCTCCGGGAATATCCTCTTGATGTTCTTCAGCCATAGATGACAGCTGAAACACTTCTTCAAGAAACTTGAAGATCTGCTACTATGTTCTTCAAAAGTTTGAAGATTCAAAGCAAGTTCGAGACCAAATAGGAGGGAGAATGCAACAGAAGACGAAAAGTGATTTCTTCTCTCCATCCCACCGGATATATATACTCATCGCATTTAATGCGATGGGTAAACGTGCCGGGATCGCCGCGCACGTGGCCAATCAGAAGTTGACACGTAAGGCGAGAATCCCAGAGTGACAGTTAACACGCGTCCGTGGAGCTCACTCTCCTGACGAGATGACCAACCGTCAGAGACAACTTGATGACAGCCGTGTAATGGTCAACTCAAACGTCACCATCAACGACGTATCGCACCAACTTGTCAGAATTCAAATTTCGAGGGTTTTCCCGCCCAAAATTACTACAGACTTCATGCAGAAGCTAATAGGGTCGTGCAGTATTAACAATGACTTAATAACCCTGCGCGCTTACACCCATAGGCAGCAACCCACCTGGAACCAAACCTGGTAGTCGCGCCGTAGTAACCAATAAGAGTTTACACGCGCCCCGTCTACCAACGTCAAGGAAACATTTTCTACAACTTTATTTTTCTAAGTCCAGAGCTCCAACCACTTGCCATGCGCATGGTGCAGCACTGGACTGGGGGGACTTGAAGGGGTATGGTCCCAAAAAAGCCGCGCAAACCCCCGTCAAGGTCGCGCGCGGGACCATACTCCTTATTCAACAAACTTCTTATCATGATCCTCGCGCGAGCTACATCCTATTCTGTTTTACGCGGCGCGAGGCCTAGACAATAAGAAGCTCCAATGACAACACTTAGCATACTAAAAGAGCACTCAGTCATCCAAACCCCGCGCAAAGTAGTTACATACTCAGCAGGAACCGCGCAGGGAAGTAACGCAAGGCTGTCCAGATAGTACACAAGGTACAAGTGGTAGAAGAAAAGGGCCAATCAGCGTCCTTCTGGCCCTGCTCAATCGTGCTCCACGATCATCTGACATGCAGGAGACAAGAAGTGCTTAAGGACGCCTACATGGCACCAATCACAGGGCAGAGACAACTGCCCCACGATCTCCACTTACCTGCTGATGGCAGA
The DNA here is from genome assembly GCA_030545235.1 of Helianthus tuberosus. NCBI lineage: Eukaryota > Viridiplantae > Streptophyta > Magnoliopsida > Asterales > Asteraceae > Helianthus > Helianthus tuberosus. The sequence continues at coordinate 5,553,632 of CM060409.1, read as the reverse complement.
AGGGCGGCCAGGCCGACAACAGTGACACGTGGCTCCAATCACATTGCGCCAACTCCCAAAAGCTCCTGCTAACCACTAACGGTCGATACCGGTGAGACAAAGAGCATATCCCTTATGTTGTCGCCTTCAGGCCCAAGGCCCATCAGCCCATAACCTCTTACACCTTTCCGGCTATAAATAGAGACCTCACTTCACACGTTAAACATTCCATTCCCTCTACTCTCAACACTTAATACTTAATTATCTCTCCAAAGCAGTCGCTTATTCTCACGCCGGAGCCCGGTTAAGAGGGAAACCCCCACATTCCCCTCTTAACGAGTAACGGTGTTCTGTTTTGCAGGACTTAGACGATCATTACGAAGCTCAGAAAGACATTAGAAGATTAACCATTATGGTAGGAACATAAACCAAACTGATTAGTCCCATAATTAGTTCCGTGTTTCTTCAACGGCTAATGGTTTAACGTTTGACCTAGAACAAGTTTTGACCGATTACCCAGCCCACCCGTTTTACCACCACTAACGAGAACATAAAGTCCGTTAAAACTTAAAAGTACCTTTGCTTTTCAGGCTTGTGCTAGAAACTGTAGCAGAGAATTCATCAGCTTTTTGGATCACAGTAGTACACAGTGTTTGAACTTCAGCTGCAATAGCAAGTCTGCTTACAATGCCACGGGCCATTTTGGCTGAGACTCCACTCAGTGGGCCCACCTCAGTTTCCAACTTAATTTTTGCCTCTTTAACAATATCATGGAGTTCTTGAAATCGTGATGTTCCATCCAAAAGTCTAAAGCTCAGATATACCCTGTAGCAGAGACTATCAACACGCCGTGCATCCTTAGCAATGACCAATTGCTTCTTCCAATACCTACAATAAGAAATGTCCAAACAAGAAAAGAAACTCAAAAACTAACAGAAATATAATAGAAAAAGAAACAAGAAGAACAAAATTAACAAATAAATGAAAAAAAGGCAAATGTTAGAGGTGACATATTCGACCCGTTTACTTATAATTGGGATGTGTTGTATCTCTAACTGGTCAAACGGGTTATGTTAAAAGATCTAACTAAAAAAGGCAACGGGTCAAAAGTTATCTGATGTATATTCAATGCATAAAACCTTCTAAGTTGCTAAATAGTTGGAATATATTATAATAGTGACAACATTTTTGTAATCATATATAGATGTTAGTTATTTAAAAATTAGAAGGAAATGTATCATATAGTAATATAGATAAACTCAATTTCATTATTTTACATTTTATTTATTATTTGTTTTGAATATTTTTATTAGTTATTTGTTTTGTTACAGATTGGATTGGGCCTTCAACTTTTTTGCTGGTGATATGTTGCTGGGCTGTTTTAGAGAAGATGGGCTTTGGACTTGTTGCAGCTCAAGACTTGGCTTTGTTCAGGCTTTATAAAGGATAGTGTGGATGTCATTTGACATACGCACACATTACTCTTTCTCTCTCTTAAGTACCAGATCTCTCTCTCTCTCTCCAGGGTTGACTTTGTTAGATCAGTTAGATCTCTTGTTGAGATCTGTCTGATCTATCATAAGTTTCTTTCCCAGGAGTCATGGCCTACAACTCAACACATGAGTATCTTAATATTGTGGATACACTCACCAATGACTACAATATTCCAAACCATATTACAGATTCATTGTTGGGGTACCTAAAGTTTATATACAGATCAGAACTTGAAGATCGTTACAGCGCACCTATGTTGTGGATTGGGATGTACATCGCGATAGCGTCTCTGGTTTGCATCCTTTTCATGGTGGCTGATTTACTACATGGTTTACGTAGCAGAATGCTATGGTTTCCCTCAAAAATTTTCACAATTAATTCTGCTTCTCTCACTGCAATATCTATTGCAATGAAGTTACCTGTGGATCTAACTGGTTCCATGCCGGGTTATGTGGACCAAGTGGCAAAGCTCGGAAGCATGGCCTTTATGTGTACCATGATGGCCAATTTACTGCCTTGTTTAGGAACCATGGAGAGCAATGAGCTTTTATCAAACCTCGCAGCTTTGGGGATTCTTGTAATCACGTTGGTTGTGAATGTTTGCATTCAAATGCAAACGGGAGCTGTATCCATATCAACCCATAAAGAAGATCCCCGTATCATACAGCTTACTTCACCTACACATATAAGTACCCATCCTAATCCTGTATTACCCTTTATTTATGTGATTTTGTTACTTTTCTTGTTGATAGTATATATATGTTCATCTTTGGCGATTCTAAAATCCAGCCAGATTTTGGACTCCAAGTACCAATATGGTCATGAGAGAGCTTCAGTAGACATTCAACCATCTGATGGGAAAAAACGCCGAACCCGGTCACAAACGGTAAACACAAACGCGGAAGCAAACTTCGTTTGACCAAGACTTTTCCCAAACTAGAATGAACCTGTGAGGATGCAAACAAATAGGGTATCCCAACTACAATCTAAACAGCCCGAAAACAATAATAACAAGAACACCAAATTTTAGCGTGAAAAACCTCTCAAGAAAGGAGAGTAAAAACCACGGGACTACTAGAGCCGCTTCAAATCCACTATCACCAAATTTAGAGCAATACAAAGTCTTCCCTAGGTCTACTAGAGGCATACAATAATCATCATACACTTGGAATCAACAACATCAAGCATATGGAATCAAATACAAAGACAAAAGAAGAAGATATCACCAAATTCTGCAGCAGCAAACAGAGGCTGTGCAGACAGACTTCCAGACGCGATTCAGACAAACCCACCGTTGGATAAGGTCGCCCAGATGTCAGAATGACTGTGCCCAAAAATCAGAGCGATCCAACGGTTCAATCTCCGGGAAATGGACGACCTCTGCAGCTAGGTTTGAGAGTGACGGACTTGAGCGAATTTCTTCTTTTTTTTGTGTGTGTTGTTTTGTGAGGGTGTTAAGAAATGAAACCCTGCTTTCTTCCTTTTATTTATCTTCAACAAAAACAAGAATGGGCCATAAGAATTATGTTGGGCTTCATCATGGGCTAAAAAAAAACCCAACAATTCTCCCCCTTTTTGGCCTATGAGGAAGAGTTCGCCATCCCGGCGATTGAGCAACATATCTTCAACTTCTCCCTTGCCAAAGTTTTTGTCAACATATCGGAACCATTATCATCGGTATGAACTTTATCAAGTTCAAACAACTTGTCTTCAAGCGCATCTCTAATCCAATGATACTTCACATCAATATGTTTTGTTCTCTTGTGAAACATAGAATTCTTTGCAAGGTGAATAGCACTTTGGTTATCACAAAGAACCACGTAGTGCCGTTGCATAAAACCAAGCTCCTGCGTAAACCTTTTCAACCACAACAGTTCTTTGCATGCTTCTGTTGCTGCCACATACTCAGCCTCAGTGGTAGACAAAGCAACATACTTTTGTAGTCTTGACTGCCATGAGACAGCTCCCCCTGCAAAAGTCATCAAATATCCAGAAGTGGATTTCATGTTGTCTTTGTTTCCCGCCAAATCAGAATCTGTATAACCAACAAGCATCGGCTTTCCATTTCCAAATGTTATACCCAATTTGGAAGAACCACGTAGATATCTAAAGATCCACTTAACTGCTTCCCAATGCTTCTTACCTGGATTTGACAGAAACCGACTAACACCACCTACTGCATGGGCAATATCAGGTCTTGTACACACCATTGCATACATCAAGCTTCCAACCGCTGACGCGTATGGAACTTTATCCATGTCTTCAATCTCCTCCTTCGAAGAAGGGCAATCTTTATCGATTAGTTTAAAATTGGGAGTAATAGGCGAACTAACCGCTTTAGCTTTAGCCATGTTGAATCTGCTAAGCACCTTCTCAATGTATTGCTCTTGTGACATATGCAACTTCTTTGAAGCTCTATCTCTAGTAATCCGAATACCAAGAATTTGTTTTGCTGGGCCCAAGTCTTTCATAGAAAATGACTTGCTTAATTCTTTCTTCAGCTGAACAATTCTCTCTGCATTCTTGCCTACAATCAACATGTCATCAACATAGAGTAATAAAATGATAAAATCATCATCACCAAACCTCTGAAAGAAAACACAGTGATCTGAAATAGTCTTTCGGTAGCCTTGCTTCCCCATAACAGACTCAAATTTCTTGTACCACTGTCTTGGTGCTTGCTTCAACCCATAAAGACTTTTCTGAAGCTTACAGACATAGTCTTCTTTACCTTTAACCTGAAAACCTTCAGGTTGTTCCATATAGATTTCTTTATCCAAGTCACCATGAAGGAACGCTGTCTTGACATCCATTTGCTCAACCTCAAGATCAAGACTAGCTGCCAAACCAAGAATCACCCGAATGGAACTCATCTTCACGACTGGAGAGAAAATCTCATCAAAATCAATACCCTTTCTTTGACTGAACCCTTTAACCACCAATCTGGCTTTGTACCGAGGCCGCGAGGTATGTTCTTCAGTCTTCACTTTGTAGACCCACTTGTTCTTCAGAACTTTCTTGCCTTTAGGAAACTTTACTAATTCAAAGGTATTGTTCTCATACAAGGAATTCATCTCATCTTGCATAGCTTCAACCCACTCCCTTTTGTGTTCATCTTCCATGGCCTCTTCATAACACTCGGGCTCTCCCCCGTCAGTGAGCAAGACATACTCATCAGCAGAATAATGGGTGGAAGGATGACGGTTTCTTGTAGACCTTCTGAGTGGGACAAATGTTGGCATACCTGGTACTGGTAAATCTGGATGAGGACCCTCATCTAACTCTTGTTGCTCTGGAATATCATGATTATCAGTACCGTGTTGTTCATCATGTTGAATATCATCTTCATTATGAGGCTCAGAGTGCTGTGGAGGAACTGGATCCAAATCGATAAGATCATCAATATGTTGAGGAACTATCTTTGTCTTCTCAATATCTTTCAAACTTTGATCTTCAATAAAATCAGCATCAAAACTTCCTATGAGTTTCTTCGAGATTGGATCATAAAACCTGTGACCAAACTCATCTCCCCCATAACCAACGAATATACATGGCTTAGTCTTCACATCAAGCTTTGTTCTTTCATCTTTGGGAATATGCACAAAAGCCTTGCATCCAAAGACCCGCAAATCATCGTATGAAACATATTTGCCGCTCCAAACCCTGTCAGGAACATCAAAAGACAAAGGAACACAAGGAGTACGATTAATAACATTTACTGCGGTGTTCAAAGCTTCACCCCAAAACGAATTAGGCAACCCTGCATGTGATAGCAAACATCTAACCCTTTCAGCCAATGTTCTATTCATCCGCTCTGCTAAACCATTCAACTGTGGTGTCTTTGGAGGAGTCTTTTGGTGCCGAATACCTTTCTCTTTACAATAAGCATCAAAAGGACCAATGTACTCACCTCCATTATCTGTTCGAATACACTTGAGCTTCTTCTCAGTTTGTCTCTCAACTAAGGCATGAAACTGCTTAAACACATCTAATACTTGATCTTTAGACTTCAAAGTATAGGCCCAGACTTTTCTCGAATGATCATCGATAAAAGTGACAAAATATAAGCAACCCCCAAGTGTTCTAGTCTTCATAGGACCACAAACATCCGAATGTATTAAATCAAGTATATTGTCTCTCCTATGAGGAGGATGACTCTTGAAAGAAACTCTTCTTTGCTTACCTGCCAAACAATGAGAACACTTCTTCAAATGAACATCGTGCAAATCGGGCAAGGCATTCTTCTTCAACAAAATAGACATCTATTTTTCACTCATGTGAGCAAGTCTCCTATGCCACAAGTCGGTCATATCGGCATTCACTAACAAATTTACCGAATCTTTGGAGATCTTCGGATGCGTTCTGTATAACTTTGAACTTCTTTTACCTCTTGCCACAATCAAAGAACCACGAGTGAGTTTCCAAACACCATCACCAAAGGTACTATGGTAACCATCATCATCAAGTAAACCTGCGGAGATCAAATTGAGTCTAATATCTGGAACATGTTTTACATTGTGTAAAACCAACTCCATCCCAGTGTCAAACTTCAAGCAAACATCCCCAACGCCTACAACCTTTGATAGCCCGTTATTACCCATCTTAACAACCCCAAAGTCACCAGGTGTGTAAGATGAATAAAACTCCCTTTGTGATGTCACATGACACGTAGCACCACTGTCAACAACCCAACTCGAATCATCACGTGCAATGTTCACCATATCATAATCACAACAAACGAAGAACTCTTCGGTAGCAGTATTAACTTCAGCTGTGTCATTGCCACCATCATCTTTCTTATGATTGTTCTTTTGATTGTTGTAATTAGCCTTCTTTTTCTCCCTTTTTAATTGTCTGCAGAATTTAATTGTGTGCCCTTTCCTACCACAATGATGACACTCATAATCAGCAAACTTACCTCTAGACTTACTACGATGCTTCTCTTTGTTACTCGGACCTCTACTTTGACCTCTCCCCCTGCTCTCTGTGGCCAAGACATCTGATTGTGAAGAGGAACCTTGTGATTTTCTTCTCATCTCTTCATTTAAAATACCACTTTTAGCCACTTCCATAGTAATAATACCATTTGCTGCATAGTTGGACAATGATGTCCTAAAAGTCTCCCAAGAATCCGGTAAAGTACCAAGAAGCCATAAGCCTTGTACCTCGTCTTCAAACTTAATACCCATTCCTGCAAGCTGATTAATGAGACCCTGAAAAACATTTAAATGATCAGTAACAGGAGTTCCATCATTGTACTTCAAGTTAATCAACTGTTTAATCAAGAACAGTTTATTGTTTCCGGTCTTCCGAGCATACAATTCCTCAAGCTTGTTCCACAAAGTACGAGCGTGAGTCTCCCCGCTAATATGGTTCAAAACATTATCATCAACCCACTGGCGAATATAACCACAAACCTTTCTGTGCAAGATATTCCATTCTTCATCTGTTTTCCCTTCAGGTTTATCGGTATTAAACACAGGCATATAATAATCTTTCACATAAAGGAGATCTTCCATTTTTCCTTTCCAAACATGATAATTAGAACCATTCAAATTCACAATCCTACTTGTATTAGCTTCCATCTTTCAATCAAGTTTCAACCCAGTAACAAGAGCCAATGGCTCTGATACCACTATGATGGGAAAAAACGCCGAACCCGGTCACAAACGGTAAACACAAACGCGGAAGCAAACTTCGTTTGACCAAGACTTTTCCCAAACTAGAATGAACCTATGAGGATGCAAACAAATAGGGTATCCCAACTACAATCTAAACAGCCCGAAAACAATAATAACAAGAACACCAAATTTTAGCGTGGAAAACCTCTCAAGAAAGGAGAGTAAAAACCACGGGACTACTAGAGCCGCTTCAAATCCACTATCACCAAATTTAGAGCAATACAAAGTCTTCCCTAGGTCTACTAGAGGCATACAATAATCATCATACACTTGGAATCAACAACATCAAGCATATGGAATCAAATACAAAGACAAAAGAAGAAGATATCACCAAATTCTGCAGCAGCAAACAGAGGCTGTGCAGACAGACTTCCAGACGCGATTCAGACAAACCCACCGTTGGATAAGGTCGCCCAGATGTCAGAATGACTGTGCCCAAAAATCAGAGCGATCCAACGGTTCAATCTCCGGGAAATGGACGACCTCTGCAGCTAGGTTTGAGAGTGACGGACTTGAGCGAATTTCTTCTTTTTTTTGTGTGTGTTGTTTTGTGAGGGTGTTAAGAAATGAAACCCTGCTTTCTTCCTTTTATTTATCTTCAACAAAAACAAGAATGGGCCATAAGAATTATGTTGGGCTTCATCATGGGCTAAAAAAAAACCCAACACCATCACCAGGAGAAATAGTAACAGTTGAGAAGCTAGAAAACCATGTGATAAAGCATTGGATGATGGTAGAAAGTGGCAGCTGCCTCCATTTCATAACAGCTTGCTTTCATACAACATCTGCTTCTGGGGTAATATGTCTATTAGTCACCATCTTACATACTTTTACTATGTCCGGGACTATTAAAGCCATGTTGGCTAAGGACTATGATTCGGATTATAGGTGGTCCATGCTAGTAATTCTCATAGTACAATCTATCGGAGTCCTGATTGGTACAACTGTACCACTTTCTAGATGTTTTGCAACATTAAGCTTTGAAGGGTCCTTTTCAAGCCTCTTTAAGGTCTCTAAAGTAGAACGCCACTGGACTCAAAAGTTATATGATTGGAAACAAGCTAGTATAAGTCTCCCATTTCTTAGTGGCAGACTGAACACAGTCATCGAGTCTTCGAAAAGGCTAATTATCTACATTTGTATACAACTTCAGAAGGGAGTTGTGGTGTTGTGCAAGATAATATCCTTGATCCCGTTAGTGTTTGTGATAAATTTGAAGGCCGTGTTTAGTTCATTGAGAGAAGATAGTTGGCCATTTAGCCCATATATTTTGCATATTGAAAATGGGATGTGGGTTGGTGAGAGAACAATAGAAGGCTTTTCAAATTCAGTGAACCCATTGATACAAAAGGGTGCAAAAGGCCAACCAAATTGTCTGATAAAGCTCATTCGAGAAAAATCTACTGTTGGTTTTCATGGAGTTGCAGTATATTATGAAGATTGTTGGAGGTTAGCTGTGGTAACCCTTACAACGATTGCAGTTTCTCTTCCTGAAATCGAAAAGGAGGAAGTTGATTGCTTGTTGGAATGTGTTAGGGAAGGTCTATTATATGTTACATTGGTGGAAAAGAACCTCAATTTTATCTATGATCTTCAACAAGCAGCTGAAAATTTGTGGCGAGAAACTAGCACCAATAAATGGTTAGGAAACGAGTTGCAAAACCCTGCTTTTCAAAAGTCTACAGCTGGACAGATTATTAAATGGTTCAGGGATAACGCTAAACATTACTTGGAGGAGAAAACCTGTAATGAGGATACAATGGAGGATAGAATGCACAGGCTTATTTGTGGCAACTCAATGTATCGTATAACCGAAACAATTCTGTATACCTACAAGACCAACATTGATGATGCCATGCTGAGCCAAAAGGAACTATTTGATAGCTTATCATCAATGATCACCGACATAATCGCAGCTTGTCTCACCAACTTACCACAAATCATAATAATGAAATGTCACTACATGTCTGCGATAAAGGAAAGGCGGACCCGTGTCAAAGATGCAGCCCAGCTTCTAGGTGAGACTACAGAAATAATCAGACTGCCTCAAGTTCATGATATTCCAAACATGAATCCAAGTGACATGCCATATCTCAACAAATGGCGTGCTTATTTAAGGGATCTCTGATCAAGAAAAACATCTTTGTTCTTCAAGTGATGAAGTAAGTTCATTTTTATTTGTTTTCCTTTTTCGATTCTGTTCTTTTGTACATACTTATATTATTAACACTTGAGTATGAACCACAGTAAGGCTAATGTGATTTTCATGGGCATGCATCTTTACTACTCGAAGTCTCAAAGTCATCCAGGACAGTCGAATAGGTTCGTTCATGAAGTTGATTTGCACAATTAGCATCCACAAAGTATGGTGACCAAGTCCTTAGTTCTCATATTAATTTGTACTCTTCCTAGTTTACTAGATTGTAAATTGTTGTCGGTTACAAGTGGTCGATAAGTATCTGGTTTTCAGTGTGGCTTGAGGAATGCTTGGATGCATTTTCTTTTTGGATTTGTTGTCTTGGTATACCACCGTTGGTTTGATTATACTCTCTGTTGGTGTTAATCTTATCATGTTAACAAGTTACTACCGGTTTCACTTATTTAATTCTTCTTCAAAATTAAAAAAGTGACCACCACATTATTAATTAACTAATTTAGGTAGGTGTTATAACTTATAGCAATGGTGAAATTCGGTTTCATGTATATGAGGTATCGCTTAGGCCCATATTAGACAGGCAACCAAGACGCCAACCATGGCCGGCCTTGGGGGTGGGCGGGGAGGACCACCGGACAGGGCCCGATATTTCGATGAGCACTTTATTTTATGAAAAAACCCTATATGTATATGTAAAATATTTTTTTTAATGGGGTATACCCACACAAACACAACATAGGCCCACTTACAAAATTATTCTTATGGTTTAGATAAGTTATTAGCCCACTATCATTAGGTTTAGACCTTTAGTGAACCCAATACCCAATTTTGTTAAGGCGTAAGGGCACGTTTTTTCGAACTCGAACAGGGTATACGAATTCTCAGGGCCGACCCCGCCAACTCCTCACTCTCAGAGCCGGCTCAAATTATTGTAGGCCCAAAGCGGATAGAAAAATTGAGGCGATTTTCATAAAAAAAAAAATAAAAGAAAAAAATTGTTTTAGATCATCTTATTCATATATCATTTTTGTGTATATATAACTAGGTTAGAACCCCGTATGTTACACGGGTTGAATAAATATAGTTTTATATATTAAGTGATAAAAATATGTATAGAATAACAATATGTATACATGATACATAATCACTTTCCTTTAAAATTAAAAAAAAAATCAACTATAAAAATAAGCATTTAAAGAAAATTTACAACTCACTGGTCTATTAGGTGGCAAAATGGTCGGGCTAAAAGGAGTTAACTTTGCTATGGGCCAGGCCGCGTCAACTCTAAACACTTTTTGACCAAAATTTTTACAAATCATCAGTGCTTTGAATATGATTACAACTATATTAATTCATTAAAACCTAGGGCGTTTGGTTCGTAGGAATTCTATGGAATTTAAAGGAATTGGAATCTGAATTACATATCTTAATATGCTTGGTTTACAGAATTTGATGGAATTGAAATCTAAATTTCAATCTTCATGTGCATTTCCATTGTCAACCAAACACATGAAGATTGGAATTTAGATTCCAATTCCATCAAATTATGTGAACCAAACATCTTAAGATATGAAATTCATATTCCAATTACAAGTAGAACGATTTGAAACGTTTTATACGTTTAAAGTACCATTTGGGTGACTTTATACCAGTTTCCTTTATAGCTAATATCTTTTTATTTGACCTGTTACATTTAAAACAAATGTTGAGTCAATCCGTTTATTAGTAATGAGTCAACACTATCACCTATACAAGATAGTTTAGTTAACCAACAAATAGCTATATTTTACGGAGCCTAACGTGTCATTTATTGGTGTGAAGTTATATATATAGGATAAAGATCAAATACAAATAAGCTTAACCTACTAAATATACAAATTGAAAGAAAAGTCAAAAAGACAAGGTGACATTTTTGTAATTACCAGCAACTATCATAGTTACTATACAAATGTGAACGCAACCAAAAATACCTAAAAATAACTAAAAAACACACAATACAAATGTGAACGCAACCAAAAATACCTAAAAATAGCTAAAAAACACACAATTTTTTAAATATTTTTTATAAAAAATCTCTACATTTCGTTACAAAAAAAAAAAAAAAAAAAATGGGCTACTTAAAGTAGCGATTTAATGTAAAAAATATTAAAAAAAAAATTGTGTGTTTTTTTGATTTTTTTAGGTTTTTTGGGGGTTTAGTTTTTAGCATTTTAGCTTGGGTGGGGGGTGGGGTTAGGTTTTTTTAGGTTTGGGGGGGGGGGGTAGGTTTTTTAGGTACATTTGTAGAGTAACTTTGATAGTTATTGATAATTACAAAAATGCCACCTTGTCTTTTTGACTTTTCCTTCAATTTGTATATTTAGTAGGTTAAGCTTATTTATACAATAACTTTCCCGTATATATATAAACATATTATAGATGCTCGAGTGTGTGAAGTTGTGAACAGTAAGGGGCTGTAAGAGATATACAATGTAACTGATAAAAGCGCCTCCTTAAGTGAGCCCAGATTTCCGGATGGAACAAAGTGGGTCCCAAGACCTACGTAAAGTGCATCGGCTGGAGTAGAAATCCTGATTCCAGTTATTCTAAGATAAGCACCTGTGTACACAACAGACATCTTGTAACATAATGAGACAGATAACATATGACATCGACTGCAAGTTGCAACATAAAATATGTGTTCCTTGACCTGCACATTGTAGATATTTTGGGACATTAGGATAGTTCTAGTTTAAGGCTTCAAATGTCCATAACAAACATAAATTTCAGGAACAGAAAGCATCGGCTTAGAGCACCCGGGGCGCCACGTGATGGCCAAAAGTCCACGAGTTATGGGCAGTGAAACACCGCTGCCACTACCTTGCATCACGAGTGGTGAAGTTGACGCGTTGTCGTCTTCACGCGTGAATGGTTTGACTGCAATTCAGTTGTTTTGTTGTTTTGTGAATGATTTTGATGATGGAGATGAGTGTGTGGTGAGTGATGGATATTTTCACTAAAATCCATCACTAGTGATGGAATAAAGCTTGATGACGTGGCAGAACTTGATTGGATGTTGTGAGTGATGGAACTCCATCACTAGTGGAGCGGCCCTACCCCCTTATATATAATGAGTAAGTAACTAAACTACACTAGGAGGCAAACGAGCCGAGCGGCTTGCGAGCTACTCGAGATCGGCTCGAGAAAAAGCTCGAAACGAACGGAGCCTTATCGAGCCCGAGCCAAGCTTTAGCCTAAAATAAAGCTCGTTTATTTACAGAGCCCGAGCTCAAGCCTGGCATCTCCCAAGACATGTCAGGTTTACTTTGTGAAGGAGGGTTATTTCTAGAACTATATTGTAACATAGATTGAGCCCATGATGACGGATCAAATTGTTGCGAAGAATTGCCAGGGCTTGGATTGTTTGTGTTTGACCAATCCCACGGGTTGGTTGCTATTTTATCAACACTAAAAGTTGAGAAAATTTTGACGAATTAAATGCCGGTAACTTAAATGGGCTTCTCATATGAATTTTAGAAACAACAATAATTGGGCCCTTTTAAAAAAATAGAAACGACAATAATTAGGCTTTTTTTTAATGATTGTCTTTCGGTGATGGGCTTGTGTGAAATGGACTGTTAATGATGCTTCTGCAGTTCCATTGTCGATTGATATTATATAAACACTTAAAAGGCTATGTCGGTTGCCGAATCCGACATAGCCAAGTGTCGACTTCTGGTTGGTCAAAAGAATTTTTTTTCTTTTAACCCTTAACTTTTCTAATTTACGTGTTTAGTCCTACTATAACTATCATAATATACGTGTTTAGTCCCTCTACTTAATAAACTTTATTCCTCATTAGTTAACTTTGCTAATATACATGTTTAGTCCCTCTACCTTAACTTTGCTGTCCTTCTACTCTAACTTTCCTAATATACATATTTAGTCCCTTAACTTAATAAATTTGATTCCCCATTAGTTTACTTTGCTTATATACATGTTTACGTTTTCTAAATACTTTTCTAATTTTTCCAGTCGATGTAAGACACGTGTCGACATACTTTTGTATCGGATCAAAAATCGGGTCGCCCCGCCGCGAAGCGCGGGTGCAACACCCTAGTTGATTAAAAAAACACTATTATTTGTATATAAATATAGGGGAACGTTCTTGTACAAATAATCTTAACATACTAAACATACAAATTGAAGGAAAAGTCAAAAAGACAAGGTGGCATTTTTGTAATTATCAATAACTATCAAAGTTACTCTACAAATGTATCTAAAAAACCTAAAAAAAACCTAACCCCCCCACCCCAAAAAACCTAAACCCCCCTCCCCCAACCCCCCCCCCCCCCAAAAAAAAAAAAAAAAAAACCTAACCCCCCCACCTAAGCTAAAATGCTAAAAACTAAACCCCCAAAAAACCTAAAAAAATAAAAAAAACACACAAAATAATTTTTTTTTAATATTTTTTATAAAAAAATCGCTACTTTTAGTAGCAAAAAAAAATTAACAAAATATAGCGATTTTTTTATAAAAAAATATTAATTTTTTTTTTTTAGGTATTTTTGGTTGAGTTCACATTTGTATAGTAACTTTGATAGATGGTGTTAATTACAAAAATGCCACCTTGTCTTTTTGACTTTTCCTTCAATTTGTATGTTTAGTAGGTTAAGTTTATTTGTATTTGATCTTTTGCCTATAAATATAACCTCACTGTTGTTTAAATGCATACACCAGCTGGGCCTATTGGGCTAGACTTTCGTGTATGAATGATACGAATAATATTGAGGCTTATCAAATATGGATGATAGTGAATAGGCTTACACAATTGGACTATTGTATATGACTTTCATAGAATTAAGCCACTTTAGTTGTATATAACGAAACAGTCGATACACATCGACATACATGGACGTATATCGATATATGATTCCTATCATTAGGATAATGCTACACAAGAAACCCTTTTTTTTTAGAAAACTTTGGAAACCCATCATGTGGCCTAGATTGCTCCACATCAACATATGATTTAAAAGCTTTGAAGGGTAGGATTGTCTTTTTATCATTTCATACACACACCCCAATACACTTTAAGTCATTTCATTCACCATCATAAGTTTTGTACTTCACCCCTACCAACTCCTTCATCTTTCTCTCTCTAAAAAACATCAAGAACACTGATTAGTTTCTCTATCTCTCTCTTCATCAAATCTCTCTCTCTCTTCCACCACAACACCATCACCACCGCACCATCATCACCACCGCACCACCATCTGTATTGTACCTCCGGCACCACCGTAAACACCTTCAACCCAACCCCACCACCGTTGCACCTTTACCATCGTCGGGCCGACCCCCGATGCACAACCCCCACCACTGCCACCACTGCCCCTCCACCACCGCCATCCCCCAACCCCAACCCATATATTCAGTTCCTATATTCAGATGTGGAACTGAATATATTCAACTCAAAATGGCACCAGATCTGAATGTTTCCATCATTAACTACTGCTCAAAGGTCACCGATGTTGACGAGCTCTTGAGATCGTATCAATCTGAACCCGAATGTTCTCCATCCAAAGATTATATTTGGGGGAATGATCTCCATCCGAATGTTGAACTCATATCAACTACAAAGGTTTAATTGTTTGTTTTTTGATTTAAAATTTGTTTGGATTAATTTTGGGGGGTTTTTTTTATGTGTGAGGGTAATATTGTTAGATGATTGAAATTTTGAGCTTGGGGACTGTGTGGATGTTTGAGTCATGGATAAATGCTTTTGGATGCGTTGGGAAAGTTTATTATGTTAAGATTATGATATGTAAATTGTAAATGGCTCGTTTCATATTTACACGTTACATACTAAATTTTAAGTACATAAATGGCCGGTTTCATATTATACCTTACATGCTTGAATAGTTTGAATCGTTCAATAATCGATACATCTGTTTTTATTTTTAGACGTCTAATAATCGGCACATCTGTTTTTAGAAACGAAAAGCCAAGTTTGTCTTACAGCACAACCAACGTAACACGTGTTATAGTCTGAACTCCCTTTTCACAGCTAAGCCAAGTTTGTCTTACAGCACAACCAACGTAACACGTGTTATAGTCTGAACTCCTGTTTCACAGCTAAACCATAGTAACATGTTATAGAGACATGTATTAGGGTATGATGATGTATTAGAGACATGTATTAGGGTATGACGAATTAATTGCAGGTTTTTAGTTCTGTGTACTTTGTTAGTTGTTGTTTCAGTTGTGTAAGATTAATTTGCAGGTTTTTATTTTTGTGTTAAAAAGTTGTGCTTGGTTTGGTTGCTTGTTTGGGCTTTTGATCTAAATAGTAACTGTTTTTTGTTGGTTTGGTTGCTTTGTTTGGGGCTTTTGATCTGAATAGTAACTGTTTTTGTGATGTTATCTGAGAAAAAAGATTTTCTGGCTATGAATGTGTTAATATTTATGTCTGGTTAACGACTTAACGGTAATCTTATCTTTTTGTTATTAGGACGGTGATGGATTCAAGGGAAATAAGATCCAATTCTCGGGACCGTTGGTTTCGTCAAACGTGGATCAGATGCTCAAGGATCATGACCATGTTTATGTTACAGCACAACACAACTAACACGTGTTATAGGTTGAACTTCTTGGACATGCATGTGTTACATGTGACATGAAACCCATGTACAACGTAACACGTGTAACGTGTGACCTGAAAACACATTTTTATAAATGTAACTTTTTGGAAATTTCAAGTATATAAATGGCCGGTTTCATATTATACCTTACATGCTTGAATAGTTTGAATCGTTCAATTTCATTTTACCCATTTCACCTTTTTTTCTTTTCAGCCGATTATAGAATATGGGTTTTGAAACACGAACACCAAGTATAATAGTTAATAGTTATCTCTGGTTAACGACTTAACGGTTATCTTATCTTTTTGTTATTAGGATGGTGATGGATACAAGGGAAACAAGATCCAATTCTCGGGACCGTTGGTTTCGTCAAACGTGGATCAGATGCTTAAGGATCATGACCATGTTTATGTTACAGCACAACACAACTAACACGTGTTATAGTTTGAACTTCAGGACATGCATGTGTTACATGTGACATGAAACCCATGTACAACGTAACACGTGTTAGTGCTATGTATTTTTGTTTATTAGTAATATGTAATGTGAGACTCTTCTTGTTTTCTCTAGTACACGATTACAATATTAACTAAGCTCACCATTAAACTCATCGCCCCCTTCGACTGTTTTCACCCTTGTCACATGTTAAGCAATTACATGTTTCGAACAGACAAATTGTAACACATGTTAGATCAGTATATACACATCATGGTGTTTTGTAAACCACTAGCTTAGACATGAATACATTTCAGGTTACAAAAAGATTATAACAGAGGCTTAACACATGTTATACATTCCAGAATGTGCAAAACAAATGACCCGTTTCATATTATATTATATTTTCCAATGCTAAAACTCCATGTTCTTCCCAAGATTATAACAGAGGCTTAACACATGTTATCCCATGTATACGGTGTTACAATATTAACTTGTATGTTCCATATTAACTTGTACACGTGTTACGATCAGTATATGCACATCATGGTGTTTTGCAAACCACTTTCATATACATGAATACAAGTCGGGTTATAATGGATGCTTACATGTTAGGGTTACAACAAGATTACAATATTAACTAAGCTCACCATTAAACTCATCGCCCCCTTCGACTGTTTTCACCCTTGTCACATGTTAAGCAATTTTTCGTTTCGAACAGACAAATTGTAACACATGTTAGATCAGTATATACACATCATTGTGTTTTGTAAACCACTAGCTTATACATGAATACATGTCAGGTTACAAAAAGATTATAACAGAGGCTTAACACATGTTATACATTCCAGAATGTGCAAAACAAATGACCCGTTTCATATTATATTTTCCAATGCTACAACTCCATGTTCTTCCCAAAAACCGAGCCCATCGTCTTCATCATTCCCTACCCCGATCCCATCATATCAATGCAGCCCGTCATCCTCGTCGTTTCCGAGCCCGTCCACCCAGGACATGAACAAGAACCCGTTTGCGTATCTTAATAACGCATTTTCTGTTGTAGGCGCCCGTATTTGTACCTCTACTGTTACAGTTACTATTGAAGTTTATGCATCCATTCTGGAAGTCTTAACACATGTTATAATAGATGCTTAACACACGTTATATCAGGTTTACTCTGTTGTTATTAAGTTACTATTGGAGTTTATTCATGTAACACCTCGGAAAATTCACGTCCATTAATGTCTTGACGCGTGTCATAAGCTTTACATATGCGAAAACATACTTTAGAGGGACTAAAGTTGACAAACAGTGAAAAACTATGGAACGTAAGGGTCCAAAGTGTCAACAATGGATAAATAGACTCTATAATAACCCTACATAATGTTTATAACCTTAAACGGATGGATCATGGATCATACGAAGCGGAAAATGCACAAAAGTGAGGAATTACAAACTATAGGGGCTAAAAGTGTCAACATGTTGAATTTATACCTCTGAGTGAACTTTTGGCAGACCCGAAGCTTTGTAATGCTAAAATATACTCACTAGAATATGTGGTAAAAATTTCATGAAGTTTCGTTATCGTATGAGAAAGTTATGGCCAAAACCGTACTTGAGGGGCTAAAAGCGTCAACGTCGAATTTCATGGCTTTTCGGGTGAGCGCAAAGTTATCCGAGGACATTACCATGTTGGTAAATGTCCCAAGGTTCTTAAAAACCAAGTTTGGGGGTTTACTAGTCAAAATAAATAGCCGAAACCTCGCGTACAAGGACAGGGACCAAAGCTGCCATTTTTAATCAAAGTTTGGCAGCCCCAGGTGCAGAATTCGCGATCAGCAGCTGTTAAGTCCGAATTTTTGAGTGTTTGACAGCTAATATCACCTCCCTTATGCACCAATGGATGGACATGCAAGTATAGACACATGTAGACTCCTTACAACATCTGATTTCCTTTATAATTCAGATCAAAGCTCACATTTTGGGCACTTGAATTAGAGAAACAAGAACATAGCAACTATCAAAATTTCACAAGGCTTCTCCAGGGATAATCTGATCGACAAGGCAGCCTCCAAGTGCTTTCTAGGCTTCATTAGGACCTTTGTAAGCATTCATATCATCCTCTAATCCGTTCTAGCATAGATTATTAGTTAAAAGTCAAACCGTTGTTCATATAGTTTGACTTTTCAATTAAACGAATTTGGCTCTGTCATTTCTCAAATTGAAACCACTTATAAGTTGGTATTTATAAGGGAAACAAACCCTCAAAAGGGTATTCTCTGATTCCCACTCTAAGCATGCTATTTGTCGAGTCAAAGTTGTTCTTAAAAAGTCAACAGAAATTGTTTTTGTGAAATATAGCATAAATGGTAATGTAGATGACATGCAATCAGTTTGATCATCAAAAATAGCTTTATAATGAATGTAAGAATATGTTTTACCATGATCAACTCGACAATCTTTGGTATAAACCCGGATTGGAACCGAAAGTCTTATAAAACGACTTTTTCGTTGACTCTCGATTCGGATCCGTGCATGCATGTTTGAGATCTGTATTAGAATTTATTTTTGACCATTTTTATTTATGTATGACTCTCTGGAATTTTTATAACTTGAGTCTATGCTTAACCGATTCATATGCATGTTTCCGATTATGCTTAAGAGTTGACTATTTTACCCTTTTTGATATAAAACGTGATTTTTGGAAAAGTGAAAGAGTAGAAACCTTTATTACTGATTTATAAACTTGCACCGAAAATTTGAGATCAGTTGGATGTCCGGATTTTGAGTTATGGCCGATATCGTAAAACTATAGCTTTACGTTAAATAAACGGCGCATTTAGCGTATAACCTATTTAAGGCCACTTTTTGATATAAAACTTTTTACCCACTGATGTTATATATTATTTTGAGATTTTTAAAGATTTTTGTTTAATTTTTGGCTGATCGTATCATAGGTCTCTAAGCTTAATTCGGTAAATACCGAAATTGCCCTTCTTGGCCATAAAACGAGTTTTATAAATCCGATTGACCCCAAACCACTTCCTACTGATTTTATTTATTAAATAACGTATGTTGAACCTTCTGGAAGTATAAAAATCTCAGCTTTCTTTCACAAACCCGGAAACGGCTCTAAATCGCCTTTTTAGGCATTTTTAACGCATAGTATATACTATAACCATATCTAACATATAAGACTTATAGTTACTGATGTGTTTAACATATTTTTATAAAATAACAGTAAGTACGAGTTTATAAACTCAGATTTCCAGTTTTGGCATTTTAGCCCTTGTGAAATTACCAAAATGCCCCTAGGGTGCATAGTTTGATTTTAAATGATAAATTTTACTTACGGGTCATACCATACTGTTATAACATGATAAGTTAAGTATATTTTCTGTATAAATCAGACCCATAACTCAGATTAACAAATAAACTCTTTTATAACCTTTTAAATGACCAAAATGCCCTTATGAGGCGTAAGTTGAGTTTAAATACATTCCGGGCTTAATAGAAAATAACTTACTGATATTATATCATATTTAAAGCATATCAACTCAGGAAACTTGCATATGACTCTCTTGGTCGCCCGTAACGCACTTTTCGCGTTCGGTTCGGTTTATGTAACTAGTTTACATAAATTGGCCGAAACGGGTCAAACATTATCATTTTTGTCTCAAAATCCAGAATGTGTTTAGTAAACCCATATTATACAAGTCTTCAAACTTGTCGGTCAAATTCACATTCCATCCGGTCTTCGCTTAATCGTGCGTGAACCGTATCATCCTTTAAAACTAACCGGTCTAGGCTTAGGCTTAAATAAAGACCCGTTAGAAATCTAATAGGTTATTATAAACCTTCGTTCCAGATTAGGAGCACCAGTAAAAGATACTTGCATTTTTCTTGATTGTGATTGATACTTATTCAGGTAAATACTCTTTGGCTTATTTTCCCTTATACGGGCTTGGGTTACGGTATATAGAATACCGCTTGATCGAGCATTAAATCCTCCACCGTTACGTGGATAGTTGAATAATTTAATCGGCTCGTTTAAACAGTCTTGTTCACTTAAGGCCTTTGGGGGGTTAATTGACCATGTCCCGGATATCCTTGGCATCATCTTACGAGATGGCCGCGACCTGAGTACGGGGTGTAGGCGTACACCTGTCTGTATATAACTCTTGAATGTGGTGGGTCCATTGATCTTTAGCCCGGACTAGATCCGGGCCACTGAACGCAAGTAACAGGTAATTCGTTCACATGATTATTATATTAAATAATTGACCCAAGTTAATAAAAATGTTTTGTGCCTTGAGCATTTAAATCAATTTTCAACCTTTTCAAAATGAGTCAGTCGAATTGTATTTACCAGTGTAAACTGACGTATTTTTCCCAAAAAGATTAAGTGCAGGTACTACACGTAATAGGCTGGCAGGCTTCTAGAGCGTCCACAATAAGTCACGCAGCTTGGACGACAAATAAACTGTTGAACAATTATCCTATTTTATTTTCGATCCGCCTGTGGATCCGTTTCAACTACTTGTGATAATTAATATTACATTTTTAATTAAAGTTGAAATGAATCTATCTTTTGCTTCCGCTGTGCATTATTATATTGTGTTGTTTGTCTATGATGATACCAACGACGTCACGATACCCTCACCGGGCCCACCGGTGACACGTGGAAATTTGGGGTGTGACAGGTTGGTATCAGAGCCAACACTGAGTGAATTAAACACTAGCCTTTTTGTGTTTAATCTCAGTTACACAATTGCACTATTCTAAACTTCTGAGTCTAGACTTAACATAGGAATAATCTTAATCCTAATATGGAAATTTTTGATTCCAATTTTTATTATTATTATTGGATACGTCGCCAAGCGAGGAAGCTGAACTAGGGATTCTCCACACCCGGAGCCTTGAAATGCTGAGCTTCGTACAGCGACCAAGATGAGACGTGCAACCAAGGAGAAAGCATTCAGGAATTGAATGAAGAAGAAGAAACTCCTTTGCTGAAAATCGTTTCCTCAATAGTCCTTATAGGGACATATTTATCTTTTTAGTCCCTTCGAGGATAACATTACTCTTTTCAAGTCCCGCTTAGGGCAACTCTGTATTTTTATTTTCATATAATGGATTGACTAAATTTAAAATTTTCATCCTAAACATGAAAAAAAAAATGAAATAAATGAAAAATAACATTTCTTTTATAAGATCTACCATTGTGAAAAAAAAAATGGCAAAATCTAAAAAGGACAAGACCTAGCCACGTGTCATTTTAAGACCGGGCCAAGATGGTAGTTCCATAATTAGATTCAGATCCATATTAACACCTCAATTTAAAATTGTTCTGCGTTAATTAAGAATCTTAAGTGTGAAACCTAGCCTTCGGGTCAATTATAAGACCGGGCCAAGATGGTAAGACCTGTTTAAAAGATTCAAATCCCTGTTAACATCTTAAAACATGTTAACACTCCTGACAGATGTGATTCATTTAAAATCACACACGTTATTATTATATAAGGATATTTCTAAAGATTCCTAACCCAGTTTAATGATCTCTGAATCCTGGGTTTACATCATCAATTAAGATGATCATATTTTAACCATACGTGGTAATATAGTGTCTACGGGCCTTGCTCATTTCTACATGAGCCAAAATACAGTGGTAGCTATGACTCCCTGTCAGAAAAAGGTAATGAACTAGGTTCAAACCTCAAGGCTTTGATTCTCTGCAATCCTAGCTTATAATTTATAAATGTCCTTTGTGACCAGGCCATTTGTGCCAGTATACCTTCATGCTTTGATTCTCTGAAATCATAGCTTACAATTTATAATTGTCTTTACGACTAGGCCTATTGTGCCAATATACTTTCATGCTTTGATTCTCTGAGATCATAAGCTTATAATTTATAATTGTCCATGTGACCAGGCCATTGGGTGCCACTAATAAAACTGTTAATGTTTTGTAATTAGGATAAATTATAATAGAAATCCTAAATCTATATGATTAATAAATTAACCAAATATGGTCTCTGCTTACCATGGTTAATGAGTTTCCCTAAGGGGCAATTCCGTAATAAACGTCCCTTAGAAGGGAAGTGCCTACGGGCTATAGTTGATGTCCTCTGAGACTAAAGACAGTGGTAGCCTACAGCTCCCTGTCAGGAAAAGGCAATGAACTTTGATTCAAACCTTAATACCACGATTCTCTGAAATCATGGCTTATAAATTTAACTTGTCCACGCGACTAGGCCATTTGTGCTATTATTAACTTATGAATTAGGATTTATGATAAAAATCCTGATTAAAATAAATATCCTTCCTTCCCTGTCAGTATGCATTTTGAAAAGAATCTTAAAGGTGAAACCTAGCCTACGCGGCCAAGATGGTGAAACCTACTCAAGGGATTCAGATCCTTGTTAACACTTAAGAACGTGTTAGCACTCTTGAGAAATATGATCCGAGAAAATCACAACAATCATCCTTATATTGGATTCTTCCAACTCCCTTATCTAGCCTGGTGATTTAGAAATCACGGCTTATATCATCCCATAACACGATCATGTTATAAACATCCGTTAGTGATAAAGTGCCTACGGGCTAAACTAGTTGTCCGATAAGACAACGACAGTGATGGTCTTTGACCTCCTGTCTAAAATATTGGACTATGTCCAAACATAATAGTCTATATGATCAATGCGATCATGACTAATATCATCTGATGCGATGATAGTATTATTAAACATCCTTTAGTGATGTTTTGCCTACGGGCTATAATATATTGTCCATTTGAGACATTGACATTGTTATCTTTATGATTCCTTGTCTGAGGTGGTGAGCTATGCTCAAGCCAAAATAGTCAATATGATTAATGCAATCATGACTTATATCATCTAATAGGATGAACCTATTATAAACATCCATTAGAGATGTTTCGCCTACGGGCCATATTTTATCATCCATGTGTGACAAAAACAGTGTGATCTTTACGATTCCCTATCCAAGGTAGTGAGCTATGCTCAAGCCTAATAGTCTATATGATCAATGCCATCATGACGAAAATCATCAATACGATGATTAAAAATTTTAACACCCTTAATGATGTTTTACCTGAGGGCTATATTATATTATCCAATTGAGACAAGGCAATTGTAATCTTTTGTGATTCTTTGCCCAAGGGGGTGAGCTATACTCAAATCCCATAGTATATACTATCATTGCGACCCTGATTAGTATCATCAGTATGATGATCATAATATTAACATCCCTCGTGATGAAATGCCTACGGGCTATACTTTATTCTAATGTCGGTAAGACAAAGATAGTAGTGATCTTTATGATCCCCTGTTCAAAATGGTGTGATTATACCCAAACCTAATAGTCAATATGATCGATGTGATCATGACTAATATCCTTAGATACGATGGTTATATATAAACATCCATTAGTGAAGTTGATTGGCTTATTTTCCTGCCAAATGAATCGTCTTTCAAGATGATGACAGTAGTAGTCTATGACTCCCTGTCCAAAGGTGAAGAACCACGTTCAAACCTTGAAGCCCTAATCTAATAAAATTGCGGCTAATAAATTAAGGTCCTTGGTGATAGACCATTGAGTTATGTTTTAAAGTCATTCATGACATGCCTTGTGCCAGATTTGATAAATGCCCTTATGACAAGGCCGTTTGTGCCATATCTAAATGACCTTTACGACAAGGCCGTCGCGCCGCATAATCATTTATGTCCTTCATGACTGGGCTTTACGCCATATTTTTCTACGTCCATCGAGGCAGGCTTCTATGCTATATATGTAAATATATAATAAAAGTCTTGTAAGGCTAGCCTTTGAGCTATTCATGATCATTCGTGTGCCAAAGACAGTTGTGACGTTATGATCCCCTGTCAAGCAAGTATTGGACTCGCTCCAAACTTTGAATGCCATTTATGGTCCTTTTGTGACCTAGGCTAAATATAATGGAAATACGTTTAAATAACATTCACTATGAATGTTCGAAACAGAATAGCCCATGCGGTTTGTGAATGCCGTGGCTAAACTAAGTCAGGTCATCAGGATGATGACTAATAATTGTTAAATCTTGGTGATTGGTACCAAGTTTCGAGTATGGAAAACTCGGAAGAGGTAGACGACAGTCGCAATACTATTAATGCGACTAATGTTAATAAAAACTACAAACGTAAACCTCAATGTTAATGGAGTTAATCTCCAGGCTGTGGTTGACACAGCAGTTGGAGGGATCATGGAAAAAGGTCATGAAACAATCCCAAAGAGCCGAATGATTCTCGCTCTGAATTTCATTCAAAACCATGTTCAATTGCTCATGAGAAGAGTTTTGTTCACACTTCGTACACGAAGGATGAACCAAAGGAGGAAGATAACTCCCGGAAATCTAAGAAAAAAGAGCAAGAACAGGCTTAATAAAAAGCAACAAAAAAAAATGGTGGAATTGGCCGTCCCCGGAATCGAACCTGGGTCTAGGCCGCACCCTTTCGCACGCCTAGCCAACCGAGCTAGGTGCCTAGTTTGTGAAATTTCCATGTTTGGTTAAATATAAGCACATGTACAATAACTTCCTTATTTCTTCTATAAGTCACCTACTTATCCTCATTATGGTGACTAAGTATTAGAAGCCAAGATTTTATAGCTAAGCCTGGAAAGTCTAAAGGAAGAGATGCCTGAACTCACCTGATGAATGCCAAGAGGCAGTTCACGATGTCATCAAATACATTCCTTATCATTTACCAATGATAATATCTGCTAAGTGTCCTGTTTTTAATACAGGCAATAATAAATCTTCATAAACCATAAGCTTAGCAAACTTTTATATTATTCACAAGGTATAACTTACCAAGGAAACCATAGTAACCGATTCTTCTAAGTATCGGCAAGGAATCCTTCCGAAAAATCTAAGAGTACTCTTTCCTTGCATAGAGTACGACAACATATGTTATTTTAATTATTTTCTCGTTGTTTTCTATTGCCTGCGAATGCCAAACTATGTTTGATAAAAGTGCCATATGAGGAATTGGCGTATCATAGGGTGTCCCATAGATTATTTCCATGCCTGATCAGTATGGAGGTTTAATACATGGAACCCCTAAGATATCCCAATGATCATATCGTACTAAAGTCGACTAGTAGTATTCAAAGGAGAGATCCATAATAGAGTTATCCAAATAAATATTCCCTGGTAACGGAATATGAGGACTCGTAACATAAATGTGTCACTTATTTGACACAAGCAATGGTGGATGAACTAGAGCCTGAGATATGGAAAATCTCTGTAACCTCCTTACATCTTGATTATCTTCTCCTAAGATTACCCTGTTTACCCCTGGGGGGGCAGGTAGAGTTGAGTTTCATATCCCATTTAAGGCTGTATTACTATGAAATCTCCAAGACGGCTAGTACCATCATCGGAAGAATCGAAACCCTGATTTACTAAGTTTTAAAATAGAGGGTTCATATAGCCTAACTCGATATTCCGAAAGTGTGATATCGTTAAATAAGAAAGACGGTTCATTTTGCTTATGCATTAGTTACCGCAACCCTAATTGGGCAACGATTAAGAAATTGCCATCAGCTGTTCCAAATCGTCGATTTGTTCAGCTAACTTTAAGGACCAACTAATCCTTAAAATTTGTTAGGTAGTGGTTGGAATAACCATCTCACCTTAAGATAAGCTTGTCTATGATAGTTGATATATAAGCATCAAGACTGCTCCCTGGGAGACCCTGTAAGGATAGAATGATAAACATCTATTGTAGGGGCAATAGATTGATAAGTTCAATTACCAGGATCTAAGGGCCAATTTATTGGTGGATAGGCTTGAAGAAGTCTGTAGCCACCTATGTAGCTAAATGCTTGACTTGTGCGCAAGTCAAAGCTGAGCATCAGGAACCGTCAGGTTTGCTACAACAGCTTGAACTTTCCACGTGGAAGTGGGAAATGATAACTATGGATTTTATTACCAAGTTACCTAAGACAAGGAAAGGAAATAATACTATATGGGTTATAGTTGACAGACTAACTAAGTCAGCACATTTCCTACCCATCAAGGAGACTTATAGCTCCGATATGTTAGCCCAGTTATACGTTGATAAGATTGTAGCCTTGCATGGCATACCTGTGTCTATTATCCCTGACAGAGATACTAGATACACATCACATTTTTGGAAGAGTTTCCAACAATCTTTGGGCACACATTTGAATTTTAGTACGGCCTATCATCCTCAGACTGACGGTCAGAAGGAGCGTACTATTCAAACGTTGGAAGACATGCTACGCGCATGTGCGATCGATTTGGGAGGTAGTTGGGATAAGAACCTACCATTAATCGAATTCTCCTACAACAATAGCTACCATACCAGCATTAAGGCTGCGCCTTTCGAGGCATTATACGGTAGAAAGTGGAGATCGCCCGTTTGTTGGGCGGAAGTTGGAGATGTCCAGTTAGCAGGACCAGAGATCGTGTTCGAAACGACGGACAAGGTTGTCCAGATTCGTGACCGTCTCAAGGCTGCCCGAGATAGGCAGAAGAGTTGCGCTGATCCCAGTCGTAAAGACTTTCACTTCGAAGTAGGTGATAAGGTGTTGCTTAAAGTATCACCCTGGAAGGGGGTGATGCGATTTGGTAAGAAAGGCAAGCTAAGCCCGAGATACATAGGACATTTCGAGGTTATCGAACGCGTCGGGTCAGTTGCTTATAAGTTAAACTTGCCTGAAGAACTTAGTGCTATACATAATGTGTTCCACATCTGTAATTTGAAGAAGTGTTCCGCTGATGAACCACTGGTTATACCGTATACGGATGTACATATAGATGAAGGCTTGAAATTTGTGGAAAAGCCATTATCAATTGAAGACCGAAAGGTAAAGAAGCTTCGAAGGAAGCACATACCTATTGTTAAGGTCAAATGGGATGCCCGTAGAGGTCCCGAATACACGTGGGAGGTAGAATCCGCGATGAAAGAAAAATACCCTCATTTGTTTCAGTAAATCTCGAGGTCGAGATTTCTTTTAAGGGGGTGAGGATGTAACACCTCGGAAAATTCACGTCCATTAATGTCTTGACGCGTGTCATAAGCTTTACATATGCGAAAACATACTTTAGAGGGACTAAAGTTGACAAACAGTGAAAAACTATGGAACGTAAGGGTCCAAAGTGTCAACAATGGATAAATAGACTCTATAATAACCCTACATAATGTTTATAACCTTAAACGGATGGATCATGGATCATACGAAGCGGAAAATGCACAAAAGTGAGGAATTACAAACTATAGGGGCTAAAAGTGTCAACATGTTGAATTTATACCTCTGAGTGAACTTTTGGCAGACCCGAAGCTTTGTAATGCTAAAATATACTCACTAGAATATGTGGTAAAAATTTCATGAAGTTTCGTTATCGTATGAGAAAGTTATGGCCAAAACCGTACTTGAGGGGCTAAAAGCGTCAACGTCGAATTTCATGGCTTTTCGGGTGAGCGCAAAGTTATCCGAGGACATTACCATGTTGGTAAATGTCCCAAGGTTCTTAAAAACCAAGTTTGGGGGTTTACTAGTCAAAATAAATAGCCGAAACCTCGCGTACAAGGACAGGGACCAAAGCTGCCATTTTTAATCAAAGTTTGGCAGCCCCAGGTGCAGAATTCGCGATCAGCAGCTGTTAAGTCCGAATTTTTGAGTGTTTGACAGCTAATATCACCTCCCTTATGCACCAATGGATGGACATGCAAGTATAGACACATGTAGACTCCTTACAACATCTGATTTCCTTTATAATTCAGATCAAAGCTCACATTTTGGGCACTTGAATTAGAGAAACAAGAACATAGCAACTATCAAAATTTCACAAGGCTTCTCCAGGGATAATCTGATCGACAAGGCAGCCTCCAAGTGCTTTCTAGGCTTCATTAGGACCTTTGTAAGCATTCATATCATCCTCTAATCCGTTCTAGCATAGATTATTAGTTAAAAGTCAAACCGTTGTTCATATAGTTTGACTTTTCGATTAAACGAATTTGGCTCTGTCATTTCTCAAATTGAAACCACTTATAAGTTGGTATTTATAAGGGAAACAAACCCTCAAAAGGGTATTCTCTGATTCCCACTCTAAGCATGCTATTTGTCGAGTCAAAGTTGTTCTTAAAAAGTCAACAGAAATTGTTTTTGTGAAATATAGCATAAATGGTAATGTAGATGACATGCAATCAGTTTGATCATCAAAAATAGCTTTATAATGAATGTAAGAATATGTTTTACCATGATCAACTCGACAATCTTTGGTATAAACCCATATTGGAACCGAAAGTCTTATAAAACGACTTTTTCGTTGACTCTCGATTCGGATCCGTGCATGCATGTTTGAGATCTGTATTAGAATTTATTTTTGACCATTTTTATTTATGTATGACTCTCTGGAATTTTTATAACTTGAGTCTATGATTAACCGATTCATATGCATGTTTCCGATTATGCTTAAGAGTTGACTATTTTACCCTTTTTGATATAAAACGTGATTTTTGGAAAAGTGAAAGAGTAGAAACCTTTATTACTGATTTATAAACTTGCACCGAAAATTTGAGATCAGTTGGATGTCCGGATTTTGAGTTATAGCCGATATCGTAAAACTATAGCTTTACGTTAAATAAACGGCGCATTTAGCGTATAACCTATTTAAGGCCACTTTTTGATATAAAACTCTTTACCCACTGATGTTATATATTATTTTGAGATTTTTAAAGATTTTTGTTTAATTTTTGGCTGATCGTATCATAGGTCTCTAAGCTTAATTCGGTAAATACCGAAATTGCCCTTCTTGGCCATAAAACGAGTTTTATAAATCCGATTGACCCCAAACCACTTCCTACTGATTTTATTTATTAAATAACGTATGTTGAACCTTCTGGAAGTATAAAAATCTCAGCTTTCTTTCACAAACCCGGAAACGGCTCTAAATCGCCTTTTTAGGCATTTTTAACGCATAGTATATACTATAACCATATCTAACATATAAGACTTATAGTTACTGATGTGTTTAACATATTTTTATAAAATAACAGTAAGTACGAGTTTATAAACTCAGATTTCCAGTTTTGGCATTTTAGCCCTTGTGAAATTACCAAAATGCCCCTAGGGTGCATAGTTTGATTTTAAATGATAAATTTTACTTACGGGTCATACCATACTGTTATAACATGATAAGTTAAGTATATTTTCTGTATAAATCAGACCCATAACTCAGATTAACAAATAAACTCTTTTATAACCTTTTAAATGACCAAAATGCCCTTATGAGGCGTAAGTTGAGTTTAAATACATTCCGGGCTTAATAGAAAATAACTTACTGATATTATATCATATTTAAAGCATATCAACTTAGGAAACTTGCATATGACTCTCTTGGTCGCCCGTAACGCACTTTTCGCGTTCGGTTCGGTTTATGTAACTAGTTTACATAAATTGGCCGAAACGGGTCAAACATTATCATTTTTGTCTCAAAATCCAGAATGTGTTTAGTAAACCCATATTATACAAGTCTTCAAACTTGTCGGGTCAAATTCACATTCCATCCGGTCTTCGCTTAATCGTGCGTGAACCGTATCGTCCTTTAAAACTAACCGGTCTAGGCTTAGGCTTAAATAAAGACCCGTTAGAAATCTAATAGGTTATTATAAACCTTCGTTCCAGATTAGGAGCACCAGTAAAAGATACTTGCATTTTTCTTGATTGTGATTGATACTTATTCAGGTAAATACTCTTTGGCTTATTTTCCCTTATACGGGCTTGGGTTACGGTATATAGAATATCGCTTGATCGAGCATTAAATCCTCCACCGTTACGTGGATAGTTGAATAATTTAATCGGCTCGTTTAAACAGTCTTGTTCACTTAAGGCCTTTGGGGGGTTAATTGACCATGTCCCGGATATCCTTGGCATCATCTTACGAGATGGCCGCGACCTGAGTACGGGGTGTAGGCGTACACCTGTCTGTATATAACTCTTGAATGTGGTGGGTCCATTGATCTTTAGCCCGGACTAGATCCGGGCCACTGAACGCAAGTAACATGTAATTCGTTCACATGATTATTATATTAAATAATTGACCCAAGTTAATAAAAATGTTTTGTGCCTTGAGCATTTAAATCAATTTTCAACCTTTTCAAAATGAGTCAGTCGAATTGTATTTACCAGTGTAAACTGACGTATTTTTCCCAAAAAGATTAAGTGCAGGTACTACACGTAATAGGCTGGCAGGCTTCTAGAGCGTCCACAATAAGTCACGCAGCTTGGACGACAAATAAACTGTTGAACAATTATCCTATTTTATTTTCGATCCGCCTGTGGATCCGTTTCAACTACTTGTGATAATTAATATTACATTTTTAATTAAAGTTGAAATGAATATATCTTTTGCTTCCGCTGTGCATTATTATATTGTGTTGTTTGTCTATGATGATACCAACGACGTCACGATACCCCCACCGGGCCCACCGGTGACACGTGGAAATTTGGGGTGTGACAATTCATCCATTATGGAAGTCTTTACACACGTTATAATAAATGATTAACACCCGTTATACATTTCAGTCGCTTAACACATGTTACAGTATGTATATACACATCATGGTGTTTTGGAAACCAATAGCTTATACATGACACCATGTTAGGTTAAACCAAGATTATAACAGAGGCTTAACACATGTTATCCCAGGTATACGGTGTTACAATATTAACTTGTATGTTCCATATTAACTTGTACACGTGTTACGATCAGTATATGCACAAGAACTCAATGTGTGGCCTACATTTGGGGTTACAACAAGATTAAGATATTAACTAAGCTCACCATTAAACTCATCACCCCCGTCGAATGTTTTCACCCTTTGTCATTAAGCAATTACATGTTAAGCAATTACATGTTCCGAACAGACAAATTGTAACACATGTTAGATCAGTATATAAACATCATGGTGTTTTGTAAACCACTAGCTTATACATGAATACATGTCAGGTTACAAAAAGATTATAACAGTGGCTTAACACATGTTATAATTCCATGTTGGGTTAAACCAAGATTATAATTCCATATTAACTTGTATGTTCCATATTAACTTGTACACATATTAACTTGCAAACCATTCTGGAAGTCTTAACACACGTTATAATAGAGGCTTAACACACGTTATACAATATTAACTTGTATGTTCCATATTAACTTGTATGTTCCATATACGGTGTTACAATATTAACTTGTATGTTCCATATTAACTTGTACACATATTAACTTGCAAACCACTTTCATATACATGAATACAAGTCGGGTTATAATGGATGCTTAAATGTTATCATATGTATACAAGTGGAGTTACAACAAGATTACGATATTAACTAAGCTCACCATTAAACTCATCGCCCCCGTCGACCGTTTTTACCCTTGTCACATGTTAAGCAATTACGTGTTTCGAACAGACAAATTGTAACACATGTTAGATCCACACATCATGGTGTTTTATAAACCCCTAGCTTATACATGAATATATGTCAGGTTACAAAAAGATTATAACAGAGGCTTAACACATGTTATACATTCCAAAATGTGCAAAACAAACACATGTTATAAACGAACGAAGAGTTCTTTCCCACGTTATATATCATTCTAACAGGGGCTTAACAAATGTTATACATGAACACATGTCAGGTTACATCTTGGTGTTCTGTTACAGCATGAACCACCAACACATTTTATAAATGAACGAAGACTTCTTTCCCAAAGGATGTGACTTTCATATACATGAATACAAGTCGGGTTACGGTGTTACAATATTAACTTGTATGTTCCAAGATTATACAAGTTAATAGTGTTTTGGAAACCACTAGCTTATACATGACACCGTGTTGGGTTAAACCAAGATTATAACAGAGGCTTAACACATGTTATCCCAGGTATACGGTGTTACAATATTAACTTGTATGTTCCATATTAACTTGTACACGTGTTACGATCAGTATATGCACATCATGGTGTTTTGCAAACCACTTTTGATATACATGAATACAAGTCGGGTTATAATGGATGCTTACATGTTATCATATGTATACAAGTGGGGTTACAACAAGATTACGATATTAACTAAGCTCACCATTAAACTCATCGCCCCCGTCGACTGTTTTCACCCTTGTCACATGTTAATCAATTACATGTTCCGAACAGACAAATTGTAACACATGTTAGATCAGTATATACACATCATGGTGTTTTGTAAACCACTATCTTATACATGAATACATGTCAGGTTACAAAAAGATTATAACAGATGCTTAACACATGTTATACATTCCAAAATGTGCAAAACAAACACATGTTATAAACGAACGAAGAGTTCTTTCCCACGTAATATATCATTCTAACAGGGGCTTAACACATGTTATACATGAACACATGTCAGGTTACATCATGGTGTTCTGTTACAGCATGAACCACTAACACATGTTATAAACGAACGAAAACTTCTTTCCCAAAAGATTTGACTTATTCAATGTCCCCGCATTAACGTCGCCTACATCCATCCAGCTTGTCAATTGAATATCTTTATGGATCTGTTTCTGTAAATCAACACACGTTATATATCATTCTAACAGGTGCTTAACACATGTTATGGGTCTGTTTCTGTAAATCAAACAACCCAACAAAAAAAAACACTTACTATTCAGATCAAAAGCCCAAACCAACAAAAAAAACAATTATTGTTAAGATCAAAATCCCCAAACAAGCAACCAAACCAACAAAAAAATCCCGTTCAAAATCTCATCCTAAAGTTTTTGATTTATTTAAAATACAAAATCATATTAACAACCATTACTAAAACACTTTCAGCCCACAAAAACATATTAATAACCATTTCAACAAAAAATCAAGTGTGAAATGATATTTCAAGAACACTTACCGGATCTATAACAGTCCGATGAACACGAAGAAGATCTTCAAACCTTCTTCTTACACACACACTCGTGCGTGTGTCATCGTTCTCTCTCTAAAACAACATACTTCAAACTTCTTCTCTCTCACACACTTGTATGTGTGTTCTTGGTGTTATAGATGAACATGATGAAGATTGTTGTTTCTCTCTCTAAAACAAAAAATTCATCTCTCTAAAAACCTTCATCCTGCCGTCCTTCTTCAAACATTTTCTCTTTCACACGATGTAGATCTGAACTTGAAGATCGAAACTTTCTCTCTCTAAGCTTTTATGGTTATGGCTATGGTTGTCTTCAAGATTAGGGAAGAAGAAATGGGAAAGAGAAAGAGGAAAGAGAAAGAGGTAAGAGAAAAAGAAGCTTGTTATGGTGATTTGATGTTTTGTGTTTTCCAAAGTCAATAAAGTTGCTTTTTCATTACCCATTTTGCCCTTCACTTGTACTTTATGGACTATTATATTGTTTTTCATGGCAAGAATTCTCTAAACAAATGAGGGCCCTTGATCAAGTGTGATGAAACATAATCAATGGTTGATATTGGGTTTCCAAAGTTTTTTAAAAAAGATGGGGTTTCTTGTATAGCCCAACCCCCTATCATTATATCTATCGATACATACCTATATATAGGGGTAAGATCAAATAAAAAGTTTATTTTGCCTAAGTAGGATGAGAAGGAATCTTAAGCATTTATTTTTCAAATCAATGGTTAAGATGAAAGTGTAGGAGAAAGGAGGAGTGCAAGGGTATCTTGGGAAAATCCTATTTATAGACTTTCTCTCTCCACATGCAAGGCACATGCATATTCCACCCCCATTTTTTAAACGTTCATAACTTTTTTATACGACATTATTTTTTCATAAAAATTTCACCGTAAAATCGAGCGTCTTTTTATCTTTAATTTGAGTACCATATTGCTATATAAAATATGAAGACTAAAAAAATCTACTAAAATGTGTTGTATTTCTATGTTGTATAACATTTTTTTTGTGCTGAATTTTTATACTATATTTTTATGCTAAATTTTTTGTGCTAATTTTTTTTGTCCTAAATTTTTTTTTCTCAATTTTTTGTGATGATTTTTTGTACTACAATTTTTTGCTGAATTTTTTCGTGCTATATTTTTTGTACTAGATTTTTTTTGTGCTATATTTTTTTTGCTAGATTTTTTTGTACTAGATTTTTTTTTTGTACTAGATCTTTTTTGTTGTATTTTTAAAAAACAAAAGGGGTGTCACATGTCATTTTCACTCCTATTTATAAGGACCAAAATGCCCTTCATTCCTACTTATTAGGAGTGCCACATGTCATCATCACAATCCTTCTTAAGCTACTTAGGCAAAATCCACTTTTTAGACTGCGGGGTATGGGGCGGGGGTTTGGGCGTGGGTTGGCTGAAAATGCCCAAGCCACCACCCCGGGTGGGCATGGGTTGGGGCGTGGCCCTTGGGGCTTGGGTTTCAAGCCGGGCGTGGGGCGGTCTGGCCAAGCTGACATGGCGGGCTCTAATTGGACAAACCAAAGAAGCCGTTGGGCTAGCCGTTGGCCAACGGCTATCTTAAAAAAAAAAAAAATTATTTTTTCACTATAAAACTCACAATTTCTTCCATTTTTTTTACCACATTCATCTTCAATTCTCCATCTACAAAACGAAAAAATGCATCCTCATAACCGTCCTTTTGACCTAAACCACCCGTATGCACTCCAAGAAAATAATCCTAGCCCACCACCCATTCGTCCAACGCCTCGTCCATTTATGATACACTCTTCTATGCCCCAAGAAGCGAGTTATGCATCGTATCTTGGGAATTGTTTGTTTACTAACTTCCCACACTCCGATGATGCGATACCTACACCGTTTGCACAAACGTCCATCAACCTTTCACCAACCTCCATCGACCTTTCACAAAACGAAACCGTCCCCGAAACTCAACCACCCAACGATGGTCCTTCCGCACCCCAACCCATAAAAAAGAGAAGCCATAAGAAAAAAACCGAGGCGGATAAAGCACTTGAAACCATCAAGCGAAAACAACTAAAATGGACCGTTCCTGAAGAACTTGCATTGGCGAGGGGTTGGTTTCAACAATCTCAACATTCAACTTTAGGTATTCTTAAACTTTGTTTTTATTAATGTTTTTTTTATATAACTTTGTAATATATTAAATTTTGTTTTTATAAAAACAGGAAATTCTCAACATCGAACCTATTTGTGGCAAGGGGTTAGTAGAATATTCCATCAAGAATTGGGAAAAGAGGTTTATCGTGAAAACGATAGCTTATCCTCGAAGTGGACCGAGATAAGCGGCCAACTTACAAAATATAGTGGTTTTTTAAATAAAGCAAAACAAAACCCAAAAAGTGGTGAAACCGAAGCCGACATTGTGACGAATGCATTGGTTCAATTCAAGACAAATGTGGGGACCGACTTCCGTTTCATGCATTGTTGGGAGATTTGTAAGTTCCATCCAAAGTGGGCGAATATCCCCAGTGGTAGCGAAAGCAACATGTCTTCCAAAAGGTCGAGGGCCTCGTCCCAAGCCCAATCTGATGCACGAGATCAAGAGATTGAGGACCTTTTTGATGATTCACCAAGCCCAAACCGGCCTGAGTATGGAAGAGATGCCACAAAAAGGCGTGCTCAAAAATCAAGATCTGGTACGGCATCACCTTCAGCTGGGAGTTCGCTCTTGCATAGAGGAATATACAGCGACCAGTTGGATGACATTTCATCCAAGATGGATACATTCAACGTCTTCCAACAACAAAGGGCCGAAATTCGGAAGAGCAAAGAAGCTAGAGATGCCGCTAGAGAAGCCCAGAGACAAAGACGGGAGGATTTGAAAATTCTATCCCAGCCGATTGATCACCTAAAGGGTGACGAGTTGGAAATAGTCTTGGAGATGAGAGAAGAGATAAAAAACAAATATAAACACTAGGAAATTTTTTTTATGTAATTTTCTTTAATTAAAAATATTAAAAAGAAATTAAATTTGTTGTTTTAAACAAACAGGCCCAGCCAGCCCAGCCGGGTCAGCCCAGCGAAGCCCACCAAACCCACGCCCCCAACCCCCGCCCCACCATACCCTGTTAAAATGTGGGTCGCCCCATGTCTGCCACCCCAAGCCACGTGTCAACAAATGCCCCAACCCAAGCCCAACCCCCGCCCCACCATACCCCGCAGTTTTAGTGGATCCTTCCCCCTATATATATAGAGTTGGGTTCATTTCAGAATTCTAAATAAATGCAGAACTTTCAGAACTCCAAATAAACAATTATTTTATATATATTTTTATATATTTAGGATCAGAACTCCAAATAAACAATTATTTTATATATATTTTTATATATTTAGGATATTTCTATCATTTATTATATGTATTTTATGATTACATACATGTTAAGAGTAATTTACATATATGTAATAGCCAAATTATATATATGTGTAACAACTAATTACATATATGTAAAAAAACTAGTTTACATATGTGTAATCATATAATTACATATAAAACATGATAAAGTTGCTCTTAACATGTATGTAATGATAAATATACATATAATAAACGATAAAATTATCTTAAATATAAAACTATACAAATAAAAAGATTGTTTATTAGAAGTTCTGCGAGTTCTGTAAATATTTAAGGTTCTGAAATGATCTTCACCCTATATATATATATATATCGATCCAAAACTATCGATATACACATATATCGATTTACATGCATACATTTATCAGGGGCGGAACTATACTTATAGGAGTCGTAGCACGGGCTACGGCTCAACCCCGTTTTCGGAGTGTTTTTTTTTCGGTTTTATACAAATGATACCCCTAAAAAAATACTAGGATACCCCTAACCAAAAAATAGGATACTTGATATTACTAAAATCACATTTGGTAAATAACAAAACTTAGCAAAATTGGTGATATAATTGAAAGGCGGCAATTTAGAAAACCAAACGTTGAAGAAGTATCTGTGTCGAACAAAAGCCAGCGACTCTGCTGGAATCGTCCATGCCCCTGCTGTTTGATCGTCCCTGCTGAAGCCTGCGGTTGAATCGTCTGTGCTGAAGCCTGCCGGAATCGTCCCTGCTGTTAACTGTTTGATATGATTAGAGAAAATATATTGTTTTGTTAGATAAACCAACTGTTTTCTTTTTAGCTACAACTTTAAATTTATTAATTTGACCTGTCAAAGTTAAGACAATATATGCTGATGAATAAACCAATTTAAGCATTAAGAAAGCAAAGCAATTTATACAATGCAACCCAACCAATATCACCCATGTTGACCATTCTGATCTTAAGCTTTCAAGAAGGATAATAACTGAAACAAACATATACCTGAGATGGATCCCACCCACAGTTTTGTTTTATTGGGTTGTAGGAGGAACACCATTATTGTCATAGCATTTCAGACATGGCAGATTAAAGAAAAATACATATACATAATACACCTCTTCAGACAGTTTTTCCTTAGAAGCACATATAGATGCTCAAACTAATAGAATCACAAATAACTTGGACAAAACAAAATCAACATGCAGTGTTTAAAGGGTCAGGATCTAAGATTCTTTTATCGGGCGATCGGGGGACTTAACCAAACTTTTAAGGGGTGATTAGTAGGCGCCTCCCCCCCCCCTCCCATCTCGGGGCGCCTGCCCCTTAGACTATAGGGTGTGGAGGGGCTTGGGTTGGGGGCATTGCTCGACACGTGGCAAGGGTGGGATCCACAAGGTAATACTCAAAAACTAGGGGTGTGGTGTGGCGTTGCCAGCCATGTGGATTTTTGTTTTTTTTGGTTTGGCAACGGCTACCCCAAACGGCTAGATCGAACCAGCCAACCAAAGTCAGCCATCTCACCCACCCAACCCCCACCCCCACCCCACGCCAAAGGGGCAACGCCATGCCCAACGCTTGCCCGGGGTGGAGCAGCCGGCGTTGAACCCAAACCGCCGCCCCAACCCACTCCCCACACCCCACAGTCTTACACTCATAGGGGCCATTATTGTATATAATTGGTACGTATATTTCAAATGCATTATTGAATAAAGGATTTTATAACTGAAAAAGAAAATCAGATGGATAATGGAATCCACTTTTAGAAAAGCAACATCAAATGGAGAGCTTTCAAGAACCGTTTTCCACAATTATTGCAAAACAAAGGTTCATGGGTGGCCTGGGTGATGGGATGAAATATTGGATTTTACAATTATTAGTTTTAAAGTTGTGATTGAATTTATCTTTAATTATGCAACAGCAGCAGCTTTAGGGAAGAGCATGATTCACATGTTTCGGTAATATATTTAGTCACCATCTGTAAATCCATCCTTGTTAAGTCCTTCCTAACACAAAATCCAATCCAAATCTCTGCCCACATTATTTCTACCATCCATCTTCAACTCATCATATCTCCATTAAATCAAATCATCAGTTTCTTTCCCTAGAGTTATGGCTTACAACTCAACACATGAGTATCTTAATATTGTGGATAGACTCACCGATGACAACAACATTCCAAACAATATTACAGATTCATTGTTGGGATTGTTGGATATTATGTCTGGTTCAATAAGTCAACGCTGCCGACCGAGTCTTGACCCGTAAGAGTTACACCTTGGGCAACGAACTAAAATCCACTTAACATGTTTAACCGGTAATTACGAACAACATACGAGACAGATCATAATTATATTTATGATCATAAGCGGGTATTAACTGAGAGACGGGTACATGGACGGGGTGACACGGGTATACTCACCCTACGCCACTTGTCGCGCACCAACACCTTGACCAATGGCAACACATGCATTTCTGCATGTGTGCCACTTAGCGAGCATGCATGAAGGGTCCACTCCTTTTAATGTTGTGGGTCTTGCAATTGTTGGAGATACATGAGTTGCAACAAGATGAAATGCTCTCACAACACCACAACGACAACCGGCCAAGACCGCAACCGGCCAAGACCGCTGCCGGCCAGAGCCGCCGCCGCCGCCGCACGACCGCTGGCCACCTCCGCCTCTGCCCTGCTGCCGCCGACTGCCGTGGCTGCCGCCGCTTGGCGCCGCCCTCTTTCGTCGCGTTTCGTTGGTTCGTTTACTAGCACTTGTTCGTTGAACCTCGGTGTCTCGACCGGTTAGTCATTAACCGAGGTATAATCTTTCTCATCGGTAGTTAAATATTTTACTGTGCTCGTATTTGCATGTAACCGGATCCTGTCAGGTTTCGTTTCCGTTGATCATTAGTTTATATTTCCGATGCGTTTTATTAATTAACTCGTTTAATTAATTAACTATTATTTATTGAACCGGGTTTTTGATAAATAAAATTTTGACCGATCACCACGGAAACCCAACAGTGGTATCAGAGCCTTGGTTACAACATACGAGTCGGTACCGGTCCTTTTAACCGGAATTAGAACACAAACTTTATTTATTTAAAGTTTATGATCTAAGTATTTTAAGGGCACTTTTATTTTGGTCAATATTTTATTTGTTTTGCTTGACCAAAACATTGCCCTGTTTATTTTGTGATTGTTGTGCGATGTGTAAATCCGGCCCGACCTTATTTTTGTAGTTGTATATTTTATTCGGTTTTGTAATTATTATTTTTGGCCATCGAAATGGTTCAAAGTTGTAATAGATTAGTTTATGGTTTTGGCTCGTCTTGTGGTTCAAAGTTGTAATAGATAGGCCTTTTGTCTTTGTTGTATTTACTTGTTAAATATTGTTGATACGAAGACCCGAAGCAAAACCGAATGCCAGGAGGAGTCTTGGAGTTTGTGGGAGTTGCTCAAGACAACAAGATGCACTCAAGTCCATCCTTGTGGTTGTTTGTGTGTTGTGACCCGGTGACCCGTTTGATCTTGCTATTAGGCTCTAGCAAGATCGAACAATTTTGGCCATATAGATTTACATATTTATCTTGCTATTGTGGTTGTTTTTATCTTATAAATTGTTATAACGTAACCAACCTAAATACCAACATGATTTTAAAAGAAGTTTTAAAATATTAAAAACAATCACATTAAAACAAATTGTAAATTGTTTTTACAACTTGTTAAAGTTTTTGTTATAAAACAAAGGTTGTTTTTGAAACAAACAATAACCAATTAAGTTTTGCAAATTAAACTAGTTTTTATTTTCCAAAACTATTAACTTAATAGTTTTCTATTAACTTAAAATTGGTTATTCCAAGTCGCGACAAACTTAGTTTTATAGGTTATCTAAAACTAATTGTCCCGAGAGGTGAAAGGGTCCTTTTGGTTATGTCGCAAATTTAATATCTAAATTAAAACCGACTATAATGACCCTATTTGGTAAAAATTAAAATCAATTGTCTATGCCATCCTACTACTAGTAACACTTGGGGCATAATGCGAACCATCAGTGTTGGAGCCACAGCACGACACTTGGTGTCTAGTTTATCCTTCCAAGGTGCAAGGGCTTCGTCGACACATCCGACCCTTTCACATGTGACCGTTTTAGGACGACTATTACTTTTCTTCTCGTGTTTACATGCCCCAGCTGTCTCGAGAACAAAAGTGGCATAGATGAGGCCAAACGTATCAATGCAAGGACAACAGGTTATCCTCGCAGCCTCATAAACCTTGGGAGTTGTGCTTTTCTCACAATTGACAATCGTTGTCAGTCCGCTTGAACCTCTTGCTATTGTTGCGTGCCCCAGCCGCCTTTGGAAAGAGCTTCTTACCGGATTCTCATTCCTTATCGTCTCACCTCATGAAATAAGGAGATATACATTGAAAATACTAATTAATATCACCTTGCTTATATAACTGATGTCTAATGAAAAACAAACTCCTTCATTTTCAAGTCTATACTTGAAAAGGAAAAGAAATAAATTTTTTTTGAATAACACCAACCTTCTCGAATGGCACCACAATCTGAGAATAGTTCTCAAGATGGAGGAAAAGCTGTATATCTTAGATGGCCCAGTCCCTACCGAGCCTGAAAGTAATTCTACTACTGCTCGCAAGGCACTGGAGAAACATAACGAGGATGCCGTTGAGGTAGCTTGCCTTATGAAAGCCACCATGTCTCCTGAACTTCAGAAGAACATGGAAGATGTGGATGCTTATGACATGATCCAGCAACTTAAAGGCATGTTCCAAAAACAAGCCCGACAGGAGCAATATGACACCATGAAACAGCTCATAAGCTGTAAAATGCTGGAAGGATCATGTATCAGTACTCATGTGCTAAAGACGGAAGGATACATTGACCAAATGAACAAACTTGGTTATTCCACAAAACCAACCAAGTTCTAATGTCAAGTCTGGTGGTGTTAAGAAGCCCAATAACAAGAAAAAGAAACATAAGAGCAAAGGAAAGAGAAAAAGTTGTTGTTGCTGCCATGAATGCCACCAACAACAAGCATGTTGCAAAACCACACCCTCCTAGGAGCGTCAGTGCTTTGAATGCAACCAAATGGGCACTGGAAGGGAAACTGCCCACAATATCTAGCCAAGCTGAAGATGAACAAGGCCAATAACATTGGCACTTCTTCTGATATTCTCATTTATGTTATCGAACTTTTCACTGTTTCTAGCAACACATGGGTATTTGATACCCGATGTGGTTACCACATCGTTAATGTCTTGCAAGAGCCTGAAAAGTGGAAGAAACTGAAACAAGGCCACCTGGAACTGATAGTTGGTAATAGAAAGAGAGTTCCAGTTCTGGCAACTGGAACATTTTGTTTTCCCTAGCCTTGTAGTTACTTTAAATAACTGTTTAATATGCATCTGGTTTGACCAAAAACATTATTTCAGTTTATTCACTGTTTGAACAAGCATTCAA
This sequence comes from Helianthus tuberosus, assembly GCA_030545235.1. Lineage (NCBI taxonomy): Eukaryota > Viridiplantae > Streptophyta > Magnoliopsida > Asterales > Asteraceae > Helianthus > Helianthus tuberosus. The sequence continues at coordinate 5,511,447 of CM060409.1, read as the reverse complement.
GTATGTTTTAATGGTTTTTCTACTTTTAGCCTACTTGAATGATGTCTTTAATTTTGAGGCTAAACCTCGAAATGGTATTTATGAGATTGATGTTCAAACAAGTAATAACATATATCATCTTTCTAAACGTAACAAGGCTGGCATAAATGAAACATATTTATGGCATTGCAGAGTTGGCCACATAAGTAAGGCATTCATAAAATGGCTCCAGACCAAGGGGATTCTTGAATCCACTAGACAGGACTCCTTTGATGATTGCGAATCTTGCTTAGCTGGCAAACTCACAAAGCACCCCTTCATCGATGTTGCTGAACGGATCAATGGTTTACTAGAACTCATTCACATGATGTATATGGCCCTTTCAGAACCATGACTAGAAACCATGACTAAAACCAGCTTGATAGAAAGATAAAAGTACTTCGATCAGATCGAGGTGGTGAGTACCTCAGCTTTGAATTTCTCAATCATCTGAAAGAGTGTGGAATAGTTTCACAACCCTCTCCACCTGGCACACCCCAACTTAAGGGCATGAGTGAAAGGTGAAATCGAACTCTACTTGATATGGTTCGATCGATGATTTGTAGAACTGACTTGCCTCACTCCTTTTGGATCATGCTCTTATGACCGCTACCCGCATTGTCAATTTGACTCCGACTAAAAGGTAAACAAAACCGCCATATGAGATATGGCATGGGCGTAAACCCGATTTGGAATACCTTAGAATATGGGGATGTGATGCATACATCACAAGTGATTTTGATGACAAGCTCGATCCTCAAGGCGAAAAGGTTGTTTTCGTTTGATACTATAAAAGAAGCGGATATTATTTCTACCATCTTGATGCAAACGTGATTTCCATCAAACGGAAGGGACACTTTCCCAAGGAAGAACTTCTTAATCGAGAAACTGGAAATAATGTGGTTGATCCTGAAGAAATTCAAGAACCACAAACAACCGCTAATGTAGTCGGACTGTCTGATCAACAAGTAGTTGTTGCCAATGAATCAGACATAAAACACAAGCGTTTGCAGAAGTAGTAGAATTCGTAAGTATCTGATAGATGTCTATGGCGTCTAAAAGGTCCCGAAGTCTTATTAGTAGCTGAGTCTAATGACGAACCTGCTAACTACAAATCTGCAATCTTAGATTCGGAATCTGAGAAATGGCAGGAAGCCATGAACGTCGAGATACAATCTATGCATAACAATCAAGTATGGGACTTGGTTGAGCTACCCCCAGAATCTCGGGCAGTAGGGAGCAAATGGATTTTCAAGAGAAAAACCGATATGCATGGAAATGTACACACCTATAAAGCACGGCTAGATGCGAAGAGTTTCATTCAAACTCAAAGTATTGACTATAATGAGACCTTCTCGCCCGTTGCTATGATTAAATCAATCAGGATATTGCTTGCCATAATTGCGTATTGTGGTTACGAAATATGGCAAATGGATGTCAAAACCACCCTTCTTAATAGACATCTCTCTGAAGATGTCTGTATGGTTAGGCCTGAAGGTTTCGTCAATCCTAAATATCCAATTAAGGTGTGCAAACCCAATAAGTCCATTTATGGACTCAAGCAAGCATCTCGCTGGAATCTTCATTTTGACCAGAAGATCAAAGAGTTCGGTTTTGTCAAGAATGAAGATGAGGGTTGTGTTTACAGAAAGGTTAGTGGGAGAACCATATCATTCCTCATCGTGTATGTGGATGATATACTGATCATTGGAAATAACATCTCTGTGCTTAATGAAGTTAAACACTTTTTGGGATCTTGCTTCACAATGGAAGATCTTGGAGAAGCTACTTACATTCTAGGAATGAAGATCTATAGGGATAGATCTAAGCGGCTTCTAGGGCTAAGTCAAAGAACGTACATAGACAAAACGATGACACACTTCAAGATGGAAAACTCCAAGAAAAGAGATGCTCCTATGACTAAAGGAACTGTGTTGTACAAATCGCAATCTCCTTCAACGGACATTGAAATTAAGCAAATGGAAGTAATTCCATATGCTTCAGCGATTGGTTCAATCATGTATGCTATGTACTAGACTTAATGTCTCGTATGCTTCAAGCATGACCAGTCGTTTTCAGCAAAGTCCTGGCATTGCCATTGGACTGCAGTAAAGAACATTTTGAGGTATTTGAGAAAAACCAAAGATATGTTCTTGGTGTTTGGAGGAGTGGAAGGGGAGCTCACTGTAAGGTGTTACACTGATGCTGGCTTCCAAAGTGACCGAGATGATTCTCGCTCACAATTGGGATTCATATTTACTCTCAATAGAGGAGCTGTCTATTGGAAAAGCTCTAAACAGGGTATAGTGGCGGATTCAACCACCGAATCCGAATAAATAGCTGCATCAGATGCTTTGAAAGAATCTGCTTGGATGAAGTAGTTCATCAACGACCTCGATGTGGTTTCAAGGATTTAGAAACCAATCTAGGTGTTCTGTGATAACACAGGAACCATTGCTAAAACCAAGGAGCTAGATCACAGGGTTAAGCACATTCTAAGAAAGTTCCACTATATACGGGAAATACTGGAACGAGGAGACATCTTAGTAAGCAAAATGGACACAGATCGAAACCTAGCAGACCCGTTCTCTAAACCGATGACTCAGGACAAGCTATCGGTCTTAGATTGGATAACCATTTGTTTTGATTTAGTATTTGGATGTACGAACATTCAAACAGTTGTACCTTTTGAATTCACCTTTGATTTACTGGCTAAATGCAAAGTTTGAATCTTACATCTGTGATCGATTTTGATACGTTTAATCCATGAATCTTGTATTCTAAATTATCCGTAGTCGGTCAGACTCGTGGGAACGACTCTGAATTAAGACTATTCTGACTTTGGACTCAAGGAGTAGACTTCCAAACTCACAAACCTCATTATGAATGACGTTTGATGTAACTCGCATCAAATCATCTTCATGAATCTTGATCATAAGATGTATTTGATTTTGGTATACTCATTTTGTATCCTCTGACCTGAGATACATACTAGAACTTTTGTTTACTAAAGACTGTTCTTTCATCAGTGTCCAACGCTGTCGCGTAACTGCCAGCCATAAAGGCAATGGTTGGGAGTGGTTCTGAATTTCAGTGGGAGTTGTATGTAGTCAAGATGGGATTCTGTACTCTTACATTATATGTAACAGTTAGACATCTGGGCGCCCTCGTTGATTCAATCTGGTGAAGTGTAAGGCCTTACCCAAACTTACTGTGTGTTTGATTGGACCACTTTGATTCTGTGAAAGAGAACGATAATGATTGAATGCCATGTGAGATTGAACTGATCCATGTCTCATTGTTCAATTGATGTCTTTTACAGAAAGGATAGATGATAAGAATTGCCATAAGTCTACTGTCTTCAAGTAGCAAACCGTTGCTAAAAAGAAGATACCTTGGTTAATGACTTTAAAGTGTCATGACCTGTTGGGGGTAGCTATGTGTAGCTAGAACACTGCTGGCTGTCTGCGTTGACATCTTATCAGAGACCGTCCAAGTGGGAGCTGTTGGATATTATGTCCGGTTCGATAAGTCAACGCTGCCGACCGGGTCTTGTCCCGTAAGAGTTACACCTTGGGCAACGAACTAAAATCCACTTAACATGTTTAACTGGTAATTACGAACAACATACGAGACAGATCATAATTATATTTATGATCATAAGCGGGTATAAACTGAGAGACGGGTACATGGACGGGGTGACACGGGTATACTCACCCTACGCCACTTGTCGCGCACCAATACCTTGACCAATGGCAACACATGCATTTCTGCATGTGTGCCACTTGGCGAGCATGCATGAAGGGTCCACTCCTTTTAATGTTATGGGTCTTGCAATTGTTGGAGATACATGAGTTGCAACAAGATGAAATGCTCTCATAACACCACAACGACAACCGACCAAGACCGCAACCGGCAAAGACCACCGCCGGCCAGAGCCGCCGTCGCCGCACGACCGCTGGCCACCTCCGCCTCTGCCCTGCTGCCGCCGACTGCCATGGCTGCCGCCGCTGTTTGCCGCGGTTGGCCGCCGCTTGGCGCCGCCCCCTTTCGTCGCGTTTCGTTGGTTCGTTTACTAGCACTTGTTCGTTGAACCTCGGTGTCTCGACCGGTTAGTCATTAACCGAGGTATAATCTTTCTCATCGGTAGTTAAATATTTTACTGTGCTCGTATTTTCATGTAACCGGATCCTGTCAGGTTTCGTTTCCGTTGATCATTAGTTTATATTTCCGCTGCGTTTTATTAATTAACTCGTTTAATTAATTAACTATTATTTATTGAACCGGGTTTTTGATAAATAAAATTTTGACCGATCACCACGGAAACCCAACAGGGATACCTAAAGGTTGTATACCGATCAGAACTCGAAGACCGTTTCAGCGCACCTATGTTATGGATTGGGAAGCGTCTCTGGTTTGCATCCTTTTCATGGTGGCTAATTTGTTACATGGTTTACGTAGCAGAATGCTATGGTTTCCCTCTAAATATTTTACAATTAATTCTGTTTCTCTCACTGTAATATCTATTGCAATGAAGTTACCTGTGGATCTAACTGGTTCCATGCCGGGTTATGTGGACCAAGTGGCAAAGCTCGGAAGCATGGCCTTTATGTGTACCATGATGGCTAATTTACTGCCTTGTTTAGGAACCATGGAGAGCAATGAGCTTTTGTCAAACATCACAGCTTTGGGGATTCTTGTAATCACGTTGGTTGTGAATGTTTGCATTCAAATGCAAATGGGAGCTGTATCCATATCAACCCATAAAGAAGATCCCCGTATCATACAACTTACTTCACCTACACATACAAGTACCCATCCTAATTCCGTATTACCCTTTATTTATGTGATTTTGTTAGTTTTCTTGTTGATCGTATATATATGTTCATCTTTGGCAATTCTAAAATCCAAACAGATGATGGACTCCAAATACCTAAAAGGTCATGATATAGCTTCAAAACACATTCAACCATCACCAGGAAAAATAGTAACAGTTGATGAGCTAGAAAACCATGTGAGAAACCATTGGATGATGGTAGAAAGTGGCAGCTGCCTCCATTTCATAACAGCTTGCTTTTATACAACATCTGCTTCTGGGGTAATATGTCTTTTAGTCACCATCTTACACACTTACACTATGTCCGGGACTATTAAAGCTATGTTGGCTAAGGACTATGATTCGGATTATGGCTGGTCCATGCTAGTAATTCTCACAGTACAATCGATTGGAGTCCTGATTGGTACAATTGTACCACTTTCTAGATGCTTTGCAACCTTAAGCTTTGAGGTGTCCTTTTCAATCCACTTTAAAGTCTCTAAAGTAGAACACTACTGGACTCATAAGTTATATGATTGGAAACAAGCTAGTATAAGTTTCCCATTTCGTAGCCGCAACCTGAACCAAGTCATCGAGACTTCCAAAAGGCTAATTATCTACATTGGTATACAGCTTCATGAGGGAGTTGTGGTGTTGTGCAAGATAATAGACTTGATCCCGTTAGTGTTTGTGATGTGTGTCTCTTATTGTTTCCGTTGTTTGAAAGCCGTGTTTAGTTCATTGAGAGAAGATGCTGAGAACTGGGAACATCTAAACATGGATATTCGCCCATATATTTTGCATTTTGAAAACGGGATGTCGGTTGGTGAGAGAGCAGTGGAAGGCTTTTCAAAATCGGTGAGCCCATTGGTCCAAAAGGGTGAAAAAGCCAACCCAAACATCTGATAGAGCTCATTCTAAACAATTCTACTAGTGGTTTTCATGGAGTTGCAGTATTTGACCACACTGTGACTCATCTCCTTCAAGTACCATTTAATCATGGAGTTGGAGCACTTGGCCTCACTGATATTTCATCTTATGTAAAAAGAATATTCACTCCTGATGTTCAATCTTCAAATTGTTGGAGGTTACCTGTGGTAACCCTTACAACGATTGCGGTTTCTCTTCCTGAAATCGAAAAGGAGGAAGTTGATAGCTTGTTGGAATGTGTTCGGGAAGGTCTATTATATGTCACATTGGTCGAAAAAAGCCTCAATGTTATTTATGATTACGTAATTCTTCAACATGCTGCTGAAACCCTGTGGCGAGAAATTAGATTCACCAAAAAGTGGTTAGGAAACGATTTGCAAGACCCTGATTTTCAAGAGTATACAGTTGGACAAATTGTTAAATGGTTCAGGGATAAGGCTAAAGATTACTTGGTGCATGAAAACTGGAATACACACAATGATGATTCTATTAGAAGGGATAATTAAACTTAATTATATTCGTGATATGTAACTGTAATTACTTATATAACTTAGAACTCGATGTATTTGATAAGTGTGAATGTGGGTGATAAGCGGGTAATTCAAAACTGCCCGGTGACAGTTTTCCCGCCAAACCCAACCGTCATGTTCACACATATATATATGATAGGTCCGGCAACAGATTCCGGCACCAAGACATTCAAAAACTTTCGTTCTTGTCTGTCCATTCACTCACACTCATTGTTATCAATCATGTCTGTTAATTCCATCAACAATCCTAATTTTCTTGTCAAACCTTCCGAATCCCACCAAGATGATGATGATGATCATCGACTTCCGCCAACAGATTCGATGCGCATGCTTACTTGTGTCAACTCGATGTACCGTATAACCGAAACAATTCTGCATACCTACGGCACCAACATTGATGATGCCACGGTGAGCCAAAAGGAACTATTCGATAGCTTATCATCAATGATCGCTGACATAATCGCAGCTTGTCTCACCAACTTACCACAAATCATAATAATGAAATGCCACTACATGACTTACGCGAGAAAGGAAAGGCAGACTAGTGTCAGAGATGCAGCCCAGCTTCTAGGTGAGACTAGACAAATAATCAGACACCTTCAAGATCATGATATTCCAAACATGAATCCAAGTGACATGCCATTTCTGAACAAATGGCGTGCTTATTTCGGGAACTCCTGATCAAGAAAAACTTCCTCGTTCTTCAAGTGATGAAGTGAGTTCGTTTTTATTTGTTTTCCTCTTTCGATTCCGAAGTAATATGTAATTATATTAGCACTTGAGTATGAACCACAGTGACGCTAATGTGATTTTCTAGGACGGTCAAAATGCTCCTTCAAGAAGTTAGTTTGCACAATTAGCACCCACAAAGTATGTTGGCCAAGTCCTCAGTTCTCATATTAGTTTGTACTCTTCCTAGTTTACTACATTGTAAATTGTTGTCGGTAACAAGTGGTCGGTTAGTATCTAGTTTTCAGTGTGTCTTGAGGAATGCTTGGATGCATTTTCTTTATGGATCATGCACAGATCATGCACAATGGTTGAACACCTATTGATTTCAAAACTGTGGACTATTCGGACCCTTCAACTTCATAGATGTAGATCTTTGACCTATCACTTTCATACATTTGAATTAAATCTGTCCAATCAAATTTTCCTAACGGCCCTTTACAGTTTCACTTAAGTTTTCTTCAAAATTACAAAGTGACCACATCTTTCCATTAATTAATTTAGGTGGTATAACTTAGAGCAATTGTGATATTCGGTTTCATGTATATGGGTTGGGCTCAGGTTAAACAATTTAGCCCGTCAACCAAACATGATTGACACCCCTAATTTATACCATACAGAAAAAACTACTAATCTTCAAGAACAGATACAAATATCATGTGAACTGAAATTGACACGTTTAAATGCAAAAACCTACTTCTTGAAGATTCTGTGCCGTGTAGATGCAAGCATTTTGTCATAAACTATGCTAAATCCTTTACGTAAGTCCTCATCAGCGGCAGGCAACCAAATTGAAAGGATTACACAACAATACAGCACCAGAAAGGCGACAACTTGCCGATTCCTGCAAGGACATGTGGAATCGAATCATTGGTATGTTCACCAATATTTTTATTGCAGAGAAAATGACATGTAGAATGGATATAGTATTACCTGAGCTAAATACCTAACAATAAATGTTTCCTCCAAGAGATCAACCAACAGCATATAAATTTATTGATGTTTTTAAACTAAATATAGGTATAGGGGTCATTCTGTAATTATATTAGTTAGAAAGTACGAGGACTAGATGCGACACTTTGGAAGTTTGTAACCTACACATTAAGGGATCGACACATCCCTGGAGTCGCAGCCCTTCATGTGCGACAGTATCAAGGCAGGATCAAGAGACACCCCTCTTCAAGATCAATCTCAACCACAAGTTCAAGAATCGCAACCGTTCGTGAAGAGATACGTCTCTACAATCGCATCTATTCGTATAGTATATATAGGGTTCATGTATGTCAATTGTAATCATCACTTTTCATTCAATACAAGCAAGTTTATTATTGGTCTTTGATTCCCAATTCTTTATATTCAAACCTGTGATTCGCATGTTCGATTACCAACAAAATTTGCATATGGGTAACGGCTGGAAACATACACTACTACTACTTCACTAATATCCCCCAGAAACTATGCGGAATAGAACTGTGAGAATGGAATTTGTTATACATAGATTAATCAATGAGATTTTGTTCCACATGTTTTGTTTAGAATTTAGTAAGTGTGATTCTGGTTGTGCCACGTATCACAATTCAATTCTATGAGCCCAAGATTCTTTTTCCGGCTTCTTTTATTTCTCCCCTTTGTATCCAATCATATCTTAAAATAGTTAACTTCAATCATATCTTATCTCAGTATATCGTTTTATAATTTCTAAATCTTCATTTGTATTCTTTATTCAACCTGTGTAACACACGGGTTTCTAATCTATTCAAGTGATTAATACTGATACTTGAGGAGTAGTAACAGGGCCATGATCACAACCACGGCTGTTGAAAACCACCATGTGCCACCCCTTCTTTCCTGCTCTCAATAACATATGGCGTATGTACGAATCCCCACTTCCTACCACACAAGACAGAACATAACTCAAAACACAAAAGTAATAATAGACCACAAATAACGTTGATCAAGTGCGATCGTTTGTCCATGTCACTGCATGCATTCTAAACATTTCCCATCACATAAGAAGCACACAACACAGAGAAATTATAACTACTAAACACAACACGTAAAACATACCTCTTGGCTCTGTCACTCGTGGTGGCATTCATTACTTTGGTCCCATTACAATATAAGTTAACAACAACAGGCGATTATTTATTCAAACTAATGGCGTAAAATGCCTGCTAGTTTGCAATTAGAAGAAGCTTATGACAGCATGCTTTCATGTTCTTTTTCGTGATTTACACAAATGTACTCCATATATTGTGAACTCGAACAGAGTTATCAAATGAAAAACCCATACCAATTTCCAGACTTCTCAGCTTGTGTTTAGCACATTTCATTGCAAACGAACAAAATTATCAAATGACAAACCCATAACAATGTTGCCATGATATATCTAACACTAAGTAACCCAGAAAAAAAAAGGAATTAGTATGAGCGTAAAACAACCGCCAAGTTTGGATTTTCATAGTTCCACAAAACGTGCTATAAACAAGTCCTTAGATTAGACTACCACAATACAAGTAATATCAACATAGAATGAAATAGTTCATTCACTTCCCAAGCATTAGTTAGGTCAGAATACGATTCAGACAAACACTAGAACAATATGCAGCAAGCTCACACACTCACACACACTAAATCACAAGAGCAAGAACACAAGATTTATAGTGGTTCGATCAAGCTTGATCTACATCCACTCTCCACAACTAGTTTTTCTTTGTATTAGGTGCTCAAAAATTACAGTACATGAATGAGAAGTATTTATAGGAGGTACAATTAGGGTTGTTGACTTTAAGCTACAGTAACAAATAAAACCTCTGCTCTAGTAAAAAAAAACTTCACAACCCAACATCTGGGTTATCAGTTGCCACAACCCAGACGAGTTACCTGGTCATCTGGGTTATTAGTTGCTTTGCTTTTGAGGAATAACCCAGACGAATTACCTGGTCATCTGGGTTATCAGTTGCTTTGACACTCTCTAGTCAAATCCTCCACAACCCAACAATCTCCCACTTGGAGGCTTTGAAAACTTCAAACTGCACTCCATGCAACTTCATATTCATAAGTACCACTGTAAACTCTTCATCTTTACTAGTTGTCGATGACCTCCTCATCAATTAACCTGAAGGCTCATTGAAGCTCCCACTGAGCTTCAACTCATCCGTCACTACTCGTGACTCGTTCTGTGTCCCTACCAGCTCCCACTTAAATAATTTGTCAGACCCTGAGAAAATCTGAGAACTAACACTCTCCATCATAAGCAGGTAGTTCACTGGAGAGACTTTCACCGCTAGAATACGAGTTCTCTTAACCCACTGTCGTCTGGGAGCTCTGACTGAAGCACTACCTGTGCTCCCACTGCCACAAAAACCCTTGACTGGGTTCTCTGAACCTTTCCTAGCACGTTCAACCTAAATCTGACCTGTGACTCTGGGTTTATCTCCTGCAAAACAAACCTTCTTCTGCCCGTGAGATTCTGTGAACCGGATCTTGGTCTTCTTCTGAACTGGGAGAACCTCTCCCTCGGGCAGTACACTGACCATGTACAATGATCTTCTTTTCTTGCCACGTGCAACTACTAAATTTCCCTTAATTACCTTCCACTATCCACTACCGAACTTAACCTCGTGACCTTGATCATCCAGTTGCTCGACTGAAATAAGCATTTTCTTCAAGTCTGGAATAACTCTCACGTCTCTCAAAGTCCAAGTAGATCCAACTGAAGTAACTAAGTCAATAGATCACCCATGCCTGTGACATCTAAGACTTCATCATTTGCAAGTCGTACCTTACCAAAAATCCCCAATTTTAAGATTTCGTAGTGCTTCACTGCTGTGGGTAGCGTGAAATGAATCACCCAAATCCATAACCCAAGAATCCACACTACTCTCCACATTACAGATCAAAACTTCATCATTTGAGTGGTCTACTGCAACATTAACTTCTTTCTTGTCGTTTGGGCATTGATTCCTGAAATGTCCAACCTCTTTACAGTTCCAACATGTTACATCATTTCGAGCCCTGGACTGACTCCTCTTTCTGTTCTTACTGCCACTACTTCTGTTATTCTTCCTTCCTCTGCCAACATGCATTAAATCACCCGATGATCCACCTGAATTTCTTCTTCTGACATCTTCGCCCAGAAAGAATAAGATCCCACATCTTCACAAACGTAAACTTACTCGTATCTGAGAGCTCGTAATAGCAGTTACGGTTCTGGACCAACTATCGGGTAATGAGGACAATAATAATAGGGCTTGGACCTCATCATCAAACTTGATGTTCACAGACACCAAATGAGACAAGATCGAGTTTAAGTTATTGATGTGCGCTGTAACTGAATCACCTTCCCTCATCCTAGTATTCACAAGCTCTCGAATAAGATAAACCTTGTTCGATGCAGAAGGCTTCTCATACATATTCGATAATGCTGCCATCATTCCTCTAGCCGAGGTCTCCTTCTGGATATTAAATGCAACATTCTTCGATAGAGAAAGTGTTATCACTACTCTGGCTTTCTTATCCATCCTATCCCAATCTGCTTGTGGCATTTTTCTGGTCTTTCATCCTCGAGCACTACATCTAAGTCTTTCTGACAAAGTAGTGTTTCAATCTGCATCTTCCACCAACCAAACTTCTTCCCATCAAACTTTTCGATTTGCACCTGCTCGTCTTCTGCCATGATGACAAATAACACGACTAAACGAAACTAAAATCGAAAAAAAAACTAAAAAGATCAGCACCAAAACAATCTGAAACAAATGACACCTGATCACTGGCGTACGATTCTGTTTCTCTGAGTTGTTAGGTTGATAAGATCCTTGCCAAGTGTTGATACACTTTGTGGATGCGGCTCGGTTCGGTTCAACTTGGTTCGGTTCGGTTCGGTTCGAGACCGACGTCGCGACATTCCTCCGTCGTGTGCCCCAGAGATCGACACACGAAGCACGAAGAGCCGCGAACCGTCAGCAGCCGCCACATCACCATGATGATGTCATGATGATGTCATGTGATAATTAAATAAACATGTATTTTAGAATCTCATGACATTTTTATAAACAATAGAAGTTTGTATTGAATCAAGATACTATTCTCATTATTTACAAATCAATGTATAGTGGTACAAGAATGAATACAATAATTACAAGAGCTTGATTCTAGGGAGAGAATTATGCAATGGTTACAAATCTTCTAGGAAGAGAATTATGCAATGGTTATAAATCTTGTTGACTAAGAATAATTTGCAATTAATGGTGACTTAATTTGTGGTGTTGATAATTTCACCCATCCACGAAGAATCAACTCAAAGTTTGTCCAGTATGTGTCACGAAGACTGATCCCATGTTTATTCCTACTAAGACTACATTCTGTATGTTGACTACGAGTGGATTGTGACGAAGACTTCTTTTGGACGAACCCTCATGCATGACGTAGACTCACTTCCACAAACACTAAAGCATGACGAACCCTCTTGCTGTTTGACGAAGACTCTCACGAAGAGTCTCTCCAACGAACCCTCAAAGGGTTCGTCCTTCTCCTTGTCGACGAAGTCTCCAAGTCACGAACCCTGCTTGTGCTGAACACTTCATGCTGCCATGAAGACTCTAGTCTTCGTGGGCTGATTAACTCTTCGTGGGCTTCTCTAAGTATTCGTGGAGGTGCTGTTATGCTTCGCCTATTTAAACAAGTTGTTGGACATATTAGAACATATACACAGAGAGACATGAGGGACATAGACACGAGGGAATCAGTGAGTTTGTGAGAGTATAATCTTCTGTAATCGTTGTAAACAAACACTTTTGGTTTTAATATATTTAAAGCTTTAAATGTTGAGTCCTTGTCTGTTTTGTGTCTCGATCTCGGTTTGCTTACCCGGTTGGATTCCGCACAACCGGGTTTGTTCGTATCACAAGGATTAGGTTACTAGATCCTCCGCTAGTGGACCTTCAAGTGGTATCAGAGCCAAGGCTCCTTGTTAAAACCGAGCCGTGTGTCGGGTTTTTCAAAGTTTGTATCTTGATAGTTTTCTGGCTTTAATCCTTGAAAATCATGTCATTTTGCTGATAGTTCATATAAAAACCCTGTTAATCTCATACACACATGTTAAGATATGGTTTTTAGTGAGGTTTCGAGCAAAATTTTGAGTTCGGAAATTATTCCGGTGAACGTTTGGTCGGAAAACTCATAGAGTTCATCACTGGTCATCATATTTCCTGGGTTCTTAAGTTGTCTGCTTGTTTTCTTTAATTTTTAAAATATTGTTTGTGTTGCAAAGTTGGTAAGAATATGATGGACAAAAGCATGGATCCATGACAAAGTTGGCTTACCAACTTTCCTTGTGTCAGGATAAGGATAAGGTTGCTTAAAACATTCTTCTTCTCACCAACTTTTCACCATTTCCAATTTCAAAGAACATCCACTCTTCGTGGCTTTCCCCTTTTTAAATTTCTTGTGGTGAACATTATACTCTTCGTGGGCTTATCAATCTTCGTGCCCCCCCCCCCCCACTTTAATTTTTTTTTTCTTTTTGGTGATCCTACAAGTCTTCGTTGGGCATTTACTCTTCGTGGTCTCATACAAAAATTGAGCCACATAATCTTCGTGGGCCATCAATTTTTTGTGGACAAATATTTAGTGGGCCATTTCATTTTACTCTTCACGAACAATTATATAATTAGTGAATTTTCTTTGGGCCTGACTAGTGTTCATTGGGCTAAACTATTTTTCGTCAACTACTTGAGTCTTCGTGGTCTCAAAGTTATGTTTTTTCAACAGAAGGTGTGTAATTCATTTTTAACACGTTGTTTGAGGTTTGTCTTTTGGTATTCTTGATCATACACCAATTATGACTTCCAACTGGTGGGGTTGGAAACCGGATCCCAATGCGGATATGTATGCGAGTAAAGGCTCAGGTCCAGTTCCTTCATGGGCTCAGACTCCCACGCCTACGTCATCAGCACAATCAAACACGATAACCGCAAATCAGTGGGCCTTGGTTACAAACCAAAACCAAAGTATTCAAAATCTTCTTTTGAGCGAAAATGAAATCGGTAGTAACAACCGGCCACCAAAGCTCATGCATTTGAACGACTACCCAGCTTGGGAAGAGAGATTTCATACGTATATTCTTGGGCAAAACACAGAGTTGTGGATGTGTTTTATCAAGGAATTCAACCAAGCACTTGAAGAAGTCGGTTCCAATGCTGCGACATTTGCGGATCTTTCTGTCGATGATAAAAAGGCATATGATTTAGAAAAGAAAGCATTTTCAATTCTAACTCAAGCCTTGAACAAAGATATTTATCATCAGTTTGTGGGATTCAAAACGACAAAAGGGTTATGGGATGCATTGAAGGCGAGAGGTCAAGGAAATGCATCGTCATGAAAACTGAGACACGATCTGCTCAAAAAGGAGTTCGACGGTTTCATGTGTATGGAAAGGGAATCTTTGGGAGACATGTCAAGTCGATTTTATCATTTGCTGAGTGAGATGTGTAATTTTAAGGTTGCGGCAACTCCGGAAGAGGTTGTCAGTAAGTTTGCCGACGCATTGCCAGCTCAATGGAGTGGTTTCTTGGAGATTCTGAGATATAATGGCACGCTAGCGACAACCAACATTCATGATTTCATTCAACTCTTGGAGAACCAAAATCGAGATGAAATCAGGAAGGCAAAAAGAGTGCCGGTACCACAAAATCCCGAGATGTACTATGGAAATTATGGAGGTACCAGCACGGTTTCTAGACCTGCTCAACATGCTCAGCTACAAACGGCGTTTCTCTCGAGTACCGATATGTATGGAACACCAAAACCAACATCCTCAGAGCAAAGCTATCAGTCTACTGGAGTACCATCATTTCTTGATCCAAACTACAAAGGCCAACAACAAGCCTATTATGGAAACACTTCCTCAACAGTCAATGCTGGTCAGTCAACTAATCCAAACACAGTTCGGCTAGATACTTCAAGTTTCTCGAAAGTAAGTGTTGAAGTGGCAAAGGAACATACGGAGTTGCTAAACACTTTGGTGAGCGCATACTGTGGGTTAGTAGCAGGGCAAATTGGGAATATCAATTTGACTCAGGAAGATTATCAGCAGATAGATAAGCATTAAATGGATTTGATGGATATCAAGTGGGCATTTGCTAGTGCTGTGACGCGAGCAAAAGATTTCATGGAAAAAACTGGTAGAACCAGCTTGGAAAGCAAGAAAGATACCAAGTATGGGTTCGATAAGCAGGCGGTCAAGTGTTTCAACTGTGGTGAACGGGGTCATTTCAAACGTGAATGTACGAAGCCAGCTCAGCATGGAAACCAGAATCCGTTCAGAAATCAAGGCAATCAATAGAATCAGAATCAGACCAGGAATAATGAGCGTTCCTTGATGCCTGCAAGCAATACTCATCAAGCAGGTCCATCAAACAACAATCGAGCTCTTGTAGTGCAAGTTGATGAAGGTTGTGACTGGTCGATTCAACTGGGTAACGGTGATCAGGGTGGAACAGCTTGTTTTGCTGAAGTTGTCAAGGATCTAAAGCACGCATGTGGTGGAGAATCTTCTGATGAAGACAGTTCTGGTTATAGTGGAAGCTTAGATGAGGAAACCTCAAGTTCAGGTGAAGATGGGACGGATGAAGTGTCACATGAGTCCATTGATGTGGATGTTGAGGAGCTTTTGAGTGAAGCTAAAGCAGGGAATGACCGAAGGTCTATTCTGGTGGATCAAGCCGCTTATTCTTCTTCGTCTTCTTCTCATCATTCAGCCTTTATGGCTAATGTTGGCAGTTCGTCAAGTCAGGTATGTGTCGATGAATCTAAATCTGATAAATGTGATAATTGTGTTGATTTGGGTGGGAAATTGTCTGACTTGCAAAGCAAATATGATGATTTGCAAAGCAAGTATGACGTGACATTTATCCACAATCAAAGTTTGATCGTGGATCTCGGAAAATGCATAGAGGCCAACCTGTTCCATAAAAATCATGAAAAAGAATTTAAGAAAGTAATTGACACATTAAGGGAAGATAAAACCGAGCTAGTAAAAACAGTTTCAAGAAAACAAACTGCTATAAATAATTACATCACTAGGCTCGAGGAAGCACAAAAGGAGTTGGCCTGTGTCAAGTGTGAAAATGAGGCGATCCAGCTTAGGTTAGATAGTTAGTCAAACTCTAGGTATGTGTTGGATCACATCATTGACATACAGAAGGAGAAAAAGGATGTCACGTGCATTGGATATAAGAAGTGTCCTCCACCGTACAGACACAATTATACCGCAATGCCTGATGAGGAGGATAAGCCTCAATTTGAGCCATCTGTTCCTTTAAATGTTAAGGAGTTTGCAGCTGGACTTGGTTACACAAAGGACGTATCATCAGATTCGGATGGGTCAGCAGATACGAAAGTATCAACTGCTGAACAAAATCAGGATCCTCCAGTCATTGTTGAGGATGCTGATTCTTCAGATGATGAATCCGATGATACTGACTCTGAACAGTCTAATGCGGTTATCAAAGAAGAGGACATACCTCTCGAGAATCACATTCTATGTGACCCTTCCGCAAAACCTGCTAAGACTGTTCAGGTTAAGTCCACTTCTGCATAAGAATCTGAGAGTGTGAATTTGCTGTACACTCTAGTTGGAGATGATAAAGTTTATTCAAACAAATATTTTCTGATTAAAAATGTAAATCAATCTTTAATCAGCAAAGTTTTTGAAGATTCGACAAGTAAGTTTTTGGGAGAGTCGAGCTCACGAGTTGTGGTAACACAATGTCCTCCGATTCCGATGGCTGATGTATTTTGATATACAGAGAATGCAAAAGAAAACGGGTCGAACAAATAGAACGGTACAGTTATTTCTCAAAATTCAACATCAAATTCGTTCTTGAAGACTAAGTATAATCCGTTCAAACTTTTGATTGTACCGATCAAATAGTTTGTTCTGATAGTGATTACACGACTCTTAGTCTAATCCAAGTGATTTCAATTAATTTTCGGCTTCGGTTACGATCTCGTTCATTGGCAAATCGGGTAAGTTTCCAACACTCATTAATTCAACAATATACATGAATATTGAACATATTAGCATATTTATTTAAGGCAAAAATCAATGTTGTAAAACAAGGTCTTAGAGGCCAGGTACTCATCGAGTAATCGCTAAACGGTAGGCTGTCGAGGCGACTTTCTTCAATTCCACCTAATTACTCGGAATCAATGTTTTAAAATCCGGTTTTTATACCGTACCAGATTTGGTTCAAAAACGGTTTAACCGGGTGTATCGGGCGGTTCAACCGGGTGTACCGGGCGGTTCAACCGGTTCTACCAGACGGTTCAACCGGTACAACCGGCCAGTTTGAACCGATTTTTAAAACATTGCTCGGAATCGATCAAACGTCGTCAACCTCGGCCAGAATCGCATCTAGTAGGTCAACTCGGGTCGAGTTTGACATAAAAAAAAAATAAAACACAATTCCTATTTGAACATGTATTAAAGAATGAATATCATTTTCGACGGAAGAATATCAAATTTTGAAATACTTTATTATTTGAACATGTATTTTTTATTTATATTGATATTCATGTATTTTGTTATAAATATGAGTGAAAAATAATATTTGACATGTGTCTAATTTCCCGAAAACCAATTTCTTTATAATTTAACATCCGAGTACTCCTCGAATACTCCATGTCTAGGCCGAATACATGCAACTCCCTAGTCGACCGACAAGACGACAAGTGAGCGTCTCGCGACTTCTGCAATATATACGTTTACCATACCGAAATACCCGTACCCGTACCCATACCAATATCACCCATGTTGACCCATTACTCAATCCGCCCGACCATTCTAATCTCCAAACTTTCAGTTTTTTTCGGGTTGTAGGAGGAACACCATTATTGTCATCAATGATCTGAAACTTAGCTTGAATTCAATCGATCAAACATGAATCAGGCTTATTGAAGTTCAGAAAAGCTTTTCACTCTTTCAATTGAATCATCTCTTGTAAATCATAATTCAAATATTATCTTATTCAACTTTTCTTAGCAATTCAATTATGTGGTTTGCGATGTGTGAAAGCTTACAAGTGACATTCAATACAGTTAAAAATCAATATGCAGGGTAAAGGGCCAGGATCTAAGATTCTTATATGGGGGGCTATCAGTGGGCCGACTGGGCCCCTCCCCCCACTCATAGGGGCCATTATTGTATATAATTGGTACGTATATTTCAAATGCATTATTGAATAAAAGATTTTATAATTGAAAAAGGAAAACCAGATGGGTATATGTTAGTTATTTTAGTATAATCGTGATTAACTTGGTGATCAAAGAGAATTATGATATACATCGAACAAGTTAGGAGGTGCGGAAGTGTACGCTTGTTCGAGTGGTTATAATTTCGAGTGTTCGGGCGTAGTCTCGAATGGGGTT
Organism: Helianthus tuberosus; assembly: GCA_030545235.1. Classification (NCBI taxonomy): domain Eukaryota; kingdom Viridiplantae; phylum Streptophyta; class Magnoliopsida; order Asterales; family Asteraceae; genus Helianthus; species Helianthus tuberosus. Next base: position 5,492,994 of record CM060409.1, on the reverse strand, counting down.
CCAAGGGGCAACGCCCCCTTGGCGGGGTTCGGAGGCAGCGCCCTTGGGAGCAGGGTCCAAGGGGCAGAGGGTCGAGATCAGAGATGAATTCAAAGAGATTCACAAATTACTTCTATTAACTTTTATTTTGATTAAATATCAACTCATAATTTCATTCATGATTCAATATTGAATACAAAGATGTTTATATATATTCTACTAGTTACAATAATAACCCTCTAACTTATGACAATTAAATTTATGGCTTAACATTCCCCCGCAAGTTGAGGGCGGGTAACGACCTGCAACATGGATCTTAAAAATTCAAATCTTTGAGTTGATAACGGCTTCGTGAAGATGTCGGCAATTTGATCATCTGTTTTAATAAATTGAACCTTCAGATTTCCTTGACTGACTTGCTCACGAACAAAATGGAAATCTACCTCCACATGTTTAGTTCTAGCATGAAACACCGGGTTTGCTGAAAGATACGTAGCTCCAAGATTATCACACCAAAGAGTGGGTTTATTCAACTTAACTCCCAGTTCTTGTAGAAGAGACTTTAACCAGATTAGTTCAGCAACCGTATCAGCAATAGCCTTGTATTCGGATTCAGTAGACGACCTAGAGACAGTTTTCTGCTTACGAGCTGACCATGATACTAAGTTCGAACCCAAGAAGATAGCATAGCCCCCCGTGGATCGACGGTCGACCGGGCAACCAGCCCAATCAGAATCCGAATATGCTGTAATAGGAACTAACCGCTCACCCCAATGTGAATCAGCAAAGGCATGTAATGTAGACGTTGAGTTCGATGTAAAACGAAGGCCCAGTTGAGACGTTCCCTTGAGATAGCGAATTATACGTTTGACAGCCGTCCAATGGGATTCGTGAGGTTCATGCATGAACTGACATACCCTGTTGACTGCGTAGGCAATGTCGGGCCTAGATAAAGTGGCATACTGAAGTGCTCCAACACAATGGCGATATCTTGTAGGATCGGACATAAGTGGGTCGTCCTTGGTTATCGTATCTGTTTTGGCATTTGTAGGTGTTGCAAGCGGTTTAGATTCTTTTAACCCGGCTCGATCAATAAGTTCCTGAATATACTTCCATTGAGATAGGATAAGACCCGAAGAGGTGTGAAGAACTTCAATACCAAGAAAGTAAGTAAGACGACCCATGTCAGTGAGAGATACCTGCTGACCAAGTGAGGCAATAATGCGATTAACTGTGTTGGGATCGTTGCCCGTAATAATGATGTCGTCCACGTAAACTAGTAGGTAAACCTGTGCACCCGAGCGGTTAAGGATAAATAATGATGGATCAGTTTTGGAACCATGAAAACCAAGATGCTGTAAGACGTTTGAGAGTTTGGTGAACCATGCCCTGGGCGACTGTTTTAAGCCATAAAGGGATTTGTGCAATTTGCAAACATGATTAGGATGTTTAGGATCCTCGAAGCCCGGTGGTTGACGCATGTAGACCGTTTCATGTAGATCACCGTGTAAAAACGCATTTTGCACATCAAGTTGTTTGAGAGACCAATTGTTAGAGACGGCAAGAGAAAGAACCATGCGGATGGTGGCTGGTTTGACCACAGGGCTGAACGTCTCATGATAATCAATGCCAGACTGCTGTAAAAAACCCTTTGCTACCAATCGAGCCTTGTGTCTAGTCAGGTTCCCATGCTGATCAGTTTTCAACCTGTAAACCCACTTGCAATCAATAACATTAGAATTTGGAACCGGAGGAACTAACGACCATGTTCCGTTTCTGTGTAGTGTGTGCAACTCGGCTGCCATGGCTTGACGCCACTCCGCGGATTCGTTTGCAACAGTAAAGGAAGTCGGTTCAGAAAGAACGGTAGCGGTGGTGGCGATATTGGCTGAAGGGTCAAAAAATTTTCGGGGTTTAGGATGTGGCCGAAGGTGAGGAGGTCGGTAACGGGGCGTGGTTGGTTGCGAAGAAGAGGAAGTAGGTTGGGTGGTGTTAGTCTGAGGAATAGGGGCGGTTTGGACAGGTTCGGAAATAGGTGGGGTGGGTGGCGATGGTTCGGTTGTAGGAATGGATGGGTTATCGAAAATGGTTAATGGCGGATCAGGAATTGTAGAAAAGGAAGTAGCGGCTGTGGAGGATGAAGGAGGGTCGATGGAGGGTCCAGTAAGGGAGGGAAAAACATGCTCGTTAAATCGGACATGGCGAGCAATGTAGATTCGGTGAGTAGTTTGATCAAGGCATTGATATCCATGATGAGACGGGCTATAACCAAGAAATATACAAGGAGTAGAACGAAAATCAATTTTGTGTTGGTTATATGGACGTAAATAAGGAAAACAGAGACATCCGAAAACTCGAAGAAATGAGTAATCGGGAGGACGTTGGAGAACTAGTTGATATGGGGATTTGTTTGAGGAAAGACGAGAAGGTAGACGATTGATGAGGTAGACGGCGGTTTGAAAGGCGAATGACCAAAAAGTTTGAGGTAGTTTGGATTGGGCTAGTAAGGTGAGACCGGTTTCCACGACGTGGCGATGGCGACGCTCGACAATACCATTATGTTCACTCGTATGAGGACACGAGCGACGATGTAAAATACCATGGGATGTAAAAAACTGAGTAAGGTTCCGAAACTCGCCACCCCAATCAGTTTGAACACTTTTTAGTTTGGTGTTAAATTGGCGTTCAACTAGCATAACGAAATTTGTAAAGGTGGTAAAAACGTCGGATTTTTGCATGAGCGGGAACCCTCTAACTTATGACAATTAAATTTATGGCTTAACATTAAATTGCTATATTGGAAATGCCTTAGAAAAAATAATTTTGTTAAAATTCATCTTATTTTTTTGGATGAAAAATAAAGGCAGTTTTATGGCAATTTAATTCAAATTTAAAATTAATGAGACAGTTATCTGAAAAGAATCCCCAAATTCAAAATCAGTTTTTTGATCAAGCTCTCTGGTTCATTACGAATTCACAAAAACACATACATGTGTTCTATTTCTCGAATTCAGAGTTGTATCCGACTGAATTATTCAGTAGAACCACCGAAATAATTTGATCTGAGAGTGATTACACGCCTCTCTCATTATCCGTGGTATACAAATTCCCCAATAGTATATGGAATCCACTTTTAAAAAAGCAGCATCAAATAAGAACTGTTTTCCACAATTATTGCAAACAAAGTTTCATGGGTGGCCCGGGTGATGGGATGAAATGTTGGATTTTACAATTATTGGCTTTAGAGTTGTTATTGAATTTATCTTTAATCATGCAACAGCAGCAGCTTTAGGGAAGAGCATGATTCACGTGTTACGGTAATATATTTAGTCACCATCTGTAAATCCATCCGTGTTAAGTCCTTCCTAATACAAAATCCAATCCTAAGCTCTGCCCACATTATTTCCACCATCCATCTTAAACTCATCATATCTCCATTAAATCAAATCATCAGTTTCTTTCTCAAGAGTTATGGCTTACAACTCAACACATGAGTATCTTAATATTGTGGATAGACTCACTGATGACTTCAATATTCCAAACAATATTACAGATCCATTGTTGGGGTACCTAAAGTTTATATACAGATCAGAACTTGAAGATCGTTACAGCGCACCTATGTTATGGATTGGGATGTACATCGCGTTAGCATCTCTGGTTTGCATCCTTTTCATGGTGGCTGATTTATTACATGGTTTACGTAGCAGAATGCTATGGGTTCCCTCTAAATATTTCACAATTAATTCTGCTTTTCTTACGGTAATATCTGTTGCAATGAAGTTACCTGTGGATCTAACTGGTTCCATGCCGGGTTATGTGGACCAAGTGGCAAAGCTCGGAAGCATGGCCTTTATGTGTACCATGATGGCCAATTTACTGCCTTGTTTAGGAACCATGGAGAGCAATGAGCTTTTATCAAACCTCGCAGCTTTGTCTGTTCAAGTCATCACCTTGGTTGTGAATGTTTGCATTCAAATGCAAACGGGAGCTGTATCCATATCAACCCATAAAGAAGATCCCCGTATCATACAACTTACTTCACCTACACATATAAGTACCCATCCTAATCCTGTATTACCCTTTATTTATGTGATTTTGTTAGTTTTCTTGTTGATAGTATATATATGTTCATCTTTGGTGATTCTAAATTCCAACCAGATTTTTGACTCCAATTACCAAAGTTTTCATGAGAAAGCTTCAGTAGACATTCAAGCATCACCAGGAGAAATAGTAACAGTTGAGAAGCTAGAAAACCATGTGACAAAGCATTGGATGATGGTAGAAAGTGGCAGCTGCCTCCATTTCATAACAGCTTGCTTTCATCCAACATCTGCTTCTGGGGTAATATGTCTATTAGTCACCATCTTACACACTTATACTATGTCCGGGACTATTAAAGCCATGTTGGCTAAGGACTATGGTTCGGATTATGGCTGGTCCATGCTAGTGATTCTCATAGTACAATCTATCGGAGTCCTGATTGGTACAATTATGCCACTTTCTAGATGTTTTGCAACCTTAGAATTTAAAACATCCTTTTCAATCCACTTTAAGGTCTTTAAAGTAGAACGTCATTGGACTCAAAAGTTAAATGATTGGAAACAAGCTAGTATAAGACTCCCATTTCTTAGCCGCAGACTGAACGTAGTCATCGAGACTTCCAAAAGGCTAATTCTCTACATTTGTATACAACTTCAGAAGGGAGTTGTGGTGTTGTGCAAGATAATAGCCTTGATCCCGTTTGTGTTTGTGATATGTGTCTCTTATTGTTTCCATTATTTGAAGTCCGTGTTTAGTTCATTGAGAGAAGATGTTGAGAACTTGGAACATCCAAACATAGATTTTAGTAGCTCATATATATATATTTTGCATTTTGAAAGTGGGATGTGGGTTGGTAAGAGAACAATGGAAGGCTTTTCAAAATCAGTGAACCCATTGATACAAAAGGGTGCAAAAGGCCAACCCAATCATCTAATAGAGCTCATTCAAGGAAGATTTTATTTTAGTCATTTTGGATTTAAAACATTTAACCTGCTTGATTTTCAACCTTCAAATTGTTGGAGATTACCTGTGGTAACCCTTACAACGATTGCAGTTTCTCTTCCTGAAATCGAAAAGGAGAAAGTTGATTGGTTGCTGGAAGGTGTTAGGGAAGGTCTATTATATGTTACATTGGTGGAAAAGAACCTCAATTTTATTAAAGATCACATAATTCTTCAACAAGCAGCTGAAACTTTGTGGCGAGAAATTAGTAACACCAATAAATGGTTAGGAAACGAGTTGCAAAACTCTGCTTTTCAAAAGTCTACAGCTGGACAGATTGTTAAATGGTTCAGGGATACCGCTAAACGTTACTGGGCAGAGGAAAGGTGGATGGATGTTACAAACAATGATGATTCAATGCACAGGCTTATTTGTGTCAACTCAATGTATAGTATAACCGAAAGAATTCTGCATACCTACAACACCAACATTGATGATGATGACATGCTGAGCCAAAGGGAACTATTTGATAGCTTATCATCAATGATCGCTGTCTTAATTGTAGCTTGTCTCACCAACTTACCACAAATCATAATAATGAAATGCCACTACATGTCTGCGAGAAAGGAAAGGCAGGCCAGTGTTAAAGATGCAGCCCAGCTTCTAGGTGAGACTACAGAAATAATCAGAGTCCTGCAAGGTCATGATATTCCAGCCATGAATCCAAGTGACATGCCATTTCTCAACAAATGGCATGATTATTTCAGGATCAGTTCTTCAAGTGAAAGTAAGTTCATTTTTATTTGCTTTCCTTTTTCGATTCCTTCCTTTTGTACCTACTTATATTATTAACACTTGAGTATGAACCACAGTAACGCTAATGTGATTTTCATGTGCATGCATCTTTACTACTCGAAGTCTCAGAGTCATCCAGGACGGTCGAATAGGTTCGTTCATGAAGTTGTTTTGCACAATTAGCACCCACAAAGTATGGTGACCAAGTCCTTAGTTCTCATATTAATTTGTACTCTTCCTAGTTTAACTAGATTGTAAATTGTTGTCGCTTACAAGTGGTCGATTAGTATCTGCTTTTCAGTGTGGCTTGAGGAATGCTTGGATGCATTTTCTTTTTGGATTTGTTGTCTTGGTATACCACCGTTGGTTTGATTATACTCTCTGTTGGTATTTATCTTATCATGCTAACAAGTTACTACCGGTTTCACTTATTTAAGTTTTCCTCAAAATTAAAAAGTGATCACCACATTATTAATTAACTAATTTAGGTAGGTGTTATAACTTATAGCAATGGTGAAATTCGGTTTCATGTATATGAGGTATCGCTTAGGCCCATATTAGACAGGCAGCAAAGACGCCAACTCCTCACTCTACAGGTTTTGGTGTGTCTTTGGGCTCAACAGCAGGCTATTCTTGCTTGATGTGACGTTTTCAAAGCAATTATTCAATTTTAAAAAGATATTAATGTGTACATATCTACAAAAGGACTTTGGTGCGCTCGAGCGGTATCCAGTTGTGTAAAATGGTGTCTATCGCAGTAGAAACGTAAAACAGAAAAGATGTTTATTGAGATTGCCTTGTGAGAGCTTACATAGGGAAATATATAAAAAGAAATGTTACACTTAGGTACCACAAGAATACTAGGGTAAAATAATGGGGTATTGGATTTTAATAATCCCAAGTTTCACTAATTGGCCGGTAATAATCCCAACTTCAAAAATAGCCTACAACAGTCCCAACTTGTAAGATTTTGGCCACCAATGATCCTTTGCTAACTGGGTTATAACCCAGTTAGTTTTGAGAAGCGGAGAGGATTACAGGAGGTCGGAGATGATTGGTGGTGGTCTCGTTTGGTGGTTTCAGGGGTAAAACGGGTCGCCGGAATAAGTTGCAGGTCACCAGAGTTGGGTATTTTGAACTTCTGAGCAGCGGAGAAGATTACAGGAGGTCGGAGATGATTGGTGGTGGTCTCGTTTGGTGGTTTCAGGGGTAAAACGGGTCGACGGAATAAGTTGCAGGTCACCAGAGGTGGTGATGGTGCCACGTCAGCAGTCCAGTCAGCAAAAAACTAACTGGGTTATAACCCAGTTAGCAAAGGATCATTGGTGGCCAAAATCTTACAAGTTGGGACTGTTGTAGGCTATTTTTGAAGTTGGGATTATTACCGGCCAATTAGTGAAACTTGGGATTATTAAAATCCAATACCCCTAAAATAATTAGTCCTAAATATATATATATTGTCTAACATTCCCCCGCAAGTTGAGGGCGGGGAACGACCTGCAACTTGGATCGTAAAACCAGAAATCTCTGAGAAGGCAGCGGCTTGGTGAAAACATCAGCGATCTGATCCGTTGTAGATATGAATTGAACATTCAGTTTGCCTTGAGCTACTTTCTCCCGAACAAAGTGAAAATCAACTTCAACATGTTTTGTTCTGGCGTGGAAGACCGGATTCGCAGAGAGGTACGTAGCTCCAAGGTTGTCACACCACAATGTTGGTGAAGATTTAGGTGTGATGCCGAGTTCCATAAGAAGAGCTTCAAGCCAGGTTAGTTCAGCAACTGTGTCTGCAAGGGCTTTGTATTCGGATTCGGTTGAAGACCTAGATACCGTTCTTTGTTTTCGAGCATTCCATGAAATGAGATTAGAACCGAAATATACTGCAAATCCCCCCGTAGACCGACGATCATCTGGACATCCGGCCCAGTCTGCATCCGAATAGGCCTTTAGACCTGCTTGCCAGTGAGAGTCGGTAAACGCATGAAGAGTCGAGGCCGAATCATGGCGAATAAACAAACCGAAATGGGAGGTGCCCTTGAGATAGCGCAAAATGCGTTTAACAGCCGACCAATGATTCTCGGTAGGTGCATGCATATATTGACAAACCTTGTTCACTGCATAGGTAATATCCGGCCGTGAGAGAGTAACGTATTGAAGAGCCCCTACCGTTTGACGATATTTCGTGGGATCATTCAGTTGTGCACTGTCACCGAGAGATAGAACCTGAGAGTTGCTCATTGGAGATGGGACCGACTTACAATCAATGAGACCAACTTTAGTGATGAGCTCAGAGATGTACTTTCGTTGGGACAAAATTATATTTTTGCCATGGGGAACAATTTCAATTCCCAAGAAGTAGTGAAGAGTCCCCAAATCTTTGACAGCAAAGGCCGAACTCAATTTAGCAATAACATCATTAATGGCCTGCGGATGGTTACCTGTCACAATGATGTCATCTACGTAGACAAGCACATAGAGAAGGAGCCCATTTCTTTTAAGTATAAAGAGAGAGGGATCGGTCTTGGACCCCATGAACCCGAAACTCTGAAGGGTTGAAGAGAGCCGATGAAACCAAGCTCGCGGTGCTTGTTTCAACCCATATAGGGACTTATGAAGAAGACACACGTGGTTTGGGCGTGCCTTGTCCACAAACCCCGGAGGTTGTCGCATATACACAGTTTCCTCCAGATTGCCATGCAGAAATGCATTTTGAACATCCAACTGGCGCATAGGCCACTGGTTCATAACAGCCAAAGACAGAAGGACCCGTATGGTGGTAGCTTTAATAACGGGACTAAAGGTTTCTTGATAATCAATACCCGGTTGTTGTCGATATCCCTTTGCGACAAGGCGTGCTTTGTGACGAGTAACATTGCCATTTTCATCCTTTTTCAACCTGTAAACCCACTTTGAGTCAATAACATTAGTATCCTTGACATAGGGAACAAGTGACCATGTACCATTTTTGACAAGAGCTGAAAACTCGTCATTCATAGCTTGACGCCACTCCGGAGACTTGTTAGCAACGGTAAAGGATGTTGGTTCAGAATCAGTGGAAGAACCAACAGAAGTATGATACGCGGACGGCGAGAAACGATCGGTAGGCTTGGGATTTGGTCGCAAATGGGCTGGACGGGCCCTCGGTTGGGGCTGATTGGCAGCCGAAGAAGGCTGGGCAGCAGCTGAGTGGGCTGGAACAGAAGGAGTAGGGTCTGATTGAACAGTTTGGTTGGGTGTTGATGGCTGATTAGGAGGATTTTCAGGTGCCGGAGGTGAAACCGGTTGTGGGGAGGTTGGTGTCGAGGGTACGGGTGAAGCGGGAGGCTGTGGAGTGGAGTTTGTAGGGGTAGATAGTGGAACCGGTGATGGAAAAGTGGAAAAATAGGGGTCGGGAGTTGATTCAGTTTGAGATTGGGGTTTTGGTTCACAAGGAAAACAATTTTCATTAAAACGAACATGACGAGCGATGTAAACTCGTTCAGTTGTGAGATCAAGACAACGATAACCATGATGAATGGGACTATAACCGAGGAAAAGGCACGGTGTGGACCGAAAATCCATTTTGTGAGAGTTATAAGGGCGAAGATAGGGAAAGCATTGACACCCAAATACTCGTAAGAACGAGTAGTCCGGAGACCGTTGAAAGAGATGTTCATAAGGAGATTTGTGAGAGTAAGTGCGAGAAGGCATGCGATTAATGAGAAAGACCGCTGTTTCGAACGCAAAGTGCCAAAACCGTTGTGGAGCATAGGAATGGGCCAAAAGAGCTAGACCCGTTTCAACGACGTGTCGATGGCGACGTTCAACGATGCCGTTTTGCTCACTCGTGTGAGGGCATGAGCGTCGGTGAATAATACCGAGTGAGGAGAAGAATGGTGCTAAGTTTCGAAACTCACCACCCCAATCGGTTTGAACATTTTTGAGTTTGGTGTTGAACTGACGCTCAGCCATGACAAGGAAGGATTTGAAAGTTTGGTAAACGTCAGATTTTTGGGCAAGAGGGTAAAACCACATGTATCGCGTGTGATGATCAACACATAACATAAAATAACGATGGCCATCAAAAGAAAGAGTGGGAGCGGGTCCCCAAACATCACAATATATTAAATCCAAGATATTTTTACTATGAAAATTTGAATAATTTAAAGATAACTTAGAAGATTTCCCTAATTGACAGGGAGTACATAATGAAGGACAAAGTTTATTTGAAACAGGTAAATGAAAACTAGAAACAATAGAATGAAAAACACGAGCATGAGGATGTCCAAGTCGCTTGTGCCAGATGGTGGAAGATGCTTTGGTTGCAGTGAATGAAACATGTGGAAGGGACTTCAATTGAGGAAGGCGGAGTGAGTATAGACCACCATCACTTGGACCCGTGAGTAGGGTAGCACGTGTAGACTCGTCCTTCACAACAAAAAAAGATGAATGAAATTCAAAAAAGACATCATTTTCGTTACAAAATTGTTGAACAGATAAAAGGTTCTTTTTGATTTGAGGTACATGAAGAATATTAGATAAGTTGAGAGTTTTGTTTGGGGAATAAATTTTTGAAGAACCGATATGACAAATGGGAAGAGGGTTACCGTCGCCAACGTGAAGTGATTCGTTGCCAAAGTATGCTTCAGAGTTGTCCAGGCTTGCTAAGTCTGGAGTAACATGACTGTTGGACCCCGTGTCAGGATGCCAAGATGCTGCAGATTGTGATCCAGCTTCAGAGAAGGCAGCATAGTTCGCTTGTGGTTGTGACCGACCGTTGGAAGAATTCGGTTGATTTGGGCATTGAGCCGGGATATGACCGATGCCACACCTATTACAATGGCCATAGACAGTGTTTTGAGTCGAAGCCCACGAGAATTGGTGTGGCCGATTACCGCTACGAGTATCATCACGATTGCCACCACGATAATTACCGCGGTTACCTCCACGATGGTTACCACGTCTATTTCCCCTATTAGAAAAATTCCGATTAGCATAGAAAGCTTGGGGCTGAGGATTAGGAGATACCAAAGGATTGAGTTGGAAACCGAGATTGGTAGCTAATTGTTGCAGAGTTTGAAGTTGCGATTGTTGCAGAACATTCGGCTTTAATAGTGGATCAGCCGCCGTGACTGCGGTGAAGGCCTGTGGGGCTGCAGTTGTAGTCCTGTGCATGAAGTCATAATCACTGAGGAGGTCGTGCAGTTCTACAAAAGTGACAGCTGGAACACGCGCCAGAGCAGAAGATTTAAAGCCATTGTATTCTGAACGAAGGCCAGAAATTGTTAACATGACTAGATCTTTATCTTTAACGGGTTCACCGATGTTGGCTAGGGCATTCGCGTACTGCTGAGCCCGAGCAAGATATGCAACAGGGGTTTCATCCCCTTTCATTTCAATTTTCAACAGTTGTGCTTTGAGCGTAAACTCCCTAGAAGGATTATTAGGTGCATAAGCACGTGCGAGGGCAAGCCAAAGTTCTCGAGAAGTTGTACCTTGAACATGCTGAAAGGCGGCCTCTGAAATCGTGGAGATAATAATCATTCTAACATGAGCATCGTTAGCAATCCAATGAAGATGGCTCGGATTGTCGACTGAAACGGTATCCGTTGTAGCAGCAGTTTTGGGTGGGGGGCATTTTATTGTGCCATCAATATAACCAAAAAGATGATTAGTAACAAGAAACGGTTCGATCATCGCTTTCCAAAACCCATAGTTGGTGGGTGAAAGAGTAAAGGCAAACTTATGAGAATTATGGGTTGTTTTCTCTGCAGTTGAGAAGGGAGTAATCATCGCCATCAGAGTGTTGTAGCAGCGATTTTGATAGCTGATCAGATTGGTTGAGTCTGATTAGGGTTACGACAGAAAAAAAAAGGATGAAAAAGAAGGCTGCGATAGGTGTTTTTGGTTTTGTCGGCAGTTTAGGGTTTTAGTTTCTCTTGGCTCTGATACCAAGTAGAAACGTAAAACAGAAAAGATGTTTATTGAGATTGCCTTGTGAGAGCTTACATAGGGAAATATATAAAAAGAAATGTTACACTTAGGTACCACAAGAATACTAGGGTAAAATAATTAGTCCTAAATATATATATATTGTCTAACAATCGCCAAGACAATGAGGGTTCCAAAACTACATAACACTTCCAAAACATAAATATTATAGTGTTTTGGATGGATATTCATTTGTAGTTACGTCAGGTAGGTTAGATTGTTGTTTAAAAGAAAAATAAAACACTGGGCCTACAAGTCCTCACATAAATATAAATGAATATATATCCAAAACAATGTACTATTTATGTTTGTGGTACATTTTTAACAATGGCGAAGCTTGAGATTTCTGACCGAGGTCGAAAACATATATACCTAAAAGTTTCTATAAAACCGAGGGTCGAAAATATATATACCCAAAAATTTCTATACGAAAACTACAAAGTCTATACTGTTGAGTGAAAAGTTCGGGGGTCAGCCGCCCCTCCCGCCCACTAAAAGCTGCGCCCCTGATTTTTAATCCAAATTTATTTGCTAATCAATCAATAAGGAGTGGCGGCGCAGCTTATTGCCCGTCTATCTTCTGTTTTGATGTAACTTGATAAAAGCGATAATAAAAGTATATAAAAGTTAAAACACAATCAATAAACGTTATATAAGTGTTAACAGCTTTAAAATGTGTTTAAAATCGAGAACGTCTATAAAAGTCGCTTATGTTGAAGAATTCAACACCAGAGAAGATTCAAATACATGAACAAAATTAGATTCACAAACGATTATCAACTTCTGTCTTTTTAACGGGAAGGAACGACGTGCCAACCACCGTGACACCGGACGCTGTGGCCAAGGTCAACTATTCGACCGCCGACTGCCCCTTGGCTCTCCCCAGATGTGCGGAAACCCGACCTCCACCCGCCCGAAGGCACGACATTGGAACCTCGCCTCCCATCCAAGTCGAACCGGCGCCACCCGTATTCGCTCTTCACCTGAATGCCGCAAAAAATAATGAGGAGAGTGGGAATTGAACCTGGGTCACAAGAAACACCGATTATTTCCCCAACCACTCCAACACTACCTCATTGGCTAATTATCAACTTCTGTTGATTTAAACTTGACTAGTTACAATGAACTAAAAGAGAATAAAAATATAGAAAAGCAATGACCTGATTAATAAGCTGTCAACGACCCATTAACAGCTTATTTACACAATTAGCAAACAACTATCTGTAGGTCCACCCGGAGGATCGAGTAACCTCTGTTCCCTGTTTTCCGACAAACCCGAGAGTGCGGAATCCAAACGGGTAAGTTAAACCAAGTTACGAACACGTAAGACACAAGATTCAACGATTAACACTCAATGTATTAATGCTAGAAAACGGTTACAGGTCCACCCGGAGGATCGAGTAACCTCTGTTCCCTGTTTTCCGACAAACCCGAGAGTGCGGAATCCAAACGGGTAAGTTAAACCAAGTTACGAACACGTAAGACACAAGATTCAACGATTAACACTCAATGTATTAATGCTAGAAAACGGTTACAATACGGTGTTTACAAATGGTCTCTGTAAACTCTCAGTGTGTGTGTTACAATGTGTTCGCTCTCAAATCTATTCAGACTTGTCTCACTGTGTTCTTTCTGTTGTCTGTGTATATATACCAACATGTTGACGAAATCCAGTGGCCCACGAAAACACATGGACGAAATCAGGATCCAGACGAAATCACTTGATTTCGTCTCATTTGGTTTTCACCAAAAAGGGTTTTCACCACTAAAGGGATTTCGCCTAAACAGTGTTTTCATCTCAAGTGATTTCGTCACTTTGTTGGGCTTGGGCCTTGACTTCAATGTTGGGCTTCAGGGACTTCATCACATGTATGTCACTTGGGCTTCTTCAATATTGGGCCAAACAAGAAAACAGACAACATCTAAACAATACTGACATGTATACTGCACACACGCAGTTACATGTACATGAACATTACGAAATAACTAGCATACCGAGTCAAGACAGGAGGTTGTCTTGACTACGGCCTTCACTTCGTAGCCGAGTCGAACCGAGCCGAGCCGTATCCACAAAATATGTATCAACAAACTCCCCCTTGGATGCTGCTCGCGAGGTTCGTAATCTCGTTCTCCATCTCTTGATGGTGCATTCATTCTCGGAAAGGATCTTCAAAGTCTTCACGTGAAACAATCAGGGAGTGTATCAACAAACTCCCCCTTGAACGATACTCGTGAATCTTTTGAACTTCAAAACTTTAGATCCTTGAGGTGTTGATGAGTGATCAACTGCAACCCGATCATCTTGATCTTCTGATTGCATCAACGTCGTGTCTTCACTTTACGGCTTGTCATCTGACACGTTCTCTTCGCCTTTAGCTGATTCTGATGTCGCATCTGCACATACAAGAAAGCTAAACACGTAATGAGAACAACCGTTTGGAATATAGATGAATTAAACAAACAACACATATGAGATCAAATCTCAATCAAACACCGACCGATAACAGTTTGAAAGCTTAGAAAATGATCAATTTTAATCCCTTACTTTCACAAACTTGTTAACTTCGACAGTTTATGAAGATGCAATTGTTTTCCGGCTTAGAATCAGGATTTTGGGTAGGATAGACTCGAGTTCCAACATCGGTCAATAAAAAATAAAATAGAAGCAAAATCTTTTTGGCTTTTATAAAATTTAGATTAAAACACACCTAAAATCTTTTTGGAATTTTTCATTTTTCAAATGTAAAGACGGAAAGCAATAAATAAATATATACAGAGATGCAGAAACTGAAAGCAGTAAATAAATATTTACAGACATTCTTTTTGCGAGTTTCGAGGGTAAGAGAATCATATCAGTGTACGGTCACGCCAAAACGCTCTTTGTGTTCTATTAGTTAACATTTAGATAAGCATCCTATAACAATTATCGGTATTGTTGTCCACCTAAGCTCAACTTATCAGATGTAATCATGGCGAGGGGATACGTTAAGGTATGATTTATACTTACCGACCGGTGTTCATCCACACACGACACATTCCCGTATCAAGGTATGCACGAGAGTTCATCTTACCGGTGAGTATACCGCTTATCATCCGTTTGACCGTATAAAAGATGTGAGAAACTCACTTATTTGATTTTGAAAACAAGCCCTATGTGATAGAATCACTTATTGATGAGGAACTTGATTTTCAGATGCATGAAGGGCACAGGAGCAAGTCCGTGAACAGGTCAGTACTTTCGTACAGCAAAGAGACGAACTTGACTCCCGCAAAGAATCTGTGATATATTATCACTTATTTTGTTTGGACATGTGATTGTTGATCACTTATTGAGGTCGTATGCAATATGTACACGTATGTATAGTATCATGGAAGATCTAGACTTCGTCTCCGTTTTTTTTTTTCGGTAAAAGAAACCATGATACCCAGATGATAAAACAGCATAAAGACCGAATATCTCAGAACCTCGGCAATCTCTCAAACGAAATTTCGGTACTAAGACCATATGCCAATGTGCGGTTCCCACATGGTCTTCAGTCGATTTAGGATTTATATCACCCTGCACACTTTAAAATGATTGTGAGCCTACCGATACATCTTATATAGAGCTGCTTAACGTTTTTCATTTTGCATTTCAGTTCAAAAAGGTTTCGACAGACCACTGATCTACTATCATTTTCTCTTTTTCTCGTCAGGAAACTCATTTTTGTTTTTCAATGTTTTTGGGTTTTGAAATTTTTCGATGTGTTTGAATTTTCAATTTTTGGATTTACTCCCCCTAAAATCAACAAACTAAGATAAATTTAAAAGACACAAAGATATTTACAAAAAGGATTTCCCGATGTCGGTTAACTCATGTTTTACCTTAATGTCGTTTACCAAGATTAATTTTAATCAGAATTGATTTATCGAATTTTGGAAAAATCAGTTGGCACGTCGGTAATCGGTGCGAACCATGACAACATTGACGAGTTTCATATCAAAACAATCACGTGTGAGGTGATATTCGAGATCAACGTGTCTGGCCAAAGAGTGCTGTACTAGAGGATAATAATTCATAAAGCAGCTTAAATATCGACAAGTATAGGAGAGATTAGAAATTCAAAACCGTATCCTGCAACTGTTTCATGCATTGCAAGGAATCTGAGTGCTCTCCCAAACTGGATATCCACCCGGTGTGGATTTCAAAGTCGATTTTGCAGCTACTGAGAAGTCTCTTCACAGCAACAAGATCATAAACCTTTGGGTCCGGCTGGTCTTCCACATTGCACCAGCGAAGGTCTTTGTCTTTGTCTTTCTCTTTCAGAAGTAGTGTACGGTTGTTCAATCCATGCCAAGGCATCCGCACACCCGGTTGGTTTGTTCAACAAACACATTTTCTTCAATCACACCGCGAAGAAATGTACACTGCACGTTCATCTTGTTGATTTTGAACATCAGACGTGCTGCAGGAGCGTACATTTTGATTTGAATCTACCCTGGGGATCCGATTAAAGCCTTGAACAATCAAAACTTTTGTATGATTTTCATTTTGTCGAAGCTTTTCAATTTCTTTCGACAGACAATTCTGTCTTCTTTTCTTTTTCTCTCCACCAAAGGCAACAACTTCTTTTGTCGCCGATCTTGTGCATGGACACTCCACTATCAACAATCCGATGACTATCGATAGTTCCTCCTGGAACATCCTGCACACTCACTCAGAGATTAGTTGGAGAGGGGGACCCAAGCCTTAATAGACTTGGGTCGTCCTTCATCATCGAGGATTGTGACTTCGATTTCCCGATGATTCGGAATGGATTGAGCTTTCCCTGAAACAGTTACCGATTTTGATTTCCAAATCTGTTTTTGTTTTTCATTTTTAATTTCTAACTTAACAGACTTTGTTTGGACAACCTCCGGTTTTAACGCCTTTTCAACTTCTTTGACGTTTTGACGTCGTTGTTTTGTTTCTTGTTCTCTAACAGTTCTTTTTTCATGTTTTGGTGAAACAGGACGACGTTGTGGGTGAACCTTTTCAGGTGGTGCTCTTTCAACAAAATTTGCTTTTGGAGAGTTTGTGCAGTTTTTGATAATGTGTCCAAACTCCCCACATTTGAAACATGTTCTCCTTTCCACAAACTTAGGAGAATCTGATCGACAAACAGATGTCAAACCCGTAGAACCCGAGGTACTTGCTTTTTCATCACACCCGTTTGTATGTTGAGTGTAATTGTTTTGGCTATTACGCTTTAAAATCTTGACTTGTACAAAATCGATGTTTGATTTGTTTTCAAAAGTCTCAATTTTATCAGTACCCTTGGATGCTACAAATTTAACATCATTGTTTTTCTTCTTGAAACGAGCTCCTTTGGTCTCAACCTTCGGTTGTGAACCTTTAGAATTTTGAGCTCGCTGCTGTTGCTGTTTACCCTTAAAAGCGATAGGTTGTTGCTTCGTTGGTGATTTTTGATTTCCAAATTTTCTTCTAACTTCAGCTTTTGGAATCGGATCACACTGAGTTACTGAAACTCTCGGGATCGCTTTTCCCAAAAACTTAATTGTATTATCTTCAAACACTTTATCAATCAAGGATTGATTGACGTTTTTTATTGGAAAATCTTTGTTTGAATAAATTTTGTCATCACCGACTAAAGTATACAACACGTTATCACTTTTAATGGTAGACACTGTCTTAGTGATAGGATCTATCTCTTGTTTAGCACCAGTTGATTGCACAACAGGAGTTGGAGGATCACACAGAATGTGATTCTCAAAAGGAACTTCAACTCCTTTGTTCTTCTCAAGAGATTTATCCTCATCACTCACATCAGGTTCATCATCTGACGAATCATAGTCCTCAATGGTTGGAGGACCTTGATTTGAAGCACATGATGACTTTTCTTTTCTATCAGATGAGCCCTCCGATGAATTGTCCGTTTTGAACCCTAAGCCAGTTGTAACTTCCCCATAATCAAGAGGTACACTGGGTTCAAAACGAGGCATATCCTCTTCATCGGGCGACTTGGTATAGTCGTGTCTCAAAGGGGGTGGACACTTCCTATAACCAACGCCTTTAACGTTTCCCTTTAGTTTCTGAACGTCAATGATGTGATCAAGCACATATCGGGAGTTAGAATAACTATCCAATTTGAGCTTGATTGCATCATGCTCGCATTTGGCAACGGCTAGCTCTTTCTTGGTTTCCTCAATGATATTAATGTAGTTATTAATGCCAATTTGTTTGTTGAAAACAGTTTTTGTTAATTCGGAAACACTTTTCTTTTGGGTTTCAATAACTGTTTTAAACTCCTTTTCATTGCGAGCTAAGGCCATGTATGCCTCTTTGCACTTTGACAATTCAATAACCAAATTCTGATTGTGAGTATGAACCTTTTCAGATTCAAGCTTCACATCTGCACAAGCATTACAAACACTAGAAGCAGAAGTTTCAGAATTTACCTGACTCGTAGAGGCTGAGACATTTTCCATGAAGGCAGTTTGAAAAGAAAAAGATCCATCTTCAGAATTATAATCTCCCGCATTCGAGCTTTCTTCATCTGAACTCCCGCTATAACCCGAGCTGTCGTCACTTTCAGAAAATTCTTCCTTGTGAACGTGCTTAATGTGATTGATGATCTTCGCATAACATGCACTTCCTCCTCCCAACTGTACGGACCAATCACATCCTTCATCAGCTTGAACAGTCAATGCTCGATTGGTGTTTGAAGGTCCAGACTAGTTCTGGTTCTGGTTCTGACTGTTGTTCACCGCTACTATCCTTCGTTCACGATTGTCTTGATTTGCATTAGAAGTACTCGTCTGATTTCTGAACGGATTCTGATTGCCTTGCTTGCTTGGTCGGGTGCACTCACGTTTGAAGTGACCCTTTTCGCCACAATTGAAACATGTAACCGTATCTTTATCAAACCCATACTTCGTATCATCTTTGCCTTCCAACGAAGTTCTTCCAGTTCGAGTCATGAAATCCTTTGCCCTTCTAACAGCACTTGCAAATGCCCACTTGATATCCATTAACTCCATTTCATCACGGTCTATCTGCTAATAATCTTCATTGGTCATATTGATGTTTTCAATTTAACCTGCTACCAATCCACAGTAGGAACTGAACATTGTGTTGAGAATTTCCAAATGTTCCTTTGCAACTTCTACACTGACTTTTGAAAGATTGGAAGTATCAACTCTGACAGTGTTAGTGTTTTGGGGTGAAGGATTGTTGGTATAATGCGCTTGTTGTTGTTGTGGTTGGGCTTGAGGTGGAGGTTGAGGTATGGATTGTGACATGTAAGCACTTTGATTCCACTGTGGAAACGGTGATGAGCTTGTATTGGACACAAACGCCGTTTGAAGCTTCGGTTGCTGAATGGAACTAGAACTAGCTGAAGGACCAAAACCAGGCAAATACATTTCTGTGTTTTGAGGAGGTGCAGTTGCAATCCTTTTAGCTTTCCGAATTTCCTCTCCGTTCTTGTGCTCCAACTTCTGAATGAATTCATAAAGGCTGACATTGGCTGCATCCAGAGCGCCCGTATGCTTTAGAAGCTCAATGAATGGACTCCACTTAGGAGGTAGAGCATCAGCAAATCGTGTAACCATTTCCGGATGAGTTGCAGCAACACTATAAGAACTCATTTCACTAATCAAATGATAAAAACGAGAAGTCATATCATTTAGAGTTTCATTCTCCAAGAACTGAAATGATTCAAACTCTTTCTTCAATAGATCATGGCGTGTCTTTCTAGTAGCTGCATTTCCTTCTCCTCTCGCTACCAATGCATCCCATAAACCTTTCGTGGTCTTACAATATGAGAATTGATGAAAGATGTCTCTGTGAAGTGCTTGAGTGAGAATAGCATACGCCTTCTTCTCCAGATCATATGCCTTTTTGTCGGCTTCTTGCATATTATTGAAAGTTGTCGCATTTGATCCTGCTTCTTCAAGAGCTTCACTAAATGCAGAGGTGAAACACGTCCATAATTCTGTGTTTTGCCCTTGAACGTAGTTATGGAAACGACCCTTCCATGATGGATAGTCGTTCATGTAATTTAACTTTGGTGGACGATTGTTGCTACCCGTCTCATTCTCACTAAGCAAAATATTTTGAATGCTCTGATTTTGATTCGGCACCATTGCCCATTGACTTGAACTAATAGTTTGTTGTTGTTTAGGTATGGTACTCGCTAAATATTCGGCCATCGACATCTGTTTTTGAGCTGGTTGTGGATCCGTACTCCAATCCCAATGACTTGTGCAGCTCATATTTGATGTATGTGAGTGAAAACCTGATCAAATACTTGAAAACACAAAATTAGATACCTTTTGCAAGTCCTCTGTTTAAAATCACAGGAATAAGAATGTTTGACGAAATCCAAAAGTGATTTCGTCGATGTTATATGTGACGAAAATAGTTGATTTCGTTGACCAAGATGTGACAAAAACAGTTGGTTTTCGTTGACTGAAATGGATGGGATTTCGTTGAGGGTGATGTGGGATTTCGTTGAGTGTGATGAATGGGATTTCGTTGAGTGTGATGTGGGATTTCGTTGAGTGTGATGTGTGATTTCGTTGAGATCAGTTTTCGTCCAGATCTGATTATGGGATTTCGTCCAGATCAGTTTTCATTCAGCTTGTTTTCGTCCACAAGGTGTTTTCGCCCAACACCTGATATTGTTGACTGGACAAAAGTGATTTTGTTAACTGAGATTTCGTCCAAGACAAGAGCTTTTGTTGACTGAATGTTGTTGACCAGGTGATTTCGACCAGGTGATATTGTTGACCAGGAGGATTATATCCAGGAGTGATTTCGTTGACTGGATGGCACAAGATACAGAAGATATTTTTCAAAGCTTATCTCTGACAACAAGACTTCTTTTTCAAAGCAACCTTACCTTATCTATCAGAGATTTACCAACTATCCATCATTCATGTGTACACAAATGTCAAACAACTTGCCTTTTAATATTAATAAACACAATAACAACTTCACCAGTAATTCAAAGAACGATCAAACACAATAATTTTTGAAGAACAAGCATGATCAATATGAAGATCCTGATGAACACTTTGAATATTCCGGTGACCGATAAATTTTCCGAACAACGATTTTGCACAATGTTTCAATAACAACCTTATCCTAACATGTATAACAAAGATTTAACAAGGTTTTTAGCAAAACAAACAGCAAAATCACAAGGTTTTCACGATTTTAACACCTGTTTTTTCAGAAAAAGATAAACTTCAAACTCAAACTTTAAGAAAAACACATTAAAATCCTTTTGAAAACACAAGAAAACAACTTGGTTTTAACAAGGAATCGAGCCAAAGCTCTGATACCAATTGTAGGTCCACCCGGAGGATCGAGTAACCTCTGTTCCCTGTTTTCCGACAAACCCGAGAGTGCGGAATCCAAACAGGTAAGTTAAACCAAGTTACGAACACGTAAGACACAAGATTCAACGATTAACACTCAATGTATTAATGCTAGAAAACGGTTACAATACGGTGTTTACAAATGGTCTCTGTAAACTCTCAGTGTGTGTGTTACAATGTGTTCGCTCTCAAATCTATTCAGACTTGTCTCATTGTGTTCTTTCTGTTGTCTGTGTATATATACCAACATGTTGACGAAATCCAGTGGCCCACGAAAACACATGGACGAAATCAGGATCTAGACGAAATCACTTGATTTCGTCTCATTTGGTTTTCACCAAAAAGGGTTTTCACCACTAAAGGGATTTCGCCTAAACAGTGTTTTCATCTCAAGTGATTTCGTCACTTTGTTGGGCTTGGGCCTTGACTTCAATGTTGGGCTTCAGGGACTTCATCACATGTATGTCACTTGGGCTTCTTCAATATTGGGCCAAACAAGAAAACAGACAACATCTAAACAATACTAACATGTATACTGCACACACGCAGTTACATGTACATGAACATTACGAAATAACTAGCATACCGAGTCAAGACAGGAGGTTGTCTTGACTACGGCCTTCACTTCGTAGCCGAGTCGAACCGAGCCGAGCCGTATCCACAAAATATGTATCAACACTATCACCAAATTACACTTTTAAAACTCCTACTTTAAACTTGTGAAACCATCAGTCCAAATTAAAGTACAACAAATAAACCAATTGACCAAGATGTTGACTTGACTTACCATTTCATCTACAACACTTAGCGTGTAAAGTGTCTCATATTAATGATTCGGTGTTGATGGGTTGAATTTGATGAACCTGGACGTGACTAAATATGTGTTCGTGTTAAAATTATCAACCATAAGCCGTACATATATGAAACAATGTTACCCGAACACGACCAATATTATACCTTGTATCCGAACAGGTCACGTTGAAGAGTTGTAAATAAGACTGCCACATATGTTGTTGTGCGCACCACATCCCTTCATCAGCAATTGATAGGACCGCAGAGTCTAGTAGCACAACCATACAGGTCAAGATCAACCTGAAAAATATCAAAATATGGTCATGACCACATGAGTATATGTAAATCTCAAGAGGGTAACTTTAAAATCATGTGCCATGACATACAAACGATGACAACATGTTATTAAACAATCACTCATACCATATCAAATTCATTTGGATGAGTCAACATATATACTCGAGCATCAGCCAAGGCTTTATTATAATTTCGTAACTTTAATTGAATGCCACATAATCACATTCATAAGAAATGCCTAAACAACCTGTTATAATATACGAGTGCAATAAAAGTGCTAAATATAATGCCACTTTTATAACCCTTCCATACTTCCGTAGATCTCAAGGGGTGATACGGTGGAGATCTAAAGTCAAAGGACTAAAAGAGTAAAATAATAATTATTATTTGCATTATCCTAAGTATTAGTTTTATTTAGTTGCTAATTGTTTAGGGATAAGTATAAGTGAAAATAGGAGTCCTAGTAAGAGTAGAATGGTTTTAGTATTTATACTCCTTATCTTTTTTCTTTTTTTTTTTAATTTTTTGATATCCTTATCATGTAATTTTTATTCATAAACAAAATTAAGAGAAAGAATTAGGGAATCTCATTTGTATTCATCTCTCTGATCTCGTAACCAAATTTAATACATCGGAGGCTATTTATAGCCATGAGTTTGGACGGTTATAACCGTTGTGACTTTTCTAAACAACACACCGGTTGACTTTTTACATTGACTTTTAATTACATAATAATATTACTAAATATACTGTGGAATTTCTTTGATTAATTAGATTTCCAACAGTTGTTACTATAAGAATAGTTACAGGGACCATTTTCTAATAATGTAGAAGTTAATAAGTTCTTGGGGGGGGGGGGGGGGGGGGGGGGGGGTTAATTGTAATACTGTGATATATAGTATGGGGTAATTGTGTAAACAAGTTAGTTGGGTTAGTTAGTCGTTGTTAGTTATACTTAAACGAACTAGAACAGTAATAACAATACGCTTGGTTTGATCAAATTCCTCTTCTGGTTCTTGTTTCTTGTTTAATCGTGACAAATAGCGACCGCTATTTATTCTATTTATTTTACAAATAGCGATACACTATAAAAAGATTTTTTAAAATTTTTATATGTATATTATATCAAAATACCCTGGTATATATGCTATTTTACATGTATATTTAACAAAAACCTAAAATCTAGCTATTTTATAGCTATATCTAATTGCTATCCATATAAAAAAAATTAAGGTATCGCTATCTATCGCTATGACTATACTAGCGACACTACATCGCTTCGCTATATAGCGCGCTATACCGACCGCTATAATCGCTATTGACAACTATGACATGGTGTTGGGCATTCAATTGTTGCAGAGTTTGGCATATATCACATGGAATTTTAAGGAGTTAACTATGAAATTTAAAGTCAATGATAAGATCTTTGAACTAAAGGGTAATAAAGAAAAAAAGCATTAGTCTGTGTTCAAGTGAAGTAATGAGGGGTATTTTGGGAAATCCAACAAAATTGGCTCAGGGTCACTTATTCAGTTGATACCTGCACTGCATACAGAAAACCATAATCCTGTCAATATGATTAAAGAGTCCTCGAATCAAGCTGTCATTGAACCATTGCTGCAAAAATGTGCAAAGGTGTTTGATGTCCCTTCTTCTTTACAACCAAGGGCATTTTGAGTTCATGGTTTTACCCTGGCCCGACGCTCGAAGCAGGGGGAAATTGGTACCCCGCGAGTCTGCTTGGGTAAGCATTCAAAGCGAAAGCAGCCTCCTTTCACTCCTAATTTTAGACAATGAATTCACTACCCCCCTCCCCAGGGGTCACTCACTCCTATGAATAGATATTCGTTATGTGTGTCACTAACACTATCTCACGCGGGATCTTTCTCAGGATGAAGTTTGTTAAAGATTGGTAGTTACTTTCAGGTGTTAAACCGAAGTAGTTTCAAGGGAAATACATGAGAATGCTGGGCTCATATTTTATTAGAGGGACTTTCCTATTCGCCAACAGAAGAAGACCTGTAACATGTAGTCGATACTTGTTTTAATCGTTTTTAAATGATTCATGTTATTTCGAGTTTGAATTTTGTAAATTTGACAGCTGAAGTTTAAAGTCATATCATGATCAAATGAGTGTCAGCATATATAGCATATGAAATCTAAAACTTTAAGTAGCCTTTGATTTGTTTGAGACACATTGTGTGCCAAAACCTCATTGTGACTAGTATAAGTGTGTAATATATTTTGCAAAATGGGGCATACTCCATTATACAAGTACTAAATTTGTCTACGTCCCTTTTTTTGTAAAATGACAAATATGTTAGTATTATGTGCCTAACTTATAGAAACCAATGTGTGTTAGTATCTCAATAGTTGTATTTTATTAGTATTAGACAACATGATTAGTCATGATTAAAGTTCATTTGATTATGCTGTATTACCTTTTCACTTTAAGCTGTCCACCATGAGCTGTCTAACATGGACTACCCACTAGTAGTTGTCTAGTATGTCTTTATATATCAGTGTATCAGCTTGTATTCAGATATACAATAACAATCACAATTCAATAACAATTACATCTTTACCAAGTTTAACTTGGTATCAGAGCTGAGGATCAAACACTGCCATCTCTCCTTTTTTTTTCTGCTGTCCTATTTTCACAGCTCTTCCTGATCCAACTCTAATTGCCGCCTACAATTAACTGACCTGACCCAGCAAACGGTTAGGCAAAATCTGATCAATCAAACACTTGCAACAAAGTGTTCTTCAATTTCAACAACAGCTACAACAGCTGCAACAACAGCAGCAACAACAATTGCAACAACAGCAGCAGCAACAACTGCAACAACAGCAGCAACAACAACTGCAACAACAGCAGCTGCTATGCCTCCTACACAAGCCTTTACTGCAGCCCGTGAACCAGCAGCTTCGACCGGTACAGTGCCTCATTCTGATGCAGTTAAAGCTGTCCAACAGTTGGCTGCCCAGCTAGGGTTACAACTACAATTGCCTTCTTCCCCGTCCCCACAGGCCAACTATACAGCCCGCAACACAAACGATAGACAAGGAAACAACCGTGGAGGACGTGGCAATTATAACAGCTCCAACAATCGTTCCAACACAGGAAGTAATCGAAATCAATTCAGTTGGGCTTCTAATCAAAATATTGTGTATGGTACTTGTAACAGGTGTGGCATTCGTCCACCACGACAGCCTCCTCAAGCAAACTATGCTGATCATCAGTCACAAACATCATCTTGGCTGCCAGATACTGGTGCTAGCAGTCATGTGGCACCTAATCTCAATGGCTTTGAGGACTGTGAACCTTATCACGGTAAGGATTCTCTATTTGTTGGTAATGGCACAAGTTTACCCATTCTTCATATTGCCTCTACAAAATTTGAATCACCCAATAAAACCCTTTCCATTAACAAAATTCTTCATGTTCCTGAAATCAAACGAAACCTTCTTTCTGTACAACGTTTTTGTCAAGACAATAATGTCTTCTTTGAATTTCATGCTACCTTTTTTTGTGTGAAGGATACGGGTTACCCGCACTATCCTCCTCACGGGTCCAAGTAAAGACGGGCTCTACTCAATTCATTTTCCAAATTTTCATCCTGTTTCACATGTTGCATTTTCAACTATTCGAGCATCTCCTACAACTTGGCATCAAAGACTTGGACATCCTCACTCTCAACTTTTAAAGTCGATGATTTCAAAACATAGTCTTCCTGTTACAAATTCTGTTTTTCCTTTTTGTAACTCATGTCCTATGGGAAAATCTTCAAAAATGCATTTGTCCTCCTCAAACTATAAAAGTTCATGTGTTTTGGATTTAGTGTTTTGTGATGTTTGGGGTCCAGCCCCAGTTGCTTCCTTTTATGGACATCGTTATTTTTTGCTTTGTGTTGACCATTACACCAGATACATGTGGCTTTTTCCTCTTAAACAAAAATCTGATGTTTTCACCACCTTTAAACAGTTTCATTCAATGGCTGAACGACAGTTTAAAACGCACTTAAAAACTGTCCAAACAGATTGGGGAGGGGAATTTCGCAACTTGTCCTCATTTTTTAAAACCCTTGGCATCATACATCGTCTCTCCTGCCCGCACACAAGCGAGCAAAATGGCTTTGTTGAGAGACGCCACCGTCATGTGGTCGAGACTGGCCTCACACTATTGGCACAATCTGGTGTTCCAATGCGCTTCTGGAATTTTGCATTTGAAACTGCAGCATACCTGATTAACCGCATGCCCTCTCGCACTTCCTCGCACATCTCACCTCTAGAACAACTCTTTCATCATAAACCTGATCTTTCTTTCTTACGTGTCTTTGGATGCCAATGTTTCCCTCACCTACGTCCATATAATCCGCACAAAATAGATTTTCGCTCTCTACCTTGTATATTTCTCGGGTATAGCTCATCTCACCATGGCTACCAATGTCTTGATCCCACTACCAACCGTCTTTACATTGCTCGGCATGTCCGGTTCAACGAGGCATATTTTCCATTTCTCCAACCACGTGCATCTTCCAACCCCTCACCTTCACCTGATCCTTACTTTTCCTCCTATCCATCTCATGCCCCCCCTTCTACACCATCCCCCCAATCATCTAACCCCAACACTGCCCAGCCTGAAGCCACAAGTTCACCAGACATACAACCTACCACCACCCCACCAACATCTCCAATCAGCTCACCCGCAATACAACCTGACACTAACCCACCAAAATCCGCCTCTACAAATCAAAACCAAGACAACTTTGAGGCTTCCCAATCTGCCTCTCCATTATCCACCATTCCCGAACCACCACCCTTACCACAACCACCTCTCCAATACACATACAGCCGTCGTCACACTCAACCAATCTCCACCACCCAATCTATCACTGATTCCCCACACCCTGGAGCTCAAACTCGTTCCCGACCCTCCAACCTAAGACAAAATCCTAAACCTAGGACTCCCTACAATGCCTCGGCTTTTCATACTGCCACCAACTCAACACCAACCGAACCTTCAACCTTCGCTGTTGCCAACAAAAATCCTCACTGGCGCGCTGCCATGATCGAGGAATTCAAAGCCTTAAGGAGCAATGGTACATGGACTCTAGTACCACCTGTCCCTTATGCCAATATTGTCGATTGTAAATGGGTGTACAGGTTAAAACGTGATGAACATGGCAACATCAAACGCTACAAAGCTCGTCTAGTAGCAAAGGGTTTCAACCAACAACAGGGAATCGATTACCATGAGACATTTAGCCCCGTGGTTAAATCCACTACGGTCCGTGTGGTTTTATCTCTTGCCGTCTCAAGGAAATGGCCACTTAGACAACTTGATGTGCAGAATGCCTTTTTACACGGTGATCTTAAAGAAACTGTTTATCTGCGCCAACCACCAGGTTTTATAGATTCCCAAAAACCGGATCATCTATGCTTGCTTCACAAGTCCTTATACGGTCTCAAACAAGCTCCTAGGGCTTGGTTTAATCGCCTTTCGGGGGCACTATTACAGCTTGGGTTCTCGGGTTCTAAGACGGATCCATCCTTATTTATTTACTCCCATCATGGTGCCTTACTTTATATGCTTGTCTATGTAGATGATATAATTCTCACCGGTAACAATCCGAGGCTGATCAATCATATCATTCAACAATTAAGCACCAAGTTTGCGATCCAAGACATGGGTCAACTTTCATACTTCTTGGGCATTGAGGTAGTTCCCAAAGGTAATGATCTGATTCTCTCTCAGAAGAAATATATCTCAGACCTTATTCATAAGGCAGGCCTTTCTCAATCCAAACCAGTTAACTCTCCAATGGACATCAATTCCAATTTGGCCCTTGGTGACAGCCCTCAGCTTGCTGATCCTGCTCAATTTAGACAGATAGTTGGAGCCTTACAGTACTTGACCCTCTCTAGACCAGACATTACCTTTGCAGTCAACAAAGTTTGTCAGTTTATGCACTCTCCAACTGAAAATCACTGGTCTGCGGTCAAAAGGATTCTTCGGTATCTTCATGGCACTTCTAATTTTGGTCTTTTGATTCAGCAAAATTCAGCCCCTGTCATCCATGCATACACGGATGCTCATGACCACTCTCTTACTGCCTTTTCTGATGCCGACTGGGCTGGCTCTCTTGATGACCGTCGATCCATGGGGGGATATGCCATCTATCTTGGCTCCAATCTCATTTCATGGCGTGCCCGTAAACAACGCACCGTCTCTAGGTCATCCACAGAAGCAGAATACAAAGCCTTAGCAGATAATGTCGCTGAGCTAACATGGCTAGAGGCTCTTCTGAAAGAACTTCACGTTTCTATGACATCAGCTCCCATCTTATGGTGTGACAATCTAGGGGCTACCTATCTTTCAGCAAATCCCGTTTTTCATGCCCATACAAAACATGTGGAAATTGATTTTCATTTCGTTAGAGAGAAGGTGGCTCAAAAACAACTCTCGGTTCAGTTTATAAAGACAGAAGATCAGATTGCAGATGTGTTCACCAAGCCCTTATCCTCAAAACGGTTCTTGCTTCTTAGATCCAAGCTACAGGTCGCTCCCCGGCCTTAACTTGCGGGGGAATATTAGTATTAGACAACATGATTAGTCATGATTAAAGTTCATTTGATTATGATGTATTACCTTTTCACTTTAAGCTGTCCACCATGAGCTGTCTAACATGGACTGCCCACTAGTAGTTGTCTAGTATGTCTTTATATATCAGTGTATCAGCTTGTATTCAGATATACAATAACAATCACAATTCAATAACAATTACATCTTTACCAAGTTTAACTTATTTAATATTTAACAAGTATGGTAGCTAATGGCTCACATTGCAAGTGGTGTTGTGTTACAACCTGCTAATTCAAATCTGGATGGGCTGAATTTTAGGAGAGTAAAAGTCAAAATGCTGAATTTAGGGGGTGAAGTTTAGGAAGTAAGACCATGGGGTATGGTGGGGCGGGGGTTTGGGGCATGGGTTGACACGTGGAGTATGGGGCACCCAAGACCAAAAGCCAATTTCAAAGGGGTATGGTGGGGCGTGGCTGGGTTGGCGTGGAAACTTGTAAAAATAAAAAATAAAATTTAAACATGGCCAGCTATGCCCTAGCCAACAACCCAATAAGAGCCGGCCACATAGGATCGCTAGCATGCCCCACGCCCGGCTTTAAACTCCCGCCCAAGGGGCCACGCCCAAACCCAAGCCCACCCAGGGTGGTGACTTGGGCGTTTATAGCCAACCCACGCCCAAACCCAAGCCCCATACCCGACAGTCTAACTCTTTTATTTTTCATTTAAGTATTTCATTTCATGTTCTAGTTTGGAATGTCTTGTTTATTTGAATTATCTAGTGTTTTTGTATTGGAGATTAGCCCCTCTCGAATCGGGCCAACTATCTTATTATTTCAATAAATCAGCCTCTTGTTTTCGAGTATCTATCATGTTGTCTTGGTATTATGGACAATTGACCCCCAACCTTAATGGGTGCTCCATCTGATGGTGCATTCACCACCAAGTAATGGGTTAAAAGGCTACTTTCATATCTCTTTCCATGTAGTCGTACGATCCAGGGGTGGAGATAGAGTGTAACAAGGGGTAACCCCCGTTGCCCCTTAACGCTCCGGCAGTAGTGTAAATATCGGAAAAAAATTGACGTTTTTTAGATTTCGTTACCCCTCTAGAATTTTTTTTTCTGAAACGTTGCCCCTATAACGATTTTCTAGATCCGCCACTGGTACGATCATGATATTAGAAATTCAACACAGCTCAACACTGGACAACAGGCGTTACATCCCCTCGATACGATTACACAGGCTAACCGTAGCATATAATTGTTTTTATTGATTTGATACTGAATACAAAGGACTCTATATATAGAGTTAGTAGTTACATAACTAATCCCTCTAGAATGTAAATATATAAAATAAGTTCTATTATTTTGTCTAACATTCCCCCGCAAGTTGAGGGCGGGGTGCGACCTGCAACTTGGACCGTAGAAAGATAAATCTTTGAGAAGACAAGGGCTTAGTGAACACATCAGCAATCTCGTCGTTGGTGGAGATGAACTTGACATTTAGTTGACCTTGAGCTACTTGTTCTCTGACAAAGTGATAGTCTACTTCAACATGCTTTGTACGAGCCTGAAAAACGGGGTTAGCTGAAAGATAGGTAGCTCCAAGATTGTCGCACCAAAGTGTGGGTGAAGATTTGGTAGTAACACTGAGTTCACGTAGAAGTGCCTCCAGCCAAATTAATTCTGCAACAGTGTCTGCGAGAGCTTTGTATTCTGATTCGGTTGATGACCTGGAGACAGTTCTTTGTTTGCGAGCGGTCCAAGAAATAAGGTTAGAACCCAAGTAGACTGCAAATCCCCCCGTGGACCGGCGATCAACAGGGCAACCAGCCCAATCAGAATCAGAGAAGGCCTGAATAGCGGTGTCCTGCCAATGTGCATCCGTGAAGGCGTGTAAAAAGGAGTATGAGTTATGTCGGATGAGAAGACCAAGATCAGATGTGCCCTTTAGATATCGTAGGATACATTTGACAGCAGACCAATGGTTTTCTGTAGGCGCATGCATAAATTGGCACACTTTGTTGACAGCGAATGCAATGTCTGGTCGAGAAAGAGTGGAATATTGTAAGGCTCCCACAATTTGGCGATATTGTGTCGGGTCAGGTAATAGAGGGCTGTCATCTAGAGTTAAGACCTGAGAGATATTCATGGGAGAATTAACTGGCTTGCAATCCGAGAGACCAGAACGTTGTAGAATGTCTAGGATGTATTTTCTTTGAGACAACAAAACATTCTTTTGGTGATGTATAACTTCAATTCCCAAAAAATAGTGTAGTGTGCCAAGATCCTTAATTGCAAGAGATGAGTTCAACTGTTAATAATACTGTCAATCGTAGAGTTGTTACCAGTAATGATAATGTCATCTACATAGACGAGGATGTAAACCAAGGTGGCACCTGCTTTGAGAATGAATAAGGATGGATCCGTTTTGGATCCGTAAAAACCCAGTTGCTGAAGCACAGTGGAAAGACGATGAAACCAGGCCCGAGGAGCTTGTTTGAGCCCATACAGTGACCGATGAAGACGACACACATGATTAGGTTTACTTGGGTCTTCAAAACCAGGGGGTTGTTTCATAAATATGGTTTCTGAGAGGTCCCCGTGTAAGAAAGCATTTTCCACATCTAGTTGACGAAGGGACCATTGCTGAGTCACAGCCAAAGATAAAATCACCCTGATAGTGGTAGGTTTGATAACGGGACTGAAAGTTTCATTATAATCAACACCTGGTTTCTGATGGAAACCTTTCACCACAAGTCTGGCTTTGTAGCGAGTAGGTTTTCCCTGTGCGTCAGACTTTAACCTGTAAACCCACTTACAATCAATTAAGTTAGAACGGTTATCATAAGGGACTAAGGACCATGTTCCATTCTTAATAAGCGCTTGAAACTCCTGGTTCATGGCATGACGCCACTCCGGAGATTTGTTGGCGACGGTAAAGGTGGTAGGAATGGGTACGTTGGAAGAGATTGTGGTAAAGTAAGCAGATGGGTTAAAGAATTGTGTTTGTTTCGGATTTTGTCTCAGATTTGATGGTCGTGGGCGAGGTGGTGGGGGTGGAGGGGTTGGTATGGTTGAGGAGGATCCGGTTTGGGGGTGTTCGGTGGGTAAAGAAGGGGTTGTTTGAGGCTGATCTGGTTGACACGCTGCTGATAAAGTTTCAGCAGGTTGAACCGAGGTTGGTTGGGTTGGGACGGGGCTATTTGAAGGAGAGTGGGTCGGGGTTGGTGAAGGTGGGTCATTAGAAGTGTGATCTGCAGGAATTATTGGAGGTGGTTCTGGGAAAATAGAGACGAATGACAGAGAGTTTGTGATAGGAGATGGAGTAGGTGGGTTAAAAGGAAAGACATGTTCGTTAAAGCGAACATATCGAGCAATGTAGACGCGCTCGGTGGCGATGTCAAGGCACCGATAACCGTGATGAAATGGACTATAACCAAGAAAAACACACGGTGTGGATCGAAAATCCATTTTGTGATGGTTGTAAGGGCGCAAGTAGGGAAAGCATTGGCAACCGAAAACTCGAAGAAAGGTGTAATCGGGTTTGCGATTGTAAATGTGTTGGTAAGGAGATTTGTTGGAAGAAATACGGGAAGGAAGACGATTGATTAAGTAGACGGCGGTTTCGAAGGCGAAGTGCCAAAATTTTTGTGGAAGATTGGCTTGGGCTAGAAGGGTGAGACCTGTTTCAACAACATGACGATTACGACGCTCTACAATGCCGTTTTGAGCACTTGTATATGGACAAGAGCGTCGATGGATGATTCCAAGGGAGGTAAAGAATGATGACAAGTTTCTAAATTCCCCTCCCCAGTCAGTTTGGACACTTTTTAATTTCGTATTGAATTGTCTTTCAACCAGTGTTAAGAAGGTTTTAAAGGTGACATAAACATCAGATTTGCATATTAAAGGGAAAAACCACATAAAGCGAGAATGATGATCAACACATAATAGGAAAAATCGATAACCATTAGTAGATAAAGTAGGCGAAGGCCCCCAAACATCACAATTATAAACCAAATCTAGAACATTATGACTACGAAAATCTGAAAGTGGCAAATAATGTTTAGATGATTTGCCTAATTGGCATGCAGTACATAACGAAGAACAATGTTTAGTGGAAATAGGTAATGAAAAATGGGAAATAACAGAATCAAAAACACGTTGATGTGGATGACCAAGGCGTTGATGCCAAACTGTAGAGGGGGCTTTGATGGCTGTGAAGGCAATCTTCGGAATGGACTTGAACCGAGGGAGCCGTAGGGTGTAGAGACCATTCTCACTTGGGCCACTGAGAAGGGTAGTGTGTGTAGATTCGTCCTTCACAACAAAAAAGGAAAAGTGAAATTCAAAGAAAACATTATTTTCAAGGCAAAACTGTTGAACGGACAAAAGATTTTGTTTGAGGTTTGGCACATGAAGAATGTTAGATAAATTAAAGGTTTTATTAGGTGAATAGAATTTTGATGAGCCAATATGGAAAATAGGAAGAGGATTACCGTCACCAACATGGAGTGAGTCGTTACCTTGATATACCTCAGTGTGGTCAAGGCTTGATAAGTCCGGAGAGGCGTGACCATTAGCACCAGTGTCGGGCTTCCACGAAGTTTCAGATTGCGATCCAACATCTGAAAAACTGGCATAGTTTGCCTGAGGAGGCTGTCTAGGAGTGGAAGAACCAGACTGATTTGGGCATTGAGAAGGAAGATGGCCTATTCCACACCGATTACAATGGCCATATACCATGTTCTGAGTAGATGCCCATGAAAACTGCTTGGATGAGCCGGTATCACGGCTGTCCCGATTTCGGTTGTTAAAAACACCACGTGAGTTGCCCCGAAAATTGCCACGGCGATTACCCCGGTTGCCATTAAAAGAACGAGTGGTATAATTGGCTTGTGGTTGCTGGGTAGAGGGTGAAATAGGGTTGAGTTGGTACCCCAGTTGGCTGGCTAACAATTGGAGGTTGGAAAGTTGAGTTTGGATGGCATTTAAGTTTGGTGAAATAGGTTTGGTTGAGGCTGCAAAGGCCTGTGGAACAGTAGCAGGAGTAATAGAGGGACCGCGATGAATACTTGTCATGTAATCATGGTCATGAAGGAGGCCGTGGAGTTCATTGAAAGTCACAGGTGGTTGTCGGGTTAGAAGGTTGGATTTGAGGCCATGATATTCTTCTTTTAGACCCGAAATAACAAGCATGACAAGGTCTTTATCTTTCATGGGTTCACCGATATTAGCAAGGGCAGTAGCATATTCTTGTGCTCTAGTAAGATAATCAGACGGTTTTTCGTCTCCTTTCATCATAATTCTAAGAAGTTGAGTTTTTAGAGTATACTCACGTGAGGAAGTGTTCGGTGCGTATGCACGTTCCAGAGATAACCAGACTTCTCTGGATGTTTGGCCCTGAACATGTTGGAAAACGGCTTCAGAGATGGTCGAAGTAATCATCATACGGACGTGAGCATCATTCGATATCCAGTGAGGGTAGCTAGGGTTGTCACTAGTTGTGGTTCCTGATGTGACAGTTTTTGGTGGGCATGGTATGGTGCCATCTATGTAACCGAATAGATTGTTGGAAATAAGGAATGGTTCAATCATCTATTTCCAGTATCCATAGTTTGTAGGAGATAGTGTGAAGGCGAATTTGTGAGAGTTCAGGGCTGTTTTCTCAGCAGTTGTTAGTGCTGCAATGGCTGCCATGGTTGGAATTGAAGGATAGAGAGAAATAGGAGAAAAAAAAGGCAGAAGGCAGAAAGGTTTAGGCTGCAGGAAGTTTGCAGCAATAAGGTGACGGCAGTAGGGTTTAGGTCGCCCAAGTTGTTGCAGAGATTAGAGAAGGCGGCAGTAGGGTTTTGGGTTTTCACGGCTCTGATACCATGAAAAACCGTAGCATATAATTGTTTATATTGATTTGATACTGAATACAAAGGACTCTATATATAGAGTTAGTAGTTACATAACTAATCCCTCTAGAATGTAAATATATAAAATAAGTTCTATTATTTTGTCTAACAGCTACCACTTCCTCTACCTACCCGTCAACATCTCAGCTCATTCCCCTCGATCCAATTATACAGGCTAGCTGTCACTTCCTTTACATGCCAGCCAACATCTCAGCTTATTAACACCACCCCTCACCCAACGCTATTCTCCCTTTCTTTCAAGGCGACATTGAATGTTCAATTGACATCCGTTGTAATGTGTTATTTTGTTAATATATTCATATTATAATTCCATTTTTTCAATGTCCAGGGTATTAAACATTAAACGGGACGTGTTCGCTCAGATCAACCCGATCGTGAACTCAAAAATTGTGTCAAGACACCTGCACACGAACATGACTTTTTAGACGTTGACACAAGCATGACCAATAACTCAATTTTATTTTATTTTTATTAATTTGCATCTAAACATGTTAAAATCACAAGACTAGCAAAAATATACAAACGTCTACAAATAATTGTATCTTTTATATTTTAGTATAAATAAATATACTCTATTAGAATCACTAAAAACACATGTTTGAAAAATAAATACGTGATTCCGAACCCACTTATACAAAACCCAAAACCCACAAAGTTTATGTTAGGTTTATGTAATGATTTCGTGTCATTCTAAAATTCAACACGTGAACCCGAACCCACTTATACAAAACCCAAAACCCACGAAGTTTATGTTAGGTTTATGTAATGATTTCGTGTCATATCTAAAATTCGCATGACATGCTTATCCGCTGTAATCATCAGGAATCTAAAACTACAGAAAAAACAATTTATATGAATACACACATTACAGATCTCTTAAAACTTACAATGCTAATGTAGTTGTCACTGGATGACTAGATGAAGATGATTTAAACACAGAGTTCTTCGGCCTCCGAGCCCAATGCTTCAAAAAGAACTTCCACTTCACTTGTTTCAACTTCCTCTAAGCTTGGTGGGTTCCACTTGGGATTCTAGTAAATTTTCAAAATTATTAGGAAGAAAAACCAAAAGATGTTCAATGAAAATAAAATCAGATTAGACCCAACTTAAACCAGACGCGATAAGTTTAGATTAATGATACCGCATACTTCAAATACTATCTGACCGAATCGTTAAAACCGAAGCAAGTCAGGCAGTTTGAAACTTATGTGGTTGGTTCATGGTTTGGTTTTGGCAGTTTGACGGATTACTTGTCCAACTCCAACCAACTGTTTCGAACTTGGAACCGCCTATTTAGCCTTTAACGTATTTCTTTTATTGTTGGAGTTAGCAGTTAGATATATATTGTTATATTCACGAATCATATATACAAAACGGCATTCTTTTATGTTTAATAAACAAATATAACTAAAAATTAAAAACCAAACCAAACCAACAGTTCCAGTTTGCTTAATAAATCAAGATTCAACAGGTGCAGTTTGCTTTAAAAATCAACATTCAACAGTTTCGATTATAGCTTGTGTTAATTTGAAAAATAAGTTTTACTATAAGTATTTCCAGAGAATAACAAACCTGATCCTTATCCACCAATACCGCCCTAACCCCTTCAGCAAAATCACTTCGAAGTGAAGCCCTTAATGCAATTCGGTATTCGGATTTCATAACGCCATTTAACTAATCGCCACAAACAGAAGCATATAGCAAGCAATGTTATTAATTATTATCAAATAATGTCATAAAAAACCCTCCACCAAAGGCAATTAAATGAAAAACATATGGGAACTCACCTTGGACAACTCGTTTCCATGATTTCCGTGCGCAGAGGCGACTTTAGAGAAATATTTTTGTGTAAGAACAAGAGAAAAGGGAGCACCTTTTTTAATCCCCGAAAGAGCCTCTGTAGCCCACTGTGAAACTGCTCATAGTTAAGAACAATGTTATTAATTAGCACAATAAAAAAAACTAAAAGCTTTATAAAGCACTAGAGGTGGCATTTCTAACTAATTTGCCTTAAAATGAGTCAATTTGGGTTGTAAAGTATATTCTCTCCAAGGTCAAAAGTCACCCAAAGTGTATTCAAACAATTAGTCACCCCTAAACTGTTGTATAGAATAACTATATTATTGCTTAAACTAAAAAAATATTGTAATGGAAAATTGGATTTAAATAATCCCAACTATTACCTATTGGTCGTTAACAGTCCCAACTAACAAAATGTTTTGTGGCAGTCACTTTTAACCTATTTTATCCTAACGAGTTTTTTTTTAACTGAGGTCTAACCCCGCTAGTTTTTTGATGACGTGGACTGCTTATGTGGCAAAAAAGTCAAAGTTTTGCTGATGTGGACTGCTTATGTGGCAAAAAGTCACAGTGTTGATGACATGGACTGCTTATGTGGCAAAGTTTTGATGACGTGGACTGCCATAAGCAGCCCACATCAACAAAAACTAACTGGGTTAAACCTCGGTTAGAAAAAGCTCACTGGGGAAAATAGATTAAAAGTTGGGACTCTCACAAATGACAAAACATTCCCTAGTTGGGACAGCCAATAGGCAATAGTTGAGATTAAAATAATCCACTTTTCCTATTATAATAAACCCTAATTAATTACAAGATACAAAATAAATGGGCATATTAGTGTTGATGTGTCAGCCCAACCCGACTTGTATAAACACGTACCCGGTTTGAGCCGAACCTGTTTTTAACTTGTTACCCAACCCATTACCAACCCATTTTTCCGAACTTTATAAAGCATATAATTTATGCGACCTGTTGTATCAGCACTTTGGCTATGTTGTTCAAGTTCCTCCATTATTTCTTTAACAGACTTATTTGCACCGAATGTTGAAATTATACGAGGCAAGAGCAACTTCAATCGGGGCTCCGATTCGGGCGTGCTACTGTGTTTTGCCAATATTGCTTGGAGATCATGATGTGGATCCTCAGAACTGTATAGAATAACAATACATATACTTGATACATAATCACTTTACTTTTAAATAAAAAAATCAACTATTACCACATATGGTTCCACTACATCAGATAAAAGCTTTTTATTTGACGCGTAACATTTAAACATAAACTGAGTCAATCCGGTTATTAGTAATGGATCAACCCTATCACCTATACAAGATAGTTTAGTTAACCAACAAATAGCTATATTTTATGGACCCTAACGCGTCATTTATTGGTGTTACTGTTATATATATAATTATATTATAGATGCCTGTGTGTGTGAAGTTGTGAACAGTAAGGGATGATAAGAAATATACAATGTAGCTGATAAAAGTTTCTCCTTAAGTAAGCCCAGATTTCCGGATGGAACAAAGTGAGTCCCAAGACCTGCATAAAGTGCATCGGCTGGAGTAGAAATCCTGTTTCCAGTTATTCCAAGATACGCACCTGTGTGCACAACAGACATCTTGTAAGATAATGAGACAAGGACGACATATTATATCGACTTGCAAGTTGCAACATAAAATCTATGCGCTCCTTGACATACACACTGTAGATATTTTGGGGAGTAAAATGCCATTTTCGTCCCTGAGGTTTGGCCAGTTTTTAGACTTTCATCCAAAGGTTTGTTTTTTCGCATCTGGATCCAAAAGGTTTGAAATCTTGTCATTTTCATCCGGCTCGTTAACTCCATCCATTTTTCTCCGTTAAGTCAGAGGTATTTCCATCTTTTTTGCTAACTTAAAGGGCAAGATTTTAAACCCTTTGGATCCAGATGCGGAAAAACAAACCTTTGAACAAAAGTTGCAAAACTGGCCAAACCTCGGGGACGAAAATGGCATTTTACTCTATTTTGGGACATAAGGATAGTTCTAGTTTAAGGCTTCAAATGTCCATAAGAAACTTAAATTTCAGGAACAGAAAGGTCAAAAGCACCGGCTTATAACGAGTAAACATCTAAGCTACACAATAATGTCACTACTTCTAAAGGTTAAGAGACCATAAGATAATATTTCCATTATTGATTATATAGTTCTTATATGAAATTATGAATTAGAACATCAATGCCTCCTACTAGATTTACATATACATACCAACTGATCCTTCTCCTGGACTTTGTGCTGCTATGTAAGCAAACCCAACATCAGGAAACAAACCAATTCCATTCTCTGGCATAGCAAGAAGAGTTTTCTGAAAGAAAGATTATAAATGTAACTTTCAGTTTTTTTTTTTAAAAATGCTGCAAGTTCTGCTCTACCAGCAGACTATAGTCAGCTTGAAGGCGGTTACCTCTGTTATAATTCTGTAGCGACCATGTCCAGATAGACCAATACCAAATCCCATTGTCACACCATCCATGAAGCTTATGTATGGCTTTTTGTATTCAGATATTTTGCAAATAAGAGAATACTCAGCCGCAAACACCTGTGGAAACATAATTTAGTCTCTACATGACATATAGTGCCTAAAGCAAAGCTATACTATAATAATATGGTTATATGTTGTCAACAGTACTGGAATTACACGTTAAAGATAAAATGATAGTTTCATGAAAAAACTGATATGTAGTTCAAACTACATCCACATTAGGGCCAAAGGGTTTAGTTCTAAATTTATTCAACAGAATTTCATAAATAAAGTAAGGAACTACACTGGGAGAACTGGAGAAGTAATTGATATTAACAAGCTATAATGTCAAACTAATTGAGTAAAATGCTACAATTTTGCAAGAGTGAAGTACACGGATGGTCCCTATGGTTTACCAAAATTTTGGATTTGGTCCCTAGCTTTTCAAAAGTACACAGATGGTCCTTGTGGTTTGCACTTTGAAACACATTTAGTCCCTAGATTTTCCATAAGTACATGGATGGTCCCTGTGGTTTGCACTTTGTAACGCATTTAGTCCCTAACTTGGACATGCTAAAACCTATAGATTTGTTGGTTGGGGACTGAATACGTTACAAAGTGCAAACCACAAGGTCCATCCATGTACGTTTGATAAGCTAGGGACCAAATCCAAAATTTTGGTAAACCACAGGGACCATCCGTGTGCTTTACTCATTTTGCAATAAGCAAATGCTTATTACAGCAGTTTTCGCGTTCTTCGTAATTAAACACAAATGTACTCAATATGGTGCCTGGAACAGAATTATCAAA
This sequence comes from Helianthus tuberosus, assembly GCA_030545235.1. Taxonomy (NCBI): domain Eukaryota; kingdom Viridiplantae; phylum Streptophyta; class Magnoliopsida; order Asterales; family Asteraceae; genus Helianthus; species Helianthus tuberosus. Next base: position 5,453,189 of record CM060409.1, on the reverse strand, counting down.
TGAAAAAAATCCATAACAATGAACATTATTGAGAAACCTTTTGCACAAGAGGCATGTTTTTGTTCTTTTGGATTTCAGCAACGACCCCCTTTATATCCATTCCTGCATTAGCAAAAATATTAACCTTGAAACTTCTCATAACAACCATATTAAAATGCTATTCTAAAAGGCAGATGGGAAAACTACATAATCAAGTATTAATCACTCATTCATGTCTTAAGCAGATTACAGAATGAACATGATAGTTTCTGATATACAATAAGCTCTGATTTATGGTACCTGCTGAAAAAGCTCGTGATGAACTTCCCTCAACCAGCACACATTTCACCTTTGGGTCCGTTTCCCATTCATCAAGAAAACTTTTGTACTTTAAATCCATATCTGCATATTTAGCAGGAAAGAAAAAGAAAATCAATTTTCAGCTCCAATTGGTACTTAAAAGTAAAAACACATCACTGAGAATGAACTGACTAAACCATAGTTGTCAATAGCGAACGCTATAGCGCGCTACGTAGCGTATAGGTCCAGTGTCGCTATTTGGGTTGTAGCCATGGATAGCGAGAATAGCGACACTTTATTTATTTATTTATTTATTTAATATAAATAGCAATTAAATATAGCTATAAAATACATGGATTTTAGGTTTTTGTTAAATATACATGTAAAATAGCATATATATCAGGGTATTTTGATATAATATACATATAAAAAATTTTAAAAATTCTTTTCTAGTGTATCGCTATTTATAAAATAGCCGTCCGCTATTTATCGCTATTCGCTATTTAGCATATCGGTACCTGATCGCTATTTGTCGCTATTCGCCATTAACAACTATGGACTAAACTCATTCAAATGGAACTAAAATATCGACTAACCCTAGGGGAGTGACTCATTGACTCGTAGCAACAATATTCATTATAGCTGCACGAATAAGCAAAGCTAACACAGAGGCACTAGTCACAGCTTGAGTGAATCTAATTTCTCCTAAATCCTTCCGCAGTAAACTGACACTGTTTTTGTATCACAGAGTTCACCATTAAGTTAGAACGTCTTTTCGTAATATCCTATATTACAAATCTAACACGAAATACATAAATTGTAGTGCGTGCAAGCATATCTAGCTAATAAATATTATAAATAACCATATGTAATTGCTGAAATAGGGAAATACTACTTCTCCCTTGCTTATTCAACTAACTATAACTGCTCTATACAAACCTAGAAGTGTTACGAACAATGATTAAAAAAATTCGATTGTCCTATATATATATAGCATCATCAAGAGTAACAACAGCAACACCGATATTTTCTCGATGATTTCCGATACACGAATAAGCAAAAAGCTCACACATAGGCACAAATTACAGCTCAAGTGAATCTAATTTCTCCTAAATCATTCCACTGTAAACCGAAACGGTTCTTAAATTATCACATAGTTCACCTTCAAGTTACAACGTCGATTCCTAATATCATATATTGATTGATATATTCATACAATACAAAAAAGTGTGTACAAGTACATCTAGCTAATAACTGTTACGAATAAGTTAACCTAGAAGTGTTAGGAATAACGATTCAATAAAATTCGATTGCTGTATATGTATATTATCATCAAAAACAGTGGAATTTAGTTGATGATTTTGGATGAGAGAGAAGACGTAACCTAGATTCATGGCGTTGAGAGCTTTGGGACGATCGAGAGTGATAACAGCGACGCCGTTTGGGAAGACGTTCCCCTTCACAAAGTCATCGGCAGAAGCCATGATGTTGTTACAGATCGAAAGTAGTCGGTGTTGCAGAGAGTTGAAGAAGAAGAAGAAGAAGACTGTAGTCACTGGTGATATACTACTGATCTGAATCTATAAAATCATAAAATAAGCATTGTGAATTAAAAATGGATTAAAATATTAAAAAGTAAGTATATGAAAATGAGTTAATATTCACACATTCATTTCCTTTCTCTCTCTTTTTACATACATAAATAAACACGGACAGAGTGAAAAAAGATATATGAATAAGACTTAGACCGTGTGGTATGGTGGGGCATAGGTTGACACGTGGATATGGGGCACTCAATACACAAACCCAAGTTTCATAGGGGTATGGTGGGCGTGGCTGGGTTGGCGTGGCCAAGCCACATCATTTTTTTTTTAAATTTAAAATAGTCCGCTATGCCCTAGCCAACAAGCCAATAAGATCCGGTCACATAGGATCGCTAGCATGCCCCACACCCGGCCTTAAACTCCCCCCCAAGGGGCCACGCCCAAACCCAAGCCCACCCGGGGTGGTGACTTGGGCGTTTCCCTCCAACCCACACCCAAACCCCCGCCCCATACCTCATAGTCTTAGGAATGGCCAATGATCTCTAGATCAAGTGGTGGAAGACTTGTATTTCTCTTGAGAGATGCAGGTTTGACTCCTATTTGGTGCAGAGTAAGGCACTGGTGGGCAATAATAGGAGACCCAGGGAAACCTGGGTTGGATCCTTGAGCCATACGGGTTTTACCGGTAATTTCACCGTCGTGCCTACGAGTAAATGTCATTTTAGTCCTTGTGGTTTGGGTCATTTTTTGTCGGTTTAGTCCAAAGGTTTCATTTTTCGTGTGTGGGTCTAAAAATGTTTCACCGTTGTCATTTTAGTCCACTGGGTTAACTTCATCTATTTTTCTGTTAACGAGAAAGACAATTCAGTCATTTTATATGAATAAGCAAAAAAACTCACACATAGGCACAAATTACAGCTCAAGTGAATCCAATTTCGAGTGGGGATCCTACGGAAAGTGTGTTTTTCCTAAAAAGTGTAAAAAGTCATAAAACACAATAATTTCAGGCATAAAACACACCTAAAACTCACAAATAATAGAATGAATATTACTAAAACACCATATTCAAACTCTAATAGTCCATAAAAACTTCAAACACACTATCGTAGAACTATGAATATAAAACACACAATGCTAAACAACATAAAACACAATAATATTTGTCATTCCACAATCAGAGCCTTAACATCTAAAACACAACACAAAACCCACATACATGATGTTTTAGTAATCTTCATCATATTATTTGTGGGTTTTTGGTGTGTTTTATGGTTGACATTATGGTGTTTTATGACTTTTTACACTTTTTAGGAAATTTGGACTTTCTGGTCAACTCCTATCCTCCAATTTCTCCTAAATCATTCCACTGTAAACAGAAACTGTTCTTATATTATCACATAGTTCACTGATACATGAATAAGCAAAAAAACACACACACGTATAGGCACAAATTACAGCTCAAATGATTTCTGATACATGAATAAGCAAAAAAAACTCACACAGGCACAAATTACAGCTCAAGTGAATCCAATTTCTCCTAAATCATTCCACTGTAAACAAAAATTGTTCTTATATTATCACATAGTTCACCGATACATGAATAAGCAAAAAACACACACATATAGGCACAAATTACAGCTCAAATGATTTCCGATACATGAATAAGCAAAAAACTCACACATAGGCACAAATTACAGCTCAAGTGAATAAGCAAAAAGGTTTCACCGTTGTCATTTTAATCCACTGTGTTAACTTCATCCATTTTTTATGTTAACTAGAAAGGCAATTCAGTCATTTTATATGTAATTCTGTTAACTAGAAGGGCAATTCGACCATATAAAATGACCGAATTGCCCTTCTCGTTAACATAAAAAATGGATGAAGTTAACCCAGTGGACTAAAATGACAATGGTGAAACCTTTTTGGACTCACAGACGAAAAATGAAACCTTTAAACTAAACTGGCAAAATAGCCAAAACCACAAGGACTAAAATGGCGTTTAACTCCTTATAAAATATTAAAAAGTAACCATATGAAAAACATGTTTCATATAGTTAAGGACTAGACGGACCGGAAACACTGTTTACTTGAAAATCAAGTTTTTTTTCTTCACCAATCAATGAATATTCATTGGTGCTCACCAAGACTCTTTCCAAATTCAGAAGAATGAAAAAGCAGAGGAAATTGAAATAATGTTGAAGTGGCGCTGATATGACATACGAAAAAAATAGAATTTAAGGACGAATTTATATGCTCTAATAGCCTTTATTTTTAGCAAACTCAAAATAGAAATATAGAATGTTATTGTTGTTTCCTGCAAATTAAGTGTGATGAATAAAAATGGTTTCTTAAAAGATGGATCATACAACATTAAATAGCATTCGTTTCAAACTTTTGTCATATTTGGCATTTCGTTTCAAAATAATAGCGTATTGGCTATAGAACGTTAAGGGAACGTGAGTGTATAATTGGATTATACGAGCATCAAATGTAATTAAGGGTTAAGATGAGTTCTATGATTTTGTCTTTTTACTGAGTTTTGGGCTAGGATGATTCTTAAAAGGGTTTGGTTGCACATGATTAAATGAACACCACTTTTGACAAAACCAAGATGTTATGGTTAGATATTGACGAGAAACCTTTGGGACAACCTCTGCTATTAAATATTTCAAGGAACCCATTGGGATAATCTATGGTATTAACTATTGCATGGAACCTTTAGGATGGTTCTTGTTATTGAATATTATATTATTATAGGGTACACTATGGACAGTCTTTGATATTTAAGAGTTAACTGTCATTTTGTTTCCTGTGTTTTGTTCACTTTTGCTATTTCAGACCAATTTTCAAAAATGTACCAGTTTCCTCCCTAACGTACTGGAAAAGTGTCACTTCAGTAAAAAATTAAAACCCAATTAAGTCACACAGGTTAAATGAAGGGTATTATTCTCAATTCATAAAATAAGGGGAAAACAGAAGATATATGAATTTACAATAATACCCTTCATTTAACATGTCTGACTTAACTGGGTTTTAATTTTTGGACTGAAGTGGCACGTTTCTAGTATATCAGGGCGAAAACTGGTGCATTTTTGAAAATTGGCCTGAAATGACAAAAGTGAACAAACCACAGGGACGAAAATGACAGTTAACTTGATATTTAATGTTGTAGGGGAACCCCATGGGCAACCTCTAGTATTTAACGAGGTGTGTATTAGTGTAATTACATAGAAGGGCCCTCGTTGCAACCTTATATGTATTTACCCTAATACAAATTTGGACAAGAGATGTATTTGAAAGTGTTTTGGAATGTCCTAAGATAATTGATTTTATTATGAAAAACGTGTTTTCAAAAATAAGTACATACTTCATAGCATATGTAAATCATTTTCTTAGAATAAAGCATTACTAGACAAGGGTAAAAGGATAATAAAAACTATTTTTTTTGGTTACGAGTTGATGCGGGTCCAAGTGTGGAGGAACGGGTCATCTTGTATTTGGAGGCCCAAGATCGTGTAACAAAAGGGGCCTCACTAAAATGGCTCTAACTTGGGCTACGAAGGTCCGTTTTGGGCGTGCGACCAAGCGAAACGAACGTGAGAACGAGCTCCATCTTGCTGCAAACAGCCTACGGCGGTTTGGGTCATCATCCGGGCCAAAAAACGCTTATTTCTATTAATTATTTACGTTTTTATGTTTTTTTAAAGTGTTTTGGGCATTTTGTTTTTTGGCTTGTGTTTGGCCCGTTGTCTTTTTTAGACCCATTTCGAATTTCTATTCCTATTTATATGTTTCTCTAGTAATTGGAAAGTTCAGACTTGAATTTTGAATTAACTCATTTTTCACTTCAAATTTTGTGCCCTTTGGGTGGAATCTTGGGGTTTGGGGAAGAACTACACGGGTATTCGTAGAATCAACGTGTTTGATCTTCATTTTCGTAACACAGGCTACATCACGAGTAATAGTTCTGGTAAACGAGTATATAGTTTCGGTAATCAGGTAGGGTATCACCTAATACCATAGCCAAACCCGTTTTTTTTTTTTTTTTTTTTGTTACGAGTATATAGTTCTGGTAAACGAGTATATAATTTGGGTAATCAGGTAGGATACCACCTAATACCATAGCTTATGTAAATCTCATAACCAATCCCATACTTTAATACCAGTGCCGGCTGTTTTAGGTATTCCTTGAGTTTTGTTTTTTTTTTTCCATTGACCCTGTAAATACTTCCCTATGGAGTTTATATTCAGGTTCATTTTGTCTTGCATTCTCTTTATAGAAACATCCAAACTTACTCAGTTACTCACACATCGTAGCTTGGTCACAAGGCCTAACCGTCATGACGAGGCTAGCACATGTGAACTTTCGGGGCAGGAATTTTCAGACCAGTCCCTTTGTTGGAACAATAACCAATAGATATTCGGTTTTAAGAGAACATCCCATTAAATAGAAATGAAAATGTGCATTGATAAATGCTTCTATGACTAGCAGAAGGCGATTACATCTAAATCCGATCTCTACATAAATAGACAATATATAAAATATAACTACTTTAGATTGAAAAACAATGATAAATTAGGAAAATATGAAGTAGATTCAACTTCCAACTGATTTCTGACTAAACAAGTTCAGCAACTGTATCCATCTTGCCTATCAATGAAGAAAAAATGCCTATAAAAAACAAGCAAAGTGATCAGCAAATGTTTCATCAACATAAATCAGAAACGGCAATTCAACGCATGGCTCATGACCCTCTAAGTCACGCTATTATAATACTAGACAAACTGCACAATAATATCATAAACTGTTTCTCACTGTTTTTAGTAAATCCTCGCGGGTTCAATGCCACAGCTTACTGCAAAAACCATTTCTGGGCCTCTTGATATTTATGATGTCAGCAAATGAGTGAACCAACTGTCCAGCTAAGCTACACGGATCATCAATCAGGGTCTGGATAAAAGTGTTGACCACTCGGCGTTCCTGCTCGGTTGACCTTAAACTAAACCAGGTCAGCAACTTTAATCTAAACTCTTGCTTAATATACCCTTGACACTCCAACCACCGGATGATTTTCACACAATATTCAAAGTTTTCATCCAAGCTGCCGGGCCCACCTTTACGGGGCCCAAGGGGTGACCCGTTAATCAGAGTGCTATCACAGTCAAGTGTCTCTTCATTTGTGCTAGCGGGCCTCTTTCGTGACACTTCCCCGTTGGATCTATGGTGGGCCCAGTTTTCGGATTCACCACTACCGTTATCGGGCTCACCGTTAACTTCATCCCTGTAAGAATCGATTGGAACGACTATTTCTTCGTTTAAATCTGGTACAGTTGCGACATTCAAGTCGAGCCCTTTTAAATCAGGGCACGCTTCATCTGATTTTGGTGTTTCGGGCTTGATCACTTTACTAAGCCCGCTCAGATCTGCACCTGAAATTAGGGGTGTTTGGTTAACCATAAACTTTTGAATATTTCATAAATGAATTCTCTAATGAGACTTAATATTAGACCAAACTGCACAAATTTCATACTTTTTACCATGCCCACCACATCAGATGCGACATATTAGTATAATTATTATATGAAGAAGAAAAACATTTTATTTATGTTTAAAAAACTACTATTAAATGTCAAATCACATGACACGTGCACTAAAATGACAAATAAGATGTCACGATGTTTTGAAATGTGATTGGTTAATCAGGTCATTCGTTGCTACAATCAGTTACAAAATATAAATTGATGGCTAAAAACGTTTACTGAGTCCAAAAAAGTTTGTTTTTATTCTGTGTGGTTTGACCTTAATTTAAGCTTTTAAATAAAAAAGAAAAATTAAGATATAATAGAAGCTTTGTTCTTTCAATGCAAGAAAAATGAGTTTGAATTGAAGTCATAAATAAAGGCTTGAATTTCCTGGTATCATTTACTAAGAAACTTTCTAGTGATCAGAAATAAAATGACATAATTTAACTTTTAGGGATCATGTATTCAACTACTTTACATCACTCAATTATGTATCTTGCTTTGTTAATACCAAAACTCGCAAAAAAAATCTGATTAATGACGAAAAGGCCCTTGAATTTTTAAACACAAAAATACTACTGTAGCTATTAATAATCCTGCATGCTTGTAAAGCGATTTGGCATAATTATATAAATAAAAAACAAACAAAGTACACGGATGGTCCTTGTGGTTTAACAATTTTTTGGATTTGGTCCCCAACTTTCCAAAAGCACACAGATGGTCCCTGTTGTTTGCACTTTGTAACGTGTTTAGTCCCAGCTCTTTCCAAAAGTACATGGATGGTCCATGTGGTTAACTTTGTAACAAATTTAGTCCCAAGCTCGGACATACTAAAACCTTTAGCTTGTTGGCTGGGGACTAAATGCATTACAAAGTGCAAAGCATAGGGACCATCCATGTACATTTGGAAAGCTAGGGACCAAATCCAAAATTATGGCAAACCACAGGGACCATCCGTGTACTTTACTCAAAAAAACAGATACATACTTGGGTGACCTTGAGATATAATATCCCTTAATTTTAACCAAAATATATATATTATACCTGAAATACCGTCCAAGTAACCTCGTTCTTGAGCCCAGGCTAACCGTAGGATCTTTCCAAGTTCACGAACTCTAAAACCCGAGTCAGATTCAACATCTTTTGCACCCGAGGTTCCTTCATTATGAGGAACCATACCAGAATTAGGTTTCTTAGTAATTAGTTCCACGCTTCCGGTGAAGCATTTGGCTTCTGAGTGTCCTAGATCGCCTATTTCAGTGTAGGATACAACCCTAAACATGTATTCAGTGCAAGGCTGCAAATTGGATATCAGAATTCTTCTTTGTGATCTTGGGAATGTTTTAACAGGATCTTGTGTGTGTGTTGGTTCTGTTGTTTTCGAGTACCATAATTTGAATCCAATAATGTCGTCGGATATTGCTGTAGATAGTTCTATTAAAACAAGTACTACAGAAGTAGCTGTTACTTCTTCAAATATGAATTTGCATGCTGCTGGAAGTGAACCTTCTGCAAGAGAGAAAAAAAGACCAAGTGTATATTAACATAAGCGTGTCTGACACAGTAAATATCTACATAGCAATAATTAATTCCCTCAACTTTCAAAGGTTAATGTAGGGGTGTTCATTGAATTGAATATCAAATTTTCGAATAGCTCAAATCAAACTTTTTGAATGTTTTTGCTCGAATTCGATTAAGAGCCAGCCAATTCGAATAAATTCGTTTTGATTCAAATTCAGTTAAATATGTAATAAATTCATTATGGGCCTTGTAACGCGATATTTTAATACTTTGAATAAACTTAGAGACTAATTTATACTATAGCCCAATAAAAGTTATATATGTATTATATGTAAAATAATAAATAAAAATGTATAATTTTAATTTCAAATTGAATTTAAAATTATAAATTCTTATTCGATTTACTGGACTCAAATTGAATCGAATTCAAATTCTTGACAATCAAAACGAATTCTTGATAATCGAATCGAGCAAAATAGAACTTCGAATTATTCGAATTCGAAACGAATTCTGAACACTCCTAGCGTAATAATAAAGTCCTTGCCTTCTGACGGGTGGTCCGTAGGACAACCCTTAAGTACCTTAAAAAGATTAAAATCCCATGCTTTACACGTTTAATTGTTTGAACTTGGTAACTACTAGTTGTTTGGACGTGCAGGTGTAAATGGAGCTTAAAAGGGAAGGAATTTAGAGCATCAATAAAAAATAAAATATTGGAATTGAAGAACTAAGAATATCACATGATAGAGGATGAAATTACGAGAACGTGGGTGAAAACGGCGAAGAAAACGGAGTTGAAACGAGAAAGTTATGAAGAAAACAAGAAAACGAAATCTGGTGCCGCCGTAACCTACGGCTCCTGGCCGTAGGTTACGGCCCTCACTGTGTTTTCTGGTCCACCATAGCTCAGTTCTGGCCCACTGTAAGAGTTTTATTGACCGTAACCTACGGCGGAGGGCCGTAGGTTACGGCTCTGACCTGCGTAAAAGTTGTAACTGCCCCATTTATTGGCATTTTATGATGTCTTTTGAGTACCAATGATTTCCATTCGGTTACAAAACACTTGGGGATGAATTTTGGCTAACTTTTGAAGACTAGAGCTTGAAGAACACTATCTTAATCTTTAGTTTTGTTGCTTTTGATCTTGATGAACAATAATACTCTTGTGATGATGTTGTTTCAAGCCATGAGTGGCTAAGTACTCTATGATCATCTTTGGTGGAAGGTTTTGTAAGACTTTATGCTTGAATTTTATATTTCTAGAATAACAATTTCTTCTTTATTGAATTGCTTGTTATGGTGTGTGATTGATTGCTAGTAAATTGTTGATTCTTGTGCTAAACTAATTAGAAACCATACGTTCTTGGTGCCGTTGGCAATCAAGATATCATGGGTATAGTTAGGCTTGGGTAAGGGTTGATTGATCATCGGGTAACAACCTCACGTTCTAGGAATCTGAGTACTTAGTTCCCTTTCATCACTGCAACTAATCACACATGAACTATGTCTATGTAGTTCTTTCTAGTGGAATGATAGCATAAATGTTAAAGCAAAACCGGAAACTGAAGATGATCATTTGTCTCTAATTTGTTTACAACCAAATCTTTTCTCTTTCAATTTAATTAGTTTAATTTAGTCTAAAACCAATTCACGCACATAAACTCTTGAATTTTACTTTTCTTGGAATTAGAGTAATTTTAGTCTAGTTAGATAATCTTTTAAATAACACATATTCCACAAACTCCCTGTGTTCGATACCCACTTACCGCTAACTATTTAGTTGTAATTTGATTAAATTTGACTGTGACCACGACATCACGTCACCTTCATTATTAACATAAAAGTCCGTTTGTGCATGACAAAATTTCAGGACTTCCGACGGTTAAAACAAAGATCCTCTTTTTCGCATAATTAGCTTTATTAGAACTTATTCATTTAATGCCAATTTTCAGAAGTATAGGAATTTAACCATGCAAAGATAAACTTGAGGGACTTATATGTGAATCAGACAAAAAGTGTTTTGGGTCAACCAAATCCGAATCACGGCTAATGGTTTAACGTTTAACCTAGAACAAGTTTTGACCGATTACCCAGCCCACCCGTTTTACCACCACTAACAAAAACATAAAGTCCGTTAAAACTTAAAAGTACCTTTGCTTTTCAGGCTTGTGCTAGAAACTGTAGCAGAGAATTCATCGGCTTTTTGGATCACAGTAGTACACAGTGTTTGAACTTCAGCTGCAACAGCAAGTCTGCTTACAATGCCACGGGCCATTTTGGCTGAGACTCCACTCAGTGCGCCCACCTCAGTTTCCAACTTATTTTTTGCCTCTTTAACAATATCATGGAGTTCTTGAAATCGTGATGTTCCATCCAAAAGTCTAAAGCTCAGATATATCCTGTAGCAGAGACTATCAACACGCCGTGCATCCTTAGCAATAACCAATTGCTTCTTCCAATACCTACAAGAATTAAATGGCCAAACAAGAAAAGAAACTCAAAAACTAACAGAAATATAATATAATAAGAAACAAGAAGAACAAAATTAACAAATAAATGAAAAAAAGGCAACTGTTAGAGGTGACATATTCGACCCGTTTACTTATAATTCGGCTGTGTTTTATCTCTAGCTGGTCAAATGGGTTATGTTAAAAGATCCAACTAAAAAGGCAACGGATCAAAATGGCAAAAGTTATCCGATGTGTATTCAAGGGCATAAAACCTTCTAAGTTACTCTACAAATAAATAGTTGGAATATATTATATTATAATAACGTTTATGAAATCATATATAGATGTTAGTTATTTAAAAATTCAAAAAAGTGGATACAAAAGTCTTTGCAGGTCAGCCCAACATGGCCAAACCTGATTTGACCCACACTAAAAATTGTATGTTTTAACCCAAACCATTACCCAATGGGTCAAATGCATGAAAACAGAAACAGGTCAAACAAGTAGAAAGTCATCTGAGATGTATTCAAAGGCATAAAAACTCTTAAATCTCTTTACTAAAAAAGTTAGATTACGTTAATACATAGATTGACTTTTAGTGATCATATTTACCAAGTTAACTATTTACAAATTCAATAAACAGGTAACGAGTTTATGGATCAGCCCAGTCTGCTTTAACCCACATAAAAGATTGTATGTTTTGACCCAAACCCATTACTCGCCCCATCATTTCCCCGCCCATAATTGTCAATCGTGAATAGCGATAACTAGCGACAAGCTACCTATATGCTACGTAGTGATAGCGACGGATTGGTGCCCGCTATTACATGTTAGCGGTAAAGTAGTAGAAAATTTAAGAGATACTTCGCATGTATATTTCATCTAAATACATTTTTTTTTACAATTGTGAAACAAAAAAAAAACCTAATGGGCAACGCCAGTCATATTTTAAAAAAAAACTACAGAAAAAGTCGCGATTTGTCGCTAAACACCTTATAGCGCCATATGGGCACATCGCTACGTAGCGCGCTATAGCGAGCGATATAGCCACTATTGACAACTATGTTCCTGCCAATACTAAACGTGTAAGAAAAGGTAAAAAACTCACCCGAGTATCCCTGAAACTTTACCACAAGAAGCACAACAGTAACTCCCATCTAACTGCATTAATTGACCAAGATTAACAACCCCTACTTTCCTATGCTGGAGGGCACATTCAATGTGGCAAGATAAACCACAAGATTCCCCACTGGAAGAATCTGAAGTGCATTCTAACCAAAGGCTAGGATCCTTATTGTCATCAAACAAGTGGCAAATGCAACAAGAACATCTCTTGCAAAACGTGTCAGCAACCGACAAAACCGCTCTGCATGCCGAATTCTTGCAGATCCAAGTATCTGAAAACTTCGTTTCACCGTTTGATTCTGTGAGAGGAATCCGAACGGGGTTTTCCCCTTTTCTGTTTTGTTTTTTAGACAGGCACTTGGGGCTTACAGTTGACTTTTTGGGATCTTGGTTTTTTAGTATTTTTTTATTTGGTTTGATGGATGCTTCTGCCATTTTGTGCTTTGTAAAGGCGGGTTGTTTTTTTCTCTCTTTGCCGCAATCTTTTGGTGTGCCTGACTTCACAAACTGTTGATGACCGGAAGTTCTTGATGCATCATCTGAGTGACCGTTTTTATCTGGGGTGCTTTGAACACTGGAAGATATACTTTGAACATCTGGAAAGAAAAGAGGAAAAAAAATTAAATACATAAAAAAGGTTAAAAGGTGAAAAGCAAAATCAGTTGTAGATAGTCATTCAAAAAAGGAAGTGGAAATCTAATGATATGTATCAGAATAAATTCACTTTTTCTAGGTATAAATGAAACTGAGAAAAGGATTAAAGAAAGAAACTATGCATGAGTTTTTCGTTAATAATTGATTCAACAAGAGCATTGTGAATTACAAAAATTATCATTATAACCTATAAACTTTAGACACTCAGGAAAAGCATCGTTAAATTTCTCATTGATTACAACAAAAGGCTTGATACATACCAACACGCCAATAAGAAGGCCCGGGGCTCTAGGTGCAAAGTTTAAAACAGACCTGCCATGAAAGGAACAAAAAAATGCCAAATAAAACATGCTAAAGGATTTGAATGTTTTGAAAAACATACTCAAAATGACATTTTAACTTTTTGTTATACTGGCACCTTGCAAAACAGACGCCAGTTTCGAATGTGATCATCAGCCATAAAACAACTTTAATCATAATCTACGCTCTTTTGCTTAATAAATATTTAGGATCCTTTATAACTAAAGGAGTAAGGATACAAGTATGCATATTTGGTCAAAATTTAGATTTTAGACAAGAAACTTTTCACGACTCGCAAAAAGTCAGTAGATAAATGCAAGGGGAAATTCAGAAAGTGTAATGATCTTGAAATATTTCTATGGTACAGAATTTTTGCATAAAAAGCGTAGAGTTAATAATAAAATGGGAAACAAATGAGCCACATTCAGATAAATGGATGTATAATAATAGTTCATAAAGTGCCACAAATAGAAAACTGAATACATACTGTCTAATGCAGATTTTTTATAAAAAAGAATAGATGCTAAATATGTACAAAACTATAAATAGTCACCAAGAATCGACTGATACACATTCAAGCATAAAATCATGTGTCAAACAAGATTAAGAATATTAACCACTGTATTGCATATCAAATATTCAAAGCACTAATTCAGGTTTAAAAATATGCGGCTTTACAGCATTAATAATCAAAGCCAATGAAACTGTAACTTCTAGCCAATCAGTGCCAATCTCCCCATTTTAACTATCTTTTTTGGTCTCAAACATATAAAAGGTACATCAAGTGTATGGTGGAATTATATTATATCCTCACCTTTCTTTCTACAACTTCTTCCACACTACAGAAAGGTACTCTGGCTCAACATCTGCAAGAGCAGTCAACCATTTCATAAATCATTTTTGTCCTTAATATCTTTAGAACCCTTCAATAGGAACCAAGTTGACTGTTTGTTACAATGTTCTGATTTACATTGCTTATTTTGAATGATAAGTAAAGAGCCGCATCCTTTCACTTTTCCTGATAATAACAAACCAATAATACTATTGGCCCAATAAATTTTTTTCCGTGTTTTCTTATTTCAAAATTCGAGCATAATTGATTGAAACATAATCATCAAAAAGGAAAATTATGCTACGTCCAAAATGTGGTTTTGCTCCCCTAAACTTGATAGCAGTCAAAGTTAAAATAAATAACTACCGTAAATGCAGTCACACAAAGGAAAGGCAAAATAATAACTAAAAGCTTTGCCCGCTATGACCTAGCCCTAGCCTATTCTTGACATATAGATGATTGTGCATTTTCAGTAATCCATTAAAAGAAGTTATATTTCAAAACATAATTAAGTAATAATATAAAAAAGATCTTTTTCCGGCCAAGATATTTGATAGTTTATGTTAGCAGTTTCTCTATGGATGGTTAGGTGTAGATTACATGGGTCAATATGTCAATACCAGCGTGTCTCTCCTACCGACAATTGATTAATATATCCAATCATTGTGAAATGACATAAAGAAGTTTCTACAAAAGTATTACAACATGCATGAGAGACATTGAAGATGACAAATTCTCACCTTTAGCAACGATCTTTTCATCAGTATCCATAATGTTCAAGCAACCCGTCCTGTGATTAAAATAGCAAGAATCACATTAGCATTGTTCAGGTTGTAATGTTATCAAACTGATGTTTAACATATAAAATATTTTATCACAATCCAAGATTCCGAGGTTTAAAGCAATCATAAATTTTTTATGGTGTTAACATTTGCACGCCTCAAGTCTCAACAAAAGAAAAATATAATTCACTACTCACAAGCCACAACCATACTAATGTCATCAATTTCTTCCAATTAACTAACATATATATTCTACGCGCCGCAC
The DNA here is from genome assembly GCA_030545235.1 of Helianthus tuberosus. NCBI lineage: Eukaryota > Viridiplantae > Streptophyta > Magnoliopsida > Asterales > Asteraceae > Helianthus > Helianthus tuberosus. The sequence goes on along the minus strand of CM060409.1, from coordinate 5,437,914 downwards.
ATTAAGAACTTAAGATGATTACATCTATCTCCATCATATTCTGTTTCCTTGTTATCCGGTCATCCCAAATTCATCATTTTGTTAAGTAAATCCAACTTTGTGATCAATAAAGCTTTTCCTTAAGACATAAAACCACCAAAACACATTAAATTTAACAAATCACTTTATCTACTTTCCCCTATCTCACAGCAAAATTCATTATATTATATTTATCCCTCCTAAAAACATAAACCATTCACATATACAGTGATATACATGCCCTAACTGAAAACCACACTTCCAATAAAACCTAATAACACAACATTTAGCTCTAACGACAACATAACTCCACAATACTCTTCACACATTGTCCAATCCATATCAAAATCATCAACATCAACATCTATATAATTCCAGAAACATCACAGCTTCAAACATAACAAAAAAAAACCTAAATTACCGCAAAATAGCTTAAACACACGAACAATTACACATCGCGATTCAAAATTTTATCCATAATAATGTCATCAATTTCTTCCAATTAACTAACGTAATATATTCTACGCGTCGCGCGTTAAGAACTTAAGATGATTACATCTTTCTCCATCATATTCTGTTTCCTTATCATCCGGTCATCCCAAATTGATCATTTTGTTCGGTAAATCTAACTTTGTGATCAATAACGCTTTTCGTTAAGACAGAAAACCACCAAAAAACATTAAATTTAACAAATCACTTTATCTACTTTCCCCTATCTCACAACAAAATTCATTATATTAATTTATACCTCCTGAAAACATAAACCATTCACATATACAGTGATATACATGCCCTAACTGAAAACCACACTTCCAATAAAACCTAATAACACAACATTTAGCTCTAACCACAACATAACTCCACAATACTCTTCACACATTGTCCAATCCATATCAAAATCATCAACATCAACATCTATATAATTCCAGAAACATCACAGCTTCAAACATAACAAAAAAAAACCTAAATTACCGCAAAATAGCTTAAACACACGAACAATTACACATCGCGATTCAAAATTTTATCCATAATAATGTCATCAATTTCTTCCAATTAACTAACGTAATATATCCTACGCGTCGCGCGTTAAGAACTTAAGATGATTACATCTTTCTCCATCATATTCTGTTTCCTTATCATCCGGTCATCCCAAATTGATCATTTTGTTCGGTAAATCTAACTTTGTGATCAATAACGCTTTTCGTTAAGACAGAAAACCACCAAAAAAACAATAAATTTAACAAATCACTTTATCTACTTTCCCCTATCTCACAACAAAATTCATTATATTAATTTATACCTCCTGAAAACATAAACCATTCACATATACAGTGATGTACATGCCCTAATTGAAAACCACACCTCCATAAAACCTAATAACACAACATTTAGCTTTAACCACAACATAACTCCACAATACTCTTCATACATTGTCCAATCCATATCAAAATCATCAACATCAACACCTATATGATTCCAGAAACATCACAGCTTCAAACATAACAAAAAAAAACCTAAATTACCGCAAAATAGCTTTAAACACACGAACAATTACACATCGAGATTCAAAATTTTATCCATAATAATGTCATCAATTTCTTCCAATTAACTAACGTAATATATTCTACGCGTCGCGCGTTAAGAACTTAAGATGATTACATCTTTCTCCATCATATTCTGTTTCCTTATCATCCGGTCATCCCAAATTGATCATTTTGTTCGGTAAATCTAACTTTGTGATCAATAACGCTTTTCGTTAAGACAGAAAACCACCAAAAAAACATTAAATTTAACAAATCACTTTATCTACTTTCCCCTATCTCACAGCAAAATTCATTATATTATATTTATCCCTCTTAAAAACATAAACCATTCACATATACAGTGATATACATGCCCTAATTGAAAACCACACCTCCATAAAACCTAATAACACAACATTTAGCTTTAACCACAACATAACTCCACAATACTCTTCATACATTGTCCAATCCATATCAAAATCATCAACATCAACACCTATATGATTCCAGAAACATCACAGCTTCAAACATAACAAAAAAAAAACCTAAATTACCGCAAAATAGCTTAAACACACGAACAATTACACATCGAAATTAAAAATTTTATCCAGATCTGAACACAGGAACACATAAACACACAATACGATCGATTAACTTCATCTATTAATAAAAAAAATAAAATTAAAATTAAAAAAAATACGATTAATCAATTATACCTATAGATACACGTCGTATGTATGTATATTCTGTAACAAATATATGTAATTAACGAAGATTTGAAGAGATACCTGTGAAGAATGTGATGAAAGAAGGGTGAAATTAGGGTTTTTGTGTTTGTGTGTGAAGAAAAATAAAATATAAATCGGAGACTTTTGAGAGTTTTGTTGATGGTTGGATGGTGAAGTTAAGAAGCGCGTGAGAGGGGGGAGCGCGTGGGGAAGGGAAATCAGTTAGAAAAGGGAAGTAGTTGTTGCTGAGCAGTAAAAGTGTAAAACGTACACCTAACGCTTGACTCTGTGGGTTGAAGCTTTGTGTACTTGCGTTGCATGCGCGTAGGTCGACTTGCAAGTATTCAATAGTGTTTGTACTTGAAAAGTAATTATACTTGTGCTCTTGTTAGACTAAGCGGTATGGGGGCCGGCTAAGGCCCGGCGCCGGTCCCCCACACCGCCCCCCATCCCGTTCCGACTAAACCAGCAGCCCACAGACGAAGTCGCCGTGCCTCTCTCCTATCTCCTTCTCTCACATATACCTATACATACATACATATATATATAGGGGAAGGTTCAAATGAAAACCACTAGTTATTGTGAAAACTCGAAAACTAATTAAAAATCACTAAAAAGGAGGGGGTAAGACTTTTAATGAAGGAGGGGTAAAATTGGAAAAAAAATATATATAACTTTTCAAACATTTCCCATTTCTCCATACGTTATCATTTTAAAACAAAAATGGCACCATAAGATCACAAATTTTTGTATCTTTCATTCAAGTATATTCGAGCATATTTTTTATGACATAAAAAAAGATTTATGGTGTCGTCTTGTTTTCAATACTATTATTATAGTAGTGCACATGTACAATATAATGTACTACAATTGCATTACATTGCTTAAAATTAGATTTTTGAGTCTAGTTTAGCTTTTAGGGTTAGTTTTTTTGGAGGTTTAGGATTAGGATTAGCTTTTTGGGTGTGGGGGGGAGGGGGGTTTAGGTTTTTTTCGGGTTTATGTTTAGGGTTTAGTTTTAGGTTTTCGGGAGGGTGGGGGGTTTAGGTTTTTGGGGGGTGGGGGTTAGGCTTTTGGTGGGAGGGTGAATTTAGGTTTTTGGGGGGTGGGGGTGGGGGGTTTAGGTTTTTGGGGGGTGTCGGTGGGGGGTGGGTTAAGTGGTTTAGGCTTTCCGTATTAGTGTGCTACACATGTGCAGTACAACAAAAAAAAAATTTCATATATAAAAACCAGCGAAATTTATAAAAAAAAATTGGAAAAAAAAATTGTGTGTTTTTTAGGCTTTTTTTAGTTAGTTTTCGAGTTTTCACAATAAAAGTGGTTTTCATTTGAACCATCACCTATATATATATAAAGAGCTTCATCCCCCACCCCCTAGGTCCATCACCCTCAAGCCCTTCCTACGTGGCGGTGATGTAGCGGCCCATCCTCTTGAGGATGGGGCTCTCTATACCCTCTAGTCTTAGGGTTTTGTTTCATGTTTTTCAAAAGATAGAATATTAATCTCATTGTTTACGCTAAGTTTATGTGTAGTCCGGGTTATGAATTTGAGTGTGTAGTTGGTGTTATGTAGATGTGGGGTTATATTGGTTGTATGAGTGTGTAGTTGGTGTTATGTAGATGTGGGGTTATATTGGTTGTAAAGACCCCGACTAGCTCTGATTAGTCATCAATTAATCACTAATCGGAGGTTCACCAATTATTGTTTGATTAATCACTAGGCGGTCAATGATTGTCCTATTATGGCCAAATTTTGGCTAGATGTCGGCCAAATTTTGATTGAACATTATAAATTCCCTTCAATTACTTAAGAAAATGGGTCAATGAGATGTTTAAACATGGCTACTTAAAAAAACTACATATAAAAATGTTTTTGTGTGTATATATATAACTAAAAATTTCATATTTTCATATAAAAATCCTGATCCGATTAGTTCCTATTAATCCTGATTAATCGCTAGTTGGTACCCCACCGACCGACTAGCGCCTAGCCATTCTTACAACACTGGGTTCTATACGTGTGTAAATATATGTGTATGCGTGTGAGAGGCAAATGTGTTCCAGATGTTATGTCCATCGTGTGTAATAACAATTCGAAGCCAAATCGCCCTGAGGGGCAGTGTGCTCGGGCGCTATGGGGCGTTATGGTGGGTTATCGCGCCGGAAAACGCTTGATTACGGAATGACTAATACGCTTCATCATATGTGGTGGCAGAGTATGAAGGAAAACTTAATAGGGACCGGACCCTCATAATTCAAATTGAGGGGCCCGACTCTTACAAATCTAATATTTTACATTACAAAGAAAAACATCAAAAGTTTTCTACAAAATTAACATTACTAGCGATAGATCAGTAGGAACCAGAGATCAATAAACTTCTCCGTTGATCATATGTTAGTTGTCAGATTTTGTTAGGATATAATCCTAATCTAATACTTTTTATAAAATTATGTCTCATACATCTTTAGTATAAACTCATGTTTATGAGAACACAAATATATTATTATAAAATTCCTAAGACATCTATTAGAAAACATATTAACAGGGAGTAACAATAAAAAACTAAACATAAAACTTTTTACGTGTAAATAACATTTAACCTTATTTTTATAGGATTTTATGTTAGAGTAAGCACCAAATCACTAGACCACTTAATCATGAATGATTAGCTTAAATTAAAACATTATTTTCATCAAACACAGACAGTAATTTTCCATGTGTTTACTCTTCACATCATAATTTATTGTGTGTACTTCTTGTACCGTGTCCATTGTTTGTAGAATGATAATACAACTTTTCAAGTATGTTAAACATTGTGATTGAATTTCTTGATATTCACATGCATCTAACTCAAATGATGCAGTTTTTACATTGATAGATTAAATGACACAGTCTCAAAAGCTTTTGCATATAAGCTTACTCTTACTCATGACAACATCATATATTTTTTTCACATGATATTTAACAATCATAAGGTGTAGGGGCACCCCAAAGTATACAAATTGAACCAACCATTGAGGGGATATCTCCTCATTTTAGCCTAAATTGAACCAAGAGTACCCAAATTAATTATGACGATGTTTCTAAACCAATAGAAAATATTTTCTTATGCAATGGTAAACATTTCGGGTTCATGAACCAAAATTCATTTCCCAAATGCACTACCTTGACCAATTATGTAGGTGTTTTAAAAGTACCCAAACTACATATACTAGGGTTGTATTGGGTGGAATAATACGTGACATTTAGGAAATATTTCTACTATCCCATATAACATGAATATTGGATCTAAATAACTTTAAATTTCACCATTTGGCCGATAGCACCCTCAACTTATGAATTATATCACATCACTTTCAACTTTTAACTTATTTTCCTCTGGCATTTAGCATTCCGAAACAAACTGAACCCTAACACAGTTAGCTAACGTCAGACGTCACGTCACTAAAAAAGTGCCACAACAGATTCCACGTCATAACAAACCATGTCACTAAATAAGTGACACATCAGATGCTACGTCACTAAATAAGTGTGATGTCACTACACAAGTGCCATATCCAACAAAAAATCTAACTAGCTTAGGGTTTAGTTAGTTTGAGAGTACCAGAGAAAAATAAGTTGATAGTTAGGAGTGGCGTGGTACAATTTATAAGTTGAAAGTGTTATCGATCAAATGGTGAAGGTTAAGGTTTTTTAAATCCAATAACCCAATAACCAATAAAATAGCACTAGAAGATTGTATTATTCATCCAGACTTTAGAGCCCATAAGGAATTTGATTGATTTTTTCATACAACATGATGTGCTGGTAAGTTTATGAAATTATAAATTAAGCCGATCTTGACATGTTTATGGTTGTATTCAGCATATTAGGATGTTACAGATGTTCTTTAGAAAGTCTTTTTTTGTTAACTATCTTCTTTTTATATCCATGTATCTTAAAAAAATGACGAGAATCTAAACTCTTATTTATGCTAGTTAAACCATGAAAGAAAAAAAACACTATAACATGTCAGGTGTCACAACAACATGGTCAATATCGAAAGCCATAACAAGAGGGTCACATAGGCAAAAAACCTGACCGAGTTAGTGCTCAGTTAACGACGTGGTGCCAGAACACACTAAGTGTCAAGTTGAGAGTGACTGCAGCCAATAGCCGATAATTGGGGATGATAAAATCCAATAACCTAATACTAATATACGAATAGTAAATTTGTCCCAAGAAATGTAAGATATCCTTTGAAGTATAGTTTTATTAAAGGGACAATCTTTATTAAGTGTAATAAAGACGTGTCAATACATTACCGAAAGACATATAACATCCTTTTAAACAAACATGGGCAGTTAATCTTATGATTAAGTTCAAATCACCTAATAAAACTAGCTAATGTTAAACAACTGTCTAAAAGCATCCTAAGAGAAACAATAATAAATTATGAATCGGCATATAATATAAGTTGTTGATTTTAAGCTCAAATGATCTAATAAAACTAGCTAATGTTAAACAACTGTCTAAAAGCATCCTAAGAGAAACAATAATAAATAATGAATCAGAATATATATGTTGTTGATTTTAAGTAATAATAAAAAACAAAAAGTTAAAACATGTTTAAACCGAACATTAAATATTAAAACCTATATAAATTAGCAAACTTTTTGTGCACAAGGACTTTTAAGTTGTGCTTTGGGTGTTTTTCAAAAAAAAAACTTGATTTTTTAGTTTTAATCCAAAGGTTTGTACCTTTTTCAATTTTAACCCTACATAATTTGTTTTTTTAACTTTAACCCAAAACTTTTCATTATTTGCAATTTAACTTCACAACTTTTGTCACTTATACTTTTCATCTTTCGCAAATTTTCGTTTTACGTATAGTTGTAAATTTTTCGAGTTAATACGACGCAATGTGCATGTGTGGTTCAACGTTTTTACCTATATTTTCCATGTTTGACAGGTTCGTCGCAATACGCATATTATAGGTCGAGTCAGTATTGGTTGTCAATGACGGTTGTGTGACATTAGTACTATTTGACACCGTTTTACGCCCTGCCGCAACACGGGTGTGCTTTAAGGATTTTTCAAAGAAAAAATTGTTATGCATATAGTTGTCGTAACGTTGGCTTTGGGGGTTTTCCAAAAAAAAAATTGTTTTTTTTTACTTTTCACCCAAAAGTATTTCATAAATTACTTTTAACACAAAACTATTTGTTTTTTACTTTTAACCCAAAACTTTTTATCTTTTACAATCTATCTTCATTACTTTTTTTACTTTCAACTTTGGTCCTTTATAGTTTTCATTTTCCGCAAATTTTGCGCTCTATACTTGGTTGTGCACAAGGACTTGTAAGTTGTGCTTTGGGTGTTTTTAAAAAAAAAAACTTGATTTTTTAGTTTTAATCCAAAGGTTTGTACCTTTTTCAATTTTAACCCTACATAATTTGTTTTTTTAACTTTAACCCAAAACTTTTCATTATTTGCAATTTAACTTCACAACTTTTGTCACTTATACTTTTCATCTTTCGCAAATTTTTGTTTTACGTATAGTTCTAAATTTTTCGAGTTAATACGACGCAACGTGCATGTGTGGTTCAACGTTTTTACCTATATTTTCCATGTTTGACAGGTTCGTCGCAATACGCATATTATAGGTCGAGTCAGTATTGGTTGTCAATGACGGTTGTGTGACATTAGTACTATTTGACACCGTTTTACGCCCTGCCGCAACACGGGGTGTGCTTTGGGGATTTTTCAAAGAAAAAATTGTTATGCATATGGTTGTCGTAACGTTGGCTTTGGGGGTTTTCCGAAAAAAAAATTGATTTTTTTTACTTTTCACCTAAAAGTATTTCATAAATTACTTTTAACCCAAAACTATTTGTTTTTTACTTTTAACCCAAAACTTTTTATCTTTTACAATCTATCCTCATTATTTTTTTTACTTTCAACTTTGGTCCTTTATAGTTTTCATTTTCCGCAAATTTTGCGCTCTATGCTTGGTTCTAAATTTTGTGACTTAACACATCACAGCGTGCGTCTTCGGCTTAACGTTTTTACGTTTCGTTCTAAATTTTGCGAGTTAACACGCCGCAATGTGCGTGTGTGGGTGAACGTTTTTACATCGTCTATTTTTACCCCGTTTGACAGGTTTAACATAACGTGTGGGTCGTAGATCGACTTAGTTATAAATAAAGAATCACCGCCGCATTGCGGCGGGTCGTAATCCTAGTTATTGTTAATTCAAAACTAACATAAAATAATGGCCCCCTTATTCTCACACTACTAAAATATTATTCTCACACCGTACAACCTATATAGGAGAATGTTTTTTCGTCTCTGTGTATACGGGATATATAACATTATATGACCCGTATACAATCTCATATAATATTATACGACCTAATATTTTTTCCATCTATACGAGTCATATAATATTATACGACCCATTATTTGTTATCTCAGATTATTCTATACGGGTCGTATAACCCTAAACGACCCGTACAGAGGGTATGGCTTTATTAACTCCGAAAATAATACATGCTTTTAGTGTTCTGACAAGTTGGTCAAGTGGTTAGTCACTTAGTTTTCTCCTTAAGGTCTCAAATTCAACTCTCACTAGCATCACTTTGAAAGACATTAGCGATGGCAATGAAGTTTAGAACTAGGCCTCTCTAGAGGTCGCCAGTTCGAAACCAAGCAGAACTGGGTTTTTACGTAGTGGGCCTTCGGGCGAACAGGTTTTTCTTGAAACTGATGTCTCAGGTATGTATCCAATTCTAACCGTTATAAAGAAGAGAACACATTTAGGGGGTGTTTGTTTTTGCTTATTACATATGCAAAAAACTTATGTCTGCCCGCCTGCAGACATAAGGCCTTAAAGACCGTTTGTTTTTTTTTTCAAACAGATCTTATATTAGCTTCAAACATCTTAAAAAAGAAGCTTTGAAACAAAGCTTCAAACATCTGCACATGTCTTCTTCTTCCCTTCTCACCTGCCACCGCCACCTCCGCCACCACCTCCGCCACCACCGCACCTCCGCCACCACCTCCACCACCACCGCACCACCTCCGCCACCACCGCACCACCATAGAGAGAGAGAGCTGTGAGAGAGAGAGAGAGCAGTTTCTAGAGAGAGGGAGAGCAGTTTCTAGAGAGAGAGAGAGTTTCTAGAGAGAGAGAGCAGTTTCTGTGAGAGAGAGAGACCTGTGAGAAAGAGAGAGAGACCTGTGAGAGAGAGAGAGACCTGCGGTGGTGGTGGCGGAGGTGGTGCGGTGGTGGTGGTGGTTGTAGAGAGAGAGAGAGTTTCTAGAGAGAGAGAGCAGTTTCTAGAGAGAGAGAGCAGAGAGTGTGTTTTGTGGGTGAAGTTGTTTTTGAAGAAAAAAAAAACAAACCCTCTTCTCCTTGCAGAGTGCAGACATTTGGGCCACATCTTCTCTTGCAGATGCCTGCATATGTGGTTCGCAGACTACATACATTTTACATCTGAAAAAACAAACAGCACCTTACTTGATTTAGAGCATCTCAGAATGCTTTATCGATGATTCACTTCGTTAAAAAAATTGTATGCTTTTAATAAAAGAATAAAAGAAGTAAAATACTCTTTTCAAAAGTCACGCGCCACATGGGAGTTGGAAGGTGAGTAATATTAAAAGTACCATGAGGTTGGGATATGGCGCGTGAACTGAAGACGAGATGGTAAAGAAGATAAAGAAGTATTCAATCCAATTGGTTGGTGGGTGTGGGCAGCGCGTGGAGCCCACACTGAATCAGGAACCATACGCCACGTCAAAGATGCTTCCCACACTTTTCTACGCCACCTTTTCATTTCATGTTGTATTTTTCAACACGTCTTCCGGGTCGGGTCTTGTGTGTGCCCGTGGACCGGTTCAGGATTATTTATTTATGCTAGATTATTATTGACCATTGGTTCGACATCAATTGTTTGGTAACACAACGTGTTAAATATAAATAGTTTACATATAGAAAGTTTTACTTTATTTCACTGAACAAATATATATATATATATATATGTTAGAGCGTGTTGGGAGTAGGGATGCAAACGAGTCGAGCGGCGCGTGAGCTACTCGAGAAAAAGTTCAAAACAAGTCAAGCCTTATCGAGCTCGAGCCTAAAATAAAGCTCATTTATTTATCGAGCCCTAGCTCGAGCTTAACATGTGAAGCTCGTCGAGTCTTAGACTCTTAGTGTAAACGAGCCGAGCCGATTCGGGCTTATTTAAACTTGTTTACGAGCCAACCCCGAACTTAAATATAAGTTTACTTAGTAAACGAGCCCGAGTCCAAGCTTTATTTATCGAGCTCGTGAATCTAAAATGTCTATTATTTATATTATTTTTATTTAATATATTAATAAACAGATGATGAATGAGTCGAGCTCGAGCCTTGAAAACAAAGCTCGAATAGAGCCTTGAAAACAAAGCTCGAATCAAGCCTGATCAAGCTTGAGCTCAAGCCAGGTCAAGCTTGACCTCGAGTCTGGTTGAGCTTGGGCTTGACTCGGCTCGTTTATACCCTACTTGGGATAGAAGTGAACCAATACTTAATAAATTTTAATTTCACATTCAATATATCCGAGTGACACTCATCTAATGTTTTAAAAACAGGTTTTTTTGTCGTACCGGGTTGGGATCTAAAATGGTTCAACCGGTTGAACCAGGTTGTATCGAGCGGTTGAACCAGGTTACTAGTTAACCCTATAAATTCCATAAAATACAAATTCATCTAAAAACAATACAATCTCAACTAGGATTTATATAACTGATCATAGTTTTATCTAAAAACAACTATTTTTATTGTAAACTATTAAATATTTTAAGAATATTTTTATTAGTTATAAACAATATTGTATTGTACAAGGTGAGTAACAATTTCAACAACGATGAAATATTAGAATAGAAGGTACCTTAATATTATATTTTATTAAAATCAAGAAATCATATATTAAGATAATTCAAACCGGTTCAACGGTTTGAACCGGTAGAACCGGTTTTACTGCCGGTACATAAGACATACCATATTCGAACTTTACCGGCCTTTATCGTACCGGACTCGTGTCCGATATCCGGGGCTGGTTCATACCGGTATTTAAAACATTGCACTCATCGACTTATTTTGCATAATATACATAATCAAAACACAAGCGACATCCATGATATTTTGACACCGACACTATGATTTAAACAAATTAGAGAAGGTGTGGCATGGTTGATATGGTTGCTTTGCAAACGGGTGGGTGTAGTTCGGCGACAATGTGTGTCGCAATAGCCATAACATATGGTGTTTAGATGTCGATGATCACGTGGTTTAAAAGAGTTGTTTGGTGGTTGCTAATGGCGACAACGCTAGTGTTTTTATCGGGCTATGGTTTCACAAAAAACACAAAGATTGAAAGCAAGGAAGTGGAGAATAGAGTGTTGAGGGAGAAAAACAGAAAATGAAAGGGTTCTTATTATATTAGGTCACTTATAAAATCTTGATGCCACATGAACAAATAGTCAATTACAAAAAATATGAAAACAATATGATCAAGGGACCGAAAAGATCCGAACCCTAAGCTGCTTAGCACCTGATCCACATCTCCAAGCCCAGTCCATCAGCTCCTTTAACAGCCCATGATACTTAGCCCAATCCAGCCAAAAAATAACATGAAACAAAATAAAATAAAATAAAACAAAACATTTATACACTATTTCCAATATAACTACTTATATATAATAATTGTCATTTATTTAGGGAATTGCATATATTTCAACACAACACCATTAAAACCATTAAAAAATAGAGAGATTTGTTGGCCATAAAAACCTAAAAATTACAAAAGAGTTGTTTAATAGATATCTAGGTTTTTTATTTATCAATATATATCTTTAATATTAATTACACGATTAGTACCTGGTTTACTTATTTTGTCATTTTCATACCTATCTATTGGAAATTACACCATTGGTACCAAATTTTACAAATTGTTTCACCATTAGTATTTGTGGGTAAAATCATTTGTATAATTAATTACATGATTAGTACATGGGGGGTATTAGTAGTGAAATAATTTGTAAAAGTTAGTACCAATGATGTAATTTTCAATAAATAGGTATGAAAATGACAAAATGGGTAAATCACAGGACTAACCATATAATTAATTCTTATAATTATTTAAATGTTCATAGTTTAACTTAATATATGGATACTGTATTTATTATTTGATTGCTTCATGCTTAAATTGAATGTATGATAGTTAAGCTTCAAGATTAGTCATTTGTTATTTTGATTGTTTGATGTAATTATGTCTAAATTAAAATTTAGATGATTGGTGGTAATGTTTAAAAACATGTGATCTGACCCGAACCGACTGAGAAGTCTAAAATCAAGTGGTCAACATATGAATACCGAAAAACTCTGACATCATAAAAAATTATGGGTCAGTCACTGAACTCCATAAAACCCCCCTTTTGATTATTTGCCCCTCTTTAATCATTCTCCATGTTGCCCCTCTTTGACCACCCAAGCGATTTATATGATGTGCCTATCGAAGGGCACATAAACGAAATCTTGAAGTTGAATCCTAATAACAAGAGTTCGTCCACCACCAATCCGATGTTGCCCAGGTTAGATCATGTGCAAACAGTATATTTGTTTAATTCTAAGTCCCCTAGTATAAGATTTGAATCTCACCATCGAATTACTCGAAAAGGCAATGGTTTCATGATCGTTAAGAGTTTCTTTTTGTTCACAAGCTAGTTATAAATGACGACACAACCTGGGAGGTGAAGATGCCCTCCACCTTGGCCTTCGCACGGGCGAGAACACATAAGCTAAGGGCAGCCCTTATGGAAGACTATTGGTAATCTGATGATATACATTTCTAACACATTCTTGTGCTTGAAAAAGAAACATTATGAACTCTCAACATTCTTAGGCTGCAGGGTATGAAATGGATCCATTGCGCCACATCAAAGACATCTCAGCTCCATATAAGCACACTCGTATCACATAAGCAATGGAGCCCCACCTATAACAACCAAGTAATGGGTTTAACCCCCCTCCCCCCTATTATTATTATTATTATTATTATTATTATTATTATTTTTGGTTTTAGAGGTTTAAAATTGAAATGGATCCCACATCTCATCCGTAACCCCAAATAGCGATGGTTGTATTGGGGAGGGGCGCTATTGATGGTAATTATGCTGAGGTGGACGAGCAATAGCGCCCCATACCCTGCAGCCTCAGTTTTTGAAGTTTTGTATATTTAGAAAAAAAACTCATAATATAAAAATGACGTTGTTAGAGAAACAAAAAGATTCTATGGAAAAAACCGTTCTGTCTTCATTCAGAACTAACCAACTCTTTAACATATTTAATACTTTTAAATACAAGCGAGCTTGACCTAAAACTTAATAAGCTTCAATTTAGACTCGTTTTAGCCTACTTAAACTCAAAATGTGAAGCTCGAGCTCGTTCATCAATTATAAGCTTCAATTTACACTCAAGTTCGTTTAAGCTCAACTTAATTTGATCTTTTAGCAAAGTCCAGCCTTGAGTAGCTCACAGGTAGCATGGCTCGTTTACACCCCTATCCCATTTTGAATACCCTTCCACAAAAAAACTCAAAAATCATGCACCAAAGTAAATATAACCCGGTCCCGGTTCCAGACCAATATTTGCACACTCCTAGACTCTGGATACTCCTAGACTCTGGACAAAACCATTGGGTGTCAGCCCAGTGGTCACCGGCCCCCATTCTAAACCGGCCTGAGGACACTCGAGGTCACGGGTTGGAAATATGTTTCAGCCCCTCGGGTTGGCAGGGGTTTAACCGTCAGGTAGCGTTGCCGGGTCGCTAGCTTGGGAAGGGGGATCCCTTCCGCAGTCAGGGATACCGTGCATCTACCCTTTTTAGACTCTGGACAGAGAAGACGCTCGACTACGGAATGACTAATACGCTTCATCATATGTGGTGGTAGAGTATGAAGGAAAACTTAATAGGGACCGGACCCTCAAAATTCAAATCAACGTGGGCCCGACTCTTACAAATCTAATATTTTACGGTACAAAGAAAAAACAATAAGAAATTTTCTACAAAATTAACATTACGAGCGATAGATTGGTGGGAACCAGAAATCAATAAACTTTGCCGTTGATCATATGTCAATGGTCAGACTTTATTAGGGTATAATCCTAATCTGATACTTTCTATAAAATTATGTCTCATACATCTTTAGTATCAAGCTCATGTTTATGACAACACAAATATATTATTATAAAATTCCTAAGACAACTATTAGGAAACATATTAACAGGGAGTAACAATAAAAAACTAAACTTATAAAAGGGAAGCCAATGCACTTTATGAATAAATTTGTGTTGCCTGTATTTTTTTAGATAATAAAAAATCATCTTTGGTCCGAATTTGAGAATTTGGAAATTAGGAGTATCTTTAAAAACCTACACAAAGAGAATATAGACATAACATGAAAAAAAAAGTTTGCTAGCCGGGATATGTCGGTGAATTTCCGGTTTCGAAGACATATGAGCCTATGATTCTGTCGAATACCCAACCCACGAATGACGTTTGATGGATCTTCGCTGACGTCAAGAGCCTTTATCTTTGCCACTACAAAAGAACAAACCGTTAGCCTCGCCACGGAGGACCCCGGGAGGGGGATCCGTGACCAAGCTCCGGCGTGAGAGTAAGTAAGCTTGCCGGGAATGAGAGGAGCTTCTTCCGATGAGTATAGTCACCGGAAGGTTTCCTCTTTGGTGTGAATCTTATTAATATGCATGTGTAATAAATATGAAGGAATGTTGGTCGGAAGTTAATGAGAGGAGAGTTAATGAGAATGTAGTAAATGAAGGAAAACCGGAGATGATACCTGCCCTTGTTCCTTTTGTGTTGCTCTTATATAACGGCTAGGCCTTATCTTGCTAGATATTTTCTCTCATATGATCCAACGGCTTCTAGGGGTTATCGGGAGGTGCAGACACGTGTCTGACCCCCAGCGGCGAGATGTCCTCCCCAATTAATGCTTCGGGCGGAGAAGTACAGTATTTTCAGGCGAGATCCCATTCTTATCGCTCATTAAATGAGGCCTGTACTTCCGCTTAGCTGTTTTCCCGCTCATAACAAAAGGGAAGGAAACTTAGTGGGCAAGGTGACCCCTTCTGATGGGCTTTTTTATATAATTGGGCTTCCTGGAGATAGTCCAGAGCGGGTAAAGTGGGCCTACCCACTGGCCCGTCGTCAAGTCATCTTTAGTCCCTGGTTCTGAGACCCGAGGCTCATGATCTAGGGCTGAGCCATAACCGTCCAAAGAATGGTTTTTTCCAGTGGGTCCCCCTGGGACCGGTTGTAATGAACCATCCCCACTAATCATTACATCGCCGGTTTTATTATAGCGGGAGCTAGCCCCCTAACAACACGTGTTCCTTATTTTGAATTTTGAAGAGACAACTGACGCGACGGTTACCTGCATGTCAGTCGCGTCTCTTTAAATACCCCATTCCTCTTTTCCGGTTTCTCACTCAAACATCTTTGAATCCCTTTTTCTTTCTCTGTGATACTTCTCCGTGACTACCTCTTCTTCTCCGATCATGAGTCGCTGTGGACGCTCATCCATAAGATCTGTATTGACGGCAAAGGACTTGAAGTCCTTTGTTGAAGTGTATAACATCCCTGAGCGGTTTTCCCCTTCCTTGCCGGGACCTGACGAGTCGGCAGAATGTACACCGGAAAGAATCCCAGTTTATACCTTGGCCTTTTCTTCCTGTGGGGTACGGTACCCTCTTTCCTCTTTCAAGGTCTCTTTACTTCGTCACTTTGGTGTCCATTTCTCCCAGATTCACCCTCTAGGGTTTATGCGAGTAGTCCACTTTGAGTTATCTTGTGCAGCAATCTCAGGGGAGCCTTCTGTTCCTTTGTTCTGCATGTTCTACAGACTAATTTCAGACGGAGATTGGTTTACCTTTGCAAAACGGCCGAACGGTGTCTCGAGACCCTGCTACAGTTTCATGCCTACCTCCACTTATCCAAAAGACTGGAAAAGCAGATTTATCTTTGTTTCTGCCGCCATGTTGCCGGATTCCCCACTGCCGAAGGATCTTGATGCCGCAATCGAAGATGTTGTTCCTACCCTTTCCGCAGCCGAAACCCTTCAGTGGAAACGGATGTGCGACAATCCAACGAGGGCGTTCACCTTTTCTGAAGGAACGCTTGCTATGGGAGGATTGAGCCCCTCCTATCCGGTTCGTCCTAGGGCTTTTTTCGGCAAAAAGGGTATCTCTTTGTTCTTGATTTTGTCGTTTATGGTTAGTGCCTTGAGGATCATGTAGTCATCTTTAGTGTTTCTTCTTTGTGTAGAGATAACTTTGTGGAGGCTTCTTCAGGGTGATTCCAAAGATGTTAAGTATGTGGTTGACAACGAGATTGACCCCAGGTTGAATACTGAGGTGCAGGTTGCTAGGGAATCCACCCAGGCCGGGGGTTCTATTGCTGTGGGTGGTGACGAGGAGGATTCCTCTGATGAAGAGGAGAGCTCTCCTGACTTTCCCCCTGTTCATCCCTCCGGCCAGAGTGATGACGAAGGTGTAGAAATTCAGTTAGTTCGTAAGAGGAAGTCCACCAGTCCTCGGCCAGCCCCTGCTCCCCGCAATATTCGTCAAAGGCTCCGGAGTGCCAGTGGCCAAAAACTTCCTCCTTCATCGAAAGTTGCTTCTGATCTCCCCCCTGCTGGGGTCAAAGGTTCCCTGTCTAAGCACCTGAAGTCTTCGAGCTTAGTGAGTGCTCCTCTGCTGGTGAGCTTTATCTTTCCTTGATCTTGTTTTTTCTGTCCTTTGCCTTGCCTCTGATGTTCTTTTTCTTACTTCTCAGGGAAGTTCCCAGGAGCCCATAGAGGTTCCTACTGGTCCCTCTTCTTCCCGTGTCCGGGATAAGGCCTCTGAGGTGGGGGTAGCTCGCTTTTCCTCGGCTTTCGAGCTCTCTCCATCCCGTGCTACTGGGACCAGCAAGCCCATTCCTCTTGAAGGTCCTGCTCATCGATCTCCTCTTGCCCCTCTGTTTGCCGATGCCCTCCCTTTTGTTTATGTCCCTAAGTGGAAGGTGACTGGTTCCTCAGTGATAGGGACTCCCGAAGCTGCTAGGGACTTCTTGAACCATGCTGTTCCTCCCTCACACAAGTTTGTAAACTCTGCTCTGAGGGACGACCTCTTCGAGGATCAGTATAGCATGTCCCTGTGTGAAAGCTTTTTTAGGGGTGCTGGGATGTTGCAGAGGATCGATGATCTGAGGAGGGCAAATGAGGGGCTTAAGACTGAGCTTAAGGCTTCCCAGTCTGTTGTTGCTGGGCTTAGGAGCCAAGTAGTTGATGCTGAGAGGAAGTTGCAGGAGGGGAAGGTACATAGTCTTCTCCTCTCCTCCCCCCCTTTTTTGTACTTATTGCTTCTCTATCCAGGGAGCTGGAGCTATGCTTGAAAAGAAGGAACAGGCTTGGGAGCGGGAGATGGCGGCGCTGGTTGAAGAGAAGGAAGAGCTTGCTGCTGAGCTGAAACATGCGAAGGAAGTTGGTTCTGTTTCCCAGGAGCAATTCAATGCTATGTATGCAGAGTATGGGGTGACTTCCGATGACAACCAACGATTGGCGGGGGAAAAACATTGGCTAATTACTGAAGGTTTTGGAGCCTTCCTTGCTGCGGTTGCTCAGTCAGAGGACTTTAAGAGCGGTTTGGAGGAGGTGTACAGGGCCTATAGGGATGTTGGGTACCAGTCGGGATTGAAGGATGGCTATAAATACTCTGCTCAAGGCTTGGATAGGAAGGAGACTCCTCTGTATAACTCCAAGGCTAAGAAGAAGCTGTCCAAGCTGAATGAGGAGTTTGGGCATAAGACTCCGGCCATCCTTGAGAAAATCCTGGAGCATCCCTTGATCTCTATTGATGAACTAAAGGCCCTGTTCTCCTCTGCTGGTCCTTCGTCTCCACCGTCTCTTTCCGGGGGTGATCCCCAATGAATTTCAAACATTTGACACATTTCGATATGGTTGTAATAACTTTAACTTGCCCTAGGATACTTTTGCGTTTTGCCTAACTGTTTGGGAGGGGTCCTTTATGTTGGGGACCGCCTCAGCTTCTAATCATATGTGTTATGATTGTATGTTGCTTTTTCGTTTTGTTGCCTATTCCTTGCGGTGGTTGTTTGCTTTGCAAGGGTTTTTACCGAAGGTCAGCTTGGTGTTTCCCTGGAGATTTATGGATCGTTTGGCGAGGAGTCGTGTCTTTATTTTGTTTTGTTGTATTTGTATGTTGTTTACTCTTACCGAAGTTACTGAGGCCTTACTTTGTATATGTACTTTGTATTAATAAAGTAGATCCCCTCTAGTAGTTTTGCATGCAAGAGTGTGTTGTATTTTTTGTTTGTTTGTTAAACTATGATTGTCTGTTCGAGGCCAATCGATGGACAAGCTTATAATGTGGTATTATGTTTTTGACTTGTTCTGTCCGCTTCGGGTTAGCTAGACCCTTATTAGCCCCACGGCCGGGCTTTTGGCATGTTTTGGATGCCTTGTACACGTGTGTTTATGTGTTCTAGTTTAGATTTAATGGTGTTCCGGGGCACGTCTGCCTAGGTACAATTGTCCATTGTTTTCTCAAAATGGGACGTTCTCGTCCGTTTTTCATTTAATCTTTGGGGGTTTATACTTCCCGTCATAGGTTGTTTACAAAAGGTTTACTTTCTTGGGGGGAAGGTCCCCGTACATATAGTCATCTATTACAAAAGTGGCCCTTGGCCGTTTTCCCTGGGGGTACACCCCTTACATGTAATACTTCCTGAGCTGCATGAGGTTCCAGGTCCTGGGAACCTCCTTGCCCTCCAGCGTTTCCAACTTGCAAGTCCCTTTGCCATTCGCCCATGTGACTCTGTAGGGCCCTTCCCAGTTGGGGCCTAGCTTCCCGGTGTTTTCTTGCAGACTAGCCTCGTTGGCTCTAAGAACCAGATCCCCTGGGACGATGTTGAGTTTCTTCATCCTGGCGTTGTAGTAACTTTCCAGGAGCTTTTTGTATTGGGCCTCCTTAACCGCTGCTATTTCCCTCCTTTCCTCCAACAAGTTTAGGTTCATCCTGAGGTCCTGCTCATTTTCCTCATCCCGGAGCTTCATTCGGGCAGTTGGGGATCCAATCTCAGCAGGGATGACAGCCTCCGTCCCATAGGTAAGGCTGAACGGGGTTTCCCCGTTGCAACTTTTGGGGGTGGTTCTGTATGCCCACAACACAAATGGAAGTTCTTCCAGCCAGCCTTTCTGTTTCCTCCCAAGCCTACCCTTCATTCCTTTAATGACGCTTTGGTTGGCTCTCTCCACTAACCCGTTACTTTGGGCATAGGTAACGGAAGTAAACACTTGCTGGATCCGCATCTGCTCGCACCATGGTTTGAAGGGTCTTCCAGCAAATTGGACCCCGTTGTCACTCACCAACTCTTTTGGAACCCCATATCTGCATATGATGTTATCCAGCACGAACCTTCTCATCTGGTCTCCAGGAATCTTTGCCAAGGGCTTCGCTTCAATCCATTTAGTGAAATAGTCAATGGCTACCACCACGTATTTGACCCCTCCTGGACCCTCCGGGAAAGGCCCAATTATGTCGATGGCCCATTTCTGGAATGGCCACGACGTCGAAACTGGTACCATGGGGTGTTTGTGCCGGTGGGTCATCGGTGCATGCACTTGGCAGTTGTCACACTTCTTGATTTCCTCAGATGCCATTTCGTACATCCGCGGCCAGTAAAACCCTGCATTCATTGCCTTTCTCACTATTGTTCTTGGTCCCGAGTGCATTCCGCAAATCCCCTCATGCATCTCCCTAATTACATATTCGGCTTCTTCCATATCAACGCACTTCAGGGACGGGCCCAGATATGACCTCCGGTATAGCTCTCCTTCGATCAGTTCATACTGTAGGGCCTTGACCCTTATCTTTCGGGCAGCCCATTCCCCCTCGGGTAGAGTTCCATCCCGGAGAAATCTGACTATCGGGGTCATCCATGTTTCTTGGGGACCTTCGACCGTGGCGACCTCTGCTGTGTTAAGGGAGGAGGATGTCAGGACCTCCACTTTAACTTCTTTTGCGAGATGGTCGAATGCTACCGAGGCTAATTTGCTAAGTGCATCAGATTTCCTGTTCCTTCCACGGGGGATGTATTCCAGTTTGAAAGTTTTGAATGCCTTAGCCGTCTCCTTAAATTTCTCCACGTATCGAGCCATGGTGCTATCCTTAGCCTCATATTCTCCTTGGTACTGTTTTACTACTAGCTGTGAATCAGTGCTGGCTTCTACGTGTTTTGCTTTCATTTTTTGTGCCAGCCTCATCCCTGCTAGGAGGGCCTCATATTCTGCGGTATTGTTGGTGTTCTCGAAATCCAGCCTTATGGCATATGTCAGCTCGACCCCCTTGGGACTTATCAATGTGATTCCAGCTCCATTTCCCTCTTCACTGGATGCTCCATCGGTGAGCAACTTCCACACCGCCTCATCTTCCTTCTCTCTTTCTTCTTTCTCTAAGGCCTCCCATTTTAACAGTTCCTTCTCTTCATCCTCAGGGACTTCTGCTAAGAAGTCGGCCAGTAACTGTCCCTTCATGGCTGTCCTGGGCTTAAACTCCAGGGAATGTTCCCCTAACTCCACAGCCCATTTAGCTAACCGTCCTGACAGTTCTGGCCTCCTGAGTACCTTCTGAAGGGGTTGATCGGTCATTAGGGTAATCTTGTGTTCGTGGAAATACCTCCTGAGTCTTCGGGATGCGAAGACAAGAGCTAGTGCGAGCTTCTCCAGGGGCATGTATCGTTCTTCAGGCCCTTTAAGCGTTCTACTGATGAAATATATGGGGATCTGTTTCCCTTCCCGCTCTACCATCATGACCGCACTTATGGTCGTTTTTGAGGCGGACAAATACAGGAGCAATGGGTCACCGGGTACTGGGTGGCCAGCATCGGGAGCTTACAGATGTATGCTTTCATTTCTTGAAAGGCTGTCTCAGCCTCCGTGGTCCATTTAAACTTGTTTGTTTGAATGCAGTCTTTCAATACTTTCATAAAGGGAAGGGTCTTGTCAGCCACCTTTGATAAAAAAACGGTTTAATGCTATTAGCCTTCCGTTTAGTTGCTGGATGTCCTTCAGGGACTTGGGGGATCGCATCTCAGCCACCACCTGGGTTTTCTCCGGATTTGCCTTGATCCCGCCCTTGGTGACCACTACTCCCAGGAAATTCCCTTCCTCTACTCCAAAACAACACTTCCCAGGGTTTAACTTCATGTTCACATCCTGCATAGTGTGGAGAGTTTCGGCTATATCGTCTATCATGGCCGTCTCCGTCAAGCTTTTGATGACAATATCATCGACGTATACCTCCAAGTTCCTTCCTCGTTGCTCCCTGAACAGGGTGTTCATGAACCTCTGATATGTGGCCCCGGCATTCTTGAGGCCGAAGGGCATCTTGGTGTAGCAGAACGTTCCTTCGTCTGTGATGAAGGCAGTTTTTTCCTCGTCTTCTATTGACATCTGGATTTGGTGGTATCCCTTGTAGGCGTCCAGGAAACATTTCAGGGGGTAATGGGACAAAGAGTCCACCTAGGTGTCTATCTCCGGAAGAGGATACCAGTCCTTGGGACATGCTTTGTTTAGGTCTTGGAAATCGATGCACATCCTCCATCCCCCGTCTTTTTTCTGAACCATGACTGGGTTGGCAACCCAGGATGGGTATTTAACTTCCCTGACTATCCCCGCTTTGAGTAGCTTCCGAGTTTCTTCACAAGCAGCCCTCCTTTTATTAGGTCCCATACTCCGCTTCTTTTGTTTTACTGGCTTTGCCCATGTAAAGGTGTTAAGCCGTTGCTCTGTTAGACTCCTCGGGATCCCCGCCATGTCTCCATGTTGAAATGCAAACACATCTATGTTATGGAGGAGCAACTCCTTCAGGGCACTCTTGCATTTATCACTCAAGTGACTTCCCACCTTGACTGTCTGTTCTGGGAACCTATCACAGAGGACCCATTCTTCCACCTTCTTTCCCTGGGATTTCCCTGGTTCTTCCCCTTCGGATACGGAAGAAACTACTTCGTAGGCGGACTTAACCCATGCAAGGCCTTTTGGTGTTTGAAATACCAAAGCTCCGTGGGGGGTGGATGCTTGTGCCTGTAGATCTGCAATTCCGGGTCTCCCCAAGATTGCATTGTACTTAGAGGGTGCCCTGACTACTGTGAAGGTCAGATTTACCGTTCGGACCCGGTCCCCTACACCAACTGTTAATGGGAGCCTGATCTTTCCCAGGGGATGTGAGACGCTGTTGTTGAACCCTACCAATGGGATGGAATCTTCCTCCAACCTATCTCTTATGTCCCTATCGAACCTAAGGAAGCAGTGCTCGTATATTACCTCAACGCCTGACCCTCCATCCACATGTATCCTGGACACCTTGTGTCCAGCTATTACAGCTGAGATATTTAGCGGGAGTCGTTGCACCTCACTTTCTTCTAAGTATGGCATAAGGATGGGAGCTTTCATGCAGTTCGGGGAGCCTAGGATTCTGGCCTTTACACTTCGGGTGGTATCGAACTCATTTCTCCTTCTAATCATATCAACGTCTGCCCTCCCTGGCTCCCGTGCATCTCTTCCCTTGCGATCCCCTCCCCCCTCCTTGATTTCCTTGACCAAATGGGCCAGTCTCCCCGTTTTCACCGCAGCCTCTATTTCTCTTTTGAGGTACATACAGTCATCGGTTTTATGCCCGAAGCCTTTGTGAAACTCGCAATATTCGTTTGGTTGTGCCTTTGGCCCAGGCTTTATGGGTGGTGGTCTTGGGAAGGAGTTCTTTACCCTTTCGGTGGCCAGTATCTCACTTGGTGTCTTGATGAGGGGGGTGAAACTATCAGAGTACAAAGGGGGACCTCTCCCTCGGGGTTTGTATGGGGAGTACGAGGGTCTCATTCTGTCATGCATCATTCTATCAAAAGCAGGTTTTCGAGAATAGGGTGTACCTTTGTCAGGAGGCTTTGTGACTGGGGCGATCCTCCGGGGTGCAACGTCTGTTTCCTTGGCTTTGCTGACCGTATCTTTCCCTCTGACAAAGGCCCTGACCCTGTCCATGAGGCTGTCAAATGAGTGGGGGAACTCTTCCCCCAGTTTCTCACACAGCTGGGCATGTTTTAGCCCGTTTATAAAACTGCTGATTTTCATGACCTCCGGGACATCTTTGATGTTCATGCTCTCCTTGACAAACCGTTCCATGTATTGATCTATTCGCTCGTTATCCCTCTGTCTGATATGAAGGATCTCATTCGGGTTTTTAACCACCTTTCTCTGTTGGCCAAAGTTCCTGAGGAACTTCTCGCTTAGCTCTTCATAGCTGTCTATGCTCCCCGGGGGAAGACTATCAAACCAAAGCCGGGCTCCTTCCGTCAGGGTTTGCACAAACATGTGGCACCATACTGGCATGGGCCACCTTCCCAGTTGCCCCGCTCCTCGGAAGGCGTGCAGGTGATCTTCTGGGTCTCTCGTCCCATCATATCGATCAAAGCCTGGGGGTAACTTTGTCTTGGGAGGCATAGGTGCTTCTGAGATTCTCCTTGTGAACTTTGAAACCTCGGCTAAGTCTCGTGGAAAGTATGGTTGGTCCAAGCCACCGTCACCAAAGTTGTCTTTCTCTTTTTCTTTCCCCTTGGATTTCTGGCCTGTGATCAGATCCTCCCTTTCCTCAGAGGACATCTGTCTCAGGGCAGACATGAACGTTTCTAGCTGGTCACCGCTGTTGTTCTTATTTTGAAGGTCCGTTCCTTCCTGATTGGAGGGTGTGTCAAAGGAAAGTCTGGCCCTGAGGCTGTCGAGTTTTTCCTGCCTCTTTAAATCTTCCAGACACTTAGTTAACTTTTCCCTGTGCATGGCCACGAAATCGGGAGTAATACATTCCGCTTCTCCCGGATTTTCTATCTGGTTCTCGTTACCTTCTTCATGAGTAATATCCTCTACGGTGACCTTATCCAAATCGTTTTGTACCGTTTGAATGATACGCGAGCTGTGTGGGGTTGCCATGTTATTCCTGACAGGATAAGCTGCTCTTTGGACGTCGAGTGTTGGTGTGGGAACACCGGGCAAGCTGATGTCCCACGGATGGCGCCAATGTCGAATACCCAACCCACGAATGACGTTTGATGGATCTTCGCTGACGTCAAGAGCCTTTATCTTTGTCACTACAAAAGAACAAACCGTTAGCCTCGCCACGGAGGACCCCGGGAGGGGGATCCGTGACCAAGCTCCGGCGTGAGAGTAAGCAAGCTTGCCGGGAATGAGAGGAGCTTCTTCCGATGAGTATAGTCACCGGAAGGTTTCCTCTTTGGTGTGAATCTTATTAATATGCATGTGTAATAAATATGAAGGAATGTTGGTCGGAAGTTAATGAGAGGAGAGTTAATGAGAATGTAGTAAATGAAGGAAAACCGGAGATGATACCTGCCCTTGTTCCTTTTGTGTTGCTCTTATATAACGGCTAGGCCTTATCTTGCTAGATATTTTCTCTCATATGATCCAACGGCTTCTAGGGGTTATCGGGAGGTGCAGACACGTGTCTGACCCCCAGCGGCGAGATGTCCTCCCCAATTAATGCTTCGGGCGGAGAAGTACAGTATTTTCAGGCGAGATCCCATTCTTATCGCTCATTAAATGAGGCCTGTACTTCCGCTTAGCTGTTTTCCCGCTCATAACAAAAGGGAAGGAAACTTAGTGGGCAAGGTGACCCCTTCTGATGGGCTTTTTTATATAATTGGGCTTCCTGGAGATAGTCCAGAGCGGGTAAAGTGGGCCTACCCACTGGCCCGTCGTCAAGTCATCTTTAGTCCCTGGTTCTGAGACCCGAGGCTCATGATCTAGGGCTGAGCCATAACCGTCCAAAGAATGGTTTTTTCCAGTGGGTCCCCCTGGGACCGGTTGTAATGAACCATCCCCACTAATCATTACATCGCCGGTTTTATTATAGCGGGAGCTAGCCCCCTAACAACACGTGTTCCTTATTTTGAATTTTGAAGAGACAACTGACGCGACGGTTACCTGCATGTCAGTCGCGTCTCTTTAAATACCCCATTCCTCTTTTCCGGTTTCTCACTCAAACATCTTTGAATCCCTTTTTCTTTCTCTGTGATACTTCTCCGTGACTACCTCTTCTTCTCCGATCATGAGTCGCTGTGGACGCTCATCCATAAGATCTGTATTGACGGCAAAGGACTTGAAGTCCTTTGTTGAAGTGTATAACATCCCTGAGCGGTTTTCCCCTTCCTTGCCGGGACCTGACGAGTCGGCAGAATGTACACCGGAAAGAATCCCAGTTTATACCTTGGCCTTTTCTTCCTGTGGGGTACGGTACCCTCTTTCCTCTTTCAAGGTCTCTTTACTTCGTCACTTTGGTGTCCATTTCTCCCAGATTCACCCTCTAGGGTTTATGCGAGTAGTCCACTTTGAGTTATCTTGTGCAGCAATCTCAGGGGAGCCTTCTGTTCCTTTGTTCTGCATGTTCTACAGACTAATTTCAGACGGAGATTGGTTTACCTTTGCAAAACGGCCGAACGGTGTCTCGAGACCCTGCTACAGTTTCATGCCTACCTCCACTTATCCAAAAGACTGGAAAAGCAGATTTATCTTTGTTTCTGCCGCCATGTTGCCGGATTCCCCACTGCCGAAGGATCTTGATGCCGCAATCGAAGATGTTGTTCCTACCCTTTCCGCAGCCGAAACCCTTCAGTGGAAACGGATGTGCGACAATCCAACGAGGGCGTTCACCTTTTCTGAAGGAACGCTTGCTATGGGAGGATTGAGCCCCTCCTATCCGGTTCGTCCTAGGGCTTTTTTCGGCAAAAAGGGTATCTCTTTGTTCTTGATTTTGTCGTTTATGGTTAGTGCCTTGAGGATCATGTAGTCATCTTTAGTGTTTCTTCTTTGTGTAGAGATAACTTTGTGGAGGCTTCTTCAGGGTGATTCCAAAGATGTTAAGTATGTGGTTGACAACGAGATTGACCCCAGGTTGAATACTGAGGTGCAGGTTGCTAGGGAATCCACCCAGGCCGGGGGTTCTATTGCTGTGGGTGGTGACGAGGAGGATTCCTCTGATGAAGAGGAGAGCTCTCCTGACTTTCCCCCTGTTCATCCCTCCGGCCAGAGTGATGACGAAGGTGTAGAAATTCAGTTAGTTCGTAAGAGGAAGTCCACCAGTCCTCGGCCAGCCCCTGCTCCCCGCAATATTCGTCAAAGGCTCCGGAGTGCCAGTGGCCAAAAACTTCCTCCTTCATCGAAAGTTGCTTCTGATCTCCCCCCTGCTGGGGTCAAAGGTTCCCTGTCTAAGCACCTGAAGTCTTCGAGCTTAGTGAGTGCTCCTCTGCTGGTGAGCTTTATCTTTCCTTGATCTTGTTTTTTCTGTCCTTTGCCTTGCCTCTGATGTTCTTTTTCTTACTTCTCAGGGAAGTTCCCAGGAGCCCATAGAGGTTCCTACTGGTCCCTCTTCTTCCCGTGTCCGGGATAAGGCCTCTGAGGTGGGGGTAGCTCGCTTTTCCTCGGCTTTCGAGCTCTCTCCATCCCGTGCTACTGGGACCAGCAAGCCCATTCCTCTTGAAGGTCCTGCTCATCGATCTCCTCTTGCCCCTCTGTTTGCCGATGCCCTCCCTTTTGTTTATGTCCCTAAGTGGAAGGTGACTGGTTCCTCAGTGATAGGGACTCCCGAAGCTGCTAGGGACTTCTTGAACCATGCTGTTCCTCCCTCACACAAGTTTGTAAACTCTGCTCTGAGGGACGACCTCTTCGAGGATCAGTATAGCATGTCCCTGTGTGAAAGCTTTTTTAGGGGTGCTGGGATGTTGCAGAGGATCGATGATCTGAGGAGGGCAAATGAGGGGCTTAAGACTGAGCTTAAGGCTTCCCAGTCTGTTGTTGCTGGGCTTAGGAGCCAAGTAGTTGATGCTGAGAGGAAGTTGCAGGAGGGGAAGGTACATAGTCTTCTCCTCTCCTCCCCCCCTTTTTTGTACTTATTGCTTCTCTATCCAGGGAGCTGGAGCTATGCTTGAAAAGAAGGAACAGGCTTGGGAGCGGGAGATGGCGGCGCTGGTTGAAGAGAAGGAAGAGCTTGCTGCTGAGCTGAAACATGCGAAGGAAGTTGGTTCTGTTTCCCAGGAGCAATTCAATGCTATGTATGCAGAGTATGGGGTGACTTCCGATGACAACCAACGATTGGCGGGGGAAAAACATTGGCTAATTACTGAAGGTTTTGGAGCCTTCCTTGCTGCGGTTGCTCAGTCAGAGGACTTTAAGAGCGGTTTGGAGGAGGTGTACAGGGCCTATAGGGATGTTGGGTACCAGTCGGGATTGAAGGATGGCTATAAATACTCTGCTCAAGGCTTGGATAGGAAGGAGACTCCTCTGTATAACTCCAAGGCTAAGAAGAAGCTGTCCAAGCTGAATGAGGAGTTTGGGCATAAGACTCCGGCCATCCTTGAGAAAATCCTGGAGCATCCCTTGATCTCTATTGATGAACTAAAGGCCCTGTTCTCCTCTGCTGGTCCTTCG
Source organism: Helianthus tuberosus (assembly GCA_030545235.1). Lineage (NCBI taxonomy): Eukaryota > Viridiplantae > Streptophyta > Magnoliopsida > Asterales > Asteraceae > Helianthus > Helianthus tuberosus. Next base: position 5,410,049 of record CM060409.1, on the reverse strand, counting down.
TCTCCACCGTCTCTTTCCGGGGGTGATCCCCAATGAATTTCAAACATTTGACACATTTCGATATGGTTGTAATAACTTTAACTTGCCCTAGGATACTTTTGCGTTTTGCCTAACTGTTTGGGAGGGGTCCTTTATGTTGGGGACCGCCTCAGCTTCTAATCATATGTGTTATGATTGTATGTTGCTTTTTCGTTTTGTTGCCTATTCCTTGCGGTGGTTGTTTGCTTTGCAAGGGTTTTTACCGAAGGTCAGCTTGGTGTTTCCCTGGAGATTTATGGATCGTTTGGCGAGGAGTCGTGTCTTTATTTTGTTTTGTTGTATTTGTATGTTGTTTACTCTTACCGAAGTTACTGAGGCCTTACTTTGTATATGTACTTTGTATTAATAAAGTAGATCCCCTCTAGTAGTTTTGCATGCAAGAGTGTGTTGTATTTTTTGTTTGTTTGTTAAACTATGATTGTCTGTTCGAGGCCAATCGATGGACAAGCTTATAATGTGGTATTATGTTTTTGACTTGTTCTGTCCGCTTCGGGTTAGCTAGACCCTTATTAGCCCCACGGCCGGGCTTTTGGCATGTTTTGGATGCCTTGTACACGTGTGTTTATGTGTTCTAGTTTAGATTTAATGGTGTTCCGGGGCACGTCTGCCTAGGTACAATTGTCCATTGTTTTCTCAAAATGGGACGTTCTCGTCCGTTTTTCATTTAATCTTTGGGGGTTTATACTTCCCGTCATAGGTTGTTTACAAAAGGTTTACTTTCTTGGGGGGAAGGTCCCCGTACATATAGTCATCTATTACAAAAGTGGCCCTTGGCCGTTTTCCCTGGGGGTACACCCCTTACATGTAATACTTCCTGAGCTGCATGAGGTTCCAGGTCCTGGGAACCTCCTTGCCCTCCAGCGTTTCCAACTTGCAAGTCCCTTTGCCATTCGCCCATGTGACTCTGTAGGGCCCTTCCCAGTTGGGGCCTAGCTTCCCGGTGTTTTCTTGCAGACTAGCCTCGTTGGCTCTAAGAACCAGATCCCCTGGGACGATGTTGAGTTTCTTCATCCTGGCGTTGTAGTAACTTTCCAGGAGCTTTTTGTATTGGGCCTCCTTAACCGCTGCTATTTCCCTCCTTTCCTCCAACAAGTTTAGGTTCATCCTGAGGTCCTGCTCATTTTCCTCATCCCGGAGCTTCATTCGGGCAGTTGGGGATCCAATCTCAGCAGGGATGACAGCCTCCGTCCCATAGGTAAGGCTGAACGGGGTTTCCCCGTTGCAACTTTTGGGGGTGGTTCTGTATGCCCACAACACAAATGGAAGTTCTTCCAGCCAGCCTTTCTGTTTCCTCCCAAGCCTACCCTTCATTCCTTTAATGACGCTTTGGTTGGCTCTCTCCACTAACCCGTTACTTTGGGCATAGGTAACGGAAGTAAACACTTGCTGGATCCGCATCTGCTCGCACCATGGTTTGAAGGGTCTTCCAGCAAATTGGACCCCGTTGTCACTCACCAACTCTTTTGGAACCCCATATCTGCATATGATGTTATCCAGCACGAACCTTCTCATCTGGTCTCCAGGAATCTTTGCCAAGGGCTTCGCTTCAATCCATTTAGTGAAATAGTCAATGGCTACCACCACGTATTTGACCCCTCCTGGACCCTCCGGGAAAGGCCCAATTATGTCGATGGCCCATTTCTGGAATGGCCACGACGTCGAAACTGGTACCATGGGGTGTTTGTGCCGGTGGGTCATCGGTGCATGCACTTGGCAGTTGTCACACTTCTTGATTTCCTCAGATGCCATTTCGTACATCCGCGGCCAGTAAAACCCTGCATTCATTGCCTTTCTCACTATTGTTCTTGGTCCCGAGTGCATTCCGCAAATCCCCTCATGCATCTCCCTAATTACATATTCGGCTTCTTCCATATCAACGCACTTCAGGGACGGGCCCAGATATGACCTCCGGTATAGCTCTCCTTCGATCAGTTCATACTGTAGGGCCTTGACCCTTATCTTTCGGGCAGCCCATTCCCCCTCGGGTAGAGTTCCATCCCGGAGAAATCTGACTATCGGGGTCATCCATGTTTCTTGGGGACCTTCGACCGTGGCGACCTCTGCTGTGTTAAGGGAGGAGGATGTCAGGACCTCCACTTTAACTTCTTTTGCGAGATGGTCGAATGCTACCGAGGCTAATTTGCTAAGTGCATCAGATTTCCTGTTCCTTCCACGGGGGATGTATTCCAGTTTGAAAGTTTTGAATGCCTTAGCCGTCTCCTTAAATTTCTCCACGTATCGAGCCATGGTGCTATCCTTAGCCTCATATTCTCCTTGGTACTGTTTTACTACTAGCTGTGAATCAGTGCTGGCTTCTACGTGTTTTGCTTTCATTTTTTGTGCCAGCCTCATCCCTGCTAGGAGGGCCTCATATTCTGCGGTATTGTTGGTGTTCTCGAAATCCAGCCTTACGGCATATGTCAGCTCGACCCCCTTGGGACTTATCAATGTGATTCCAGCTCCATTTCCCTCTTCACTGGATGCTCCATCGGTGAGCAACTTCCACACCGCCTCATCTTCCTTCTCTCTTTCTTCTTTCTCTAAGGCCTCCCATTTTAACAGTTCCTTCTCTTCATCCTCGGGGACTTCTGCTAAGAAGTCGGCCAGTAACTGTCCCTTCATGGCTGTCCTGGGCTTAAACTCCAGGGAATGTTCCCCTAACTCCACAGCCCATTTAGCTAACCGTCCTGACAGTTCTGGCCTCCTGAGTACCTTCTGAAGGGGTTGATCGGTCATTAGGGTAATCTTGTGTTCGTGGAAATACCTCCTGAGTCTTCGGGATGCGAAGACAAGAGCTAGTGCGAGCTTCTCCAGGGGCATGTATCGTTCTTCAGGCCCTTTAAGCGTTCTACTGATGAAATATATGGGGATCTGTTTCCCTTCCCGCTCTACCATCATGACCGCACTTATGGTCGTTTTTTAGGCGGACAAATACAGGAGCAATGGGTCCCCGGGTACTGGGGTGGCCAGCATCGGGAGCTTACAGATGTATGCTTTCATTTCTTGAAAGGCTGTCTCAGCCTCCGTGGTCCATTTAAACTTGTTTGTTTGAATGCAGTCTTTCAATACTTTCATAAAGGGAAGGGTCTTGTCAGCCACCTTTGATAAAAAATGGTTTAATGCTATTAGCCTTCCGTTTAGTTGCTGGATGTCCTTCAGGGACTTGGGGGATCGCATCTCAGCCACCACCTGGGTTTTCTCCGGATTTGCCTTGATCCCACCCTTGGTGACCACTACTCCCAGGAAATTCCCTTCCTCTACTCCAAAACAACACTTCCCAGGGTTTAACTTCATGTTCACATCCTGCATAGTGTGGAGAGTTTCGGCTATATCGTCTATCATGGCCGTCTCCGTCAAGCTTTTGATGACAATATCATCGACGTATACCTCCAAGTTCCTTCCTCGTTGCTCCCTGAACAGGGTGTTCATGAACCTCTGATATGTGGCCCCGGCATTCTTGAGGCCGAAGGGCATCTTGGTGTAGCAGAACGTTCCTTCGTCTGTGATGAAGGCAGTTTTTTCCTCGTCTTCTATTGACATCTGGATTTGGTGGTATCCCTTGTAGGCGTCCAGGAAACATTTCAGGGGGTAATGGGACAAAGAGTCCACCTGGGTGTCTATCTCCGGAAGAGGATAACAGTCCTTGGGACATGCTTTGTTTAGGTCTTGGAAATCGATGCACATCCTCCATCCCCCGTCTTTTTTCTGAACCATGACTGGGTTGGCAACCCAGGATGGGTATTTAACTTCCCTGACTATCCCCGCTTTGAGTAGCTTCCGAGTTTCTTCACAAGCAGCCCTCCTTTTATTAGGTCCCATACTCCGCTTCTTTTGTTTTACTGGCTTTGCCCATGTAAAGGTGTTAAGCCGGTGCTCTGTTAGACTCCTCGGGATCCCCGCCATGTCTCCATGTTGAAATGCAAACACATCTATGTTATGGAGGAGCAACTCCTTCAGGGCACTCTTGCATTTATCACTCAAGTGACTTCCCACCTTGACTGTCTGTTCTGGGAACCTATCACAGAGGACCCATTCTTCCACCTTCTTTCCCTGGGATTTCCCTGGTTCTTCCCCTTCGGATACGGAAGAAACTACTTCGTAGGCGGACTTAACCCATGCAAGGCCTTTTGGTGTTTGAAATACCAAAGCTCCGTGGGGGGTGGATGCTTGTGCCTGTAGATCTGCAATTCCGGGTCTCCCCAAGATTGCATTGTACTTAGAGGGTGCCCTGACTACTGTGAAGGTCAGATTTACCGTTCGGACCCGGTCCCCTACACCAACTGTTAATGGGAGCCTGATCTTTCCCAGGGGATGTGAGACGCTGTTGTTGAACCCTACCAATGGGATGGAATCTTCCTCCAACCTATCTCTTATGTCCCTATCGAACCTAAGGAAGCAGTGCTCGTATATTACCTCAACGCCTGACCCTCCATCCACATGTATCCTGGACACCTTGTGTCCAGCTATTACAGCTGAGATATTCAGCGGGAGTCGTTGCACCTCACTTTCTTCTAAGTATGGCATAAGGATGGGAGCTTTCATGCAGTTCGGGGAGCCTAGGATTCTGGCCTTTACACTTCGGGTGGTATCGAACTCATTTCTCCTTCTAATCATATCAACGTCTGCCCTCCCTGGCTCCCGTGCATCTCTTCCCTTGCGATCCCCTCCCCCCTCCTTGATTTCCTTGACCAAATGGGCCAGTCTCCCCGTTTTCACCGCAGCCTCTATTTCTCTTTTGAGGTACATACAGTCATCGGTTTTATGCCCGAAGCCTTTGTGAAACTCGCAATATTCGTTTGGTTGTGCCTTTGGCCCAGGCTTTATGGGTGGTGGTCTTGGGAAGGAGTTCTTTACCCTTTCGGTGGCCAGTATCTCACTTGGTGTCTTGATGAGGGGGGTGAAACTATCAGAGTACAAAGGGGGACCTCTCCCTCGGGGTTTGTATGGGGAGTACGAGGGTCTCATTCTGTCATGCATCATTCTATCAAAAGCAGGTTTTCGAGAATAGGGTGTACCTTTGTCAGGAGGCTTTGTGACTGGGGCGATCCTCCGGGGTGCAACGTCTGTTTCCTTGGCTTTGCTGACCGTATCTTTCCCTCTGACAAAGGCCCTGACCCTGTCCATGAGGCTGTCAAATGAGTGGGGGAACTCTTCCCCCAGTTTCTCACACAGCTGGGCATGTTTTAGCCCGTTTATAAAACTGCTGATTTTCATGACCTCCGGGACATCTTTGATGTTCATGATCTCCTTGACAAACCGTTCCATGTATTGATCTATTTGCTCGTTATCCCTCTGTCTGATATAAAGGATCTCATTCGGGTTTTTAACCACCTTTCTCTGTTGGCCAAAGTTCCTGAGGAACTTCTCGCTTAGCTCTTCATAGCTGTCTATGCTCCCCGAGGGAAGACTATCAAACCAAAGCCGGGCTCCTTCCGTCAGGGTTTGCACAAACATGTGGCACCATACTGGCATGGGCCACCTTCCCAGTTGCCCCGCTCCTCGGAAGGCGTGCAGGTGATCTTCTGGGTCTCTCGTCCCATCATATCGATCAAAGCCTGGGGGTAACTTTGTCTTGGGAGGCATAGGTGCTTCTGAGATTCTCCTTGTGAACTTTGAAACCTCGGCTAAGTCTCGTGGAAAGTATGATTGGTCCAAGCCACCGTCACCAAAGTTGTCTTTCTCTTTTTCTTTCCCCTTGGATTTCTGGCCTGTGATCAGATCCTCCCTTTCCTCAGAGGACATCTGTCTCAGGGCAGACATGAACGTTTCTAGCTGGTCACCGCTGTTGTTCTTATTTTGAAGGTCCGTTCCTTCCTGATTGGAGGGTGTGTCAAAGGAAAGTCTGGCCCTGAGGCTGTCGAGTTTTTCCTGCCTCTTTAAATCTTCCAGACACTTAGTTAACTTTTCCCTGTGCATGGCCACGAAATCGGGAGTAATACATTCCGCTTCTCCCGGATTTTCTATCTGGTTCTCGTTACCTTCTTCATGAGTAATATCCTCTACGGTGACCTTATCCAAATCGTTTTGTACCGTTTGAATGATACGCGAGCTGTGTGGGGTTGCCATGTTATTCCTGACAGGATAAGCTGCTCTTTGGACGTCGAGTGTTGGTGTGGGAACACCGGGCAAGCTGATGTCCCACGGATGGCGCCAATGTCGAATACCCAACCCACGAATGACGTTTGATGGATCTTCGCTGACGTCAAGAGCCTTTATCTTTGTCACTACAAAAGAACAAACCGTTAGCCTCGCCACGGAGGACCCCGGGAGGGGGATCCGTGACCAAGCTCCGGCGTGAGAGTAAGCAAGCTTGCCGGGAATGAGAGGAGCTTCTTCCGATGAGTATAGTCACCGGAAGGTTTCCTCTTTGGTGTGAATCTTATTAATATGCATGTGTAATAAATATGAAGGAATGTTGGTCGGAAGTTAATGAGAGGAGAGTTAATGAGAATGTAGTAAATGAAGGAAAACCGGAGATGATACCTGCCCTTGTTCCTTTTGTGTTGCTCTTATATAACGGCTAGGCCTTATCTTGCTAGATATTTTCTCTCATATGATCCAACGGCTTCTAGGGGTTATCGGGAGGTGCAGACACGTGTCTGACCCCCAGCGGCGAGATGTCCTCCCCAATTAATGCTTCGGGCGGAGAAGTACAGTATTTTCAGGCGAGATCCCATTCTTATCGCTCATTAAATGAGGCCTGTACTTCCGCTTAGCTGTTTTCCCGCTCATAACAAAAGGGAAGGAAACTTAGTGGGCAAGGTGACCCCTTCTGATGGGCTTTTTTATATAATTGGGCTTCCTGGAGATAGTCCAGAGCGGGTAAAGTGGGCCTACCCACTGGCCCGTCGTCAGATTCCATGGTTTCGAGGCAAGATTAAAAGTTATGTTCGCTTTAACAAGTCTTTGTAGTTTCATCTTCAAGTTGTTGCTCATCATTACCCTTGATTCCCTATCGATGTCAAAAGCCAAATGGTTGTGAAGTGGTGTACGACAACGGGGCATGCAGTGGCTATAAGAACCTTCGGCAGGGGTGGTTGTTTGATCAGAAACACTAGATTGATGGGTCTAGCAAATGAGGATTTTTACGGTTTTGTAGTTTTGGGGTGGTGGATATCTGCTCATGGACGGTAGACTAACACTCTGTTCCCGAGTTTACTTAAAGAGGGAAAAGAAAGGACACAAAAACATGTTTGTGTTCCTGTGTTTCATTTAAGGAAGGAAAAGAAAAGAAAATAAAAAATGTCGTGTTCCCGAGTTTCATTTAAGGAAGAAAAAAAAGGAAAGGGAAAGAAAACTCGGCTAAATTCTTTAGCTTTTCTTTCTTTCCGATTTGGAAGGAAAGACTTCTTTTCTCTTCCTTTCCCGTCTTCTCTTTACTTTCTTTTCTTTTCTTTTCCCTCCTTAAGTGAACTCGTTAACACAGTGTAAAGGTCAACAAAAAAAAAAAAGGAGAGCAGTTGGAGACAGCGGGGGTGTTGGCGATGTCGAGTAGGATAACGTTCTTACGAGTAAAAACGAAAAAGGAAAAGAATATGGGGTTTTTAGTTTGTTTTTTTTTTTATAATAAAGGGTATATATGATAAGCATTTAACTTGTATTTATTAACATGTGTTGGTAAATATGACCATATACACTACTCGTTGGTGTGCCCCACATTGAGGACCAAATAAGTAGTTCCTAAAAGTAGTTACCAAGACCATAATATTAAGTTATTTTGATTGATTTTAACAATTTTTGAACAAAAACTTTTTACGTGTAAATAACACTTAACATTGTTTTTGTAAGATTTTTTTTTTTTTTTTTGAAATTTAACTATTATTCACAAGCTAGCCACAAAAAGGGCAGCCAAACAACCAACTACAACCGAACAAAGATTACACAATATTGAACGAGCACCAATCACTCCAACTTATACCTCTATTTTTTGATCTATTGTGATACCAATGAAAACCTATAACTTTAATATCCTGCACAATATCAATGATCTCTTTTATAGTATTATTGAATCTCCTATCATTCCTAGCCGACCATAAACACCAACACCCAACCAAAATAATACCTTGAAGAGCCTCTCTAGCCTTCTTCTCCAGCCCAGCGTACTCGTGAATCGTCGTCAGGTCTTTAATGGAAAAAGCGAATATCGGACTGATCTTACACCATTGGCTGATCAGCAACCAAATATTAGAAGCCACGGAACACGAACAGAAGAGATGAGCAGCCGACTCATCGTCTTCCTCACACAATTGACAAGTTGGATCCACGTTAAAGCAATTCCGTCTCATGAGGGCGTCAGTCATGGCGATCCTCCCCATCTCAACTCTCCACAACAAAATGTTACATTTTTTCGGCACCCATTTCGACCACTTGAAAACAAAAAGACTGCTGCTATCGGCCCCGCTCCTCAGAAAACTTTTAACCTCCTTAACCGAGAATACCCTCCTCTTGCCTCCAACCCACTCCCATCTGTCGCGTGAACTGGACAGCGACAAGTTGCTCAAAAGAATCTCCAGCTGACTTAACTCTTCCTCTTCAGCACCATCACCAGGCGGACACGACCATTGCCACTTCCCCGCAAACGAATTAATCTCGGGGTTGAATCTATCGAAGACCCGACAACACTTATCAGTTTCTAGACGAAATAAAGCAGGGAAGCTGTCCTTGAGAGGCCTATTACCAGCCCACGGATCCAACCAAAACTTCAAAGACAAGCCGTTTCCGACTTTACCTGAGAAATTCAGCGTTAATTTATTCGAACCCACCTTTGTTTTTTCCACTTCAGCAATCAAATTCTTCCAAACGCCTCTGACTCTATTATTATACGGCACCGAGCTCCACTTATTCCTACCAGTATGGATAGCATCTATAACTCTCCTCCATAATCCATCTTCTTCCGTTTTGTAGCGCCAATACCACTTCGAGATCAACGCGATGTTAACATCAGCCAATTTAGAGATCCCTATACCCCCTTTATCAATCGGAAGCGATAGACGCTCCCACGCCACCCACGGAATTTTGAACAATTCGCTATTTCCTCCCCACAAGAACTTCTGATAATCTTTTCTAAAGCTTTTACCACTCCCGTAGGGGCTTTGAAAAGAGAAAGGTAATAGTTCGGGATGCTTTCCAATACCGAATTAATTAGGGTCAACCTGCCGCCGATAGATAACATCGAAGCCTTCCACTTCGCTAGCCTGGACTCGAGAATATCGAAGATGGGTTTCCAACTTTGGATTCGGTTCATATTGGCTCCAACCGGGACCCCAAGATGGACGAACGGGAGCTCCCCATAATTACATTTAAAAGAATCCGCCACCCTCATAACTTCAGCAGCCTCAACTCCCACGCCAAACAGAGTCGACTTATTGATGTTAATCTTGAGGCCAGCACATAAGTAGAAGCATCTAAGGAGTTTTAACACCGACTTCAGATTATTAACTGACCAATCCCCTAGAAAAACACAATCGTCCTCATATAGCAAATGGGAGAGAATCGGACCGGAACCCGGAAGCTTGATCCCCCTCATAGCTTCCACTTCAACAGCTTTGCGAATCATACTAGAAAACCCTTCCATGACTAACAGGAATAAGAACGGAGATATTGGATCTCCTTGCTTCATCCCTTTAGAGCAATTGAACTCGAAAGTAGGGGACCCGTTTACGAGCACCGCCGCACGAGCCGAGGCCAAAATCCCATAAACCCAGCGACACCATCTCGGCGGGAAGCCCAACTGAGACATCACCGAGATCACAAAGTCCATAATATTAAGTTATTTTGATTGATTTTAACAATTTTTGAACAAAAACTTTTTACGTGTAAATAATACTTAACTTTGTTTTTGTAAGATTTTATGCTAGAGCAAACACTATACCACTAGACCACTTAATCATAAATGATTATCTTAAATTAAAACATTATTTTCATCACACACAAAGTAATTTTCCATGTGTTTACTCTTCACATCATAATTTTTTGTGTACTATACTTCTTGTACCGTGTCCATTGTGTAATGATAATACAACTTTTCAAGTATGTTAGACTTTGTGATTGAAATATTTTTTGATATTTACATGCATCTAACTTAAATAATATAGTTTTTACATTGATAGATCAAGGGGCTGATTGTTTAGCTCTTAATGAGACTGTTAATGGTTCAGACTTCTTACTAGTTCAACACTTAATGGTTCAGACTGTTCGTTTCGTAAGCAGATGTCTGAATGGTTCAGACAATTTGCCTATGAATGATTAAGCATTATACTGAGTCTGAATGGTTAAGTCCTCTAATCTGAATTGGTCAGAGATTTGCCTTTGAACGGTTAAGCATTATATTGGCTCTTAATGCTTTTGACCTCTTACTAGTTCAGCACTTAATAGTTCAGACATCTTACTGGTTTAGAACTTAACCATTCAGAAGTTGACAAACAGCCGCTAAATAACATAGTCTTAGGAGCTTTTACATATAGACTCATAGACTATGACAACATATTTTTCACATGATATTCAACAATCATAAGGGTGTAGGAGGGACCCCCAAAGTACACAAATGGCAACAACCATTTGTTGAAAATTATTTAATCAAACAGAAAATTAATATTAATTTTATTAATTACCGAGTTATTGGCCAAACCAGTTTGTTCCAACGTGAGCAAACTGATTAAAGAAAGGTAGAAGGAGACTGTCCCGTTATCGGACAAATTAAAGAACAAACAAATTAAAACCAACCTAGCGATTTAAGAAACGAGATATTCGACTGATTACAACGAACTGCACGGATGATTCCTATCCTTAAAGGATTTTACGCGCTCGTATTGCTGTGAGCTGCAGCGTAAACTCCCAGGATTTAATGCAGAACTGATCTGGTATTCCAACAGCAATGGAGACCAGAAAAACGCAAAAGCAGGAGCACAGGAACAGAGGGCTGCGAAAATTGTGTGTTTAGAATTGGTAGCGGGAGACCTTTATTTATAGTCTGAGATCTTAACAGAGAATGAGAAAAACGGGGAATGTGATAACCATTATCAGCTAGATTCGAATTCGAACTCCTATAGATAACCCATATGAATTCGAACTCTAACAGATAACCTCCACTGTTTCGAATTCACCTCTATCCCAATCTCTATCTCATTCGATCTTTATCCACCGATCAGACACACCTGAACCGGACCCTAGCTAAAAATAAAAGCTCCTAGCGATGATGCGTACGTGCGAAGTGCGCCTCATACGAGCCCATTCGCGAGCTCTCGGCTCGGCTCGGCGCGGCGCGCGTGTGGGCTTGACCCACTTCTCACCCTATCTAACACTTTAGTGGCCCATAAGGAGAAATCCCTTATAAACCACTTAAAGTTCACTTCCCCCACCAATATGAGATGAAGGAAACATACCAACTTGTATGTTCCCCATCAATATTTCCAACACCATTGAGGGGGTATCACCTCATTTTAGCCTAAATTGAACCAAGAGTACCCAAATCAATTGTGGAGGTGTTCCCAAACCAATCAAAAATATTTTCTAAAGCAGTGGTAAACATTTAGGGTTCATGAACCAAATTTCATTTCCCAAATGCACTACCTTGACCAATTACAACAGTGTTTTAAAAGTACCCAGACTACATATACTATGGTTGTATTGGGTGGAATAATACGTGACATATAGAAAATGTCTCTACTATCCCATATAATAGTAACATTGGATCTAAATAACTCTCATTTTCACCATTTGGCCGATATCACTCTCAACTTATGAATTGTATCACATCACTTTCACATTTTAACTTATTTTCCTCTGGCATTTAGCAATGCAAAACAAACTGAACCTTAACACATTTAGCTAACGACAAATGTCACGTCATTAAAAAAGTGCCACAACAGATGTCATGTCATAATAAGCCATATTACTAAATAAGTGTCATCCTCCACTTGTGGTGGAGTGGTGGAGAGGATTTGGTTTTCCTTGGATGGCCAAGTTCGATCCCCACACCCATCACATTTGGGGGAATGGCAATGAACGGGTGGAGGGCCAGTTGGTTCGAAACCCGGGAGCCACCCCGAGTTTTCTATTACAGTGCATTTACTCCAGAGAGTCCCCGACTCTTGTGGAGGGTGCAACTACACGCTCCCGGTTAATCGGGTGGGCAGTGGGTTGGAAATTTTCTCGGGGAACGCCTTAGCCAAACTCTGATGCACCAAGCGTGGGCCCGGTTAAGACAACATAGCCTTGGATGCCGGAGTGGGGCGGAGGGGCCTACCCGAGTTATAGGGTAGGTGCGATCTCTATCGCCTGTTGTAGAAATATCGCCGTTCAAAAAAAAAAAACTAAATAAGTGTCACATCATATGCCACATCACTAAGTAAGTGTCACGTCACTACACAAGTGCCACATCCAACAAAAAGCTAACTGAGTAAGGGTTCATAGTTTGAGAGTACCAGATGAAAATAAGTTGAAAGTTAGAAGTGGCGTGATACAATTTGTAAATTATGAGTGCTATCGGCCAAATAGTGAGATTAAGGTTATTTAAATCCGATAGCCAATAAAATAGCACTAGAAGATTGTATTATTTATCCAGACTTTGGAGCCCATAAGGAATTTGATTGATTTTTACATACAACATAATATGCTGGTAAGTTTATGAAATTATAAATCAAGCTGATCTTGACATGTTTATGGTTGTATTCAACATATTACGATGTTACAGACGTTCTTTAGAAAGTCTTTTTTTTTTATGTTAGCTATCTACTTTTTATATCCATGTATCTTATAAAAATATGAGAATCTAAACTCTTATCTATGCTAGTTAAATCAACAAACAAAAAAAAAAATACTATAACATGTCAGGTGTCGCAACAACAAGATCAATATCGAAGGAATAACAAGAGGATCACGTAGGCAAAAAGCCTAACTGAGTTAGTGCTCAGTTAACTGCGTGGTACCAGAACACACTAAGTGTTAAGTTGGGGGTGTCAGACATCAAAATGTTAGTTGGGGTGACAGCAACCAATAGCGGATAGTTGAGAATGATAAAATCCAATAACCCAATACTAATATACGAACAATAAATTTGTCCCAAAAATGTAAGATATTCCTTGAAGTATAGTTTTATTAAAGGGACAATCTTTATTAAGTGTAATAAAGACGTGTCAATACATTACCGAAAAAACATATATTCAAATACCCGTAACATCCTTTTAAACAAACATGGGCAGTTAATCTTATGATTAAGTTCAAATCACCTAACAAAACTAGCTAATGTTAAACAACTGTAAAAGGGCATCCTAAGAGAAACAATAATAAATTATGAATCGGAATATAATATACGTTGTTGATTTTAAGCTCAAATTATCTAATAAAACTAGCTAATGTCAAACAAATGTCTAAAAGCATCTTAAGAGAAACAATAATAAATTATGAATCAGAATATAATATATTTATTATATTGTTGATTTTAAGCTCAAATCATCTAGTAAACCTAGCTAATAAAAGCATCCTAAGAGAAACAATAATGAATTATGAATCAGAATATAATTTATGTTGTTGATTTTAGGTAATAAATAAAAACAAAAAGTTAAAACATGTTTAAACCGAACATCTATCTATACTATATAATAAAGTAAACCATTTGAGGGACATGTGACGCTTTATAAAGTCATCTCAATTATTTTTTCCCGCCTAAATAAATAGATAAACAAATTTTAGAGATAAAGGTATATTATTTTAATCACATTAATTATATCTTTTTATCTTATACTCTTCATATTCATTTATCCTGTTTTAAATACTAGCAGGGTGCCCGCGCGATGCGGCGGGGGTGACAATTTCCATTGCGGTTTTCGTTTCTAGTAATTTTCTTATTCGTATAATATAGCATTATTGTGGTGGATATATGTCATAAGCGAATTAATCAATTAGTCAATTTCATTGTGGTGTGCATAGTTCGATCAGATGGAAAACGTTAAGATCATAATGCAAAAAGTTTTGGTAGTCAATAAGTTTACTAAAAATGGTTTACCTGAGAAGCAAAACCCACTATGCGTCCAAATAACATGTTCTAATCTTCATTTTCTTAAGTTCTGGATCCAAAAACTGTTTATTCTATCGGTTTATAAAATTGTTCCGATTACAACTCACAAAGAAACAATAAACAAGAAGACGACATACTTTATATGGATCTAGGTTAAAATGAAACGATGTTTTCAAAACAAACAGATGATGAACAATGACTATTTATACATGAAATGCTTTGCGTTTTGCTTCAACACACGCTTCAGATCTATCTTCGATGGTTGCTCTGCTGCTCCATTGCAAGGTAAGACATTGAAATAGAAGTAAATAAATCGCAAAACACATATTAGGGTTTCGGTTGAGATGAAAAGTTTCAAAATTTATTATGAAGAAAAATTATGAAACTCAACTGGATTAATGGTGGCTGCTCTGTGAATCATCGTTCGTGGCGAACATCTTCAAATAAATCAGCTTTGGAAAAAACCTCATCTTCAATCTTCGACATCATCTTCACATTTCCGCTATCTCCATTGTTCAACCACCACGATACTCTAGATCTAACACCGCCCAAAACACCACAAACCATGAAAGCCGGTGCCATATTTTTGAGCATGTGGAAGGAATTTGAGAGAGTGGGAAAAGAGAATTTGGAAACTGAAAATCTGCCTTTAAGAGTGAGAAAGAGAAGAAACTGCACATGTTGAAAAGTAACTGGAATATGAATTTTAGATGCCTTTCAACATTTGATGTTTGAAATGTGTGTACTACATGTGTGGAATGCTTCTACATGTTGAAAATATGTTAAATACTTAAATGACCATATTAACCAAGTATATAGATTTATAATGTAAAGACTTTTTAAATTTTAAAAATTGTTTCCCACTTAATTTTTTGTCATCATTTTTCGTAGGAAGTTTGTTATTATATCTATACCAACATGTGGCGAAATATTCATTTTTAAATGAGTCAAACTCATGCTAATAAATAACATATATATCTAGTCATTTTTTGACTTTTTCAAATAATATCTGTATAAAATCGGAATATTTATTCTTAAGTGAGTCAAACTCATGCTAATAAATAGCATATATCCAGTCATTTTTTACTTTATCAAATAATATCTATACAAAACCGAAATATTCACGTAGGTTGTTAGAGTTTTATAATATAACTAATATTTAGTCAATGAATCTATACTATAATACATTTTATAGTTTCTAGAAATCAAATACAAACATGACACAATTATTTGATAATGGTAGAATCAATAAATTTAACTTTTAAAATGTTTACATAAAGTTTATTGATTTACTTATTCTACTTCTTTGCACTGATCACTTGTACACTAAAGCATCATCTACTTGTACATTTTAATCCGCACGTCGATACTGAACAAGACAACTACCGAAACGTCGACAAAAATGTGCTATCTTTGGTTTTTATCAAAAACATTATAGTTAATAAGATATGATAAGAATACGTAAAATAATTATAAGTTTGTTGTGGAGGGGGGGGGGGGGAATGTAACTAATTATCTACAATTTTGTTAAAACTTAGGGATTTAAGTGCAATAAGTTTAGGGGCTAAAAAATAAATCGTGTTAAAAAGACCAAACTACCCTCATTTTAGGGGTCTTTCTATAAATAAAAGGGGGAAAAAGTTCTTATATTTTGGGTATCTTAAAATACCCCTCCCT
This sequence comes from Helianthus tuberosus, assembly GCA_030545235.1. NCBI lineage: Eukaryota > Viridiplantae > Streptophyta > Magnoliopsida > Asterales > Asteraceae > Helianthus > Helianthus tuberosus. The sequence continues at coordinate 5,394,319 of CM060409.1, read as the reverse complement.
CATGCATTATAATATAGTATAGATTATCCCATTAAAATTAAATAATTGAGATAAAGAGATATCCTTTTAAATTAAAAGGTCGATAAATATGATTATAAAAAATAAAGGTTTATGATAAAAATTGTCATAATAGATTATATTACTATTTAAGATATATATATACTATTAAATAATTTATTTAGAAACTATACGGTTAAATAAGGTAGGGATATGGTAAAAAGTGTTTAAAATGTGAGAAGGGTAAGAAGTGTTTTAAACCATTGGATATTTGATCTAATGGTTGAGATCAATAGGGTATAAAAATGTAAATTGTGTTTTAATTAGAGGGACCTTATGTAAAATTGAAGGGCAATAGTGTCTTTTCCAATGTTTCAAATATGGTAACCGTATCCTACACAACCAAAAACACCTACATTCACTCCTTTTTCCTTAAATATCGGAATTAATGACCAAGATCTAAATAGGAAGACTCTTTGTTTTATATAAGATTCAAGGCGTGGTGTTTTACGTTTAGAAGAACTGTAATCAGATTCATGGCGTGGTGTTTTAAACATCTGGATAAATTGACTATGATTCAAGTCATGGTGTTTTATCTAGATAAATTGACTATGATTCAAGGCGTGGTGTTTTAAACATCTGGATAAATTGACTATGATTCATGGCGTGGTGTTTTAAACATCTGGATAAATTGACTATGATTCAAGTCATGGTGTTTTATCTGGATAAATTGACTATGATTCATGGCGTGGTGTTTTAAACATCTGGATAAATTGACTATGATTCAAGGCGTGGTGTTTTACCTTTAGAAGAACTGTAATCAGATTCATGGCGTGGTGTTTTAAACATCTGGATAAATTGACTATGATTCAAGTCATGGTGTTTTATCTGGAATCCAGAAAACATTGTATTGTCATTACATCCATGGTGTTTTAACATCTGGACAATCAATACAAAACATTCCCAGATTTTAAAACACCATGACTGTATCACGATTCAAGTTATGGTGTTTTAGGAATCCGAATGTTGTTTTATACCTTCAAAATAATCAAAATCATTTCGGACGTTAAAACACTAAAAGATGTTGCGATTAAAAGATGATGAAGAAGATAAAACAATTAGATGTATAAAATCGTAAAAACAAATATGTTTCCTAAAATTTCTCCTAAAATAGTTAACACATGATCTCATTTCCTTTAATTGACTTTAACTACTTTTAGGAGTAAATTACATTATTACCCTTATTCATTAATATAATTGATGGACACGTGTCAACACCAGATTATTTCTTACACTTCGCACTTTTTACAGGATCCTCTACCCGGTTAAATATTAATTTAGTATTTTATAATATATTTCCTTAGAAATAGAGATAGAATATATGACAGTTTTATGAATGTGTCTTAGAGATTATTTCAAACATCAAAAATAATCATACGTTTTTACTTTTACATCCAAATTTAGGCAACATGTTCAAACTATCTATGACACTTTTTATAATCAGTTTTAAATATATTTATTTTAAATGAAATATTATATATCTTTTAAATATATTCTATAAAGAAAGAAAGAATATAACTTGTAATTTTATTATAATCATATTAAAGAAAATTGTTATTATTTAATAGAAGAGAAAAATGTATGAAATCAAAATCTAAATTACTCATAAGTCAACCTGTGTAATACACATGTTTTTTTTTAAGATATAACTTTTTGATTATTTACTATACAAAATTACATTTATTCAAGATATAACTTTTTTATTATTTAATATACCAAATTACATTTATTCAACCCGTGTAATACACGGGTTTTTTAAAAGATATAACTTTTTTTATTATCTGGTATATAAAATTAGATTTATTCAACCCGTACAATACACGGGGTTTTTGTAAGATGTAACTTTTTTATTATTATTTAGTAATTCTTTTATTATTTGAAGTATAAAGTTACATTTATTCAATCCGTACAACAATACACGTGGTTCTTAAAGACATAACTTTTTATTGTTTAATATATAAAATTACATTTATTCAATTCGTCTAATAAACGAGGTTTTTAAAAATATATTGTTTTATAATTTAATATATAAATTTATATTTATTCAGCCCGTGTAATACACGGGGTTATAACCTAGTTATTAAATATTATTGTGAATTCAAAACCAACTTGAAATAATGCCCCAGTTATTCTCATATCATTAAAATATTATTTTCACACCATATAACCTATATAACCGTGTATACGGAACGTATAATATTAAACGACCTGTATACAATGTTATACGACCCAAATCTGTTAGAAATTTGTACGTGTGAATGTAGTCTCAAAATGGTGAACATAGTTTATCCCACATAGGTGTGGGAACAAAAAGGAAAGTTTTTATAAGGTAAAGTATTTACCTAGCCAATATAACTTTTAGACATGTTTTACCATAGGTCCTACGCGCGTGTGCGCAGGGGGGTGCAAAAATTGGAACCGGATTTAGTTGTGCCCGCTCATCCTGCGGACACGAATGCAGCTCCGAAAACCCGGACCCGCGTGAGGCGGGTTTTTGCACTCAAAGACTGTAACCGTTTTTTTAATGAGTTTAAAACTGAGATGATTATTCGCATTGATGGTGATTAATATTGGTCTTTTCAGTTTTTCAAAACTGACTAATGATCACCAGATTTTCGGTTTTAACTCGTGCAATAATGGGGCCAGTTTTCGGTTATGATCTGAGGCTATAAAACCAGATGGAGACAGCCAGTCTCGATAAACCAAAAACAACAGTCTCTCTTCTCTCTCGATCTCTGCTGCAGTTTTTCCTGTTTCATTTCAGGCAAGTGCTCAAGTCCGGCAGTGCGCTGTTACTGCTACGAACCGGCGTACCCTGGGAACAGACGGCGAATATGTTTAAGGGAATTGTGTCAAACACAAGCCTGGTTCAATGTTAACTGTTTCCTTTTGTTTGATTATTTTCTTAGCAGCTCGTTTTAATTCTGTCTTCAAGCAGTAGCATTTTCTAACAAACTTAAACAGATTATATTTACTGATTGTTCCTGTTATGTTTCATTTCAGAATGGATACCACTGTGACCACTGCTGTTTCAACAGTCATGACTGCTGTCATGACATCCACTGTTGCTGTGACAACCGGTCTGGTTACACCGCTGCCTAACGCGGTGTCACATGCTGAGAAACCCGAGAAATTCAATGGTGTGAATTTCAAACAGTGGCAGCAAAAGATGTTCTTTTATCTGACCATGCTGAATCTGGCTAGGTTCTTGACAGAACCCAAACCCCATCTTGAGGAAAGGGGCATGGATGCTAAATCTGTGAGCGCTATGCATGCTTGGGAGCATTCGGATTTCTTGTGTTGAAACTTCATTTTGAATGGTCTGGTGGATACACTATACAGCCAAGACTACCATAGAACTTTGGGAATCTTTGGATCGCAAGTATAAAACTGAAGATGCGGGCACTAAGAAGTTCGTGGTGGCTAACTTCTTGGACTTTAAAATGATAGATTCAAAAACCGTCATGAGTCAAGTCTAAGAATTACAAGTGATTCTTCATGATATTCATACGGAAGGAATGGTGCTTAGCGAGACATTCTAAGTTGCGGCGATGATTCGAAAAGCTACCACCAAGTTGGGTTGATTTCAAGAACTATCTCAAGCATAAGCGAAAAGAGATGACCATTGAAGATCTTGTTGTTCGTCTTCGTATTGAAGAAGATAACAAGTTAGCCTTGAAAAGGGTTGATGGTGCCAAAACAGTGAAGGCCAACCTTGTTGAACATGGTCAATCTTCTAAGGGAAAAAACAAAGACAGTGGAAAGAAAGGTCACGGGAAACGCTCCAACCTTGGTCCTAAGGGAGGAGTTGGGAAAAAGAAGTTCCAAGGAACTTGTTATAATTGTCAGAAACAAGGCCACAAGGCCAGTGAATGCAAGCTTCCCAAGAAAGAAAATGCTCGACAAGTGAACATGATTCATGAAGTCGACAACCTTGTTGCCATGGCCATGGATCTTTCGATTCTGGTGACCGAAGTTAATTTGGTTGGGCAAAATTACAAGGATTGGTGGGTCGATACGGGGGCTACCCATCATGTGTGTTCTGACAAAAGCCTTTTCAACACCTTCAAGGAGGTGACTAGTGGCGAAAAGGTTTTTATGGGAAACTCTGCCATGGCAGAGATTAAAGGCGAGGGTAACGTGATTTTGAAGATGACTTCTGGAAAAGAGCTCACCTTGACCAATGTGCTGTATGTTCCAGAAATTCATAAGAACCTTGTGTCGGGGTGGCAGTTGAACAAGTTTGGGTTCAAAATGGTGATTGAGTCGGATAAGGTCGTGTTGACCAAAAATGATGTCTATGTTGGTAAGGGCTATGCCCTCAATGGAATGTTCAAACTCAATGTAATGGTTGTGAACAAAATGAATGAAAACGCTACTAGTTCTACTTACTTGATTGAGTCTTCTAATCTTTGGCATGGTAGACTAGGTCATGTTAATTTTAATTCCATTTGCCGTTTAATTAAACATGATTACATACCAACATTCGATATCGACTCAAATAATAAATGTGAAACTTGCGTAGAAGCAAAACAAACGAAATCGTCCTTCAGAAAGGTCGAACGAATCACCGAACCCCTTGAGATGATCCACACTGATGTGTGTGATCTAAAAGCAATTCCTACTCATGGTGGGAACAAGTACTTCATCACGTTCATTGATGATAGTACAAGGTATTGCTATGTGTACTAACTTAAGAGTAAGGACGAGGCTATTGATAAGTTTATCTTGTTCAAAGCCGAAGTTGAGAATCAACTAAATCTGAAAATCAAAATCGTAAGGAGCGACCATGGAGGTGAATATGTTTCACCTTTCATTGATGTGTGTGGAAAAAATGGAATCATACATGAACTCACGGCTCCTTACTCCCCTCAATCGAATGGCATAGCGGAACGGAAAAATCGCACATTGAAAGAAATGATGAATGCCATGATGATAAGTTCTGGTGTAAACAAAAACATGTGGGGGGAAGCAATCTTATCGGCAAATTATGTGTTAAACATGATACCCAATAAGAAAAAGGATGTAAGTCCATACGAATTATGGATGGGAAAGAAACCACCTTATAAATGCTTAAAAGTGTGGGGGTGTCTAGATAAGGTGGTGGTCACACCACCAAAGCGGCTACTAATTGGACCCAAAATAGTGGATTGTGTATTTATTGGATATACTCGTCCTTATGGTCCTTATCGTTTTCTTGTGCATGATTCCAAGAACCTTGGAATATGCAAAGGCACCATAATAGAATCTAAGGATGCATCATGGTTTGAACATGTGTTCCGTTGCTTAGATAAAAGTGAACCGAGTCCTTCTAGACTAGTTGAGGAAAGTGTTCCTGAGCGTGAGGTTGAAAACGATGAACCTCGAGAACAATCTAAGACTGAGGAAGTTAAGATTAGGAAAGTAAACGACAAAGGACTGAAAAATCCTTTGGCCCCGAGTTTCTTACCTATATGGTAGAAGATGAACCTCAAACGTACCAACAAGCGGTGCATTCCTCAGAAGGACCTCAGTGGAGGGAGGCAATCAAAAGTGAGATAGACTCTATCTTACAAAACCATACTTGGGAACTAGTGGATCTTCCTCAAGGATGTAAACCGCTAGGATATCGATGGATCTTCAAGAAGAAGATGAAGCCAGATGGAACCATCGATAAATACAAGGCAAAGTTGGTTATCAAAGGATATAAGCAACGAGAAGGTTTAGATTACTTTGATACATATTCTCCAGTTACGCGATTAACATCTATCAGGTTGGTGCTTGCCATTGCCGCCATTAGAAATTTGGAAGTTCACCAAATGGATGTGAAAACAGCTTTCCTGAATGGAAATCTAGAGGAAGAAATCTATATGGAGCAACCCGAAGGCTTTACAGCTATTGGGCAAGAAAAGAAAGTGTGTAAACTTGTAAAATCCTTGTATGGATTGAAACAAGCTCCAAAACAATGGCACCAAAAGTTTGATCATGTCATGCTTGATGCTGGGTTCAAAATCAATGAATGTGACAAGTGTGTGTATGTGAAGGACAAATCTGATGGATATGTCATTTTGCGTCTATATGTAGATGATATGCTCATCGCTAGAAGTGATGACAAAATCATAAAATCTACAAAGAACATGCTAAAGGCAATATTTGACACGAAAGATATGGGTCTTGCGGATGTGATTTTGGGGGTCAAAATCACGCGAACCCAAAGTGGACTTGTGCTAAGTCAATCCCACTATGTGGACAAAATTCTTGAGAAGTTCAATGCAAATGACTCGAATGAAGCTAGAGCTCCACTTGACACGAGTCAACATCTAGCCAAGAATAGAGGTGAACCTGTAAACCAATTGGAATACTCAAGAATTATTGGTAGCTTGATGTATCTCATGAGTTGTACTAGACCCGACATAGCATATGCTGTGAGCAAGCTAAGTAGATACACGAGCAACCCAAGTTCAATGCATTGGAACTGTATCACTCGATTGCTTCGCTACTTAAGATATACTCGGGAATACGGGTTGCATTATGACAGATATCCAGCAGTTATAGAAGGACACTGCGATGCAAATTGGATATCTGACACGAATGATTCCAGAGCAACAAGTGGGTATGTATTCACACTTGGAGGTGCTACTATATCGTGGAAATCGTCGAAACAAACGGTTATCGCTAGATCCACGATGGAATCAGAGTTCATCGCTTTAGATAAAGCAGGTGAAGAGGCAGAATGGCTACGCCAATTTGTTGAGGATATACCAAGATGGCCTAAGCCGGCAACGGCCATTTGTATACATTGTGATAGCCAATCGGCAATTGGCAGAGCTTGTAGCATAATGTATAATGGTAGGAATTGACATATCGGATGTAGACATAATACGATACGACAACTAATCTCTACAGGAATTATCACTGTTGACTACGTGAGGTCAAAGGATAATATTGCGGATCCGCTAACAAAAGGCCTAAGTAGAGAGTTAGTACAGAAGTCGTTAATGGGAGTGGGACTGAAGCCCTTGAAAATAAGTTCATATGATGGAAACCTAACTCAGTAGACTGGAGATCCCAAGAGCTGAGTTCAATAAGAAAACCTAATTGTATGAATTAGTGAGATCACTGTGGGGGGGGGGGGGTTACCCTACGTATATACAAAAGGGAGTTTATTGTAAAGCTTAATAAACTTCCTAGTCCATTCCTAAAAGTGACAAGTGTGAGGCTAAGCCTATGGCTTTTAATGATTCGACTAGAGTAACTGTACATAGTGAATCACCTATGTGAGAGAAGTGGGGTCGCTTTGAAGGGTATTTTTGGGGCACAATACCTAATGGCTCTCGCAGAACCAGGCATCATGTTCATGACCATAACGAACATAACTATGAGGACTTGACTTTGTCAGGGAGAGTCTTGTGTGAAGTGTATTGTCGTCTACACAAACGGCAGACGAGTTCAAAGACATCGATGGCTACTCAGAACCAGTGGGCTAAGTGCACTTCATGAGCGAAGGTTCAAAGGGTAACACCTACCTATCGTATGCAAAACTCAACTGCTGAATTCTAATGGGAAAAATATTGTTCTGAGATCGACCTCCATTCATGTGGGGGATTGTTGGAAATTTGTATGTGTGAATGTAGTCTCAAAATGGTGAACATAGTTTATCCCACATAGGTGTGGGAACAAAAAGGAAAGTTATTTATAAGGTAAAGCATTTACCTAGCCAATATAACTTTTAGACATGTTTTACCATAGGTCCTACGCGCGTGTGCGCAGGGGGCTGCAAAAATTGGAACCGGATTTAGTTGTGCTCGTGTATGCCCGCGCATCCTGCGGACACGAATGCAGCTCTGAAAACCCGGACCCGCGTGAGGCGGGTTTATGCACTCAAAGACTGTAACCGTTTTTTAATGAGTTTAAAACTGAGATGATTATTCGCATTGATGGTGATTAATATTGGTCTTTTCAGTTTTTCGAAACTGACTAATGATCACCAGATTTTCGGTTTTAACTCGTGCAATAATGGGGCCAGTTTTCGGTTATGATCTGAGGCTATAAAACCAGATGGAGACAGCCAGTCTCGATACATCAAAAACAACAGTCTCTCTTCTCTCTCGATCTCTGCTGCAGTTTTTCCTGTTTCATTTCAGGCAAGTGCTTAAGTCCGGCAGTGCGCTGTTACTGCTACGAACCGGCGTACCCTGGGAACAGACGGCGAATCTGTTTAAGGGAATTGTGTCAAACACAAGCCCGGTTCAACTTTAACTATTTCCTTTTGTTTGATTATTTTCTGAGCAGCTCGTTTTAATTCTGTCTTCAAGCAGTAGCATTTTCTAACAAAATCTCATATAATATTATACGACATAATATTTTCTCCATCTATACGAGCCATATAGTATTATATGACCCAATATCTTGACAAGTTGGTCAAGTGGTCAGTCCCTTAGTTTTCTTCTTGAGGTCCCAAGTTCAACTCTCACTACCATCACTTTGAAAGACAACATTGGTGGCAATGAAGCTTAGAACTAGGCCTCTCTAGAGATTGCCAGTTCGAAACCGAGAAAATCTGGGTTTACCACAATGGGTCTTTGGGCAGACGGATTTTTCTTGAAACTGGTGTCTCAGATATGCAACAAATTCTGACCGTGTTTACTCGATTAAGCATCAAAATGCTTATTCGATGATTTAGTTATTGTGCTTCCGTATTTGAGATATGGCTTGACAATGCCCCGTTCCACTTCAAAGTGAACGAAACATACATCACTTAGTCCGTGTTGTGTCAAAATCAAGGTTTTAAACATGTTTTCTCAGATCTAACACCTAGTGAGCCGAAATCATCAAGATTTCTAGCTTGGAGAGCCAAGGCTACGTCCAGAGAGCCCACTTGAGTGTAGATCCGAGAGAAAAGTAGAAGTTTTATAGAAAAAAAGATGAAGGCTTTCGTAAATCAAGAAGTTTTGATGAAAACGAAGGTTTAACCTTGTGCAAAATCGTTGTAAAGCGTTATTGTATGCGTAAAACGGGTTGGTTCTTACTTAGAACACGAGAGTTTGGAGTGGCAGTGATTTCGGGCGAACTTGCAGCAAGCCCGAATGAGAAGAGGAGCTGGGTATTTATAAGAGAAGGGGAAATGTTGCTGAATGGATCAAGTTCGAGCGAACTTGCTGATTGGTGGGAGCTCAGCTGGCCAGGCAAGTTCGGGCGAACTTGTGTTAAACAAGTTCGGCCGAACTTGGTCCTTGGGCCAAGTTGGGTTCCCGTTTCGCATGTTAGTTGATTATTTGGCATTTGGTTTGCATAAGTTAGTTATATTAAGTGTTTTAAAGCGTATAAGCGAGGTGTTTAGCGTTGGGAAGAAAACTCAAGCATTTAAGCGAGTTTTAAGTGTGAGAGCGAGAGCGTGAAATAACCATACAAAACACACATAACACATAAGATAAACATACACACAAATCCACATAAGATATCCGCGATTTGAGTTTGCGATGCGATGAGCGTGTGAGCGTATTAGCGTTTAAATGGGATAAATAAGCGATTAAGATGCGTTTAAAGTATATTAAAACATAGTTTCTCCATTATTACATATCGAATCCCAGAGTACAAGTTTAAAATACAAGAAAATAACGGTAACATACGACTTTCGAAAAGTCAGGGTGTTACAGCCTCCCCTACTTTAGGGAATTTCGTCCCGAAATTCAGGTAGCGGCAGTAACGAAGAGGTGCGGATACTTCTTTTTCATATCACTCTAGAGTTCTCAAGTGAACTCGGCGCCGCGTTTGCCTTCCCATCGAACCTTCACGACCAGAATGCGAGAGCGTCGGAGTTTCTTGGTCTCTCAATCCATGATTTCCACTGGCTTTTCTACGAAGTGAAGCATTTCATTGACTTGCAAGTCTTCGAGAGGTACTTGGAGATTTTCTTCAGCAAAGCACTTTCTGAGGTTCGAGACGTGGAAAGTCGGATGCACGTTGCTGAGTTCTTCCTGTAGTTCGAGTCGGTAGGCCACTTCACCAATTCTTTCCAGAATTTTGAAGGGACCCATGTATCGTGGCGCTAATTTCCCTTTCTTCCCAAAGTGGATCACTCCTTTCCAAGGTGAAACCTTTAAGAGAACGTGATCACCCACTTTGAATTGCAGAGGATTATGACGTTTATCGGCATAACTCTTTTGACGACTTCGAGCTTCAGTAGATTGTCTCTTATTTGGAGGATCTTATCAGTCGTTTATTGAATTAACTCAGGACCGGTGATTTGTGCTTCTCCGATCTCGTGTCATACAATAGGCGATCGACATTTTCTACCATATAATGCCTCAAATGGTGCCATTTTAATACTAGTATGATAATTGTTATTATAAGAAAATTCGATTAAAGGTAAGTGCGCATTCCAATTACCACCAAAATCTATCGCACACGACCGAAGCATGTCTTCAAGGGTGCGAATCGTGCGTTCAGTCTGACCGTCGGTTTGAGGATGAAACGCTGTACTGAGGTTTCGTTTGGTACCCAGCGCAACTTGGAAAGTCTCCCAGAGACATGAACTAAAGAGACCATCACGATCAGAGATGATGTCACGAGGTGTCCCGTGTCGACAGATAACTTCGTCGGTGTAGATTTGTGCTAATTGTTCTACCTTAAAGTCCTCTCGAATAGCAATGAATTGAGCAGATTTGGTAAGACGATCCATGATAACCCAAATGCTATCGTGACCAGAGGAAGTTCGAGGGAGCTTCGTAATAAAGTCCATAGCTATACTCTCCCACTTCCACATCGGGATTTTGGGTTGCACAAGTAAGCCAGAGGGTCTTTGATGTTCGGCTTTAACTTTCGAGCAAGTTAAGCACTTTGAGACGTACAGGGCGATATCCCTTTTTATGTCGGGCCACCAGTACCTGGAGCGAAGGTCCTGGTGCATTTTGTCAGCACCGGGGTGAATGGAATATCGAGACTTGTGAGCTTCATTCATTAACAATTCTCAGAGATTATTATGACTAGGAATCCAAATACGACCGAGATAGTAAAAGACACCGTTGGATTTCTGCACGAGTTGAGTTTCAGCACCACACTTCATTTCCTCTCGCAAGGTATCTTCATTGAAGCATGCATGCCGAGCGTCGCGGATTTGGGATTCGAGTTCGTTTTGAGCTCGATGATTATGAGCGCAATGCAAATAGCTTCGTCGACTGAGAGCGTCGGCTACAACATTCGCTTTGTCGGGATGATAGCGTATCTCGCAATCATAGTCGTTGAGAAGTTCAACCCATCTTCGTTGACGGGTGTTCAATTCCTTTTGATTAAAGATATGTTGTAAGCTCTTATGGTCGGTGAAGACCGTACACTTTGTTCCGTAAAGGTAGTGTCGCCATATCTTTAATGCAAAAACAACTGCACCAAGTTCAAGATCGTGGGTAGTGTAGTTCTTCTCGTGATCTCTGAGTTGTCGAGACGCATAAGCGATAACCTTGTCTCGTTGCATAAGAACACAACCGAGACCAAGATTAGAAGCATCACAATAAACGACAAAATCATCGTTTTCATCGGGGAGAGCGAGTACGGGAGCGTTGCAAAGCATAAGTTTGAGAGTTTGAAATGCTTCTTCTTGTTTGGGACCCCAAACAAAAGCATTTTCCTTGTGGGTCAAAGCAGTAAGAGGAACGACGATTTTGGAAAAGTCAACGATGAATCGACGGTAATAACCCGCCAATCCTAGAAAAGAACAGACTTCGAACGGATTCTTCGGCGTTAACCAACTCTTCACAGCTTCAATCTTTGTAGGGTCGACGTGAATTCCTTGGTCGTTGACGACGTGACCGAGGAATTGGACTTCATTTATACAAAATTCACACTTAGAGAATTTGGCATACAAGCGATTACTTTGAAGAAGTTCGAGGACTAGGCGGTGGTGTCGCGCGTGTTCCGCTTTTGTCTTTGAATAGATAAGAATATCATCGATAAATACAATAACAAAGCGATCTAAGAAGGCTTTGCACACACGGTTCATCAAATCCATGAAGACCGCGGGTGCATTAGTAAGACCAAAAGGCATGCCTACTAATTCATAATGGCCATAGCGAGTACGGAAAGCGGTTTTCAGAATGTCCTGCTCCTGGACACGTAGCTGATGATAACCAGAACGTAAATCAATCTTCGAGAAACAAGTAGCACCTTGGAGTTGATCGAACAAATCATCAATTCGAGGAAGAGGATAGCGATTCTTGATCGTAAGTTTGTTAAGTTCCCGATAGTCGATGCACATACGGAACAATCCATCCTTCTTTTTCATGAAAAGAACGGGTGTGCCCCATGGTGAAGTGCTTGGGCGTATAAAGCCTTTCTCAAGTAACTCTTGAAGTTGGCTAAATAGCTCACGCATTTCGGAGGGTGCAAGGCGATAGGGAGCTTTTGTGACAGGAGTGGCACCGGGGATTAGGTCAATACGGAATTCAACGTCACGAGCGGGAGGTAAACCAGGTAAATCGTCGGGAAAGACTTTGGGAAATTCATAAACAACGGGTACATCTTTCAAAGTTTTCGGCTCGTTCTTCGTCTCCACAATATGAGCTAGGAAAGCGAAGTACTTCTTTTGCAAGTACTTGTTCGCTTGAATATAATACATAAGCTTCAACTCTTTCGAAGGTACGCCACCATACACGTGTAGCTGATCACCTTTAAGGAGAGGAAAACGAATCATTTTATCATGGCAAACAACTTCAGCACGATTCCCACGAAGGAAATCCATCCCTACTATGATATCGAAGCTACCTAACTGCATAGGTATGAGATCGATTGAGAAGATTTGATTATTGAGATTAAGTTTACAATCACGTAGAACAGAATTAACGGTAACGGTCCTTCCGATGGTGATTTCTACGTCGAAAGTCTTTGGGAGTTTAGCATGTTTACACTTTAATAGTTTTTCGAATTCATTTGATACAAAACAGTTATTGGCTCCAATATCAAATAAGCAGGAAGCATAAATACCATTAATAAGAAACGTACCATTGATGGCATTGTTGTCGCCCAGAGCCTGCTTGACGTTGATGTTGAAGGCTATTCCACACACAGCTTATGGTTGTTGCTGCTGCTGATGTGGTGGCTGTTGCTGCGGCTCTTGTTTGATAGCGCGATTTGGGCAGACGTTGGCGAAATGATTTGGATCGCCACATGCGTAACATGCACGTGCATGAGCTGCTGTGCCGGTAGGGCCTGATGAGCTGGCACTGCTTGAAGAGGAGCTGGCGGTGATGCGACGGCAGGAGGAGCTTGCTAACGTGGACTGGTATGGCAGCTGACGGTAAAATGACCGTAGATGTTGCAGTTTGTGCAAAACCAGCAGTTGCCTCCAACCACTTGATGATAGGTGAACTTAGGGCACAGTGGATTAGGTCCGGTATACGCACGCTTAGCAGCTGGTGCGTTTGGGGTCACTGCTTGTTGTGGTGGGATTAATGGCTGCGAGACTCTTGCTGTTACCCTTGCGCTTGCGGTTCTGACGGTTCGCTTTTGGAGCTGGAAGTGGAGCTGTTTCAGTATTTGGCTCGACGGTAGCTTGATTTAGACTTTTGACTGGGGTCTTGAAGTAACCAGCTAAGACCCGTTTGTCATTGATTTCAGCTGCAAGTTGGTAGGTCTCCTCGATGGTAGTAGGCCTTGCTGCTTGAACAAAGTCAGCAACACAGTCGGGCAAGGCATGCAGGTACTTCTTGATTGCTTTTTCAGTGGTGTCCACTTGAGCTGGACAAATGATACTCAGCTGCTTGAATCTAGCGGTGAGAGTTGCGTTGTCAACACCGACCTGCTTGATACTCCAAAATTCATTCTCAAGCTTTTGCACCTCGTGCGGTCTTCATCACTTCCTTAAGTTCCTCCCAAGTAAGCCCGTAAGCTTCATCATTCCCGCGTCTATTACGCTCGGTGGTCCACCAGTCGAGAGCCCGTGACTGGAAGACTCCGGTGGCGTTCACAGTGCGGAGATCCTCTGGGCATCCACTTTGTCTGAAGGTAACCTTGATAGGATCGAACCAATGGAACAATGCACTAGGTCCGTCTGTGCCAGTGAAAGTAAGAGGAGCATAAGCTTTGAAGTTCTTAAAGCAGAATCGCGGCTTAGGAGTATCGGCCTTGGAGTCAACAGATGAGTTGCTGCTTGCCGCGTGAATCTCACTGACGATTTGAGGTATCACCTTAGCCATCTCCTTGGCTACTAGTGTCACACCCCCAAAATCCACGTGCGGAATACCACCGCTTGGAGGCGTGACTGACCAGGATCGAGCCACCAATTATACCGAGCATTGGTTACTAGTAAGGATGTTCACCAACCACAATAGTTAGTAAACGTTTAAGGTTTAAAAGTTTTAAGTTCAAATAACAGTTTAAGTAAACAGCGGAAGCATAAACTAAACAGTTTCAAAACAAAGTTCATAGTTCAAGATTATTTAGAACCCAACACATGGGTTAGACGACCACTACACATTCCCAAGCTGCAAGCTCCTGAGTCACTGGGTACCTGCAAAGCATGCAGTAGGGTATCAACAAAAAATGTTGGCGAGTCCACGAGTTGTCCAGTTTTAATTACCAAAAACTTGTTTCACCAGTTAATTTATCCGTTTATACATGCGATGGGGAGCTACCCCATAAGTAAGCGACTAAACTGTTTTTCCAATACCGAATACTTACTTAACCGTACGTTTCCGTAGTGCCCCGTTGTCAATGTTCTATCATCATTGACGATTTGCCAGAGTTCATTAGTTCACTCCCGTTCCCAGTAACAAGGGTCGGTGTGAGGCTGGTTACACCTAAATAGCGCTATTAACTAATAACCCGTTCGCCAGGCCCCGGCGACTAATCGGTATTAAATGGTAAGGACTTAAGTGATAGAGTTTCGTTTAGTGTTGCTTGTTGCATTCCGTATAAACAATAATTAACCAAGAGTTCCCAGTAACAAGGGAAGTAAGTAAGTTTGTTCCCAGTAACAAGGGAAGAAAAGTAAGTTTGTATCCCTTACGCGGGGATAGCGTTGATTAAGTTTCCGTTTCCCAAAACCACCGGGAACGCATGCTTTAATAGTTTTGAACTCACCTTGGGTTGCTCGGCAGTTTAGTTTACTTGGTCAACCACGTTGGTCACCACGTCCTAGCATGGTTACCAGTATAGGTCAGGTTTGGGTACAAAGGAGTCACGTATATTTTACACGTATCTAACACATAGCATGCACAACATATAATTATCCAATAAGTCATTGGGCCCGTCTAAATCCTTTGATCAGCAACAGTTAACAGTTAACACGTAGCCCACTAAACAGTAACAAGCATGTGTAGATAATACACTTGGGCCCAATAACGAAAACTAACAGCCCAGTCGAGACCAGGTGGTCTCGACTCGAGAACAGGTGGTCTCGAGTCGCAACCAGGAGGTCTCGAGTCATTGACTTCTGATCTCGAGTAGTGCAGGTATGAGTAGTCCAGTCTCGAGTCACAATCAGAAGATCTCGAGTCGAGACCTTGATGGCCTCGAGTCCCCAAGTCTGTTTTGAGTTGCTTGGACATGGTCTCGAGTCGTAACCACTACAGTCTCGAGTTGTCACGTGTTGGTCTCGAGTCGCAATCTCCGCTGTCTCGGGTTGTAGTTTGCTGGTCTCGAGTCGAGACATGGGGTCTCGACTCGCACACCTGATAACCGAAAACCTTCTAGAACTTGTCTAATAGTACTATCCAATAGAATTGTGTTTTCATGAAACTATGTACTAACCAATAGGATTTCATAAACATGTTTTCTTGTCTAAATCCTAATTAAATCAGATCAAACATCACATATTCAAATGTTTATCTCACATTCAACATTGTTCATCATATGTTCATACCATATTTAATATATATTCATAATGTTCTTCATGAGATCATTCAAGCATGAAATATTATGATCAAAGGTCAAGCAAATCTTGCATCATCTATCAAACACACATTTGTCCTAAAATACCTAACATGAATCGGATAACAAGATCATCCTAGGCTATTAGTCATTTATCCTTCAAAACACCTTAGCAAGACATTATCATACAATTGTTCACACACATTAATCATCATATTGCAAACTCACAAAACATACAAGGATCATACAACAAGACCTCTAAACTAACCATGCATCTTATTCATTAAGCACACTCATAGATTTCTAACACACATTTAAAACACTAACCGGTTCCAAAGCGTGGAGGTGTGTGGGGATTCACCGAGATCCGAGAGCTCCTTTCCTTGGCCGACGGTTGTTCCGAGAAGAAGGAGGAGAGTGTTGGTGGAGCTTTAGGGTTTTAGTGATTTGAAGGAATGTAGGAGAGTGTGTGAATGATGGGAATGTCAAAATGAGAGAAAGTGGGCTTGGGCATGGGTTTTATACTCGATCTAAGGTCGGTGCACCCTAATGGGTTCGGGTGGGCTTTTTAGAGGTGCACGGCCCAACCGGCCCAGTCGTTCACTCGAGACCGAGTGGTCTCGAGTCGGGTTCATGGTCTCGGTTCACTTATACGTACATATATACACATAGTTTAATACAAGCATCATATAATACTTCAAGATAATTCGCAAATCTTCATTTAATAGTATATGTACACACAAAGTTGAACAATGAGGTTGCTCGGGAAAACCCGAAGTGTCACAACTAGCGAGGCGATTCGTTTGTCAGCATTGTTACGTTGAGCAGTACGGTGCGTATGAGATCCAAGAGAAGACATGGCGAGAGTTCTACAAAATGCCATGTAAGGAATTTAGACGAGATTCGATTATAATGGGTTTTGTAAAAGAGTTTATAATTTCCACCGTATACATACTATTATTATTTTTCACATAAGGCACATAATCAAGTAATCACATAGCACGTAGTCACATAAACACGTAATTAACGTAGGCACATAAGCATTTATTCACATAGGCACGTAAGCACATAAGTCATATATTCACATATTTTGCACGTATTCATCATTCTTTCAAAATGCGAGGCGTGAGTGAGATATGCAATATAATAAGCGAGTAACATAGCGTAATAATAGCGAGATAACACCGAGCATAAGGATATGCGTATATACGAGTTGTGAATTATCTTCGTGTTTCATTAGCGTTTTAGATTACGAGAGCTGTGCGAGTTGTGCGCGTTTCTTCGAGGCGATGAGCGATAAATTCGAGTAAGTCGATAAAGCGTAAAATTCCGTAAAATCCAAAAATCACACAAAATAACAACAAAACTCGATGATGCATAAAAATCGGCGATTGCAGGCTTAAAACAATTTGGAGTGTCCTGGGTTTTGAGACGTTGACTGCCCAAAGTGATTCGATTATCCTCCGAGTTCGGACACGCGTTTTGGCCTAATAGGTGAATGCTCTCACCGCCCCGTGGCTATCGACAATCACCCTTCCAGTTACTACGCGCTCCTAGTCATCGAAACAACCGAGACTTTGGTGAGATTGAAAATCGAGAGTGGAATTAGTTATTAAGATGCGGGTTTCACCCCTAACTTAACAACTTCATCCGTTGTTGTGATAACCACGAGAGAGATGGAGATTTTCGTCAAGATATGGATTTCACTCGTAACTTAACATCTTCATCTGTAGTAGCGGTAAACCATGGGAGAGAGATGGAGATTTTCGTCAAGATATGGATATCACTCCTAACTTAACGAAAAATCTAGTGCGAGAGTCGATACGCGAAGTGGGTGATCTTGTCGAGAGTTCTTGGTTTTCACACCTAGTCTCGACACAATCACTCGTGGGTGTGATACAAGCGTTTCCCAAACGTGTAAGTTGTGGTAGCTTTAGGAAAAGCGTAAGTAATAGCTTTAGGAAAAGCATATTCTTATAGTTTCATGTAACATGAGAACGAAGGGCCCACTTCATGTGAGTCGTCTAATTCGTACGAGGTGCATCGTCCTCGCGCGAGGAGACGCACTTCGTACAAATTAACCAATTCGCATGAACTGGTCAATTCGCTCAAGTATAAGCAAGTAACACATAAGGGTCCGTTGGGTTCCCTAACTACAGACTAGGTCGAATCATGGCAATTCTACCTATATTCCTATAGTCGTGGGCTCTGATACCAATCTGTCACACCCCAACCGATGGCGGAATCATCGGGGCGTGGCACTAAGTGAACAGATTGCTCAAAAACTCCACAACAACAATCAACATACAATATTTGAATACATCAAATGTCCCATACCATTCAACCAAACATTTACATTAAAAGTTGTAACGATTACATTGTTTTCAAGCAAAATTCTATCCGAAAACTAGATTTTATTACATTGATTCAAAACACAAAAACTAAAGCTAAGTCTCATAAGCATGCGAGTCCGAAATCAACCTGTTACATACGTTAAAATACAAGTCAATACAATTAAATAAAGGTGAGCATACAGGTTTGCGTAACACTAGCGTAATAGAGAAACATGTCGCGAAATATCCTAATTACATATTCATGATACACAAAACACATAGCATAACTAGGCAAATTTCTCATGCTAACTTCCGTGAGAAGCCTAGCGCGTCCATCCTAACTAGACCCCGCCGGGTGTTAGCAACACTATAGTACCATACTAGCTAAGGAGGAAATTTACGAAAATAAGTCCTAGTCACATGTTTCTAGTATCAGGTATTGAGCATATATAATCAGATAATCGCGTGTGATAAACAGTTTGATTTGTGATGTGAAATTTGATAAGGAACGTATGTAACACCCAAAAGTGCATTAAAGCGAAAACGGGTCAAGTATACTCACTGTGGGTGCGTAAACTGCAATCACAGCAGGTCTTGGAGCGCGAGTAGAGGTGCCGGGTTAGCCTGCGGGCGAAATTAGAAGTGCATCAGTCGTCCAGAGTTGAAACGGGCGAGAAACGGATGATCAGTGGACAAGTTCGCCCGAACTTGTACTGAGTTGCTTACTGAGATGATGTTGGTGCATACGTCTGTCGACTTCGTCTTGTAACGAGTCTTGTACTAGAATTGTTAGATCAGGGCACATAGTTAGAGAAATTAGGGTTTTTAGGTAATTTCGCATGAAATGTATGATAGGGTAATTTCGTACAAAATTACACAGTAATTTCGCACGAAATTAAGTTTTGCTTAAATCTAATTTCTCTTGGGAGATTCATGCGAAATTAGTTCTCCTATAAATACCCTAGATGCGAAATCATTTGAAAGGTTCATGTTTCCGGTACCGAAGTGCTGCCGACGTGTCTACTGATCTGTAATCGTGTTAAATCAATAAAACAAGACAATTAAGTGTGAATCAAGCTATTTACAAAGTCTAATCAATGAATTCCGCCTCTGATTAGACCGAGAACTCTTCTGATAGACTCGTTTGGGTCTGAAAACGATCCTACAAGTGGTATCAGAGCTCAGGAGGAAGAGTTCTTACCAAAATCAGCATGTTTTCTTCAAAAATCTGACTTCTACACCTTCTTTTTCAAAATTCACCAAATTTCACGGTCAAAATGGATTGAATTTCATACATATCATGCGAAACAATGTTTTAACAAATCCTTGAAAGAATTGGACCTAAATTTGATCTAAAATTGGTATAATCTGTAATTTCGCTTGAAAATCAGATCGAATATGATGACTTCAACACTATTTTGTATGGAATTACCTGCTTGATTTCACACGAAATTACCTAATTTCGCTCGAAAAAGATAATTTCGCATTAAAGTGTAATTTCGTTTGAGAGTTCCACACGAAATTACATAATTTCGCACGAAATTAGTCCTAATTTCGTTTTATAGTGTGATTTCGTTTGAAATTACCTTAGTTCACACGAAATTACCTTATTTCGCACCAAACTATATTTCGTATGAAAATTAATTTCGTTTGAAAGAGGCAATTTCGCACCATTTCTAATTTCGCTTGAGATTGATAATTTCACACCAAGTGTTTTCGTTTGAACTCATATTTTGTGTGAACCTTATTGACTTTGAACCATGTTGACTTTGTGATACAGATTATTGAATCATGGAAGAGGAATTCTACAATGCGTTTGCTACACCAGTTGCACCAGTTACAGCTGCCGAAACATTGTACAATGAGAATGAGACAGAAACTTACCAGAAACCGCCAAAGCTCATGTACTTTGAAGATTTTAAAGGATGGCAGAATCGGTTTGAGAACTGGGTGCAAGCTTATAAATTTGACGCATGGTGTTCATTAGAGAAAGATTACGAGAAACTGAAAAATGAACGTGGGCTTGAAAAAGCTTTTTGTGACTTTTCAGAGAGTGATAAATTGAAATATACAAGTGAAAAGATGATGATCAGCATTCTTCAACAAGCAATTAAAGAAGACATCTTTGTTTTGCTCCAACATGAGGGTACTGCTAGGTCAATTTGGACGGCATTGATTCAAAAGTTCAAAGGAAGCGCAGATATGATCAAAAACAAAAAGGCGTTATTGAAGAAATCATTTGACATGTTTGTAGCTTTTGACCATGAAATAACAAAAATGACCATTGATAGATATTGTCGTCTAGTTTTGGAAATGGGAAGATTGGACATAAAGAAAGACGACGATGAATGGGTTGATAGCTGATGCATTACCACAGCATAAATGGGGAACTTATTTGTTGATCCTAAAACACATGAGAAAATCTGAAAATATGAATCTGGCACAATTTATTCAGAAGATTGAAGAGCATGAGTTGGATATCCAGAAAACGGAAATCATGAAGAATCCAAATGCTCAACAAGATGTCAGTCTATATTACAGAGGAAACAAATTTGAAGTTACTCCAAGCCCAAAGATTCAAACTGGTTTCAGTGCCGATAGTTCGTCTGGAACGAAGGGTAGTACTGTAACTCAGAGTGATGAACATTCATCTTTATATTCAAGTTTTGATCCAAATTTTAAAACACCAAGTCCTCAACGACAGAACTCAACATATCTTCAATGCAATGTCACTTTGAACATTCAAAATGGTCAAAATCTGTCTCCAGAAATAGCTAAGCAACACATGGCATCACTCGTTGCTATGTTGGAATCATATGAAAGTTTGATTGCTGGCAAAATTGGAAATCCGATGCTTACCAAAGAAGATTATGACCAAATTGATGCTGAAGAACTTGAGTTGATGGACGTCAAGTGGTGTTTAGCCAGTGCGGTTAGAAGGGCTGAAAAGTTTCAACAAATCACTGGAAGAGATGACTTTAATGAATTGTCTAAATCTCCAATAGGGTTTGACAAATCAAGGGTTACATGTTTTCGTTGTCGAGAAAAAGGTCATTTTAAGCGTGAGTGCAAAAACAAAGAAGCAAATGGAAGACAAGATCAGTCTGGAAAAAACAATTATTATCAAAAATCCATTTTCATCAGATTGCTCAACAACCACAAACTGCACATGCCCGTGCCATTGAAGAAAAAGAGAAAAGAGCTTGTTATGGTATCACTGACCAAGACGATGAAAAGGTTGCAGAGGGATTTAGCTGGGATAAATACATTCCACCTGGTTCAGGTCTTGTTGCTAGAGTTCTGGAAGAAGATGAAGTCAAATCTAGTTCGAAAAGAATATCGATTTTTCCAGATTTAGGAAGTGATATTGATACCGATGATGAAGAAGAATATCTTAATAAAGCTAGAAAAGGTCTGGATCCTGACAATTTTAATTTGTTTTTTGCAGATAAAGTTGAGATGTTGAATGAGAAGCAGATTGCCAGATTAAAGAAAGAGCTGGAAGCAATAAGAATAGCCGATGACAAGACAAAGATGAAAGCTGAAGAACAAGATGTTGAATCGGTGATTGAAAAAGTGATAGAAAAAATCGTTGAAGTGGAGAAAGTGGTAGAGAAAATTGTTGCAATTGAAAAAATAGTCGAAGTTGAGAAACTCGTCGAAGTTGAGAAAGTCGTCGAGGTAGAAAAAATTGTTGAGGTTGAAAAAATTGTCGAGGCTGAAAAGATAGTTGAAGTCATTAAACCTTGTATGAAATGTCTGGAATCTTGCGAATATTGTAAGGAGAAGGACAAGAAGATTTTTGAACTGGAAGAGATGAAAGAAAATTTGTTGTCTGATGTGAAGTACGTGAAAGAGTCATACGATGTCTTGAACAGAACAGTTGATGGTCTGAAAAAGACAAATTTAGAAGTTGATGCTGCTATGACAATGATGAGTTCAACTTTAATGACAAAGCAGAAGGTCATCAATGAGTATATTGAAGATTGTGCAAAGCTAAAGCAGGATTTGGAACTTGAAAAGATTGAGAGTGAAAGAATCAAACGTTTGTTGTTGAGTTATACAACGTGTGATTATTTGATTGATCGAGTTTATCCTACTGTTGCAGGTCTTGAAGCTTTCCAAGATAAGGAGAATGAAGAGGATACTGGTAAGAAACAAAATGTCAAGTATAACAAGTGTCTGCCCCCGATTTGGAATAGTTATTCTCCCAGAAAGCCAAATGAGGAACGTTTAAATAAGGCTCTCAACATAAAGTTAAAGTCTGAAACCATTGATGAGTTACCAGAAAATATTGATGTTACATTCACAGCGGTTGACACTGATCATGAGTCTGAGTTGTTAAAGAAAGTGGTCGATCAGGTGTTGGATATGGATGAAGAGTCAAAGTCGGTGTCTAAATCTGAAAGTTTGAGTTCGTCAGAAAAGAGTCCAAGTTCACCAGTCAAGCGGGCTTACAATAAAGAATTCCTGTTATCAAAATCTAATTTGAATGATGGACTAATCAAAGTAACATATACTTTGAATGATTCAGACAAATTATATTCTGATGAGGAATTTCCAATAAGAAGTGTCAAAACTGAACATATTAAACAGGTTTTCAAATTAACAGAAATTAACATTTCTGAAATAAAAGATTTAAATCTTAATGAAAAACCTAAAAAGTACACTTCAAGCATTCAACAGAGATTGAACAAGAAAAAGGGTTACAGTTCTGGTTCAGGTTATCGAAAGAAACCAAACCATAACGGTAATTTCAAAAAGCAGGGTTTAGGTTTCATTCCCCTGGAAAATTATAAAAATGAGAAAAATTATAAACCAAAAATAAAATTTGTTGCAGGAGGAAGTTCTGAAGAAGAGCAAAAGAAACCATTCTGGAGACAGTCAAACCGAGAATTTCTTGCTGAAAGGAAGAAGAATATAAAGAAATTTGTTCCAAAAGTTGACAAAAGAATCCGTTTTAAATGTCAAAAAGCTGGACACATTGCTTGGAATTGCCACGAGTTCACTTATTCAAAACAGGGAGTTTCTTCTAACTTTGAAACAAACAAGAAATGTGTTGATGAAAAGAAACAACTAACTGAAAAATCTAAGATGTTTGAAAATTCGACTTTCAAAACTGGGGAAAGCTCGAAACATTTTTACAAAAGAAAAGTTGATTTGAACAAACAAAGATGGGTTGTAAAATCTGAGAGTAGTTCTGACAATGAATCTGATTCCATAAAATCAGAGGAGTTATCTGTTGAGAAAAAGAATGAGAATTCCGTTCCAGAGTTGAACGATGAAAACTTTCCACCATTGCAAAAGAAAATTTGAAATGGAAAGTTGGTAAAGTTGAAATTTCAGATCAATTCTTTCTTGGTAAAGGAGAATTTGATGCTGAAAAAGCTTTTAATGTGAAAGTCAAACATATATTTGGGAAGATGGTAGATGGGAAAGTGAAAAGTGCAAAAGAGTTTTACAGATCAAAAGGAGGTTGGGATAGAGTTGATTCTAAATCACCCAAGGCTGGTCAGGTTTGGGTGACAGCATTTTCTACTTAAAATCCTGACTTGCCGGAGCTCCCAAGTGGGTATCGTGGAGCATGAATCGGCATCATTCTTGAAAAATTGTTTTTGTGAAACATTTAAAAATTGTAAAATTATACAGGTTATGGACTTGTCGGAACCTCCAGGTTGGTAAGTGTGGAGTGGGAATCGGCATTTTCTTGCAAAGTGGTATTTTTGTTTACAAGTGGTAGTTGTTCTTAAATTGTTATATTTTGCTTTACAATTGGTAGTTTTGAACATACAAGTGGTTGAAAACAGGATTTTCATCTGCAAATGGTTAATCAAGGTCATTAAGTTGAATTTGATTTAACTTTCATTCAAAGGGTTGAAAAACAAGGTGATGAGTTTATCCCCACTTTTACAAATGGTAAAATCAACGAAACTTATTTTCCGGAAAAACCATTTTTGATTAAAACAAACTTAAGTGTTTTGAAATCATAATGGGAAAATAGTTTGTTGTCAGGGGGAGTTCTGATTGTTTATGCCAAGAGGATGGCGAATTGAAGCAATTCGAATCAGTTGTCACTTTACTTTGTACAGTTTGTTTTCAAATTTTCCTTTTAATGGTTTTGAATTTTAGGGGGAGTAAGAAATTTCAGAAAATTCAAAAACATTAGAAAATTTGAAAAATCCAAAAACATGATAAAATTCAAAATGAGTTTTGTTGTGAAAAAGAGGAAATGATAGTACATCAGTGGACTATCATAACATGCTAAAGAATTGAAAAGTCAAATGTGATAAACGGTCTCACTGATGATGTGCCAGTAGGTTTTTGCACATTTAGTAAATTGTGACGAGATATAAACCTAAATATCAAACTTACTTATCTCGTGGGGAACATCTCTCGGATATATGGGTAACCCCCGAAATCTTGTTTGAAAGGTCCCTCTTTCTGAGATACTAGGTCTTTATGCTTAGTGATATCTGGGGTATTATCCCGGGACTTCTGATTTTGCGGAAGCAATGGCCTAGTCCCCGTATAATACTTTTCGCTTGCTTGAAATATAGCACCCCCTCAGCATAAAAAAATGATGAAACATTGCAAAATGCTAATCATGTGCTGTTGAAGAAAAGATCCTCTAAAGGGGACACACCAAAAGTCGAAGCCGTCATCTCTCTGATTTTGCGGAAGCAATAGCCTGAGCTCTCACGGCCCTCGCATTTAACCCTTTACAGATATCATCTAGGTATACTCACCTGTAAGACTGAATATTGAGATCTGGATACGGGAGTATATTCTGAGGTGGGACACGCGAATAAGTTTAAGTCTCTAAAACATTAATCTCGTATCTCGAAACAGTTGAACTTTGTGCGAAAATTTAAGTGGACCAGTATACTGACAATCTAAGTGAATTGTTTTGAACTTAAAATGTTAAAAGCTTAACGGTGTTGGTGATTTGTCTCATAAACTGATATGATCCTCTTACACAAATTCACAAAAATTGCAGGATCGTTTTCAGACCCGAATAAGTCGATCAGAAGAGTTTTACTCAGAATGAAAAGCGGAAACAGACATTCTGAGGTCAATTCAGCAAGATATACACTTTAACTGTTGATATAATTGATTAGATGACGTTATACAGCGAGACGACACTTCGGCAGCACTTCGTGGCTCAACCGGAACCGGAATTGTTACAAATGAAATCAGGCACAAGGGTATATATAGGACTCTGATTTCGCTTGAAACTGCTTCAAGCGGAATCATGTTCAACCGGGATCAGTTCAAGCGGAATAAGCATATGTGATTTCGCTTGAAATTGTCAAGACACTTTCAAGCGGAATCACTTATCTTATTTAACTGTCATATACCATATATTCGACATTTTTCTCGTATTTTGTGCCCTGGTCTGACTAAATACAAACAAGACTCGATACAAGACGAAGTCGACATACGCATGCACCAACAGACTCCCCCTCGAATGTTGACGAGTCTTAAAGTGTCGAGTCTTCGCATCTTCAGTCTTTATCAGTCCTCTAGAACTCTTTGAAGTATCTGATGCTGTAAGCATCCTCAAATCTCTCTATTCTCTTGATCTCCAGAATCTCTGACTCTTATCATCAGCACCAACAGATTCCTCTTCTCGAATATTGATAACCTCCATAATCTGAGTCTTGCTCTTGAGCTTTTTAAATCTCTTGATCAGATCTCTTGATTCCTTAAGTTCATCAGCATCAGCAGTTCCAGAATCGTAACCTGGCTCAATTCCAGCTCAGGATCGAAACCTGGCTTTCCTGCACAATCTCTACCTCACAATAAGTTTAACAATTTGATAAATTTATTCTCTGCTTACCACTTTGTAGAACAAATCTTAGAATGATTTAACATTTAAAATCTCTGATGAACCACTTGCAGGAATATCTATCAATCAATTTCTTAAAGATTTATTATTTTTCTTTTTCAAAAACACACTCTCCCAAACCAGTTGTCATCATGTTTAGCACTCGGAATTTTGAAAATCAGCTTTCCAACATCAGTTGTCGAAAATCTTTTTGGATTTTTCAAAATTTATGCTAAAACACATTGAAAATCTTTTTGGATTTTTGAATGTAATGAAATGCAGTAAAGAAATATTTACAAACAATATTTTTGTGAGTTCGTGTAAGAGAATCATATCAGTTTTCGACACGTCACAAGTACCGTTGAGCTTAGTTACACATTAAGAATTAAACAATTAACTTAGATTGCCAATATACTGATCCACTTAAATTTTCACACAAATTTCAACTAATTCAGGATATGAGTTAGGTGTTTTAAGAACTTAAACTCATTCATGTGTCCCACCTCTTGAATATACTCCTGTATCCAGATCCCAATATTCAGTCTTACAGGTGAGTATACCACAGATGATATCTGTAAGGGGTTATAAATTATGAAAAAGTACGAAATCGTGAGAGCTCAGGTCAGAACTCCTGTTCAGCAGAGAGATCACGACTCGACTTTTGGTGTGTCCCCTTTAGAGGATCTTTTTTACAACAACATTGATTAGCAATTTTATTGTCTCATCATTTTTATGCTGAGGGCGGCGCTATTTTACAAGCAAGCAGAAAGTATTCTCCGGGGACTAGGCCATTGCTTCCGCAAAATCAGAAGTCCCGGGATAATACCCCAGATATCACTGAGCATAAAGACCTAGTATCTCAGAAAGAGGGACCTTTCAAACGAAGTTTCAGGGGTTACCTATATATCTAAGTAGTGTTCCCCACGAAATAAGCAAGTTTGAAATTTAGTTTATATCCCGAAAAAGCTTACTAAATGTGTAAAAACCTATCGGCATATCATCAGTGAGACCGTTTAACGCTATTTAATCATTACATTTCTTTAGCATACTGTAACTGTCTACTGATGTACTATCATTTCCTCTTCTTAGACACAAAAACTCATTTTTTGAATTTTATCATGTTTTTGCCTTTTTCAAATGTTTTTGGATTTACTCCCCCTAAAATGCAAACACATTTTAGGAAATTTGAAAACAAACTATACAAGTAAATTGACAACCGATATCGAATCGCTTCACTTCGCCATCCTCTTGGCATAAACAATCAGAACTCCCCCTTACAACAAACTATTTTCCCATTGATCTCAAAACACTTAAGTTTGTTTTAATCAAATGGTTTTTCCGGAAAATAAGTTTTGTTGATTTTATAAAAACCATTCGTAGGTTAGGGGTTTGATTCATCACATTGTCTTCCAACCAAATATCACTTGTAGGAAAATGCAAGTACAACTTAATGTCCTTGATTTACCACTTGTAGGTAAAAACCTTTTTCAACCACATGGCTTACCAACCAATACCACTTGTAAGTTACCATAAGTAGGTTGAATTCTCAAGATGCCGATACCTACTCCTCACTTACCAACCTGGGAGTTCCTGCAAGTCATACTTGTGACCAATTTTTAATTTTTCAAACAAACAATATAAGAATGATGCCGATTCCTGCTCCACGATTATCAACTTGGGAGCTCCGGCAAGTCAAGGATTTTACTGTTCGTAGTAAGTACCATCCCAGTCACAAACCAGGGATGATACTTTACCTTGTTTCTTTGTTTTCTTCTCATAAAATTCCTTGACACCTTTGACCTTCCTGTCAACCATCTTTCCAAAAATGTTATGAACTTTGGAATTAAACGCTTTCTCAATATCAAAATCATTCTTTTCTGAGAAAAATTGATTTGAAATTTCAAATTTACCAACTTTCTTCTTAAAATTTTCAACCCGAAGTGGTGGAAAATTCTCATCATCCATAGTCGGCACTGATTTTTCACATTTAATCTCAATTTGTGGCTCCTCTGACTTTGTGGAATCAGATTCATCGCCAGAAGATAGCTCCTCTGATTTTGATGAATCAGAATCATTGCTAGAACCATCAGACTTCTTAACAACCCATTTTTGGTTGTCAAGGTTTGCTCTTTTCTTATAAAATCTGTTTGAACTTTCACCAATCTCAAAAGTTGAATTTTTGAAAAGTTTTGTTCTATCAATTGGTGGTTCAAACTCAATCACTTTCTCTTTCAGTTTAGAAACTCCCTGTTTGAATTGTTTTGCCTCTGAACAATTCATGGCAATATGACCACTTTTTTCCACATTTGAAACAGGTTCGAGTTTCCTTTTTCTGATCAACAGTCTTCATTTCTTCTTGCTTCTTCGCAAGGAATTCTTTGTTCGACTGGTTTCTGAACAGATTTTCTTTTTCCTCTTCAGTAGATGTACCTGAAACAAATATCATTTTCGATTTAAAATCTCTAACATATTTTTCATTTTTATGATTTTCTGGTGGAATAAATCCAAGACCTTTCTTTTTGAAATTACCGTTATGGTTTGGTTTGGTTTCTTTTGATAACCAGAACCAGAACTGTAACCCTTTTTCTTGTTTTCTTTTTGTTGAACTCTTGAGGTGTAATTTTTAGGTTTATCATTCAGATTTACATCTTTTTTTTTCAGAAATCTTAATTTCTGTAAGTTAGAAAACCTTTTTGATCAAGTCAGGTTTGACACCTCTTATTGGAAATTCCTCATCAAAATATAATTTGTCAGAATCATTCAAAGTATATGCAACTTTAAACGTTTCGTCATTCAAATTAGACTTTGATAACAGGAATTCTTTATTATAAACCCTTTTGCCCTGTTTGTCGGTTTGACTCGGAATGCTGGACTCAGACTTTGACTCTGACATAGACTCCGACTTTAACTCCTCGGATTCATCTTTATCCAACACCTGATTGACCACTTTCTTTATTAACTCGGACTCATGATCAGTGTCGGATGATGTAAATGT
This sequence comes from Helianthus tuberosus, assembly GCA_030545235.1. Lineage (NCBI taxonomy): Eukaryota > Viridiplantae > Streptophyta > Magnoliopsida > Asterales > Asteraceae > Helianthus > Helianthus tuberosus. Next base: position 5,365,266 of record CM060409.1, on the reverse strand, counting down.
CACATCAATATTTTCTGGCAAGTTAACTGAAGACTCCGACTCCCACTGTAAATTTGTTGCTTTTTCGACTCTTTCTGAATTTGGATTTCTCGGAGAATATACATTTTCAAGCGGGGGTGGACACTTGTTGTAACTGAAACCTTGTTTCTTACCAGAATCATTCACTTTAGTATCCTTCTTCTTTTCTTTCTTCTTCTCAGGAGTTTTTTCTCCAGAAACCTTTTGTTCTTCAGTTACTTCATCATCTTCAAATGCCTTCATGCCCTCAATAGTTGGATAAATCCTGTCAGTGACATAAGAAGTACATGAGTAACTTTTTAACAAACGATTTACTCTTTCAGTTTCAATTCTTTGAGTTTCCAATTTTTGTTCAAGCACAGCACATTTCTCAATGTAGTTATTCACACTTTTCTGCTTTATCATGAAAGCTCCTAGAAGTGTCTTCATTGCTGTTGCTTGTTCTTCACTTGATTGATTATACTGATTCATGGCTTTGTTCAGAACATCATAAGATTCCTTCAGCCTGTTCATGTTATTCATCAACTCACTGTTTTTCTTCTTTATAATCTCACAGTTTTCACAAATCACCGGAACATTCTTAGCATTAGCTTCTGCATCAACTTCGAACTTTGGAATATCTTTCATCTTTTTCCTTATTACTGGAACAACTTCATCATCACTGCTGACCGGTATTTTGACCTTTTTCTTTTTCTTTTTAGCTTTTTCATCTTCACTATCACTTTCTGCCATCATTTTGAAATGAGCTGCCAAACTTCTTGCATGATACTCTCTATCATCATCACTATCTTCTTCAACTCGAGCAATAAACGCTTTTTGATGTGAAGTTTTGTTTGGATCATAATCATCCCAACTAAAACCTTCCCAATTAAATCCTTCTGGTAACTTGTCATCATCCTGGTTTATCAGGCATGCTTTATTATCAGCTGAGATATATTTGTCCCAATTGAAACCTTCCGTTGGCTTATTGTCATCCTGATTTACCATACAAGCTCTCTTTGAAGATTCTTCAATCACTTTTCTTCCATGTGCCACTTGTGGTTCTTGTTGTTGTTGAGCAACTTGATGATAGACAGCCTTCCGATAGTAATCATTGCTGTTGTTAAACGGATTTTGAGCTCCACTTGCTTCGCGGTTTTCGCACTCCCTCTTGAAGTGTCCTTTTTCCCTGCAACGAAAACAAGTGACTTTAGATTTATCAAAACCCAAAGTAGAAACATTAGCTTCATGTAAATCATCTCTTCCTGTGATCTGCTTAAATTTCTCAGCTCGTCTCAATACACTTGCTAAACACCACTTTATGTCCATTAACTCCATCTCTTCAGCATCTATTTGATCGTAATCCTCTTTTATCAACATAGGATTTCCGATCCGACCTGCCACAAAACTTCCATAAGATTCCAACACTGTTCCCAACAAAGACATGTGACTTTTGGCAATTTCTGCTGAATAATCTTCATCATTCTCCAGATTCAGTACAATAATGCATTGTAGCTTCTTGCCATTCTTTGTTGCAGAAAAATTCGGATCAAATGATGGATATGATGAAAAACTTGTGTTGCTATTTGATCCTTTGGAAGAACCTTCTGATGAATTCTTTGCATTGAATGCAGTTTGAATCTTCGGTGACATGTTGGTGGTTTTATCACTTACCCCACCTTTGTAATAAAGTCCGATGTCTTGTTCACCGTCAAAATCTTTCATTCTTGAAATCTTTCTCTGTTCCATCTCCTGAGCCTCAATCTTTTCAATGAACTTGCTTATTGTCAGATTGTTAAAACCTTTCTTGTTCCTCAACATCATGAGATATGTGCCCCAAGTCTCATATGGCAACGCATCGGCTAGTTTTTCGATCAACTCTTCATTCGTTTTGTCACTGCTCAACCTCTTCATGTTGGCTAACAAATTGCAGTATCTTTCTATAATCTGTTTTGTGTTCTCATTTTTCAAACCACGAAATAAATCGAATTCCATTTTCAAAAGTGATTTCTTGTTTTTAACCATTTCTTCGCTTCCATGAAACTTCGATCTTAACGCTTTCCAAATTGAATAAGAAGTTCCATTGTGTTGCAATAGAACCAATATGTCTTCTTTCACAGCTTGTTGTAATAGACTAAACATCATTTTCTCATCTTTGTATTTCTTTCTATCTACAGCACTCAGATCTTTAATAGCAATCTTTTCCTCATCATCATTCATCGGTCGAACATATTTCGTCTCAACACATTCCCAAGCATCTAAGTAGTTTGCTTGTACCCAATTCTCAAAACGTCCTTCCCAACCCTTATACTCCTCGATGTTCAAGAGTTTAGGCGGTTTTTGCATAGTCCCCGTTTCATTTTCCAACATCGTGTTCTGTGCAAGAGTAACCGGGGTAGCGAATGCGTTGTAAAATTCCTCGTCCATGTTTCGGATTTTCAAAAATTTGTCAAACAATTGATTCAAGCGAAATTACAAACTTCAAGCGAAATTCCCTTCAAGCGAAATCAGCACGTTCAAACGGAATACCTTTGGACCTATTCAAGCGAAATACCAGTTGAAGCGGAATCACTGGTTTCACTCAAGCGGAATAATGCCTTTGAAGTGGAATAAGCAAATTTCAAGCGGAATATGAGTTTCAAGCGGAATCAACCAACTGATTTCAAGCGAAATAACCAGTTCAAGCGGAATAACAAGCTAATTCCGTTTGAAGAGCTGCTGATGTCATCAATCTCGCGTTGTTTTTCAAGCGGAATTAAGAATTTATCAAGTTTTAAGCTGATTTTAGTTCTAAAACTTTCTAGGGTTTGTTAAAACAGTAATGTGCACAAGATGTGTAAAATTCAGGACATTTTGACCGTGAAAAGTTGTTGATTTTGAAAAAGAAGGTGTAGAAAACAGAATTTTCAGCTGAATTGGTTTGAACTCTTCTTCCTGAGCTCTGATACCACTTGCAGGATCGTTTTCAGACCCGAATGAGTCGATCAGAAGAGTTTTACTCAGAATGAAAAGCGGAAACAGACATTCTGAGGTCAATTCAGCAAGATATACACTTTAACTGTCAATATAATTGATTAGATGACGTTATACAGCGAGACGACACTTCGTCAGCACTTCGTGGCTCAACCGGAACCGGAATTATTACAAATGAAATCAGGCACAAGGGTATATATAGGACTCTGATTTCGCTTGAAACTGCTTCAAGCGGAATCATGTTCAAGCGGGATCAGTTCAAGCGGAATAAGCATATGTGATTTCGCTTGAAATTGTCCAGACACTTTCAAGCGGAATCACTTATCTTATTTCTCTTGAAACTGTCATATACCATATATTCGACATTTTTCTCGTATTTTGTGCCCTGATCTGACTAAATACAAACAAGACTCGATACAAGATGAAGTCGACAGACGCATGCACCAATAAAAATATTGTTTTGTAAATATTTCTTTACTGCATTTCTTTAAGATCAAAAATCCAAAAAGATTTTCGGAGTGTTTTAGCATAAATTTTGAAAAATGCAAAAAGATTTTCGACAATTGTGTCTGAAAAGCTGATTTTCAAAATTCCGAGTGCTAAACATGATGAACAAGGTTTGGGAAGAAAATGTTAAATCTAAATGTATTTTTTTTGTAAGTGGTCATCAGAAATATTAAATGTTAAATTTTTCAGATCGATACATGCAAAAGTTTAAATTTGTCAAATCTTTAATTTGTGAAATTTACTTTGAGGTAGAGTTTGTGCAGGTTACAGCTATAATGAAAGCCAGATTTTGATCTTGCACATGAGAAGATTGCTAAGAAGAGCAGAGTTTGAGCCAGACTACGATCCCAGCACAACTTGAGGGGGAGTCTGTTAGAAAGAGAGTGTCTGAAGTTGCTAGAGCCAGTCTTTGATCCTGAAAGAATGTTAAAGATAGAAGTTGATAAAAGAGAATAGAGCCAGGAATTTGATGTGTGAAGAGAAGATTGAGGATGCTTACACTGTTAGATACTTTGGAGAAAGCCCGAAGACTAATCAAGGCTGAAGATCTGTGAAGACTCGACACTGAAGACTCGTCAACATCCGAGGGGGAGTCTGTTGGTGCATACGTCTGTCGACTTCGTCTTGTATCGAGTCTTGTACTAGAATTGTTAGATCAGGTCACGTAGTTCGAGAAATTAGGGTTTTTAGGTAATTTTGCATGAAATGTATGATAGGGTAATTTCGTATGAAATTACATAGTAATTTCGCACGATATTAAGTTTCTCTTGAATCTAATTTCGCTTGGGAGATTCATGCGAAATTAGTTCTCCTATAAATACCCTAGATGCGAAATCATTTGAAAGGTTCATGTTTCCGGTACCGAAGTGCTGCCGACGTGTCTACTGATCTGTAATCATGTTAAATCAATAAAACAAGACAATTAAGTGTGAATCAAGCTGTTTACAAAGTCTAATCAATGAATTCCGCCTCTGATTAGACCGAGAACTCTTCTGATAGACTCGTTTGGGTCTGAAAATGATCCTACAGATGACAAGTTCGGTTGAACTTGGCCAGTTTCCTAGGAAACTGAGCAAGTTCGGGCGAACTTGATTGAAACTTGTGAGGAACAGACAAGTTCAGGCGAACTTGGTCACCAACTAGTGATAAGTTCGAGGGAACTTGACTATTTTGGTCTGAAATTGAGCTTTTTTGTGTACTTTGCTGAGGAAATCAAGTGTCCATCCCTCCAACCTTAGGCTACTGAGCAAAACATAGATCAGAGAGGTCTTTTTGGAGCGAGTTTAGCCGTTTAACAGAAGCATGGACTAATCCGGGCGAACTTGATGTTCATCCGAGTTAGTCCGGCTTGTGTAAAGCGACAATACTGTCCATTGTGCTTCCGGATTTGAGATATGGCTTGACAATGCCCCGTTCCACTTCAAAGTGAACGAAACATACATCACTTAGTCCGTGTTTTGTTAAAATCAAGGTTTTAAACATGTTTTCTCAGATCTAACACCTAGTGAGCCGAAATCATAAAGATTTCTAGCTTGGAGAGCCAAGGCTACATCCAGAGAGCCCACTTGAGTGTAGATCCGAGGGAAAAGAAGAAGTTTTATAGAAAAAAAAAAGATGAAGGTTTTCGTAAAAGAAGAAGTTTTGATGAAAACGAAGGTTTAACCTTGTGCAAAATCGTTGTAAAGCGTTGTTGTATCCGTAAAACGGATTGGTTCTTACTTAGAACACGAGAGTTTGGAGTGGCAGTGATTTCGGGCGAACTTGCAGCAAGCCCGAATAAGAAGAGGAGCTGGGTATTTATAGGATAAGCGGAAATGTTGCTGAATGGATCAAGTTTGGCCGAACTTGCTATGTAAGTTTGAGCGAACTTGCTGATTGGTGGGAGCTCAGCTGGCCAGGCAAGTTCGGGCGAACTTGGTCCTTGGGCCAAGTTTGGGTTCCCGTTTCGCGTGTTAGTTGATTATTTGGCCTTTGGTTTGCATAAGTTAGTTATATTAAGCGTTTTAAAGCGTATAAGCGAGGTGATGTATTGTAAAATACATCAGTTTATTCGTGTAAAGTTTGTATAGTTTTCGTTAGTTTTACTGTCGATTTCGTTAGAATGTATATACTATTGATCCAATTGCGTTGTGCAGGTCTTATGAGCTTAAAGCAGCTGAAAAGTGTTGGATTTGAGGTTAGATACGAATTGGTCAAGTCCTGAAGCGTATTGGAGAGTTCGGGAGTTTGAAAGAAGTCGAAAAAACTGGAAAAGTTATTTCTCGCACCCGGTGACAAACGTACAAGAGTTCTCTTGCCGGTGGCGAGAAGGGTACCGGCTCGCACCCAGCGACCCGCGCACAATATCCTCTCGCCGATGGCGAGAGGTGAAAATCGACAGAATTCAGCTGCAGATAGGATTTTGGGGTTGTTTTAGAAGGTATAAAAGCTTGTTTTTCTCATTAGAAATCCTAATTACGAATCAAAGAGCTTAGAGGCAATTTTGGGAGCAGCTTAGAAGTATTTTGAAGGCATTGAAGCATTCGGTTGAAGGTTATCGAGCGTAGCAACTTCGGGTCGTCACTCTGTCATCCGGGTGTTCTCGTTTGTGCTTTCTGAACTTTGATTATGTCTTGTTTGCTTAAAACTACTTTTCTTGATCTTGTTTCCATGACTTTGGTAGGCTAGATTATTATTACTACCTAGACTTGATGAATGATTGACAAAGTTATGATTTTTATTCCGGATTTATGAATTATGAGGATTGTTTATAAGTTGTAAAAGACTTAATTTATCAATTGGTTGTGTTTGCGTATTTTGTATTGTTTGGTTCTTGATTACTGCTTTACATGAATCTTGGTGACTGTCTATATCACGTAATAGGTGCATGTTAGAGTTTAGCTTTAGGTGACGGTCTTTATCACATAATAAAGCTAGAGTCTTTATAGTTGAATTAGCTAATAGACTATAAAAGCAATAATTGGTAACTTAATAAAATCGGATATTCTACTAATCGTCAATAGCTGCAAGGTGCGAGGTTATTGCTAGGTCTAAGTCATTAAGCCGAAAGGTAGGAGCTTTTTAGGAAGTAAACCCGTTGGCTACTGTCTAGCAAGTCCAGTTGAGAAGTTAGGTCCATCCTTGGCTTAGATTTCGACAGAGAATGAGCTGTTAGGATACTTTTATAAATCCATTAGGTGTCTTGTAAAAGAGTCTAATAACTGCTAGTTTAACAGCTTTGAGGGTGCTATAGCGAGCTTTTGAGAAGGGTCAGAGGCCCTATTAGATTTCCCGATAAGTGAGAATCCTAAGATCCCAGTTCCTCATAAATCCCGAGTAATTATCATAATAAGTCAATCAGGAGTCTAGTCTAGGTAGTCCTTTCCACCATCAGAGTAAAGTCTAATCCGATTCTTGTTTGTTAGTTAATCTAGTTAATTAGTTAAATTTTAATTGTTTTCTTAGGAATTTTAGAAACCCCCCATCAAACAAATAAACAAATTAGTCCATGTCAGTTAGAGTCAAGATAGAGTAATTTGCGTAGTTCATTAGAGTCTCGTGGGTTCGATATCCGGACTTACTTTAGCTATACTAGAGTCGATCGGTACACTTGCCGGTTAGTAGTTTAGTGTGTTTTAGTGAGTCTAGAGTATTACTTAGAGTCTAGAATTAGGTTAATTTAATTAAACTACTTTTTAGCACATCAAGTTTTTGGCGCCGTTGCCGGGGACTCTTTGGCGATTGCGTTAATTACTTTGTTTTGACTTGCTTGATATCATTACACGCTAATTGTCGTGTTTGAGTCGTAGGTGTCTAATTAGTCAAGTGTCTTTTCTATTTTTATTTGAGTCTTTGTTTTTAGAGTCTTCTTACTTGTTTGTTTTCGTCTTTCAGTGGATGCCCGCACTCGTTCGCAAGGACCTCCTCCGAAGCCGCCTACGGACAAGTCTTCCTTCTCATCTTCGTCTCAGGTTAGTTCATCTTCTTCCTCATCTTTATTCTGACTCTACATCCCAATCTAAACCACCTTTCTTTGACTATACACCAAAGTGATCACCCCATAACACCCCACCACCCTCCCGTTCCCGTACACCTAGTCCCGAACCCGCACCACAAATGGCCAACAACCAAACCGTATACCAGCGAGCCAACACCGGTTTCACCGGTGAAGCTTCGCCCATCACCTTGCCCAATATCACCAATGAAAAATCCTGGCAGATCCCGTCCTACATCATGATGGCCATCACTAATACTTGCCAATTTTATGGCCGTGATGATGAGGACGCACCCGCACACGTTAACCGTATCACCCGTCTTTGTGGCACCTTCTCCATTGAGGGTGTTAACTTAGATGCCCGTTACCTCCAGGTCTTTCCATTCTCACTTGCTGGCCGCGCGTCAGTCTGGTTTGACTCGCAGCCGGCAGGTAGTTTCACCACTTGGGCCGCACTACGAGATGCATTTCTAGCTAAATATTACCCACCCGCCACGGCGTCTCGTATTCGTGATCAGATCCATTCATTCCTGATGGAACCTGATGAGCCATACCATCTTGCTTGGGAGAGATTCCAAACCCTTCTTTCTCGTTGTTCACAGCACGGCTTGTCGGATTGGGCACTTGTAGAGAAATTCTACAACGGTCTCACACCTGAGATTAAGGCTCGGTTTGACACTTCGGCTGGCGGGCAGCTTATGGGAAAGAACCTGCTGAGTGTAACGATATTTTCGAAAGTTTTACCCATGCCGATATGGATTACAGCGCTGCCAACAGGACTTCCATTCCTGTTACTACCACCTCCACTACTGCACGAGGGGTAAACCAAGTTGGCTTGGATTTATCGGTAGCAGCTGTTCTTGAAAGGATGGAGAAAACTTTCTCTAAAGACCTGAGTGAAATTAAGAAAAAGGTCGATAGGTGTGAGGTTTGTCGAGGGGGTCACGATACCATAGATTGTCCGGTCATTCCTAGTGAGCAGGTAGAGTATGTAGCGAATCAAACTAGGGGTCAGTTTAATAACAATAATTCTAATTATAATTCAAACTGGCGTAATAATAATAACTATCGCTCTACCGGTAATCCTCCTGGTTTCCCATCCGGTCAGTTTCAGAGTCGGGGACCGGGTCTTTATGCTAGTGGAAGTTCGTCACAAGAGGGGCAGGTTAGTGAGAAGGGGACGGATTCTAGTTTGGGTAGGATAGAGGAGATGTTTGCTCAGATGATGGCTAGGGACCAGGTCACACATAAAACCCTAGTTGAGCTTAGTAATCATACGAAGAGACAAGAGCAAATAAATGCCAGTCAGGAACTCCACAATAAAAATCAACAATCCTCCCTTCTAGATCTTCAGAGACAGATAGGTGATTTAGCAAAACACTTGCAGGAGAAACCATCTGGTCAGTTTTTCGGTAACACCTTCACCAACCCTAATAATCAGACAGCTAAGGCTATTATTACTCGTAGTGGTAGGAGTTTAGGTGAGGTAGTTAGAGATAGAGAGGAGGTAGAGGATGATGAAGAGGTAGATGAGGATATAGAGTTAGAAGCTCCCGGTAAGGTGCACAATAGGCTAGTCCCAGCAAGTACCGCACGAACCGAGGAGCCGGTAGTAGAGAAGAGGGTAGGAAAGCAGCCAGTAGGAGTTAAGCCATCCCCTTTGGTTGATTTGTCACGTGTTCCGTACCCGGGCTGCCTTAAGCACCAGAAATATGCTAAGGAGTACGGAAAGTTCTTAGAGATGTTTAAACAACTTAAGATAAATCTTCTGTTCATAGAGGCGTTGCAATACATGCCCAAGTACGCCAAATTTCTTAAGGATCTACTCAAGCGGAAAGATAGGTTAGGTGAGATCTCTAACATACCTTTGACCGACGGTTGTTCCGCGGTAGTTTTGAATAAGCTACTGGAGAAACTAACCAATCCGGGCACCTTCACGATTCCATGCCTATTCGGGGGCGCCGTTGCTCCGGCACTTGCGTTAGCTGACCTAGGGGCGAGCATCAACTTGATGCCATTTTCTTTATATGAGAGGTTAGGTCTAGGAGAGCTTACACCCACGCGTATGTCGTTGTCTTTAGCCGATCGTTCGGTTAAATATCCTAGGGGTATCATAGAAAATCTCTTAGTCAAGGTCGATAAGTTTGTTTTTCCAGTCGACTTCGTTGTCTTAGACATGGAGGCCGATGAGAAAGTCCCAATCATATTAGGTCGCCCGTTCCTCCGAACCGCCAAGGCAATCATTGATGTCTATGACGGTAAAATCTCACTTCGTGCCGGTGACGAGATTGTCACATTCGAGATCGATAGAGCTATGCAACACCCTAGTGGTAGTGATGATGTTAGTGGTCCATGTCATTCCGTATATTTCTTAGATTCTTTCATATCGAGCGTGGGTCAATGCATTAGTTACATTAGTGGGGACGATCTAGTGAGGGAAGAGAATGAGATTGAATTAGTAAGTGAGGATGAGGAGAGTTTAGAGGTAGATCCGGATTGGGTTCCGAAGTCTTTAGATGTGTGTGAGATTAGGGAGGAGACCGAGAGCAAACCCGTAGAACATTCCCCCTTAGAGCTTAAGGTTCTACCCTCCCATCTTGAGTATGCCTTCTTAGGTGAGGAGTCTAGTTTTCCCGTCATCATCTCATCGAAGTTGATGGAGGAAGAGAAGGTTAGGTTGATTAGGGTGCTAAGAGAGAATAAAGACGCCATAGCTTGGAGGTTGTCCAACATCAAGGGGATCAGCCCCACTTTTTGCACACACCGGATTCTCATGGAGGACGAATTTAAGCCGGTGGTGCAATCTCAAAGGCTTCTTAATCCGAATATGAAAGAGGTAGTTAGGAAGGGGGTGATTAAGTTGATGGAGGTCGGGTTAATCTACCCGATTTCCGATTCCGCGTGGGTTAGTCCCACCCAAGAAGGGTGGGATGACCGTTATCATGAACTCGAAGAATGAGCTCATTCCGTCCCGTACGGTCACCGGTTGGCGTGTGTGTATCGATTACCGCAAGCTAAATAACGCCACCCGAAAGGACCATTTTCCCTTACCTTTCATCGATCAAATGCTCGAGCATCTTGCGGGTCAAAAGTTCTGTTGTTTTCTTGATGGTTTTTCCGGCTATTTCCAAATCCCAATCGCGCCGGAAGACCAAGAGAAAACCACCTTTACATGTCCTTACGGCACATATGCGTACCGACGCATGCCTTTCGGATTATGTAATGCATCGGCTACTTTTAAGCGGTGCATGGTTGCTATCTTTCAAGACATGGTCGAAAACTCCATGGAAGTCTTTATGGATGACTTCTCGGTTTATGGCGATTCATTCGACCAATGTCTAGGTAATTTAGAGAGAATGATGAAGAGATGCGTGGAAACGAAGTTAGTTTTGAATTGGGAGAAGTGTCACTTCATGGTGACAGAGGGGATAGTGTTAGGACATAAGGTCTCTAGAGTAGGGATAGAGGTCGATAGGGCGAAAATTGATACTATTAGCCGATTACCCCCACCTACTAGTGTTAAGTCCAGTCGAAGCTTTCTTGGTCATGCGGGCTTCTATAGGCGTTTCATTAAGGATTTCTCCAAGATTACTCGCCCCATGACCCGTCTTCTTGAGAAAGATGTTCCCTTCATCTTCGACGAGGAATGTCTTAAAGCCTTCGACTTTTTGAAGGATCAGCTTGTGAGTGCCCCTATTCTTATCTCGCCCGACTGGAGTTTACCGTTTGAGCTCATGTTCGATGCGAGTGACTATGCCGTAGGAGCGGTATTAGGACAAAGAAAGGATAAGCACTTCCATCCCATCTACTACGCGAGCAAAACGCTCAACGATGCTCAAGAGAACTACACCACAACGGAGAAGGAGCTCTTAGCCGTAGTTTTCGCGTTCGACAAATTCCGCTCATACCTCATCCTTTCCAAAACCATAGTTTTCACCGACCACGCGGCTTTGCGTTATCTCTTCCAAAAGAAGGATGCCAAGCCTCGTCTCATTCATTGGATCTTGCTTCTTTTCGAGTTCGATATAGAGATCAAAGATAAGAGGGGAGCCGAGAATGTAGCGGCGGATCATTTGTCTCGATTAGAGGATCCGCATAGAGAGGAAATTCGTGAGGGGGAAATAGGAGATAGGTTCCCGCACGAATCCATTGATTTTGTAGAGGCCGAGAGAGAGGGTTTACCTTAGTTTAGCGATCTAGCAAATTATTTAGCCAACGGGTATGTCATGAAGGATATGAATGCCCAACAAAGGAAGAAGTTATTTAGGGACGCTAGAAGGTACATTTGGGATGACCCATTCCTCTTTAGGATAGGAAGTGACCGCGTTCTTAGGAGATGTGTTCCGAGAGAAGAAGGTAGAGAGATCCTTAGGCATGTTCATGAAGGGTTAACCGGGGGCCATCATGGTGCACACACTACTGCACAAAAGGTTTTTGATTGCGGTTTCTATTGGCCCACGGTTGTTGATGATGCAGTAGAGTTTGTTAGGATGTGCGACACTTGCCAACGTACCGGCAACATTTCATCCAAGAATTAAATGCCCCAAAAGCCAATTCAAGTTCTAGAGGTCTTTGATGTTTGGGGTATTGACTTCATGGGACCGTTTCCTCCTTCTAGCGGGAATCGGTACATCCTTGTGGCAATCGACTACGTCTCGAAGTGGGTTGAAGCTCAAGCTTTGCCTACGAACGATGCCCGAGTGGTGGTGAAATTTCTCAAGAAGCTTTTCACTAGGTTCAGTACACCCAAAGCCCTCATTAGTGATCGAGGGACTCATTTTTGTAATGCCTTGATGGAGAAAGCATTGGAGCGTTATGGAGTCACCCACCGTTTGGCTACCGCATATCACCCGCAAACGAGCGGACAAGTAGAGAATGCGAATAGGGGAGTCAAGATAATTTTAGAAAAGACGGTAGGGAAGTCTAGAAAAGATTGGTCGGATAAACTCGATGATGCTTTGTGGGCGTTTCGTACTGCTTACAAAACACCTTTAGGGACCACACCGTTTATGGTAGTTTATGGTAAAGCGTGCCATCTTCCGGTAGAGTTAGAACATAGGGCACTTTGGGCGCTTAAGACCGTTAACTTAGATTTGATCGAAGCGGCTAAGCGTAGGTATTTCCAAATTCATGAGTTGGAAGCGCTTCGGGATGTCGCGTATGAGAGATCGTAGAGTATTAAGGAAAAATCAAAAGCTTTGCATGATCGAAGATTGAAGGGGTTGAAGGAGTTTTCGGTAGGTGATAAGGTACTCCTTTACAATTCGAGGTTGAAGTTGTTTCCCGGGAAGTTGAAATCGAAATTAACGGGACCTTATGTTGTCAAGGAGGTGTTCCTGTATGGAGCGATAGAAGTGTTTGATGAGGCTTCACAACATTCATGGAAGGTAAATGGTTATAGGTTGAAGCACTATTTAGGTGGACCCATAGATAGCCCCGAGAAGGAGGTAACTCCTCTCGAAGACATGCCCGAAACCACCAATTAGTGCCTTGAGTCAAAGCTCAAGTGTAGAGTTTGTACCGCTTGTAATTTTCGTATTTACGATGATTTTTCGTAGCTAACGGTTGTTTTTGGTAGTTTGTGGGTCTTTGTTTGTGTTTTCGAGTCGTTTTGCAGGGATTCATTACCGAGGATGTGCAGGGATATATGAGAAAAACGAGTTCCAGAGTTAGAAAAATTTTGGGTGGTGTTTTGGGAGGTTTGGTAAAATTGTCAAAAATTTTCTAAGGCATGAGACTGCCCAAAAATAAGAACTTTCTGTGAAAAATCGTCTCTCGCCACCGGCGAGAGACTCACCCCACTTTGTCGCGGGTGGCGACCCGCTAAGCGGCTCGCACCCAGCGAGAAACTTCCCTTTTGTAGGTCGCTGGTGGCGAGAGGGGGTAACTGCAGCTCTGCACAATTTAGAGCAAAATTCTGCAACTGTTGACCTACTTTATCTATTATACTCGCCGCAAACAACCATTTTTCACCATACACTTCCGATTTTCACCCAAATTCACCACATTTTTCATCACCAAATCACCCACCATCACCCCTACACCCGATTTCATCCATCAATTTGCTTCCTTTCACCATAAAATCCGGGTTTTGCACAAGGATCTTGCATTCAACCAATCTTCTACTAGTTTCTCTTGTCTAACTTGAATCCAAGGTATGTTTTCTTGTAATTTTTGTATTATGAGTCCGTTATTTCAGTATCTAGTTAGATTAGAGTTAGGTCTAGTGTCGGGTCTTGTTCAACCATGTGTTGTCACACCCCTATTTTCCACGTGTCACCGGTGGGCCCGGTGGGGAGTATCGTGACGTAGTTGGTATCATCATAGACAAACACACAATATAATAACGCACAGCGGAAGCAAAGATAGATTCATTTCAACTTTAAATAAAATGTAATATTAAATATCACGAGTAGTTGAAACGGATCCACAGGCGGATCAAAATAAAATAAGATATTGTTCAACAGTTTATTGTCGTCCAAGCTTGCGAGACTTATTGTGGACGCTCTAGAAGACAGCCAGCCTATTACGTGTAGTACCTGCACTTAATCTTTTGGGAAAAATACGTCAGTTTACACTGGTAAATACAATTTAACTGACTCATTTTTAAAATGATTGAAAATTGATTTGAATGCTCATGGCACAAAATATTTTATAACTTGGGATAATTATGTTATATAATCTTGTAAAGGATTTACATGTTACTTATGCGTTTAGTAGCCCGGTTCGTGCCGGGTTAAAGATCAATAGATACACCACAATATTGAGTTATACACTTGACAGGTGTACGCCTACACCCCGTGCTCAGGTCGTGGCCATCTCGTAAGATAATGCCGAGGATATCCGGGACATGGTCATTAACCCCCCAAAGGCTTTAAGCAATAAAACACATTCAAAACAAAGCATCTCAATAAATTTAACCTCTATTTGATTAAAGAATTCAATGCCGGACCAAGCGGTATTTTATATACCGTACCCCAAGCCCGTATAGGGAAAATAAGTTAAAAGTATTTACCTTGGTAAGTATTTATTTCAACAAGCAAAAAGGCAGGTAGCTTTTACCGGTGCTCCTAATCTGGAACGAAGGTTTATAAATAACCTATTAGATTTCTAACGGCCTTTATTTAAGCTAAAGCTTAGACCGGTTATTTAAAAGGACGAAACGGTTTAAATGCACGATTAAGCGAAGACCGGATAGAATGTGATTTAGACCCGACAAGTTGGAATACTTGTATAATATGGGTATACTAAATACATTATGGATTTTGAGACAAAAATGAGTTTGTTTGACCCGTCTCGGTCAATTTATGCAAACTAGTTACATAAACCGCACCGAACGCGAAAAGAGCGTTACGGGTAACCGTAAAAGTCATATGCAAGTTCCCTGAGATAATATGCTCTAAATATGTTATAATATCAGTAAATTATCTTCTATTTTGCCCAAAACGGATTTAAACACAATTTATGCCCCATAAGGGCATTTTGGTCATTTAAAAGATTATAAAAGAGTTTATTTGCAAATCTGAGTTACAGGTCTGGTTCATACAGAAAACATACCTAATTTAACATATTATAACAGTAGGGTATGACCTATGTATGAAATTTATCATTTAAAACCAAACTATGCACCTTAGGGGTATTTTGGTAATTTCACAAAGGCTAAAAATGTCAAAACTGGAAACCTAAGTTCAAAAACTTATACTTACTGTTATTTTATAAAAATATGCTAAGAACATCAGTAGGTATCAAACTTATATGTTTAATATGGTTATAGTACATACTATGCGAATAAAATGCTTAAAAAGGCGATTTTAGAGCCGTTTCCGGGGTTTTAAAAGAAAGCTGATATTTTTATATTTCCAGAACACTCAAAATATTTTATTTAACAAATAAAATCAGTAGAAAAAGGTTTGGGGTCAAAAGGATTTATAAAACTCATTTTATAGCCCAAAAGGGCAAAACCGACAATAACCGATTTAAGGCTAAAATTCTATGATTCAATCAGTTTAAAAATTATTAAAAAACTTTATAATTCCTAAAATATTATATAACAACAGTAGGTATACACTTAGATGTCAAAAAGTTGGTTTTGATAGGCGTTATGCTCATAACGCCGTTTAATTAATAAAAACCGTTTTATTTGCGATATTGAGCATAACTCACAATCCAGACCTCGGATTGATGTCAAATTTTTGGTGCAAGTTTATAAATCAGTAACAAATGTTTCTACTCTTTCACTTTTTCAAAAATCGCGTTTCATGGTAAAAAGGGCAAAATAGTCATATTTAAAGCATTAACCGGTAACATGCATATGAATCGGATAAGTGTTGAACCAAGTTGTAAAATCTCAGAGAATTAAACTTATATGAAAGTTGGTCCAAAATATGCTCTAATGCAGATCTCAAACATGCATGGATGGATCCGAACCGATAGTCAAAGAAAAAGTCAATTTATGTGACTTTCGGTTCCGATTCGGGTTTAAACTGAAAATTGTCGAGTTGATCATGTTGAAACTTGTTCTTACATTATTTATAAAGTTATTTTGATGATCAAACAGGTTGCATGTAGCCTACATTACTAATTATGCTTAAATTTGCAAAAATCACTTCTGTTGACTTTTTAAGAAAAGCTTTGACTCGACAATTATCATGCTTAGAGTGTGAATCTGAAAATACCCTTTTAGGGGTTTGTTACACACATAAATACCAACATGTAGGTACTTTCAATTTGAGAAATGACAGAGCCAAACTCGTTTAATCATAAAGTCAAGTGTAATTTACGATAGTTTGACTTTCGGTTAATACACTAAGCTAGAACGAATTAGAGAAAGATGTAAACACTTACAATGGTCCTAGACAAGCTTAGGGATCACTATGAGGCTGCCTTGTCGACCAGAATGCTCCAGAATCGTTTTTGTGAATTTTTGAAAGTTCAAGTGTTCTTGTGTTTACTACATAAAGTGCCTTATATGCAGATTTTGGTGTGTTGTGAGGCTGCCACAGAGGTTTACAGGTGTTGTAAGACTTGTACAAGTGTCCTCAAATGCATGAAATTCGATTGGTGAAGTTCTGAGTCGATCACAACTGTGTACAACTCGCAAACAGACAATAACTGGCAGCTGCAAGTCACTTTCGTCGCTGGGCAGTCGCTCGCGTAGCACGAGACCCTCCTCGCGTGGCGCGAGGGTGTGGCGACCAGCTTTATAAGTTTCAGCCAATTTACAAATCAGTCCCTGAACTCATGATACGTGTTTAAGCTATTTACTTGCACTCTAAACCCTTGAAATCTGATTTTTATGAACCTTGGGACTTTTATAAACATGGCAAAGTCCTTGGTTCACTTTGCGCTTACCCGAAAAGTCACGTAATTTACGATAACGTAATTAACCTTTCGTGTACAGTTTTAATCATAACTTTCTCATACATTCACGAAACTTCATGAAATTTTTATCACATTTTCTCGTGAGTATATTTTATCATTACAAAGCTTCGGGTTCGCCAAAAGATCACTCAGAGGTATAAATTCAACATGTTGACACGTTTAGCCCCTGTAGTTTGTAATTCCTCACTTTCTTACATCTTTCGCTTCGTATGATCCATGATTCATCCGTTT
The DNA here is from genome assembly GCA_030545235.1 of Helianthus tuberosus. Classification (NCBI taxonomy): domain Eukaryota; kingdom Viridiplantae; phylum Streptophyta; class Magnoliopsida; order Asterales; family Asteraceae; genus Helianthus; species Helianthus tuberosus. Next base: position 5,348,204 of record CM060409.1, on the reverse strand, counting down.
AAGATTATAAACACCATGTGGGGTTATTTTAGAGCCTATTTATCCATTGTTGACACTTTGGACCCTTACATTCACATAGTTTCACTGTTTGTCAACTTTGGTCCTTCTAAAGTATGTTTTCCCATATTCAAAGCCCATGACACGTGTCAGTATATTATTGGACGTAAATTTTCGAGGTGTTACATCCTCACCCCCTTAAAAGAAATCTCGACCCCGAGATTTACTGAAACAAATGAGGGTATTTTTCTTTCATCGTGGATTCTACCTCCCATGTGTATTCGGGACCTCTACGAGCATCCCATTTGACCTTAACAATAGGTATGTGCTTCCTTCGAAGCTTCTTTACCTTTCGGTCTTCAATCGACAACGGCTTTTCCACAAATTTCAAGCTTTCATCTATATGTACATCCTTATATGGTATAACCAGTGATTCATCAGCGAAACACTTCTTCAAATTACAGATGTGAAACACATTATGGATAGCACTAAGTTCTTCAGGCAAGTTCAACTTATAAGCAACTGACCCGACACGTTCGATAATCTCGAAAGGTCCTATGTATCTCGGGCTTAGCTTGCCTTTCTTACCAAATCGCATCACCCCCTTCCAGGGTGATACCTTTAGCAACACTTTATCACCTACTTCGAAGTGAAAATCTTTGCGCTGTGGATCCGCATAACTTTTCTGCCTTTCCCTGGCAGCTTTCAAACGATCGCGAATCTGGACAATCTTGTCCGTCGTCTCAAAAACAATTTCTGGTCCTGATAGTTGGACATCTCCAACTTCTGCCCAACAAATAGGCGATCTACACTTTCTACCGTATAAGGCTTCAAAAGGCGCAGCTTTTATGCTGGTGTGGTAGCTATTGTTGTAGGAGAATTCAATTAGTGGTAGGTTCTTATCCCAACTACCACCCAAATCGATCGCACATGCACGTAGCATGTCTTCCAAAGTTTGAATAGTACGCTCACTCTGACCGTCAGTCTGTGGATGATAAGCCGTACTAAAATTCAAACGAGTGCCCAAAGATTGTTGGAAACTCTTCCAAAAATGTGACGTGTATCTAGTATCTCTATCAGAGATAATAGATACAGGTATACCATGCAGAGCTACAATCTTATCAACGTATAATTGAGCTAACATATCGGAGCTATAAGTCTCCTTGATGGGTAGAAAATGTGCTGACTTCGTCAGTCTATCTACTATGACCCATATAGTATCATTTCCCTTTCTCGTCTTTGGCAACTTGGTGATGAAATCCATCGTCACCATCTCCCACTTCCATGTGGGAATTTCAGGTTGTTGTAACAAACCTGACGGTTTCTGATGTTCCGCTTTGACTTGCGCACAAGTCAAACATTTAGACACATAAGCAGCTACGGACTTTTTCAAACCAATCCACCAGTAGTTTGCTTTTAGGTCCTGGTACATCTTATCAGCTCCAGGATGAACAGAATATTTGGAGCTGTGGGCTTCCTGGAGGATAACATCTCGAAGTCCTCCATAAATTGGAACCCATATTCGTCCATTCAATCTAAGCATTCCGTCTTTGTCATAGGATAACTGCTCCTCAGTTACTCCTAACTTTTCTTCAGGATAATTAGCTTCCAGCACAGCTTCTTTTTGTGCAGCTAATATCCTTTTGTTCAAATCATTCTTGATTTCAATGCGCTTGGCATTAATTCTTATCGGCTTAACCCTTTCCTTCCTACTCAGGGCATCAGCAACTACATTTGCTTTACCTGGATGGTATTTTATTTCACAATCGTAATCATTTAGTGTTTCCATCCATCGTCTCTGTCGCATATTCAAGTCCTTCTGATTAAACAAATGTTGAAGGCTCTTGTGATCTGAATAGATCACACACTTGGTACCATATAAGTAATGTCTCCAGAGTTTTAATGCAAATACAACGGCACCCAACTCCAAATCGTGGGTGGTGTAATTCTTTTCGTGCACCTTTAGCTGTCGTGAAGCGTAGGCAATAATCTTGCCTTTCTGCATGAGTACACAGCCCATACCAGTGTGTGATGCATCACAGTACACCACAAATTCTTCTATACCATCGGGCAATGTTAACACTGGTGCATTGCTTAACTTTTTCTTCAGGATGTCAAAGGATTCCTGCTGCTTAGGGCCCCAATCAAACTTAACCTTCTTACGTGTCAACGAGGTTAAGGGCGCAGCAATCCTTGAAAAATTTTCGATGAAACGCCTATAATATCCTGCTAAACCCAGGAAGCTACGAATTTCAGTAGGCGTCTTTGGCTCTTGCCAATTCATAACCGCTTCTACCTTAGCGGGATCCACTTGGATACCATGCTCACTTACTACATGTCCGAGGAATTGGACTTCTCGAAGCCAAAATTCACACTTGGAAAATTTGGCGTAAAGTTTCTCTTGATGTAGAAGTTTGAGAATACAACGAAGGTGTTTCTCGTGATCAGCTTTGTTCTTCGAGTAAATAAGGATGTCGTCAATAAAGACGATGACGAATTTATCCAGATAAGGCTTGCAGACGCGATTCATGAGATCCATGAATGCGGCTGGTGCGTTAGTGAGCCCGAAAGGCATCACTAGAAACTCGTAATGTCCATAACGAGTCCTAAACGCTGTTTTGTGTACATCTTCATCCTTGACCTTCAACTGATGATAGCCCGACCTCAAGTCGATCTTTGAAAAGTAGCTTGCTCCTTGTAACTGATCGAACAGATCGTCGATCCTGGGTAAAGGATATCTATTCTTGATAGTGACTTTATTAAGCTCACGGTAATCGATGCACAGACGCATCGATCCATCCTTCTTCTTGACAAACAAAATCGGCGCTCCCCAGGGAGACGAACTAGGCCTAATAAAACCTTTGGCTAGTAAATCATCTAACTGCGTCCTTAATTCCTTCATCTCCGTTGGTGCTAACCTATAAGGTGCTCTCGCTACTGGCGCAACACCAGGGATGATGTCAATTCGGAATTCTACTTGTCTATCTGGTGGTAGGCCAGGTAGTTCTTCAGGGAAAACTTCAGGATATTCCGAAATGATAGGGATGTCTTCAATCTTGGGCTTTGGTTCATCAATCGTAACTTGTGCCATATAAATGACACAGCCCTTCTGCATACATCTGGATGCCTTGAGCATGGACACTTGCTCAGGCAATCCATGCTGAGTATCCCCTTGAATGGTAAGTGACTCACCAGACGGAGTCTTGACTACTACTTGCTTTCTGCTGCACATAATCTGGGCTTGGTTATGCGATAACCAATCCATACCTATGACTATATCAAAGCCGGCTAGCTTAAAGGGAAGTAAGGACAAAGGAAAAGAATGATTCCTAATGGATATAACACATCCATCTAAAACATTTGAGGCGGTTTCTATGGTTCCATCAGCTAATTCCACCTCATATTTCACGCTTAAGGGTTTTACAGGTAATTTCAACAAGTCACAAAACTTATTATCCACAAAAGACTTATCGGCTCCTGAATCAAACAATACTCTAGCAAAAACATCATTTACAAGAAAAGTACCTGTAATGACATTGTCGTCTTGAATAGCTTCCCTAGCGTCCATTTTGAAGACTCTCGCATTTGTCTTCTTTCCATCTTCGGCCTTCTTAGCGTACTTCGGGCAATTAGATTTGATGTGCCCTTTTTCGTTGCAACCGTAACATGTTGCATCCTTCAGACCCTTACACTTCAAAGTCGTATGATCAGTAGATTTGCATATTCCACAGGGTCTCGTGTGGGATTGCGATTTCGACTCAAAACGACATTTCCCAAAATGGTTCTTCTTGCAAGTTTTACATTTGGGCTTATCCCCCGACTGTTGCCCATCTCTCTTAGATCCCGACCCTTTCCTGTGGTCGTTATTTCCTCGGTGTCTCTTCTCCGATCTTCGTGAGGTATCGTCCTCATGCTTCCTCTTATTCTCTTCCGAGTTCCTAAGTGCTCTCAACCTGACTACGTCCTGGGTGAGAGAGAGAGATAGATCAGCTACTGATCTGAAAGTTGTAGGCCTCGATGCCTTAACACTTGCTTTAATCTCAGGGGCCAAACCCCCAATGAAACGGGCAATCCTTCTCGGCTCTGGGGTTACCAAGTATGGAACCAACCGAGATAGAGTATTGAAAGTGGTGAGGTATGCCTGGCAGTCTAGATTCTTCATCACCAAAGATACGAAGTCTGACTCGATCCTTTCAACTTCATGTTGTGGGCAAAAATTCTCTTTAATAAGGGCTACGAACTGATCCCATGACATACTGTAAAGTGTGGCCTTTCCGGTAGCTTGTAAGAGAGATTTCCACCACGCTAGTGCGTCCCCTTTGAACGATTGGGATACGTACTTCACTACATCCCGATCAGCACACCCGCTGATATCTACAACTGTATCCATTTCGTCTAACCAGGTCATGCAGTCGACCGCTCCTTTCTCCCCAGTAAAGTCTCTAGGTTTACATGAGACGAAGTATTTATAAGTACAGAACTTACTGTGCGATTCATGTTTCCGCTTGATCTCCTTTATCGGGACACTGTTTTGGTTAGAGGAGTGATTATCCTCATCATTCTTCTTAAGCTCATTTTTCTTAGGTCCTTCTCTCTTAGAGGGCGGCTTGCTATGAGCCTCCGAGTGGACTTTCGGTTTAGAATGTGGCGCAGATCGGGTCCTACTCCGGGTCCCGTTTGATTCGCTATACTGTCTGTTTAGCGCTTCAATAACTGCATCGTTCACTAGTGCTTTCAATTCTGCACCCGTTACTAATATTTTAGTATTGTCCGGGTTTTCCACTGGATGACTGTTTATCTCTTCGGACTTAGTCATGTAGTCTTAATTGCTACACAAAAATAAGGACAAGGTCTATTTAGAAGTCTAAACAGTATTATCGTTCTTGACGATTTATTAACCATGGTAAACAAAAGCCATATTAGTTAATTTTAATAATTTCATTCAGGATTTTTACTAATAATCTTTTTTTTTTTAGAACGAAATATAATATTGGCATAATAAGCCTAGTCACGTAGACAACTTTCTAAATTACAAATTTAGATCTTGTAGGATTAAGGCTTGATTAAATAAGACAAGTCAATCCTTTTTCTTGGCAGGGAGTTTATAAACTACAGCTGCCTTTTTGTTTTTATATTACATTAATTATAACCCGTAGGTATTATGTCACAACCAATTATATATAGAAATATTAAAATTTGGATATTTTATAAAAAGGGTGGCGTGTGTGATTTTACGGATCACATTAGCCAAGAATGTTAACATGTTTACAGATGTTAACAGAGATTTGAATCTTTTTAAACAGGTTCCACCATATTGGCTAGATTTATGACAACATAACAGCTAGGTTTTACCTTTTAAGATCCTTATTATATTATTAAAATGGTAAATAAAAATATTAAATGTTATTTTTCATTTATTCATACACTATGTTTATACACATAATTTAAAAATGAAATTTAAATTAACCATTTCAAATAAAAATTTAATCAGTACAAGTTGCCCTAAACGGGTCTTTTACATAAATCATATGCCCACGCAGGGGCCAAATAACAAAACAACAAACCCACGCAGGGGTTAAATAAAAAGATATGCCCACGCAGGGGCAGAACAGAAGGAAATACCCTCGCAGGGGTAGAGTACAGAAATAAATAAATGTCCACGCAGGGACATGAGTACCAAACTAAAATAACCAACAAACAAAGGATTCAATGATCCTTCTTGTTCTTCCCCTTAATCAGATCCGCTAACTTCTTAAACATCCCCTTCCTACGCCTCCGTTCATGATCCAACCCATGCCGCATCTCGCCTCGCACCTCATGTATCTCATGAATGATTTCTTGCATTTGGGGCGGCGACATCGCCGGTGCCTGAGGTGGTTGTTGATAAAACGGGGGTTGAGGAGGCTGCGGTTGATAATAAGGAGGTTGAGGAGGCTGCGACTGCTGATACCCATATGATGGGTATCCATAAGTCGAGGGTCCCGTAGCCCAGGGACCTCCGAAGGGAGCTTCTTGATGGAATGTGTTGGAGTTTGCTGCTATCCAGTATGGATCCTCCGTAAAGTTGTACCCCGTGTGAAACTGCTGCTCGAAGGGGTTGAATGCTGCAGCACTAGTGTAAGCGGGGATTGGGTCTCCAAAACCCAATGGTGGCTGTGGCGCGACTGGCGCAGTTGCTACTTCAGAGACGGGGTTCGAAGATTCACCCATCTCTGGTTCTTCATGGACCGGTGAGTACCGGCTGCCACTCGAAAGTGGAGGGGTGCTGATGCGTATTCCCCCTCGTGCGGATATCCGCAAAGTAGTTCTCCTTCGCCTCGGAGGCGAGGGAGGCTGAAGTGGAGGTGCTGCTGCTGGCGGAGTGACCGCTACAAGTCGGGAATCCTCAGAAGGATTCTGCTGCTGCTGTGGCTGCTCCTGCTGGTGTAGGGGAGAGTGGTGAGGCAGGTGCAAAGGAGAGTTGTGGTATGACTGGTGCAGAGGGGAGTTATGGTAAGACTGGTGAAGAGGAGAGTGATGGGGCTGGTGCAAAGGAGAGCTATGATAACTGGGGGTAAACACCCAGTCATATTGTTTGAACATCTCCTCATAACTATCGGGACCATTGTATGGTGATCCCATGAAAGGTGACCCATCAGAAATCTCGATGGGGTGGATCGGTGTTCCGGAGGGTGGCATGGCAGGATCCGTATCCTCATCAATATCCATCGGGTTGCCACCCGAAAAGTGGTCTTCCGGTCCAAGTGGGTTAAAACCCACTGCTGCTGCCTCTAGGTAGTCATCAGGGTTGAACTGACCCTGGGAGGCAGGCGATGGTTGGTGAAAAGGTGAATGGTGTCCTAGGGGAATGTAGGACTGCTGTGAGTGGTGGGGCTCATTCTCCGAATGAGGCCCATAGGAATGCGGGATCGATGGAGAGGTGCTTAGTGAGACTGAGCGTCTCGCTGGTTCGGTGAAAGACCTCCAAAGGTCTTGAGCATCATTGCGGTGAGGATCCGATGGTGTCCGCCGGTGTGATGGTCCGGCCTCATGATCATTTGGAGCTACATATGCTCCTCGGCCTCTACCTCTCATTCTTGGTGGCATTTTCGTGAACCTGTCAAAAACATCAAGTAATACAACAAAAATATAATTAAGACAAGGTTAGAAAATTTAAACAAAAATTTGGAAATTTCCTAAGTTCTTTGTCTAGACTCGAGAATTCGAGGATTGTGCAATTGTGTAACTAAGATTAAACACAAAAGACTAGTGTTTAATTCACTCAGAGTTGGCTCTGATACCAACCTGTCACACCCCTATTTTCCACGTGTCACCGGTGGGCCCGGTGGGGAGTATCGTGACGTAGTTGGTATCATCATAGACAAACACACAATATAATAATGCACAGCAGAAGCAAAGATTGATTCATTTCAACTTTAAATAAAATGTAATATTAAATATCACGAGTAGTTGAAACGGATCCACAGGCGGATCAAAATAAAATAAGATATTGTTCAACAGTTTATTGTCGTCCAAGCTTGCGAGACTTATTGTGGACGCTCTAGAAGACAGCCAGCCTATTACGTGTAGTACCTGCACTTAACCTTTTGGGAAAAATACGTCAGTTTACACTGGTAAATACAATTTAACTGACTCATTTTTAAAATGATTGAAAATTGATTTGAATGCTCATGGCACAAAATATTTTATAACTTGGGATAATTATGTTATATAATCTTGTAAAGGATTTACATGTTACTTATGCGTTTAGTAGCCCGGTTCGTGCCGGGTTAAAGATCAATAGACACACCACAATATTGAGTTATACACTTGACAGGTGTACGCCTACACCCCGTGCTCAGGTCGTGGCCATCTCGTAAGATAATGCCGAGGATATCCGGGACATGGTCATTAACCCCCCAAAGGCTTTAAGCAATAAAACACATTCAAAACAAAGCATCTCAATAAATTTAACCTCTATTCGATTAAAGAATTCAATGTCGGACCAAGCGGTATTTTATATACCGTACCCCAAGCCCGTATAGGGAAAATAAGTTAAAAGTATTTACCTTGGTAAGTATTTATTTCAACAAGCAAAAAGGCAGGTAGCTTTTACCGGTGCTCCTAATCTGGAACGAAGGTTTATAAATAACCTATTAGATTTCTAACGGCCTTTATTTAAACTAAAGCTTAGACCGGTTATTTAAAAGGACGAAACGGTTTAAACGCACGATTAAGCGAAGACCGGATAGAATGTGATTTAGACCCGACAAGTTGGAATACTTGTATAATATGGGTATACTAAATACATTCTGGATTTTGAGACAAAAATGATAATGTTTGACCCGTCTCGGTCAATTTATGCAAACTAGTTACATAAACCGCACCGAACGCGAAAAGAGCGTTACGGGTAACCGTAAAAGTCATATGCAAGTTCCCTGAGATAATATGCTCTAAATATGTTATAATATCAGTAAATTATCTTCTATTTTGCCCAAAACGGATTTAAACACAATTTATGCCCCATAAGGGCATTTTGGTCATTTAAAAGATTATAAAAGAGTTTATTTGCAAATCTGAGTTACAGGTCTGGTTCATACAGAAAACATACCTAATTTAACATATTATAACAGTAGGGTATGACCTATGTATGAAATTTATCATTTAAAACCAAACTATGCACCTTAGGGGTATTTTGGTAATTTCACAAAGGCTAAAAATGTCAAAACTGGAAACCTGAGTTCAAAAACTTATACTTACTGTTATTTTATAAAAATATGCTAAGAACATCAGTAGGTATCAAACTTATATGTTTAATATGGTTATAGTACATACTATGCGAATAAAATGCTTAAAAGGGCGATTTTAGAGCCGTTTCCGGGTTTTTAAAAGAAAGCTGATATTTTTATATTTCCAGAACACTCAAAATATTTTATTTAACAAATAAAATCAGTAGAAAAAGGTTTGGGGTCAAAAGGATTTATAAAACTCATTTTATAGCCCAAAAGGGCAAAACCGACAATAACCGATTTAAGGCTAAAATTCTATGATTCAATCAGTTTAAAAATTATTAAAAAACTTTATAATTCCTAAAATATTATATAACAACAGTAGGTATACACTTAGATGTCAAAATTTTGGTTTTGATAAGCGTTATGCTCATAACGCCGTTTAATTAATAAAAACCGTTTTATTTGCGATATTGAGCATAACTCACAATCCAGACCTCGGATTGATGTCAAATTTTTGGTGCAAGTTTATAAATCAGTAACAAATGTTTCTACTCTTTCACTTTTTCAAAAATTGCGTTTCATGGTAAAAAGGGCAAAATAGTCATATTTAAAGCATTAACCGGTAACATGCATATGAATCGGATAAGTGTTGAACCAAGTTATAAAATCTCAGAGAATTAAACTTATATGAAAGTTGGTCCAAAATATGCTCTAATGCAGATCTCAAACATGCATGGATGGATCCGAACCGATAGTCAAAGAAAAAGTCAATTTATGTGACTTTCGGTTCCGATTCGGGTTTAAACTGAAAATTGTCGAGTTGATCATGTTGAAACTTGTTCTTACATTATTTATAAAGTTATTTTGATGATCAAACAGGTTGCATGTAGCCTACATTACTAATTATGCTTAAATTTGCAAAAATCACTTCTGTTGACTTTTTAAGAAAAGCTTTGACTCGACAATTATCATGCTTAGAGTGTGAATCTGAAAATACCCTTTTAGGGGTTTGTTACACACATAAATACCAACATGTAGGTACTTTCAATTTGAGAAATGACAGAGCCAAACTCGTTTAATCATAAAGTCAAGTGTAATTTACGATAGTTTGACTTTCGGTTAATACACTAAGCTAGAACAAATTAGAGAAAGATGTAAACACTTACAATGGTCCTAGACAAGCTTAGGGATCACTATGAGGCTGCCTTGTCAACCAGAATGCTCCAGAATCGTTTTTGTGAATTTTTGAAAGTTCAAGTGTTCTTGTGTTTACTACATAAAGTGCCTTATATGCAGATTTTGGTGTGTTGTGAGGCTACCACAGAGGTTTACAGGTGTTGTAAGACTTGTATAAGTGTCCTCAAATGCATGAAATTCGATTGGTGAAGTTCTGAGTCGATCACAGCTGTGTACAACTCGCAAACAGACAATAACTGGCAGCTGCAAGTCACTTTCGTCGCTGGGCAGTCGCTCGCGTAGCGCGAGACCCTCCTCGCGTGGCGCGAGGGTGTGGCGACCAGCTTTATAAGTTTCAGCCAATTTACAAATCAGTCCCTGAACTCATGATACGTGTTTAAGCTATTTACTTGCACTCTAAACCCTTGAAATCTGATTTTTATGAACCTTGGGACTTTTATAAACATGGCAAAGTCCTTGGTTCACTTTGCGCTTACCCGAAAAGTCACGAAATTTACGATAACGTAATTAACCTTTCGTGTACAGTTTTAATCATAACTTTCTCATACGTTCACGAAACTTCATGAAATTTTTATCACATTTTCTCGTGAGTATATTTTATCATTACAAAGCTTCGGGTTCGCCAAAAGATCACTCAGAGGTATAAATTCAACATGTTGACACGTTTAGCCCCTGTAGTTTGTAATTCCTCACTTTCTTACATCTTTCGCTTCGTATGATCCATGATTCATCCGTTTAAGATTATAAACACCATGTGGGGTTATTTTAGAGCCTATTTATCCATTGTTGACACTTTGGACCCTTACATTCACATAGTTTCACTGTTTGTCAACTTTGGTCCTTCTAAAGTATGTTTTCCCATATTCAAAGCCCATGACACGTGTCAGTATATTATTGGACGTAAATTTTCGAGGTGTTACATGTGTTTAGCCATGGTTAGTGGTAGTTTGAGGTTGCGGCTGGTTTGGTTTGGGTATTTTGGTATAATGCTAGGTGCGGATGGGTTGGTTTGGCTTGAAATGCATATGATTTGTAGCTATCACATGGTTCGGGTGTAGTAGCATTGAGTGTGGGGGCGTTGGTTTCGTATGGGTCGTCGTCTTTTCTTAAGAATTTCTAATGATAATGCGGTCCAATATCCATTTTTCATGAAAAGAGAAAGTGCTATTCGCAAAATTGGTTTATCTGGAATACAAAATTAAGTTGCCGCAATTCGCCAACCTGCGTACGGCACTGTGAGTGATGTGTGGGACGAATATTTAAAGATGTCGGCCAGAAGTTGTCGTGACTGTCTTGAAAATTTTGTGAAGGTATTATTATTATTGTTTTTGTTGTTATTATTATTTTTATTTTTAATAGTTTATTAACACTATTATATTAGGTGTTAACTTTCTTTATGGGAGGCGATATTTGAGGAGGCCGACCGCTACCGACGTTCCACTTTTATACGAGGCCCATCAGCGGATACACAGGTTTCCCGGGATGTTGGGTAGTCTTGATTGCATACATTGGGAGTGGGCGACATGTCCAACCGCTTGGAAAAGGGCAACACCATCGTAGTGACCACTAGGGTCCTACCCTAATACTACAAACGGTCGCGTCTCAGGATTTATGGATCTAGCATGCGTACTTTGGCATGGCCATTGCGAACAATGACATTGTTGTTTTACAATTTCGGGTCTTTTCGACGATGTCATATATGGTGTTGCACCAAATACTTTATTCTATGCGAACGACGTGAAGTATAAGTATGAGTACTATCTTCTCGATGGTATTTATCCGGAGTGGGCGACGTTGGTGAAAACTGTGTCCAGATGACGAGAAAATATTGTATTACAAGAAGAAACAAAAGTCGGCAAGAAAAGATGTTGAGCGGGCTTTCGGTGTATTAAAAAAGAGATGGTCTATCGTTGCCCAGCCGTCGAGGATACTTGAAAAGAGTAAACTGAGAAATGTCATGTATACGTGCATTCTCTTGCATAACATGATATTGGAGGACTCGGGCAGAGCGTTTTGTGGAGAAAGTTATGATGAAGGTAACCAACCAACGAACCCACTACTCACCTACGCTCAAAAAGAAGTAATCCGAGCGAGGATACGTGATAGGGACACACACCTTAACCTTCGAGCTGATCTGACCGAGCACCTTTGGTTTGATCGTGAACAAGGAGGAGACGAGGAGTGATGATGTATATTTTTAGTTTAACCTTTTATGCATTGTATTTTTTAGTGACATTGTATTTTTTTTATTTAAATTATGAGTTTTATATTTTTTTTCTTGTCATTTAAATTTAAATTAATATATCAAAATTAAATAATGTTTGAATTTAAATAAAAAAGTAATTAGGTAATGATGATGGGGGCTTCAAAACAATTGCATGAGGGGCTGTAAAGCCCCATATGTGATATGGCACTGATGTGGTGTCATAAAGTCCCTAGAGGCTTTATACCACACCCTCTAGCCTTAGTATTAAACTTCACCCAAGGATTCTTTAATGTTTCATATGCTTTTTCAATAAATGTTGATTTATTATGATTTCTATGTTAGCAAGTTTTATGCAAGTTATACAACACATATACAAATGGAAATATGATTAATAACTTGCATATCATATTCAGACCACATATACCAAACTAAATCAAAACGATTACTTAATTAAGTAATTGTATCAGGACCACCTCATAAACATCCACATAATAAAGGGTGATAGCTTCCATATCCAATATACATGCTTAAAAATAAGTTATATGCTCACTAAACACCTGCCAAATACATATCCACACATGACTATAGAGAAGGTAATAAGTACATGTACTAAGTTTATATATGTGGAAATCTATAATATGATACTTTTGGGTATTATTCGGGTAAATGGGCAGGGTATCGGGCGGGTATCACTAAATCACATACCCGTACCCGTAGCCGAATTTTTCTTTTTAAGCCCGTACCCGGCCCATACCCATTGGGCTTCGGGTATACCCGACCCGTATATTTCGGGTTTCAGGTATACCCGTTGGGCTTGGGCTTTTTTTGCCATCCCTAATGCAATGGCTTATGTTTATAACTTTTGTGTAACACCTCATAAAATTGTGTCGAATTATATGATGACACGTGTCCGGTAAACCCTCATATTTATACCACGTTGTTGGCGAGAGGGACCATTTTTGTCAACATGCCAATTTTTGGCCTCTAAGTGATGCTTACGGACCGTAAGCAAATAATCTTACGGTCCATTTGAGATGGTTACGGACCGTAAGCTTAGATGGTTATGAACCGTAACCATTTAAAAACCATGGGCGCGCTGAGGTCCTTACGGACCATAACCGAATACCCATACGGTCCGCATGGGGTGGTTACGGACCACATCTGTAAACCCTCACGGTCTGTAAGGGACTGCCAGTGGCAGTTTTGTTTGGAGGCCAAGAAACTCTGCATTGCTGCCACATAAACCTGCCACATTTGATTAGTTCATTACACCTCATAAACACCTGCAATGATCTTATTAACCTCCTGGACACTTGTAATGATCCTATGCATCTCCTCCAAGTATAAATAGCAAGCTAATCTTGCATTCTTATTTGCTCATTCCTCATATTTCTCCTCTATTATCTATTTGGAAGTACTGATCATAATGGAACATCCCCCTTAGTTCCAAACATTCTAAGGATCACTTATAAGTGTTCCTCTCCAGTCCTTTTCATTTTATAGGCTTTTAATAGCCGAAAGCCAAGCAAAATTGACTTTTGCTTTGACTTTCGGATACGACCATTATGGTCAAGCCAATTTTCAAATCAAACTTGGCTATGTGATCGTAATAAGGTAGGTGTTAACCCCTCAAAAGGGCAGCTCCTAGGAATCACATTAAGTTGGTCAAATGACGAGTCAAAGTTATGTTAATTAAAAAGTCAAAGGGGCAGATTTTCGGAAACTTTATAAAATGAACTTATAAACTTTATAACTCGTGTTTATAACACTAAATCAGCTGGCATTCAATATTAGAATATGTATGAATATGTTCAGTTCATTCTTTCTAGTTTTAAAGTCGGTTCACAACCGAAAGTCAAGCAGTTTGACTGTTGCTTTTACTTTCAATTCTGGCCCGATTTAGTATACTTTGCTACTGAATTAAAGTTGTATTATGATCATATAATAATGTAGGATAACCCTATGAGGTTATACTACATGATCATAATCAGATTATGGGTTTATATACAAGTTTCTTAAATATGCCTAATAATGACCAAAATGCCCTTTTTGCGCATAACTTTGTTTTAATCAACAAAGATCATGTGAAATTGATTACTACTGATATGGTAATGTAATTAACTTATTTTAACAGAATGAACTTGTTCATAACATAGATTTTTATGCAAAATCTTAAATTGTGTCACTTAATGACTAAAATGCCCTTATGGTGCATATTTCAATTTTAAAACCTTAATAGTCATATAAGTTGATAACCTACTGATGTTACAACTTATTTAAAGTATAATGGCACATGGAACTTGTTTATAACTCATCTGCTTAGTCGATATCGCTTATATGCGTACGACTAAGCTTATGTAACTAGGTTACGTAAGTCTACCAAAACGGGTCAAATCCTTTCAATTTTATTTCAAAATCCAGAATGTATATTGTTTACCCATATTATACAAGTCTTAGTACTTGTGGGGTTTAAACAATATTATATTCCGATCATCGCTTAATCAAGCGTATCGTACCGTTTTCATTAATTTAAGTTAACCAGTCCAAGTCTACGACTTGAATAGGACCCGTTAACATTCTAAATTGGTTATTATACCATTTATTCTAGACTAAGGCCTTCCGGTAGTTTGCAACCCACCTTAGTTAATTGATAACGGCTCTGCTTACTTTATTATCTTGCTTTGTAAGACATATTTAAGCCAGGTAAATACTCTTAACCTATTTTCCCTAAAAGGGCTTGGGATACGGTAAATTATTACCACTTGGTCGGGTATGGGATCATATGTCGGATAGTGACTAGAAAATCTGCATAGCCCGTTTTAATTTGTTTTGTCTGATAACTTAAACATTGGGGGTAACGCAACCGTGTCCTGGATATCCTCGGCTCATTTAAGTTGTTAATGGCCACGACTAAGCACGGGGTGTAGGCATACACCCGAAATATGCTAATTCTATTTTAGAAATGTTTTCTTACCCATATTGGGGATACCCCTTTGTGAGTTAAAGTGGTGTGTTGGTTAATCATGTTATTCGGTTTCTGCACCGGACTCCATATGTATTGACAGACATGTAAAATTGTATACAAGATTATTATAATTGTCCCAAGTTATTTATAAAATTACATGTGTCTTGTGCACCTAAAACATTTTTGAAATATTTTCAAATTTTGTCGGTTATTTGTATTTACCAATGTAAACTGACCTATCTTCAAAAGACTAAGTGATGGGTGGCAATGTTACGAAATAGGATGGAAGTGCCCGGTAATGCTTTAAGAGGAAATTGCGACTCCTTTGCATAGAAGCCTATAGTTTGTTATTTCATTTTTGTAACATTTCGATCTGCTTGTGGATTTTTCATATATTATCCGTCTGTATAATATTTTAAACATACGGACATTTATATTGTAATAATTTAAATCCAAGACTTCCGATGTGCTATAATGTGTATATGATATCAATCTCATCACGAATTCCCCAACCGGGTCCACCTGGCGAAGTTGAAGTATCAGGGTGTGACAGGTTGGTATTAGAGCCAACGTTTGAGAAAATTAAACACTAGCCTTTTGTGTTTAATCTCAAATAGCACAATAGCATATTCCTTAGCCTTTCCGAGTCTAGGCATTGACCTAGGATCACTCATATCCTTATTAAGTTATTACTATCTTTTTTGATATTTAACATATATTATACCACAATGGATTAGAGGAAAAGGAAAAGGCCCAATGCTCGGAGGACCATCTAGACAGATATCCTCATCATTCCATAGCTCGGAGCACCCGCAATACTCGGACGAGTCTCACTCGTCGCAACCTGGGAGAAGTTATGTTTCACACCATTCCTCCCATCATTCACACCATTCCTCCCACTCACATCACTCATACCATTCTCATCACTTCCATTCCCATTCATTTCATGGGTCATTTGACCCTAACCAGTACATAAACACACCACCCGCTGACGAAAACCAATTAGATCCGCCGAATGATGATTCTGATCCGGAAATACCACCATCTGGATCCAACATACACCCAATTGAGATATCTAGTGGTTCTACATCTTATGCAGGATCACCTTATCAAGGTCCTAACGAATGGGACCAATATTATAATTGTCCCAAATTAATTTATAAAATTACATGTGCTGTGTGATGACTGTCGTTAGTGTCAATCAAAAACCGAAATAAACTACGTAGATAGGATAAGTCGGATATCGAACCAGAGGAGTACTGTGGAAAGTGTCGTGAAATAAGAACTATTAACTAATTGCAATAATGGAAAACCTTGTTGTTTGAGAGTTTGATTAACTAACGAATTACGAAAATACGAAGTTGTAAACAAGGGGAGAGAACAATGGTTCCTCCGGATTTCAGATTCAAAGCGAATTTTAGTTACGTGTTTGATTGCTACAATTACATAGACATAACTGTATAAACTGATTAATCACTTGTGATAACCTAAAGACTACTTACTTCGATTGCAAAACAACAGAAGGTTATCTTATAAGCTACCAATTGCAATTACTAACCCTAACCCTTATCAAATGCATCCCAATTACTAGAACTCTCTGGAATTGAATGAGTTCGAATTCAGAATTGAAATAAGAACAATTATTTACAATCAATCAATTCAAATCAGCTGGTAACAAGCATCGAATACTTAGATTACCAGATTTAACAATAGTTCAAACACATAAACCTAATTGCATACGAGAACCCTCTACCCGGAGGAAACCACGAAAGAGTTAGCCACTCATCTCGGTCATCTGATATTCACCGGCTTGAGAAACGGCTGAATCCATGTTCTTGATCTTTAGTTCAGTAAGAATGGTGATGGTTGCAGGTGAAAAGTGCCCAAAATTGAGTCTTTGATCCTAAAATTCGTCCCCAAAAGTGTCTCCCTCAACTAGGGTTTAAAATTCCCTTTTATACCTTCAACAACAACCTTCCACGTGTTTTTTTCGGAGCACCCACCGTAAGCTATGGTCAACAAACCGTAACCTATAGTGCATACCTGCTGCCTGAATTGATCTGCTGGACCGTAACCTATTGTCTCCCACCGTAGCTTATGGTCGGCAGATTCCTTCCAAAACTATTTTCTTCATAACTTCTTAGTTTTTGCTCTGTTTTATTCACCGTTTTCGCCCACATCTTCGTAATTCCGCCCTCTATCATGATATCTTCCAAAATCTTCATTTTGAATCCATTAACATCCCCCAAAACTCATCCAATTTTCATGGTTAACTTGTAAAACATCATTTTCTCATAGTTATCCAATTCCACACGTATAAACGATCAACTATGCACAATATTAGACATTAAACACCTATAAATCACATTCCTAAACCCATCCATTACATCCCCACACTAATATTTTCGTCCTAAAAAATTATTTGCAATGGAATCACAATTAAATCACTGGCTCTCAATTTATTTGGTTATTTTATTAACAAGTCTAATCATGCATTAACTAAGATTGCAGGTATACGGTCCACTTAAACCCAAGCACCGGTTTCCAAGCCTTTATTCATAATTCATTAAGTTCAATTGCATTATTCGTCTATGGGTCTCACACTTAAAAACCATACCGCCACCTACTCTCGTTTCAAGCTTATGAGATTATTGTCTTATATAACAAACTTTTATATGTATCCGATTAAATTTATGATGGATAATGGATGATGGTTATGAGCTTTAACATTACTTCATATACGATTAACTTAGCAAACATACCCCACATGAGCCACCATCCCCGTGGTTAATGCCATAAGTTTCATATCTTTTTTTTCTTTTCTTTTCTAACTCCACTTAGAGGGTATGTACCACATGAGTCACCATCCCCGTGGCAATACCATAGGATTTTTTAATACACAACTAGCTCCATATAATGGATAGATGGAATTTTTTAGGTGCCACCTTGTTTCGGATTTATTTTCATAAAAAGAAACAAGTGTGCCATTTAATCGGGATATTTATAAGCTTTTTATTTATAACAACAACTCTTATACTCTCTACAGTTTCAGCTTTGTTATAGCTCCTAAGGCGAGAACCCACAAGATTCCTAATATTTAGGTATTTTATCTCAATCCTAAGGAACCTTTCAACTGGCTGGGCCTACCCACATATCCTAAATTAGATGTGTTTTTGACCGTTTTATTATCTCATATATACAATAATTGAAACCAACACTCTGATTATACCTATCATTTTCCATTTTACTGCAAAATCTTACGAGACATTTCAAATATTTTCAAAATTTTAAATTTTGGCCAATTTCAACCATTCAAGCATTTAAAATCATCAAACGTACCAACCCTATCTCGAGTTACCGCATCCCCACACTTGGGATACATTGCCCCCAATGTATAGTACAATTTATAATCCGAACTCAAGATATGCCACCTACAAACCATAAATGGCTAATGACCTAATCGACTAAACAAAAGACACCCTTCCCGAAACAACGGTTCACACCACCAAATACAAAAAGAAACAAAGAAAATGCAAGATAGAGAGACACATTCACCTGATCAGAAAATCAATGAGTGTCTGTAGTGGTGTAGCTGCTGCGCTCTAACTGGAGAATACACATCCCATGGATTCTTTGATATCGCACCGGGGATGTTGCCAAACATCTCCACACTTGATTTATTGCATCCGTGAAGATGAAAACGTAAAAACCTGGCAAAAGACAATACACACCAAAACGAAACTAAACGATACAAACTCTACATCCTCGGGCTGCCTCCCGAGAGCGCTAAGTTTTAGGTCTTCAGCCAGACCGTACCTGGCGTGCTCAAGGTGGTTCAGATGAACCCTTGCCTTCCCATGGATTCTTTCCATACATCTCCATCCAATTTCTTGGGAAGTTTGCAGTTTCACACCAATTGGGGTCGAATCCAGCTTCATTGCCCCGTCCAATACCATAGTCGGGTAGTTTTCCTTCAATAGCTTCCTTCTCACACCCACTTTCTTCGCCCGATTTCCATTCGACCTCCCCATAGACCTGTCAAAATCAACACTACTAGCAACAAACTCATCAGTAGCATCCACATGACTTGACTCATCAATAACATCGTAAGCAAAAGACTTTGAAAACACATAGAAATACAGCTTACGGTTTCCGTAACTCATGGTGACTATGCCATTCCTGCAATCAATTTGAGCATTTGCTGTATACAGGAATGGTTGTCCCAAAATTACCTGCGGCTGCTCATGAGTCCGTGACGGTGCGTAATCAATGACCATAAAATCCATCGGGTAATGAAACTCGTTGAGCTGGATCATTACATCCTTCACAACCCCTCGGGGTTGTTTCCGACTCGCATTCGCGAACATCGCAAGCCATCACATGCTTGTAGAGGACCAAAATCGTATTGGTCATACAAGCTGCCTGGGAGAACATTCTTCCCGGCTCCATAATCCAATAGTGCTCGGTGGATTTTGAACTTTCCAACTCGGATTGGAACGACCGGTTCTCCTACATCACTTGCTCCACACTGATCACTCGTATCAGTCACACCTGCAATCACATTAACAATTGAAGACGTTAGACATTCATCATCCAACCCATTTTTGGGAACGAAACTTACCCCGATGATCGGTATGTTTTTCGTGTTCTTATGGTTAGTTTTCGTATCACTGGGAAGCTTCCCGTTCTGTTGCTTCAGTACAGCTACCTCACTAGCCAGTTGTCCCATCTGTGTAGTCAACGATTGGATGGCCTTGTCCCGAATCTCATCCTTTTGGTCCCGTACATCATCCATCTGACTTCTCTTCTGCAGCTCCTGCTGCATGGCTCTCAACAACCCCATCATCTCATTACCACCCCCACTACCCTGCTGATAATTCCTTTGATAACCGAATTTATTGCCCCCCTGATAAATGTTTTGATTACGAGACTAGTAGTATTTATTGTTGCCTTGGGAACCCGAATACCTGTTCCCATTGCCCTACAACATGTTCACCTCGTCCTGTGTACCCACAATGTAAGGACAATGATTTGCTACGTGCCCTATATCTCCACAATGACCACACAATGGGTATTTTCCACTAGATTCCAGTATATGATCGGCTGCGTTCACCACTGAACATCGAGCATTTCTTGATGATTGTGCTTTTCGCTTTGACGTACACCATTTTCTCTAGATAATCCTAGTAAACATTCTCGTAATTTGTACCAAAGGTGGCATTCGATATCGAACTAAGATCTCTCGCATCCTCGTCTGTTAAACCCTCGTGAAAAGCATTAAGCCATTCCCATAGTTGTACACCATGATGTGGGCAATTCTTGAGCATCATTTTAAAACGATTGAACGCTTCATGGAAATATTCATCGGATTACTGTTGGAAACCACGAATGTCTTTCGGAGCATTATTCGTCCGCTATGGCGTGTAGAACTCATCCAAAAAGAGCTGCTGCATATTGGTCCATGTAAAAATTGAGGAAGATGGCAGAGAATGGAACCACTGTAATACTCTAGACTCACTAAGACATACTAAACTACTAACCGACAAGTGTACCGATCGACTATAGTATAGGTAAAGTAAGTCCAGATATCGAACCCACGAGACTCTATTGATTATGTTAACTACTCTATTTAGACTTTGACAGACACAGACTAAATATTTGTTTGTTTTATGAGGGGGTTTTCTAAAAATTCCTAATAAAGCAATTAAAATTAACTAAGTTAACTAAAGAATACGAATTAACCTGGACTTTACTCAGATGGTGGAAGCACTACCTAGATTCGAATCCTGATTGTATTTAGTAACGATTTTACTCGGATATTCATTAATGTGGAACCGGGATCATAGAATTCTCACATATCGAGAAATCTAATAGGACCTCTAACCCTTCTCAAAAGCACGCTATAGCACCCTCGAGGTTGTTGCAATTACCAGCTATTAGACTCTTCGTCAAGACACCTAATGGGTTTATGAAAGTACCCTACAAGGCTCACTCCCTATCGAGATCTAAACCAAGGGTAGACTCGTTTTCTCAATTAGACTTGCTAGACAATAGCCAATAGGTTTACTCCTAATGAAGCTCCTACCCTATCAGTTTAATGACTTAGACCTAGCAATAACCTCGCACCTTTCAGCTATTGACGATTAGTAGAACACTTGATTTTATAAGATTACCAATTATTGCCTTTAAGGTTTATTGCGCATTCAACCCTAAAGATCCAAGATTTAATATGTGATATAGACAGTCACCAAAACCTTAAACCTAACATGACTCTATTGTGTGATAAAGACCGTCACCAAGATTCATGTAAAGCAATAAACAATAATCAAACACAATCAAGCATGCAAACACATCTAATCAATTGAACGAATCCTTTACAATTTTTCTTAAACAAATCCACATATATCAAATACCCATAATAAAAATCGAAACTTTAACAATCATTCATCTCGTCTAGGTAGTTTAAAGTATTTAGCCAATCAAAGACATGAAATTAATCGAAAACAAAGTATAATCAAAAGCAAGAAACATGGCAAAAGGAATAAAGACGAAAGTGGAGACACCCAAATGACATGAACGTGAACCCGAATGCTTCCTCGACTTCAACTCTTCAACTGACAGCTCCGAGCACTTGAAAATCTTCAAACCGATGCTTCAAAATTGCCCAGAGTTCTCCCAATTCGTAACTTAGGGTTTAGGGATTGATTAAGTTCGTTTATATATGATTTTCTCCCAAAAAAATCCACGCCAGTTCACAACTTTCTGTCGAAATCACCCTCTCGCGGGGCGCGAGAGGGTTTGGTTACTAGACTCGCGGCCTACGACTGCTTATATGACATCAACAATTCAATAGCCTCTCGCGTGGCGCGAGAGGCAATACCAATACCAGTCGCGACCCGCTAGAAGACCAAAAATCAGTATTTCCGCACCATTTCAGCTCCCGAGCCTTCCAAAACGTTCCTGGACTTGACTTTTTCTGTATTCAACTCGTTTTCTTCACTTTTCAGCTATTTTAAGCTCACAAGACCTACAAAACGCAATTGGTTCAAAGTCTAACTATTCTATGGAAAACGAAACTAAAACTAATGAAAACTATACAAACTAAACATGATAAACTGATGTATTTTGCAATACATCAAATATCCTCACACTTACTCTTTTTTCGTCCTCGAAAAAGAATCTATGCAAACGGAATCAGAGACAGATAAATACCCGGGTCAAAAATATAAATTACTTATTTATAATCAAAACTCATGTTAGCCGCGATTGCAAGTATACTTGTCCTCTTAAACCCAAACCCGGTTCCAAGCCCTTATCATGCAATTTAGTTCAAATGTGGTCAATCTACCTAGGGTCTCACACTAGAAGCCACAGTACACCTAATCCCGCCTCAAGCTTATAGAACAAAGGGAACAATCATTAGACTATTTCCCAACCGTTTTATACCAAAACTCAAAGAATTTAAAATCAACTTTTTTTTTCTATCAAGCATAGACTTTGCTTTATCTAACCAAGAGGCTGTCTCAACCAGAGTCACCATCCCTGAGAGCGACAACTTAGGCGTCGGTATTTTTTGCATTTTGTTTCTTTTTCAACCACCCTAGAGGCAATCTAAGTCAGAGTCACCACCCCCAACAAAGACTACATTGGCCTGGTCTACTTTTTCTAATCTAGCTCATTTATTCACATTTTTCTCATGATAAAAAATTCTAAAACTTTTAGCTTCTAACGGCATTCCTTATACTATTTTCGGCGGTTTCGGCTTCCCATTTTTCCTAGATGAGTACCCACTAGTAAACCGACAATTAAGGGTATCAAGATCAAAGGAACCTCGAATCGACTTGAGCCTACCCGCATATCCCAAACAGACCAAGTAAGGATAAAAACAACAATAAAAGAAAAATATGAACATAGAAGATACTGCCTCATGCTCTGCTGCTGTCATCTTCACTCCTCCTCCTCTTTACTTTCATCATCCCTACTCTGACCATAAACCTGAAACTCCGATGTCGGGTCCACATAACCACCCTGACCGGAACCTGAACCTCCCTGCTGGCCCTAACTACCTTCTCCACTCGGATCATAATACCCCGACATCGGAAACTGACCCGAATCAACATATGGCTGGAAAAAGTCTGGGATGTGCATACTCATACGTCCCATCATGTACCTGATAGCACCATCATGTATGTCCTGCTTATTGTCGATCCTACCAAATCCCAAGTCCATACGCTCATAAAGCGACACCAATGTAAGCGGGTCTGGTGGTGGCTGTCTCCTAGGGTACTGAGGGGTGGGAATCTCCTGTCGAGTCATCTGAACCTGATATCGGGTCGGTATAGCACCCTGCATAGACGCCGCCGCAAATGAACTGGCGGTGGCTGAACTTGCGGACCCTCACGAACTAGGTCCCATGCAGGCGGATCAGAATATGTCAGAATACCCGCAGCCTGGAGATCCTTCACACTCATCACACATGGTTTCGGCCCCTCCCTCATCTTGTCCGTGGGATATGGATCAAACACACCTAAACTTTCCGCTAACCACGTGACATACGGACCACAATAAATTCTCGCACCCGAACCACCTCTCCAAGGTCTCCTCATAGACAAAGCGAACACCATCGCCAATTGGCGGGTCTCCTTTCAACCATGCACATTAAGCAAAAAAAACTCACCTGATTCACTTTATTGTCACCTTGACCCCTACCAACTAAGGTGGCTGCCAAAATCTTGTGAATAAAATGAAGAACAGGGTCAGTTATGTCGCTCGCCACCATATTGTTTGAGTAAGGAACCCTCGAGATCATTCCCCAGAACCTAACCAACTCTCCTACCTGCACACTATGCGGATGGTCCTTCTTGAACACCCCTTGTAAACTCGTCAAAAACTCGGAGGACCGCACCTCATCAGGTGTATAAAACTGGGTGGCCACTGCAAATTCCGGAACAGTCATATTATACGACTGCCTACCCAAAGCAAAGAAGATAGCACTCCTCTCATTGAAATTCCCCTGCTTATACTCAAACGTGGAGTGAAACTCCAAGGCGATTTCTTTATACTGTCTAGCATCACAATCCAAGACCCTTCTAAACTTCGGTCCTAACAACTGTTCAACCCTCGCTCTCACCCCCAGGCGATCCATCAGTCCCTAATGGATCCTCCTGTACGGTAGCAGATCTACCGAAATCAACATTCCCAACCTTATGTACTCGCCTGAATTAAACTCAAACTGCAACATCGGGCTGTCCCTAATCCTAGTACTCTGCCCATGTGGGATCCCCGGTCCCGTATAATCTACTTCCCTGATATACTCAACCTCCTCCTGTTGCACTGGCCCAACTGGTTGAGCTGGGACTTGAGGACGAACAGCCGACCCCCTCTTTCTGCCTCTCTTACTCGATGATCCTTCACCTGACATCTGTAAAACAAACATATATACCAAGCAATGCAAGCAGAATAATTAACAAAGGATTAGCACTCGCAAACTATTTTTGGTGTTTTTAAATTTTCTAATTTTTTTTTTGTATTTTTGAAAAATATTTAGAAAAGTGGAAACAACCGTATAGCATTCCATTCGCGGTTGAATCCCAAAAATAAAGAGGAAACAAAACTCGGGTTATCGTTTACAAAAGCATATGTTATAAACAACCTCGCCCGAATGGAGATTGAGTGGGTGAAGCATTTTGTACCTGTACGTGCATATAAGTAAACCCATGACCAAACTAAACTCTAAAGCTAAACGACTCAAAGTACAGGACTCAATGTACACTACCCCCTTCCGGCACTTTAATTGTCCTCAATTAAAGCTCAAGTGCCGAAATAACTAACATTGAGTGTCAAAACGTATTAAAGTTGAAAACTTTATAGTATAAGTGGTGAAAATGGGTCAAAAGAATGTTAAAAAACTCATTTTTATCACTATAGTTACTAACCCGAATCCCCACACTCAATGTTACTACACCCGAACCTATGGCAGCCGCAAAACACAAGGATTTTAACCCAAACCAACCCTTTCGCAACTTGCATTATGCTAAACTACCCAAACCGAACCACCCGCAGCCTCAAACTTTCACTAAACATACCCAAACACAAGACTAGACTAAGAGCCGACACAAAAACTAACACTAAACTAAAGTAAAAAAACTAAAATAAACGACTGATAGTACAAAGAGTACAAGAAACCATACCTTGGATTTGAGTTAAACAAGAGAATCTAAGAAAAAATCCAGTTGCAACTTGAAACCCCTGTGAAAATCTCGTTATTATTGTGAAAAGTATGAAATTGGTGGTGGAAATCGAAGGGATAATGGTTGTGGGTGAATGAGGATGGTTGATTTGGTGAAAGAATGGTTGTTTCCTGTGATGTATGGTGGTAGAGGGTGGTGTGCGGCGGTTGTAGAGAAGAGAACTAGGGTAAAAGTGTGAATTTTTGGAAATTAATCGTATAGGTCTGTTGAAGGAGGGACTCGTGGGCAACGAGTCATATTGACAAGCAAGTCGCGCCCTGCGACCAGTTTTGTGACGTCACCCATAGCTAGCTTCTTGTGGACCATGAAAAGCAGAGCTAAAGGCTCTCATGGGCCGCCAGAAACCCTTTTTTCACAGAAGGTTCCGTTTTTTGGCCAGTTTCATGCCTTTGAAAAAAAAATTAAGTTTACCAAACTCCCGAAAATCCATTCCCAAAATTTTTCTAACACTGGAACTTACCTGGAACCTCGTTTTCTCTTCAAATCTTGCACATCCTCGGTTATGAATCCCTGCAAATGAATTGAAAACACAAAACAAAGGCCGAAAATCTACCAAAAACAACCATTAGCTACGAAAAATAAAAAAAAATAAACAAAATTACGACCGGTACAAACTCTACACTTGAGCTTTCACTCAAGACACTAAGTGGTGGTGTTTGGCATGTCTTCGAGAGGAGTTTCCTCCCTCTCGGTTTTGTCGATCGGGCCACCTAAATAATGCTTCAATCTATGGCCATTTACCTTCCACGACCCTTTAGTAACTTCGTCGTATAACTCGACCGCACCATGTGGGAACACTTCTTTCATAATGTAAGGTCCAGTCCACTTCGATTTCAATTTTCCGGGAAACAACTTAAACCTCGAGTTATAAAGAAGAACCTTATCACTGTTCTTAAACTCCTTCAACCTCCGATCATGTAAAGCTTTCGACTTTTCTTTAATACTCCATGATCGCTCATATGCTGCATCTCTAAGCGCTTCCAACTCATGGATTTGGAAGTATCTCCTCCTAGCTGCTTCGGTCATGTCTAAATTAACGGTCTTAAGAGCCCAAAGCGCTCGGTACTCTAACTCTACGGGGAGATGGCATGCTTTGCCATATACGATCATAAACGGATTGGTCCCTAAAGGTGTTTTGTAGGCGGTACGAAATGCTCACAATGCATCATTGAGCTTCTCCGACCAATCCTTCCTAGACTTTCCTACTGTTTTATCCAAGATTCTTTTCACTCCCCTATTTGCATTCTCCACTTGACTGTTTGTTTATGGATGATACGCGGTAGACAAACGGTGAGTGACTCCATATCGCTCTAATGCCTTCTCCATCATGACATTAAAAAAGTGCGTTCCTCTATCACTAATTATGGCTTTGGGAATACCGAAACGCGTAAACAAATTCTTCAAGAATCTCCCCACCACTCGGGCATCGTTTGTCGGCAAAGCTTGAGCTTCTACCCACTTAGAAATGTAGTCGATCGCCACAAGGATGTACTTATTCCCACTAGAGACGGGGAAAGGTCCCATGAAATCAATGCCCATACATTGAAGACTTCGAGAACTTGAATGGGATTTTGGGGCATCTCATTCTTGGATGAGATATTGCCGGTACGTTGGCAAGCATCACACTTCCTAACAAATTCTACTGCATCTTCAACTACCGTAGGCCAATAAAAACCGCAATTAAAAACCTTTTGCACGGTAGTGTGTGCACCATGGTGACCACCCGCCAAACCCTCATGGACGTGCCTAAGAAGGTCAATACCTTCTTCCCTCGCTACACATCTCCTAAGAATGCGATATCCCCCTATCCTAAAAAGGAATGGGTCATCCCAAATATACTTTCTCGCATCATTATACAACTTTCGCTTTTGTTGGGCATTCATGTCCTTCATCACATGCCCATTAGCAAGATAATTTGCAAAGTCGCTAAACCAAGGCAACCCCTCTTTCTCTGCCTCTACAAAATCTATAGACTCATGAGGGAATCTATCTCCTATTGCCTCCTCACGAATCTCTTCCCTACTTGGATCCTCTAATCGTGAAAGATGATCGGCGGCTACATTCTCGGCTCCCTTCTTGTCCCTAATCTCAATGTCGAACTCGAAAAGCAAGAGAATCCACCAAATAAGTTGGGGTTTGGCGTCTTTCTTTTGAAAAAGAAAACGCAACGCGGAATGATCGGTGAAAATGACAGTTTTGGAAAGCACGAGGTATGAGCGGAATTTATCAAATGCGAATACTACGGCTAAGAGTTCTTTTTTCGTGGTGGTGTAGTTCTCTTGAGCATCATTAAGCATTTTGATCGCGTAGTAGATCCGTTGGAAGTTCTTGTCCTTTCTGTATCCTAATACCCCTCACGACATAGTCACTCGCATCACACATGAGCTCGAACGGTAGCTCCAATCGGGCGAGATAAGAATAGGTGCACTAAGAAGCTTTTCCTTCAAAAAGTCGAAGGCTTTTAGACACTCTACGTCAAAGATGAATGGAACATCTTTCTCCAAAAGACGGGTCATGAGGCGAGTAATCTTAGAAAAATCCTTAATGAAACGCCTATAGAAGTTCGCATGACTAAGGAAACTCCGGATCGAATTAACACTAGTAGGTGGGGGCAATCAGCTAATGGAATCTATCTTGGACCTATCGACCTCTATCCCTACTCTCTAAATTTTGTGTCCTAGCATAATCCCCTCCGTCACCATAAAGTGACACTTCTCCTAATTCAACATCAACCTCGTCTCCACGCACCTCTTCATCATCCTCTCTAAATTACCTAGACATTGGTCGAAAGAATTACCGTAGACCAAAAAGTCACCCATAAAGACTTCCATAGAGTTCTCAACCATGTCTTGAAAGATAACAACCATGCACTGCTGAAAAGTAGCTGGCGCATTACATAATCCAAAAGGCATGCGTCGGTACGCATATG
This sequence comes from Helianthus tuberosus, assembly GCA_030545235.1. Classification (NCBI taxonomy): domain Eukaryota; kingdom Viridiplantae; phylum Streptophyta; class Magnoliopsida; order Asterales; family Asteraceae; genus Helianthus; species Helianthus tuberosus. The sequence goes on along the minus strand of CM060409.1, from coordinate 5,319,949 downwards.
TGCTGTATGGACATGTGAAAGTGGTTTTTTCTTGGTCCTCCGGCGTGATTGGGATTTGGAAGTAGCCGAAAAAACCATCGAGGAAACAATAGAACTGTTGGCCCGTGAGACGCTCGAGCATCTGATCGATGAATGGTAAAGGAAAATGGTCCTTCCGGGTGGCTTCGTTAACCTTGCTGTAATCGATACACACACGCCAACCGGTGACCATACGGGAAGGAATAAGCTCGTTTTTTGCATTCATTACAACGGTCATCCCTCCCATCTTAGGGACGACTTGGGTAGGACTAACCCATGTGGAATCTGATATAGGGTAAATCAACCCGGCCTCCATCAACCTAATCACCTATTTCCTAACTACCTCCTTCATATTAGGATTTAGACGCCTTTGAGGTTGCACCACTGATTTAAATTCGTCCTCCATGAGAATCCGGTGTGTGCAAAAAGTGGGGGCTAATCCCCTTGATATCAGACTACTTCCAAGCTATGGCAACCTTGTGCTCTCGTAGCACCTCAATCAACCTTCTTTTCTCCTCCTCCATCAACTTTGATGATATGATGATGGGCAAACTAGACTCCTCTCCTAAGAAGGCATACTCTAGGTGGGAAGGAAGGACCTTGAGCTCTAAAGACCACGATTCTATGGGTTTGCTCTCGCTCTCTTCCTTAACCTCACACAACTCTAATGTTTCCAAAATCCAATCCTGTGACAACCCGTGATTTACGGCACCTAATTACGTGATTAACAAGTAATTAACGCGATAATAAATAGTGTTTAAGACACAAATTAACTTAATTAGGTCTTTGGAATGCCTAGAAGCGGCTAACCGGCTTTACAGGGCGTGAACGGTGGTTTACGGAAAGATCCGGTGATTATTAAGCGACAACGAACTGATGCCGTACAAAATACTGACAACGCCGACAAGCATGAACGTTTCACGAATATTTTACATTTACGAATTAATTTTGTGAATTTATTTGGGCTTCCGTGCGACACAAATGCAAACGTGAACTAAAAACGCGATGTTAGGAAACGCATCGGCAATGAAACGAAAGCAACAAAGATGCCTGTCATCTTCAGAACCTACATATGACGCGATATTATGCTCCGTAATGAAATTTTAGCAACTACAGTCGAAACCGGATTAGAAAACGGATTAAAGACGACAACGATACAATTTTTCGCGATTATTACCGTGACCGACGAACGGGCGCGCAAACAACGACTACCGACCGTATTTTTGTGTATTTTAATTTTTGACGTTAAACGGAGTTCGGGCTTTGACAACGGGTCTCGTAGGAATTACGAGCCACTTACACACGAGATGGGCTTGTGGGCCCTGGGCCCAAGCCCGAAACCCGCAAGCCTAAACCTGCACCTAATATATTTACTACAAGATTTTTTCTTGTAAATCTTTTTAGATCTCGTCAAGATCTTAATAGATCTTATAAGATCCCTGCAAATCTATACTAATCTCTTCAAAAGATCATGATTCTAAGGGTAAAATATATTACCTGAAGGTAAAATAAATACAGAAAAGGAACTTTAATCCTCAAATCTCTATAAAGGGATCCATATGCAGACATTTATACACACACAAATCCTATCCCTCTCGATATTACTTACAAACAAACACAGACCAAACAAATACATTGACCTCACAAACACTCTCTCCCTCTCGATGGCAAGCCGGACGGAACCATAGGGAGGAGCCGCACACCCTATGGCGGCCGGCGAGTTTCTCCGGCGACGAGGCTCCATCTCACCTGCAAACACCCCCCCCCCCTTTCGATTCACATGACGGAGCACCATCACCACCGTACGGTGGTGGTGCGGCGACTACAAAGCAGAGACGAGAGAGAGAGACTGAAGGGGAAATAGAGAAACCGGCGGTCGGCTCGATTACCCGGCGGTTGGTTCGTTTATCCGGTGGTCAATGACAAAAGTCCGGCGGTCCAAGACTTTATCCGACAAGTTTCCGGTAATAATTGGTTCCCCCTTTCTTCCCTTCTTCTCTCCTCTGATTGTTGAAGATGTTCGGTTCGTTCGTGTCCAGATCTGGTTCAGATGCTGTTAATGTTTGGTTCGAGTTGCTCTGAGCAGGGTGCGGGAGTCTCAGTCAGATTTTTGGGGTTCAGTCAACGGCTCGGGTCACGGTTCGGGTGTTCGGCTCAGCTACGGTTTGAAACACGGTCAACTCACCGAGTCAACTCAGACAACTCGGGTCAACGGGTCAGATATGTCGTGGTTCGGGTTCAAGTCAGCAGGTTCGGGTAATGCAGTCAAGGAGATTAGACGGTTCGGTTCGGTCGACTCGGTCGAATCGAGTTCAACTCGGTTGACCCGGTCAACTCAGTCAAGCGACTCGACGCAAGAATTGGTAAAGAATTTTAGTGGCGCGATTATTTATGTCATTTAATAATTTTTACATTATTAACGTAAACGAGCTCGAACCGATTCGGATTAGTATTTAGATTACACCTTGCCTTGCTTACAACATTATATATTGATAACTGAATAATTGTTGATTGGTTTTTGAAAAATAACGACAACATGTGTTGTCGGGGGCGTCCAAAAACAGAGGAAACTCTGCCCGTTTTTCGAGAAAATCCGTAAATTAAAACGCGTTTTATTATAAAACAAACATTGGATTCAAATGATATTTTGGAAAAACGAGATACGAATATAAAGTTTCTTTCGACTACAACTTACAACTTACGAGAACGATATGGAAATTATTTTGACAACAAAAAAAATAAATATAGTTATTATTATATTTATTTCAAACAAACTTGAATCCTTTATAAATAAATATAGTATATATATTTATTTCAAATATCACGCGACACGATTTCGCCTTATAAAATAAATATAGTTTTTATATTTATTTCAGATATCGTACGACACGAGTTCTTTTATAAAAAAAAATAAATATAGTTATATATTTATTTTCAAATACAACTCGACGATTCTTTTGTAGAATAAATATAACTCTTTTATATTTATTTCGAACGCCTAAACGGCATATACACCTATTTTGATCATTTTCATACAAGACGCGATATATAATACAAGTTTATTATATATTACTTTCATACGAATATTCCTATATATCAACATACGACTTCTCAAAACGAAGCTAAACGAAACTTAGCAAGCATAACTTCTTCGTTTCTTATAAGTTAACAACAAACCGTCGAATTGTTCGGTCCACGATTCGGTAGAGCTCGGTGACACGTAGTGTAGTTACCGCATTTATTTAGAAACTTATTAGATATTCCGTGTTAGGAATATTGTAGAATGCACGCTAGCGAGTCTCAGTTTGGAAACGACATCACGAAGTCGTAATTAGCTAGCTTTGCACAGGAATATTCAGGTGAGTTCATAACCCCACTTTTTACTGTTTTACAGTTTTGTAAATGTTTTCGGGGTGGAAAGACATGCACGTTTTGCAAAAACAAACAAAGTTTTTAACAAACGCAACACTAGTATTTCTAAATCATATTACGAAGGGATTTCAAGGAACTCAAATGATTTACGAAAGGTTTATACTAAACATACCGGTTTTTACAAAACAAAGGTGTATTATCGAAATGAATGATTTTCATGACTAGGGATGGATCGTTTGGTAATGATATATAGAGAATGAGGAGCCAGCCTTAGTGGCTGGGGAGGCCAGCCTTAGTGGCTGGGGAGGATCAGCCTTAGTGGCTGGGGAGATTCAGCCTTAGAGGCTGGGGTAAAATACATGTTACAATTTTTACAGACATTTTTACATATGGTATGTTTAGCGTAAGGAGGGTTACTACTTAGATCATGTGAGTGGGTAGGCGGAAACTTGAGGCCATTAATCCTCATCGTAGGACCGAGGGACAGGAGCGGTAGATCTATCTGGGTGTAGCGAGCCCAGCCCCAGGCCCAAACAGAACGGACCTCGGGGTGACCTTGTACCCAACGCATAAATCAGCTAGGTTTGAGTCTTCCTACTTGCACTTCACACATATCAATGGCCTTGCAAACCATTGGTGATCTCTTTTTTCCTTATTTGCTACATACCAGGGATTTTATACTTACGGAAACTTCTTGTTCATACAAATTAACTACCATGTTTTATACAAATTCAAAGAATTATGGGGGTATGGAGTCAAAGTCAGGGTGGGCATTGACGGTTAAATGAACATTACAAATACAAGACTTTACAACTACATGGTTTTTATGAACATACCGTGTTACAAACACAACGTTTCCATATAACTTGGCAAGAAAATGATTTTTAAATTCGTTTTCTCAATACTATTTCAAAAACCGGTTACTCCAAAGATTTATTTCAAATCTTTCACAACACCAAAGATTTATTTCAAACCTTTCACAACTCAAAAGATTTATCTCAAATCTTTTACAAACAAACTATGAACTCGCTCAACTTTATGTTGATTTTTCGCATGTTTCTTTCTCAGGTTGCATTTTAAGACAAGGCACGGTTGGAATAGGAGAACCATGAAGAGTCGAGTACTTAGCGGGCGTTCATTTTCTAGAAAGTCTTAGCCTTTTTGCTTCCGCTGTGCAATGAAGATACCAGTCCAGTCACGCCAGCTCTGATAATTTCGGGGTGTGACAGATTGGTATCAGAGCTATAGGTTACAGCGAATTAGGTTTCTGTAGAGATACCTAGGCTCTAACCTCACTTTCCTCTGGGAACTTAGATTATTGAAACCTGAATACATACAGAACGCCTAGTACTCGAATATGGTCTCCAACCGTTGCCGAAAAACAAACAGTCAAAATTTTGTTTTCAAACATACGCTATTGTGATGTTTTATAATCATCACTACCACTAGGATGTTGCAAAGCTCTGTCTATCTCAAAAGTGACAATTTCGTCACCTGCACGAAGTGAAATCTTACCATCGAAGACATCGATGATTGCCTTGGCGGTTCGAAGGAATGGACGGCCTAGAATGATGGGAACTTTTTCGTCGGCCTCCATATTAAGGACAACAAAGTGAACAGGAAACACAAACTTATCGACTTTGACCAAAAGATTCTCTACGATTCCCCTAGGGTATTTGACCAAACGGTCGGCCAATGATAACGACATGCACGTGGGTGTAAGCTCCCCTAGAACTAACCTCTCGTAGAGTGAAAACGGCATCAAGTTGATGCTAGCATCTAAGTCGGCTAACGCATGAGCAGGGGCAATGTCACCCCCGAAAAGGCATGGGATAGTGCACATGCCCGGGTTGGTTAATTTCTCGGGTAGCTTATTCAAGACTACCGCGGAACAACCTCCGGTCAATGGAATATTGGAAAGCTCACATATCCCATCTTTTTTATTGAGAAGGTCCTTAAGAAATTTGGCATATTTAGGCATGGACTGTAGTGCCTCGATGAACGGAAGATTTATTTTTAGTTGCTTGAACATCTCGAGAAAAGGCCCGTATTCCTTAGCATATTTTTGATGCTTAAGGTGGGCGGGGTATGGAACGCGTGAATGATCAACTAAAGGTGCTGGCTTTACCCCTATCGGTTTGTAACACCTCGAAAATTCACGTCCTATAATGTATTGACACGTGTCATAAGCTTGAACGTGTGAAATTATATTTAGAGGGACTAAAGTTGACAAACATGGAAAGTATGTGAATATAAGGGTTCAAAATGTCAACAAGGGATAAATATACTTTACAGTAACCCTACATGATGTTCATAACCTCAACCGATTAAATCATGGATCGTACGAAGCCAATTGTGAAAGAAAGTGAGGAATTACAAACTACAGGGGTTAAATGTGTCAACATGTTTAAAGGTATACCTCTGAGTGACCTTTTAGTGAACCGAAGCTTTGTAATGCTTAATTATACTCACAAGAATGTGTGATAAAAATTTCACAAGGTTTCGTTAAGGTATGAGAAAGTTATGGCAACATTCGTATACGAGGGGTTAAAAACGTCAATGATTTAATTTCTAGCGATTTTTACGCAACCGGCGAACGAACACGCAAACATCAACTACCGATCCTAATTTGCGTATTTTAGTATTAATATTATGCTCTACGATGCTTCCATGATGTTCGGGTGCGAAGACGAGCTTGTGGGCCTTGGGCCCAAGCCCACAAAACCTCCACTATATAAATGAAAAATAAATAAAATAAAAAATAAAAATCATTTTTCACCATCTCTTTCTCTCTCTAAAACTCTCTCTACTCTCTCTCTCTCTCTAGAAACTTTTCCGGCGACTTTTCCGGCGACCGGCGACTTTTCCGGCGGCCGTTTTCCGGCCAAGAGTACACTTTTTCAACTATATCTGACGTTCCGGATCGCGTGGTGTGGTTAGTTTTAGCTAATTCTTAGCGGTTTGAGCTCTATGGCAACTCCGGCGACATTCCGGTCAAATTCCGGCGAGTCCGTTTTGAACTTTTGACTTTGCAGATGCTTTGATCGGGACTTAAGGAACATTTCTGCACGTTTTCGAGAAATTTTATTCTCCGGCGAAATCTCGACTTCTGACATGGTTTTGGCGAGTTCCAGCCGTCAGTTTTCGACGAAAAATATATTTTTGGGCTCCTAGTGACCTGTAGAGTCCATCGAACCACTTTCGACTCGGGTGAAAAATTTAAGTTCGGGACGCTCTCGGGCTCGACTTCTGACATAGTTCTGGCGAGTTCCAGCCGTCAGTTTTCGACGAAAAATATATTTTTGGGCTCCTAGTGACCTGTAGTGTCCATCGAACCACTTTCGACTCGGGTGAAAAATTTAAGTTCGGGACGCTCTCGGGCTCGACTTCTGACATAGTTCTGGCGAGTTCCAGCCGTCAGTTTTCGATGAAAAATATATTTTTGGGCTCCTAGTGACCCGTAGAGTCCATCGAACCACTTTCGACTCGGGTGAAAAATTTAAGTTCGGGACGCTCTCGGGCTCGACTTCTGACATAGTTCTGGCGAGTTCCAGCCGTCAGTTTTCGACGAAAAATATATTTTTGGGCTCCTAGTGACCTGTAGTGTCCATCGAACCACTTTCGACTCGGGTGAAAAATTTAAGTTCGGGACGCTCTCGGGCTCGACTTCTGACATAGTTCTGGCGAGTTCCAGCCGTCAGTTTTCGATGAAAAATATATTTTTGGGCTCCTAGTGACCCGTAGAGTCCATCGAACCACTTTCGACTCGGGTGAAAAATTTAAGTTCGGGACGCTCTCGGGCTCGGTTCAACATGGTCAACAGGTCAAACGTGGTCAAAACTGGTCAAGGGGAAGTTTTGGGTCATGTTAGTGCCTCGGTTCAGTTTTGGGTTCGGTCAAACCTGGTCAACATCGGTCAAACGTGGTCAACTGCTGGTCAACGGTCAACACGAGGCTCGGTAAAATTTTATCGATGCAAATTTTGTTATATTTATGTGGGCATTAAAACTTTAAAAGGGCACCCTCTGATTCCCACTCTAACTAGGTCAAATGTCGGGTCAATTTTGTTATTAAAAAGTCAACAGGATAATTAATTTCTAATTTATGCATAATTAGCAATGTAGAACACATACAACCTGTTTGATCATTAATATAACTTGGTAATTAGTTTAAGAACATGTCTAAACATGTTCAACCCGACAATTTCCTGTTTAGACCCAGTTCGGAACCGAAAGTCACATAGTTTGACTTTCACTTTGACTTTCAGTTCTGACCCGTTTAGGCATGTTTTAGAAATGCCTCAGAGCTTTAATTGGATTAGGATACATGTTAGAACAACCCTTTGCGATTATGCACCTTGGTTCACTAGTTATCCAATTAATATGCATATTTCCGTTAATTGCTCATATGTTGACCGTTATGCCCTTATTATCTTAAAACGTGATTTATGAAAATGTAAAAGTGTAGAAACCTTAGTTACTGATATATAAACTTGTATGCAAAGTTTGACATCAGTTTGACTTATAGATTAAGAGTTATGCTCAATATCGCAAAATTAAAGCTTTATGTTAATAAAACGGCGTAATTAGCATATAGCCTAGTTAAGCCTACTTTTTGGTATCAAACTTAATACCCACTGATGTAATATATTATTTTGTGATTTTTAAAGATTTTTAATTAATTTTAGGCTGAGCATAACTAGTAGTCGTAGGCTTAATCCGGCAATTGTCGGTTTTGCCCTTACGGGCCATAAAATGAGTTTTACATATCTAAACGACTCCAAACCTTTTGCTACTGATCACACATGATAAATAAATTAATTTAAGCCTTCTGGAAATATAAAAATATCAGATTTAAGTATCGAACCCGGAAATGGCCTTTAATCGCCTTAATTAGCGTTTTTAACGCATAGTATGATTTAAAATCATATTGGACATACCCGGGTTGATACCTACTGAAATATGAGGCAAATTATGATATTTTAACAGTAAGCAAAGGTTGATTAACTCCGACTTCGTTCTTTGAGCTTTTCGGCTTATGTGAAATTACCAAAATACCCCTACGGGGCATAGTTTGGTTAAAAATGATATATTCCACACATATGCTTTAGCCTACTGTTATAACTCATCAAATTGAGTATGTTTGCTGTTTACATCAGACCTGTAACTCAGTTAAACATCTAAACGCTTTTACAAACTTTAAAATGACCAAACTACCCCTACGGGGCATAGTTTGTGTTTAAATTCATTTCGGGCATAACGAAAGACATCCTACTGATGTCACAACATATTTGAAGCATATTAACTTAGGAAACCTGTATATGGCTCTTACGGATACCCGTTACGCTTATTTCGCGTTCGGTTCGGTTTATGTAACAAGTTTACATAAATTAGCCGAAACGGGTCCAGCCTTATCGATTTTATCTCAAAATCCAGAATGTGCATGAAGGACCCATATAAAACAAGTCTCTGAACTTGTCGGGTCTAAATCACATTCTATCCGGTCTTCGCTTAATCGTGCGTACGAACCGTATCTTTGAAACTAGCCGGTCTAAGCTTAAGCTTAATAAAAGACCCGTTAGTATTCTAATAGGTTATATTAAACCTTCGTTCCAGATTAGGAGAACCAGTAAAAGCTACATGCATTTTGCTTATTGTGATTTATACTTTGCATCAGGTAAATACTTTTAACTTATTTTCCCTATACGGGCTTGGGTTACGGTACATAGCGTACCGCTTGATCGAGCATCAAATCTCCACGCTTAGTGGGTAGTTGAATAATTTGATCGGCTCGTTTAAACAGTCTTGTTTACTTTACAGCCTTTGGGGGGTTAATGACCATGTCCCGGATATCCTTGGCATCATCTTACGAGATTGGCCACGACCTGAGCACGGGGTGTAGGCGTACACCTGTCAGTGTATAACTCATTAACGTGGTGTGTCTATTGATCTTTAACCCGGACTAGATCTGGGCTACTGAACGCATAAGTAACATGTAATTCGTTCACAAGATTATAATATTAAATAATTCTCCCAAGTTAATAAAAAGATTAATCTTGCCTCTGTGCATTTTAATCAAATTATAAAATATTTATGCCATGTGCATCCAAACCAATTTTCAAACCATTTTTCAAAATGAGTCAGTTGATTGTATTTACCAGTGTAAACTGACGTATTTTCCCAAAAAGATTAAATGCAGGTACTAAGCGTAATTGGCTGTGATTTCTCCTTAGCATCATTAAAAGTCTCGCAAGCTTAGGATGCCGAAGTCTGTTGAACAATTGTTTCCACTTTTATGTTCGATCCTTCTGTGGATAAACTTCCGAATATTGTGATATTTGATATTACAATAATAAATTCGGTTGTATTATATTTTCAATTGCTTCCGCTGTGCATTATTAAATATTGTGTTGTTTGACTATTACGTTGCCAACCACGTCACGATACTCCCCCACCGGGCCCACCGGTGACACGTGGAAATTAGGGGTGTGACAGGTTGGTATCAGAGCCAACACTGAGTGAATTAAACACTAGCCTTAGTGTTTAATCTCAGTTACACAATTGCACATATCTAAACCTTCTGAGTCTAGACTTAACTTAGGAATATTCTCAATCCTAATCTAGAAATTTTTACTTCCAAATTTTTGTTGGATACGTCGCCAAGCGAAGAAGCTGTAATAGGAGTTCTCCACACCCGGGGCCCTGAGATGCTGAGCTTCGTACCGCGGCTAGAATGAAACGAGCATCCAAGGAGAAAGCATTCAGAAATAAAATGAAGAAGAAACTCCTTTTACTGAAGATCGTTTCCTTATTAGTCCTTATAAGGACGTAATTATCTTTCAGTCCCTCCAAGGACACATTATTCCTTTTAAGTCCCGCTTAGGACAACTTTATACTTTTATTTTTATATAGTGGAATGATTAAGTTTAAACTTTCATTCTAAATAAGGAATATTAAATAAATGTAAAATAACATTTCTTTTATAAGATCTACCATTATTATAAAATGGCAAAGTCTAAAAAGGACAAGACCTAGCCACGTGTCATTTTAAGACCGGGCCAAGATGGTAGTTCCATAATTAGATTTAGATCCATATTAACATCTCAATTTAAAATTGTTCTGCGTTAATTATTAATTAAGAATCTTAAGTGTGAAACCTAGCCTACGGGTCAATTTTAAGACCGGGCCAAGATGGTAAGACCTGTTTAAAAGATTCAAATCTCTGTTAACATCTTAAAACATGTTAACACTCATGGCAGACGTGATTCATTAAAAATCACACACGTCATGTTGAAATAGGATTCTTCGAAAGACTCCTAACCCAGTTTAATGATCTCTGAATCCTGGGTTTACATCATTAATTAAGATGATCATATTTTAAACCATACGTGGTAATATAGTGCCTACGGGCCTTGCTCATTTCTACATGAGCCAAAATACAGTGGTAGCTATGACTCCCTGTCAGATAAAGGTAATGAACTAGGTTCAAACCTCAAATGCTTTGATTCTCTGAAATCATAGCTTAAAATTTATAAATGTCCTTAGTGACCAGGCCATTTGTGCCAGTATACCTTCATGCTTTGATTCTCTGAAATCATAGCTTACAATTTATAATTGTCCCTGCGACTAGGCCTATTGTGCCAATATACTTTCATGCTTTGATTCTCTGAAATCATAAGCTTATAATTTATAATTGTCCATGTGACCAGGCCATAGGGTGCCACTAATAAAACTGTTAATGTTTTATAATTAGGATAAATTATAGTAGAAATCCTAAATCTATATGATTAATAAATTAACCAAATATGGTCTCTGCTTACCATGGTTAATGAATTTCCCTAAGGGGCAAATTCCGTAATAAACGTCCCTTAGAAGGGAAGTGCCTACGGGCTATAGTTGATGTCCTCTGAGACTAAAGACAGTGGTAGCCTACAGCTCCCTGTCAGGAAAAGGTAATGAACTTTGATTCAAACCTTAATACCACGATTCTCTGAAATCATGGCTTATAAATTTAACTTGTCTACGCGACTAGGCCATTTGTGCTATTATTAACTTATGAATTAGGATTTATGATAAAAATCCTGAATAAAAAATAAATATCCTTCCTTCCCTGTCAGTATGCAGTTTAACAGGAAATCTTAAAGGTGAAACCTAGCCTACGCGACCAAGATGGTGAAACCTACTCAAGGGATTCAGATCCTTGTTAACACTTAGAAATGTGTTAGCACTCTTGACAAATGTGACTCGAGAAAATCACAACAGTCATCCTTATATTGGGTTCTTCCAATTCTCAAATCTAGCCTAGTGATCTAGGAATCATGGCTTATATCATCCTATAAGATGATCATATTATAAACATCCGTTAGTGATGAAGTGCCTACGGACTAAACTTGTTGTCCGATAAGACAACGACAGTGGTGGTCTTTGACCTCCTGTCTAAAATGTTGGACTATGTCCAAACATAATAGTCTATATGATCAATGCGATCATGACTAATATCATCTAGTACGATGATCATATTATTTAACATCCTTTAGGGATGTCTTGCCTACGGGCTATAATATATTGTCCATTTGAGACATTGACATTGTTATCTTTATGATTCCTTGTCTAAGGTGGTGAGCTATGCTCAAGCCAAATAGTCAATATGATTAATGCAATCATGACTTATAGCATCTAATAGGATGAACCAATTATAAACATCCATGAGTGATGTTTTCGCCTATGGGCCAAATTATATTGCCCATGTGTGACAAAGACATTGTGATCTTTACGATTCCCTGTCCGAGGTGGTGAGCTATGCTCAAGCCTAATAGTTCATATGATCAATACGATCATGACAAAAATCATCAATACGACGATTAAAAATTTTAACATCCGTAATGATGTTTTGCCTAAGGGCTATATTATATCGTCCAACTGAGACAAGACAATTGTAATCTTTTGTGATTCTTTGCCAAGGGGGTGAGCTATACTCAATTCCCATAGTCTATACTATCAGTGCGATCCTGACTAGTATCCTCAGTATGATAATCATAATATTAACACCCATCGTGATGAAATGCCTACGGGCTAAACTTTATTCTAGTGTCGGTTAGACAAAGATAGTAGTGATCTTTATGATCCCCTGTTCAAAATGGTGTGATTATACCCAAACCTAATAGTCAATATGATCGATGTGATCATGGCTAATATCATTAGATACGATGGTTATATATAAACATCCATTAGTGATGTTGATTGGCTTATTTTTCTGCCAAAAGAATCGTCTTTCAAGACGATGACAGTAGTAGTCTATGACTCCCTGTCCAAAGGTGAAGAACCACGTTCAAACCTTGAAGCCCTAATCTAAAAGATTGCGGCTTATAAATTAAGGTCCTTGAAAAATAGACCATCGAGTTATGTTTTAAAGTCATTCAGGACAAGCCTATGTGCTATAATTGGTCATTCGTGACAAGTTAACATATTAAATGTTAACATTTCTGGTTACATGCCTTTGTACCAAAGTTGATGAATGTCCTTATAACAAGGCCGTTTGTGCCATATCTAAATGTCATCACGACAAGGCCTTCGCGCCATATGATTACTTATGTCCTTCAGGACTGTGCTTTATGCCATATTTTTCTACGTCCCTCGAGACAGGCTTCTATGCCATATATGTATATATATATATATATATATATAATAAAAGCCTTTGAGCTATTTATAATCGTCCTTGTGACAAAGACAGTTGTGACATTATGGTCCCCTGTCAAGCAGGTATTGGACTCGCTCCAAACTTTGCATGCCATTGATGGTCCCGTTGTGACCTAGGCTAAATATAATGGAAATACGTTCAAATAACATTCACTATGAATGTTCGGAACAGAATAGCCCATACGGTTTATGAGTGCCGTGGCTAACCTAAGTCAGGTCATCAGGATGATGACTAATAATGGTTAAATCTTGGTGATTGGTACCAAGTTTCGAGTATGGAAAACTCGGATGAGGTAGACGAAAGTCGCAATGCTAATAAGGCGACGAAAGTTAATAAAACTACAAACGTAAACCTCAATATTAATGGAGTTAATCTTCAAGCTGTGGTTGACGCAGCAGTTGAAAGGACCATGGAAAGATCATGAAACAATCTAAAGAGCCGAATGCTCCTCGCTCTGAATTTCATTTGAAAACCATGTTCAATTACTCATGAGAAGAGGTTTTGTTCACACTTTGTATATGAAGGATGAACCAAAAGAAGGAGAATAACTCCCAGAAATCTGAGAAAGAGAGCAAGTACAGGCTTAATAAAAAGCAACGAAAGTTCGGTAAGAAGCCGGTATACCTCTGAGACTGCTTCAGCATTAAAAGATGGATGTTTTATATCCGTTAGGAATCATTTTTTTGATGTCCTAGTTCCGTTAAATACAAGGACTCAATTTAGTGATAAAATCAAGCCCATATTGTGGGTAATAAGAAGCAATTAATTATCAAGACTCCTTATGAGACAACTCTCATAATTACACATATCCGTACGATTAATTAAAATTAAACATAAAAAATGGTGGAACTGGCCGTCCCCGGAATCGAACCTGGGTCTAGGCCGGCCGCACCCTTTCGCGCGCCTAGCCAACTGAGCTAGGTGCCTAGTTTGTGAAACTTCCATTATTGATTAAATATAAGCACTTGTGCAATAAACTTCCTTATCATTTATCAATGATAATTTCTGCTAAGTGTCCTGTTTTTAATACAGGCAATAATAAATCTTCAAGAACCATAAACTTAGCAAAAACTTTTATTATCATCCACAAGGTATAATTACCAAGGAAACCATAGTAACCGATTCTTCTCGTATCGGCAAGAAAAACCTTCCAAAAATCTAAGAGCACTCTTTCTTTGCATAGAGTACGACAACATATGTTATTTTAATTATTTTTCTCATTGTTTTCTATCGCCTGCGAATGCCAAACTATGTTTAATTAAAGTGTCATATGAGGATTGGCGTATCCTAGTGTGTCCCATAGATTATTTCCATGTCTGATCAGCATGGAGGTTTAATACATGGAACCCCTGAGATATCCCAATGATCATATTGTACTAAAGTCGACTAGTAGTATTCAAAGAAGATATCCAAAAATGGAAATTTTTTTTAAGTAAATGTTCCCGACTAAGGAATTCGTGGACTTATAACATAAAGGTGTCACTTATTTGACACGAGTAATGGTGGATGAACTGGAGCCTGAGATATGGAAAATCTCTGTAGCCTCCTTGCAATCTTGATTATCTTCTCATAAGTTTTCCCTGCTTACCTCCGGGAAGGCAGGTAGAATTAAGATTGTATCCCGCTGTGGGCTGGAGTATTGTGAAAACTCCATATTGATTATGGAATAATCGAAACCTTGATTAAGTAGGTTTTAGAACATAGGCACATAAAGCCTGACTCAATATTCTGAGGGTTTTATGTTATTAAATAAGAAAGACGGTTCATATTGCTTATGCATACATGCCGCAACCCTAATTAGGCAACAATTAAGAAATTGCCATCAGCTGCCCAGGATCGTCGACTTGTTCGACTAGCTATAAGGATTAGCTATTCCTTAAAATTTGTTAAGCAGTGGTTGGAATAACCATCTCACCTTAAGATAAGCTTTCCGATAATAGTTGATATATAAGTATCAAGGATACTCCTTTGGAGACCTTGTATAAATGGAATGTTAAACATCTATTGTTAGGACAATAGATTGGTAAGTCCAATTATCAGGATCTGAAAGTTGCATTGGAAACAACAAATAAGATCACGCAAATTCATAATCATCTGTAAGGTGCCAATATTCGGCAGAAAATCAAGGATTAATGAAAATAGCAAACCTCCTAAATTCTTGATTAAGGAATAAGGTTCAACAATAGATATCACCCAGGAAGGGTGTGCCAAATCTGTTAAATTATCAGGCTAGTTAAGCTCTGAATATATAGAATCATTCGAAGGAAATCGAATATATCAAGATCAGGTAGCTTATAAGCTAAAACCTACTTAAGGAGCTTGGTGGAGCTCGAAATACATTACACACTAGTGACTGAAAGGTGTGTTTCGCCAATAAGTCAAGAAGCACTATCACATAATGTTATGCAAATTTATGATGTGATGGGCATCCTGTATCGATTAAGGATCGACAGGTTAAGAAGCTCCAAAAAGGATATATGTACCTAATATAGGAGTCACTTTAGGAGCTTGGAAAGACTCTAGATATGTTGTGGAAGTTAAGTCCATTAAGCGACAAAAAGTACTTCCATCATTTTAGCAAATCTCGAGGTCGAGATTTCTTTTAAGGGGGTGAGGATGTAACACCTCGAAAATTCACGTCCTATAATGTATTGACACGTGTCATAAGCTTGAACGTGTGAAATTATATTTAGAGGGACTAAAGTTGACAAACATGGAAAGTATGTGAATATAAGGGTTCAAAATGTCAACAAGGGATAAATATACTTTACAGTAACCCTACATGATGTTCATAACCTCAACCGATTAAATCATGGATCGTACGAAGCCAATTGTGAAAGAAAGTGAGGAATTACAAACTACAGGGGTTAAATGTGTCAACATGTTTAAAGGTATACCTCTGAGTGACCTTTTAGTGAACCCGAAGCTTTGTAATGCTTAATTATACTCACAAGAATGTGTGATAAAAATTTCACAAGGTTTCGTTAAGGTATGAGAAAGTTATGGCAACATTCGTATACGAGGGGTTAAAAACGTCAATGATTTAATTTCTAGCGATTTTTACGCAACCGGCGAACGAACACGCAAACATCAACTACCGATCCTAATTTGCGTATTTTAGTATTAATATTATGCTCTACGATGCTTCCATGATGTTCGGGTGCGAAGACGAGCTTGTGGGCCTTGGGCCCAAGCCCACAAAACCTCCACTATATAAATGAAAAATAAATAAAATAAAAAATAAAAATCATTTTTCACCATCTCTTTCTCTCTCTAAAACTCTCTCTACTCTCTCTCTCTCTCTAGAAACTTTTCCGGCGACTTTTCCGGCGGCCGTTTTCCGGCCAAGAGTACACTTTTTCAACTATATCTGATGTTCCGGATCGCGTGGTGTGGTTAGTTTTAGCTAATTCTTAGCGGTTTGAGCTCTATGGCAACTCCGGCGACATTCCGGTCAAATTCCGGCGAGTCCGTTTTGAACTTTTGACTTTGCAGATGCTTTGATCGGGACTTAAGGAACATTTCTGCACGTTTTCGAGAAATTTTATTCTCCGGCGAAATCTCGACTTCTGACATGGTTTTGGCGAGTTCCAGCCGTCAGTTTTCGACGAAAAATATATTTTTGGGCTCCTAGTGACCTGTAGAGTCCATCGAACCACTTTCGACTCGGGTGAAAAATTTAAGTTCGGGACGCTCTCGGGCTCGACTTCTGACATAGTTCTGGCGAGTTCCAGCCGTCAGTTTTCGACGAAAAATATATTTTTGGGCTCCTAGTGACCTGTAGTGTCCATCGAACCACTTTCGACTCGGGTGAAAAATTTAAGTTCGGGACGCTCTCGGGCTCGACTTCTGACATAGTTCTGGCGAGTTCCAGCCGTCAGTTTTCGATGAAAAATATATTTTTGGGCTCCTAGTGACCCGTAGAGTCCATCGAACCACTTTCGACTCGGGTGAAAAATTTAAGTTCGGGACGCTCTCGGGCTCGGTTCAACATGGTCAACAGGTCAAACGTGGTCAAAACTGGTCAAGGGGAAGTTTTGGGTCATGTTAGTGCCTCGGTTCAGTTTTGGGTTCGGTCAAACCTGGTCAACATCGGTCAAACGTGGTCAACTGCTGGTCAACGGTCAACACGAGGCTCGGTAAAATTTTATCGATGCAAATTTTGTTATATTTATGTGGGCATTAAAACTTTAAAAGGGCACCCTCTGATTCCCACTCTAACTAGGTCAAATGTCGGGTCAATTTTGTTATTAAAAAGTCAACAGGATAATTAATTTCTAATTTATGCATAATTAGCAATGTAGAACACATACAACCTGTTTGATCATTAATATAACTTGGTAATTAGTTTAAGAACATGTCTAAACATGTTCAACCCGACAATTTCCTGTTTAGACCCGGTTCGGAACCGAAAGTCACATAGTTTGACTTTCACTTTGACTTTCAGTTCTGACCCGTTTAGGCATGTTTTAGAAATGCCTCAGAGCTTTAATTGGATTAGGATACATGTTAGAACAACCCTTTGCGATTATGCACCTTGGTTCACTAGTTATCCAATTAATATGCATATTTCCGTTAATTGCTCATATGTTGACCGTTATGCCCTTATTATCTTAAAACGTGATTTATGAAAATGTAAAAGTGTAGAAACCTTAGTTACTGATATATAAACTTGTATGCAAAGTTTGACATCAGTTTGACTTATAGATTAAGAGTTATGCTCAATATCGCAAAATTAAAGCTTTATGTTAATAAAACGGCGTAATTAGCATATAGCCTAGTTAAGCCTACTTTTTGGTATCAAACTTAATACCCACTGATGTAATATATTATTTTGGGATTTTTAAAGATTTTTAATTAATTTTAGGCTGAGCATAACTAGTAGTCGTAGGCTTAATTCGGCAATTGTCGGTTTTGCCCTTACGGGCCATAAAATGAGTTTTACATATCTAAACGACTCCAAACCTTTTGCTACTGATCACACATGATAAATAAATTAATTTAAGCCTTCTGGAAATATAAAAATATCAGATTTAAGTATCGAACCCGGAAATGGCCTTTAATCGCCTTAATTAGCGTTTTTAACGCATAGTATGATTTAAAATCATATTGGACATACCCGGGTTGATACCTACTGATATATGAGGCAAATTATGATATTTTAACAGTAAGCAAAGGTTGATTAACTCCGACTTCGTTCTTTGAGCTTTTCGGCTTATGTGAAATTACCAAAATACCCCTACGGGGCATAGTTTGGTTAAAAATGATATATTCCACACATATGCTTTAGCCTACTGTTATAACTCATCAAATTGAGTATGTTTGCTGTTTACATCAGACCTGTAACTCAGTTAAACATCTAAACGCTTTTACAAACTTTAAAATGACCAAACTACCCCTACGGGGCATAGTTTGTGTTTAAATTCATTTCGGGCATAACGAAAGACATCCTACTGATGTCACAACATATTTGAAGCATATTAACTTAGGAAACCTGTATATGGCTCTTACGGATACCCGTTACGCTTATTTCGCGTTCGGTTCGGTTTATGTAACAAGTTTACATAAATTAGCCGAAACGGGTCCAGCCTTATCGATTTTATCTCAAAATCCAGAATGTGCATGAAGGACCCATATAAAACAAGTCTCTGAACTTGTCGGGTCTAAATCACATTCTATCCGGTCTTCGCTTAATCGTGCGTACGAACCGTATCTTTGAAACTAGCCGGTCTAAGCTTAAGCTTAATAAAAGACCCGTTAGTATTCTAATAGGTTATATTAAACCTTCGTTCCAGATTAGGAGAACCAGTAAAAGCTACATGCATTTTGCTTATTGTGATTTATACTTTGCATCAGGTAAATACTTTTAACTTATTTTCCCTATACGGGCTTGGGTTACGGTACATAGCGTACCGCTTGATCGAGCATCAAATCTCCACGCTTAGTGGGTAGTTGAATAATTTGATCGGCTCGTTTAAACAGTCTTGTTTACTTTACAGCCTTTGGGGGGTTAATGACCATGTCCCGGATATCCTTGGCATCATCTTACGAGATTGGCCACGACCTGAGCACGGGGTGTAGGCGTACACCTGTCAGTGTATAACTCATTAACGTGGTGTGTCTATTGATCTTTAACCCGGACTAGATCTGGGCTACTGAACGCATAAGTAACATGTAATTCGTTCACAAGATTATAATATTAAATAATTCTCCCAAGTTAATAAAAAGATTAATCTTGCCTCTGTGCATTTTAATCAAATTATAAAATATTTATGCCATGTGCATCCAAACCAATTTTCAAACCATTTTTCAAAATGAGTCAGTTGATTGTATTTACCAGTGTAAACTGACGTATTTTCCCAAAAAGATTAAATGCAGGTACTAAGCGTAATTGGCTGTGATTTCTCCTTAGCATCATTAAAAGTCTCACAAGCTTAGGATGCCGAAGTCTGTTGAACAATTGTTTCCACTTTTATGTTCGATCCTTCTGTGGATAAACTTCCGAATATTGTGATATTTGATATTACAATAATAAATTCGGTTGTATTATATTTTCAATTGCTTCCGCTGTGCATTATTAAATATTGTGTTGTTTGACTATTACGTTGCCAACCACGTCACGATACTCCCCCACCGGGCCCACCGGTGACACGTGGAAATTAGGGGTGTGACACGGTTGCTTCTCTACCCTCTTTTCTACTTGAGGCTCCTCTGTTTATGCGGTACTTGCTGGGTCTAGCCTATTGTGCACTTTACCGGGAGCTTCCATCTCAATCTCCTCATCTACCTCTTCCTCTTGTTCTACCTCAACCCTCTCTTTAACAACCTCTCCTAAACTCCTACCACTACGAGTAGGAATATCCTTAGCTGAATGATTGGCCGGGTTTGGGTAAGTGTTACCCGAAAACTGACCAGGAGGGTTCTCTTGTAACTGCTTGGTCAGACCACCTACTGTTCACTGAAGATCTAAAATCGCGGCTTGTTGGTTTTTATTATGAAGCTCTTGATTCTTATTTAATTGATCTTGATTTTTAGCGAAACCACTAAGTTCGGTTAAGGCTTTCTGGGTGATCTAATCCTTGACAACTAACCGAGCTAAAAGACTCTCTATCCTCTCTAGACTACCCCCCGACTCTTTCTCACTACCCTGAATCTCTTGGTTCGAACCCTACTGCTGAACTGGCTCCATTAACCTGAACTACCAAATTGACCCTGCTGGTTTGACCCCCCACTAGTAAATAACCCTTGCCCCTGTTTTGGAATTGACCTGATGGAAAACCAGGGGGTTACCGGAAGAGCGATAATTGTTATTATTATTACTATGCCAATTGGAGTTATAGTTCGATTTATTATTATTATTATTATTATTATTATTATTATTATTATTATTATTATTATTATTATTATTAAATGGATTAGTGGGACCTCGTCTATCATCAATAAACTCTACCTGCTCAAGAGTGAGCGTCGGACAATCTATGGTGTCGTGGCCTCCCCTATAAACCTTACAACAATCAACTCTCTTCTTAATCTCATCTAATTCCTTAGTGAAGGTTTTCTGAATCATATCTAAAGCAGCAGCTACCAATGAATCCAAGCCAACCTTGGGTACCCCTCGACCGGCCGAGGTGGTACTAGTCAAAGGAATTGAATTCCTGCTGCAGCGCTATAGTCCATGTCAGAATATGAAAAGCTTTCGAAAAGATCACTACACTCGGCTGGTGATTTCTTACCCATAAGTTTCCCACCAGCTGAAGTGTCAAACCGGGCTCGGATC
This sequence comes from Helianthus tuberosus, assembly GCA_030545235.1. NCBI lineage: Eukaryota > Viridiplantae > Streptophyta > Magnoliopsida > Asterales > Asteraceae > Helianthus > Helianthus tuberosus. The sequence goes on along the minus strand of CM060409.1, from coordinate 5,299,086 downwards.
TCAGGGGTGAGACCATTGTAGAATTTTTTCTAACAAGTGCCCAATCTGACAAGCCATGCTGTGAACAACGAGCGAGTAGGTTTTGAAATCTCTCCCAGGCCAAGTGGTACGACTCATCATGTTCCATCCGGAACGAATGGATCTGATCGCCTAGACGGGTGGATAGTACTTAGCTAAGAAAGCATCCCGTAAACCTGCCCATGTAGTAAAGACACCTTCCGGCTGCAAATCAAACCAGACGGCTGCGCGACCAGCAAGCGAGAAAGGGAATACATGGAGATAGCGAGCATCAAGATTAACACCCTCGATGGAGAAGGTGCCACATAAGCGTGTGATATGGTTGATATGAGCGGGCGCGTCCTCATCATCACGACAGTGAAACTGACAAGAGTTGGTGATGGCGGTCATGATGTAGGATGGGATTTGCCAAGATTTTTCATTTGTGATGCCGGGTAAGGTGATGGGTGAATTCGCACCGGTGAAATAGGTGGTGGCTTGTTGGTAAATGGTTCGGTTGGCCATTTGGACTATGGGTATTAGACTTTGGGGACAGGAAGGTGGTGAGGAATTGTGTGGTGAAGACTTCGGTGTGAAGTCAAAGTTCGGTCGTTTAGATTAGATTGGAGAGTAGAGTCAGAACGGGTGTAAGATGAAGGTGTAGAAGTACTTACCTGAAACGAAGATGACGAGAAGGCTGACTTGTCCACAGGTGGCTTTAGAGGATGTCATTGCGAACACGTACAGGGCATCCACTACAAAACCAAAAGCAAACAAGTAAGACGACTCTAAAATTGACTCGACAAAACAGAAAAGAAAAACACACTATTTTTAGACTCCTACATCTCAAACACGACAAATAGCACATATTGATATCAAGAAAGTCAAAACAAAGTAATTAACGCAATCGCCAAAGAGTCCCCGGCAACGGCGCCAAAAACTTGATGTGCTAAAAGTAGTTCAAATAAAAACAACTAATTTAACCTAAATCTAGACTCAAAGTAATACTCTAGACCCACTAAGACACACTAAACTACAAACCGGCAAGTGTACCGATCGACTCTAGTATAGCTAAAGTAAGTCCGGATATCGAACCCACGAGACTCTATTGATTATGTTAACTACTCTATTTAGACTATGATAGACATGGACTAAATATTTGTTTGTTTGATGAGGGGGGTTTCTAAAAATTCCTAATAAAGCAATTAAAATTAACTAAGTTAAGTAAAGAATACGAATTAACTTGGACTTTACTCAGATGGTGGAAGCACAACCTAGACTCGAATCCTGATTGTTTTTAGTAACGCTTTTACGCGGATATTGATTAATGTGGAACCGGGATCATAGAATTCTCACCTCTCGGGAAATCTAATAGGACCTCCAACCCTTCGCAAAAGCACGCTATAGCACCCTCGAGGTTGTTGCAATTACCAGTTATTAGACTCTTTGTTAAGACACCTAATGGGTTTATGAAAGTACCCTACAAGGCTCACTCCCTGTCGAGATCTAAACCAAGGGTAGACTCGTTTTCTCGATTAGACTTGCTAGACAATAGCCAATAGTTATACTCCTAATGAAGCTCCTACCCTATCAGTTTAATGACTTGGACCTAGCAATAACCTCACACCTTTCAGCTATTGACGATTAGTATAACACTTGATTTTATAAGATTACCAATTATTGCTTTTAAGGTTTATTGCGTATTCAACCTAACATGGCTTATTACGTGATATAAACACTCACCAAAACCTTAAACCTAACATGACTCTATTATGTGATAAAGACCGTCATCAAGATTCATGTAAAGCAATAAACAATAATCAAACACAATCAAGCATGCAAACACATCTAATCAATTGAACGAATCCTTTACAATTCATAAACAAATCCACATATATCAAATATCCATAATAAAAATCGAAACTTTAACAATCATTCATCTCGTCTAGGTAGTTTAAAGTATTTAGCCAATCAAAGACATGAAGTTAATCGAAAACAAAGTATAATCAAAAGCAAGAAACATGGTAAAAGGAATAAATACGAAAGTGAAGACACCCGAATGACATGAACGTGAACCCGAATGCTTCCTCGACTTCAACTCTTCAACCGACAGCTCCGAGCACTTGAAAATCTTCAAACCGATGCTTCAAAATCGCCCAGAGTTCTCCCAATTCGTAACTTAGCGTTCAGGGATAGATTAAGTTTGTTATATATGATTTTCTCCCAAAAAAACTGATGCCAATTCGCAACTTTCTGCCGAAATCACCCTCTCGCGGGGCACGAGAGGGGAGGGTTTGGTTACTAGACTCCCAGCCCGCGACCGCTTATATGACATCAGCAATTCAATAGCCTCTCGCGGGGCGCGAGAGGCAATACCAATACCAGTCGCGGCCCGCCAAAAGACCAAAAATCAGTATTTCCGCACCGTTTCAGTTCCCGAGCCTTCCAAAACGTTCCAGGTCTTGACTTTTTCCATATTCAACTTGTTTTCTTCACTATTCAGCTGTTTTAAGCTCACAAGACCTGTAAAACACAATTGGATCAAAAGTCTAACTATTCTACGAAAAACGAAACTTAAACTAATGAAAACTATACAAACTGGGCTTGATAAACTGATGTATTTTGCAATACATCATTACTTCAAATGATCGACCTCCTAGTAGTTGAGGAATTACCACCGGTGATGGGTTATTGGCTATGGCGGGTTTAAAGTGACTCTCAACTCCCCTCACCGGTCCCCGCTCATATCTTCATGGGATACCTTTCGGTTGGTTGACTGGTGGAACCAGATTCCATGGGAGTGGCCTTTGTTGAATCGGCTTTTGCTGCACCGGTGGTGGAAATGGTATGTCTTGGGGCCTTCCCGGAATCGGTTGCTGATTAATCGGGTCTGGTTGATGAAAATGTAGTTGATACCTTAACGTGCCCGGATTTTCTCTTTCTAAGAACCCATATCCCGTGTTGTACCTTCCCAAACTTCCCGTATTCACCGCCTTCCTACTACTTTGATTACCCCCATATATCTCATTCTCGTCGTATCCTTCAACAAACTCCCCCAAGCTATTCCCTTGATCAAACATGGGAAATTGTTGTTGATGAGCTAGGCGGTAATGTGAAGGTTGGGTTGGTAAGGGAATTGAGTTGGATGAATTAATGGGTTGCGTTTGGTTTAGTGTAATAGGGTTCTCATCAGCGACCATCCTCACGTAGGGCGAGGACTGTTGAGTGGTATAAGCAAGCATATAAATATACTCCTAAAAGATAAGTGGATATAAGAAGTAGTGAGATCTATCTAGCCTTTGGAATTTCTCCATTTGAAAGTCTATTTAAATGAAAGGTTGAGGATTTTGGGGGTTCTAAATGTTACATAGTGCGATACAGTCAAAACAAGGTATTATAGTACAAACCGAATAGATACCTCGGCTACAGATAAACTTATAAATAGATTCTCTATCCTCTCTTTTTCCCTTTAAAATTAAGTATTTATTTTCGTTTTTATTATAGGATAGCAAGATGATTAGAAATCCTTTACTTTTTTCAACCCAATCGCTCTTTTGATTTTAGAAATGTTTTTATCAATATACTCTTTCTTATACACATACTTCTCCATTATGGAATGGAGAGTGGTAATATTTAGGATTCATTAAAAAGTAGAGAATACATTCTTGGGAGAAAGCCTTCCCGTATTTTTTTAACGTCCAACTAGATCGGGTAATCATTCAAATTATGAACGGAAGCTCGTTGCTTTTTCTTTCCCTATAATCAAAATGAAATGAATTGAAGCCATGGGGCCTTATCCATTTATTAATTCGACTCAACTTGAAATTGACTTCGATTTGCTCCCTTTGAATAATTTAAATTTTAAATGAAGGCTTTGTATTGATCCGGAAAAAAATAAAATATTCTCAGAACTCTTAATTGATATGACATGCTATTTTTCCATTCATTCCCTTTCAGGATCAGTCGTGATATTCCAAACTTTACCGATGGTATGGACGAATCCCTCGCTTCATCTAAATGTGTAAAAGATCCTAGCCGCACTTAAAAGCCGAGTACTCTACCGTTGAGTTAGCAACCCAAATAGAAAAAAGGTATGTAGATACAATCAAAATAAAACAAAATGATTAAATCAAAGCCTTAATCTACATCTACGAAAGAAAAAAAAAGATATAAAATTTTTTTCTAATATATTTGGAACATAAAAATGACTAAATCAGATGAAAAAGAAAAAAATTCCCGATCAAATAAAAAAAAGAAATAAATGTATAAAATGTTGGGCCATCCCCTATTTCTATGTTGTTCACTTTTTCAATCAAAAATCTGAGGAGCAAAGCTAATCCAACGAACCCATCATTTGAATCAACAAGTAAAAAATAAAACCTAGAGCTGCTTATCACGATGAATTATATTTGTTCGATACAATATTGTCAATATAAAGGTTAATAAAAGAATACGATATTGGGTGAAGAATGGGTATTGGGAGGATGTTGGCTGGCTTGAGAATGGTGGTAGATTGTCTAGATTTGGAAATGGTGGTGGTGACATAGGTGGAAGTGGAGTGGTTTGTGATAATGGCTGAGATAAGGTTTCAATTTGCTTTTCTGGATGATGGTGTTAGGTGATGGTTGTGTAGGAGTTGGTGTGAATTGGGTTTGTAGAGGTAAGGTTTCAATTTGCTTTTCTGGATTACTTGAGTTCTTCATTGCTTAGAGATTAGGTGTTGGTGATTTTAAGATCTTGTTCTCCCGGTGCAAAACTCGTCGTGTACGTCGAACTGTCCTCTCAATTTCTGGATCGAACACTAGCGGTGATGACTTCCCGGAGTGTGATGCATACACGTCCAAAATCACCTGCACAAGCACAAACAAGAGAACCCCATAAACGGTGACATTTTGATGACTCTCGTTAGTGTCAATAAAAAACCGAAATAAACTACGTAGATAGGATAAGTCGGATATCGAATCAGAGGAGTACTGTGGAAAGTGTTGTGAATTAAGAACTATTAACTAATTGCAATAATGGAAAACCTTGTTGTTTGAGAGTTTGATTAACTAACGAATTACAAAAATACGAAGTTTAAACAATGGGAGATAACAATGGTTGCTCCGGATTTCAGATTCAAAGAGAATTTCAGTTACGTGTTTGATTGCTACAATTACATAGACATAAATGTATAACCTGATTAATCAATTGTGATAACCTAAAGACTACTTACTTCGATTGCAAAACCACTGAAGGTTATCGTATAAGCTACCAATTGCAATTACTAACCCTAACCCTTATCAAATATATCTCAACAAATGTCGCTCGTGCTCTTCTTTCGTCTTGGAGTAGATGAGAATATCATAGATGGATACAATTACGAAACGATCGAGAAAAGGTTTACATACGCGATTCATTAAATCCATGAACACTGCAGGTGCGTTAGTCAAACCAAAAGGCATGACCACAAACTCATAGTGTCCATAGCGCGTGCGAAAAACGCTCTTTGGTACATCTTCTTCGAGAACTCGAAGTTGATGATAACCAGAACGAAGATCAATTTTCGAGAAACCTGCCGCATCTTGAAGTTGGTCAAAGAGATCGTCAATACGAGGAAGAGGATATCGGTTTTTGACTGTAAGATTGTTGAGCTCACGATAGTCAATGCACATCCGAAATGACCCATCTTTCTTTTTAACGAACAAAACGGGAGCACCCCAAGGAGAAGTACTATAGCGTATAAAGCCTTTATCAAGAAGTTCTTAAAGCTGGCTTGATAGCTCTTGCATTTCCGAGGGTGCTAAACGATAAGGGGCTTTCACAACAGGAGTTGCGCTAGGTATGAGATCAATACGAAAATCAACAGAACGAGAAGGCGGAGGACCAGGAAGATCCTCTGGAAAGACGTCAGGAAATTCACAAACAACATGAACATCACTTATGCTTGGACCTTTGTCTTTCTTCTCCACGATATGGGCAGGAAAGGCAAAGTATTCCTTACGCAAGTATTTGTTCGCTTGGATACACGACATAAGCTTAAGACCTTTAGAGGGTTTCTCGCCATAGACGTGTAAGGAATCACCATTTGGAAGAGGAAGACGAATAAACTTTCAGAACAAACAACTTCAGCATGAACTCGCCTAAGCTAATCCATGCCTACTATGAGATTGAAGCTTCCCAATTGCATGGTATGAGGTCAATCGAAAACGTATGATCGTTAAGATTCATCAAACACTTTGAGAGGACATAATCAACAGTAACGGATTCCCCGTTAGTGACTTCGACTGCGAATGGATTGGGCAACTTAGAATGTACGCACTTAAAAAAGGGTTCAAATTCTATAGACACAAAACTTCTTTCTGCGCCAGTATCAAAAAGACAAGAAGCATAGACATGGTTAACGAGGAATGTACCAGTGATAACATCATTAGTGTTCTGCGCCTGAGCGACGGTGAGGACAAAAGCTCTGCCTCGAGCTGGTTGAGGTTGCTGCTGCTGGTCTTGGGACAAACATTTGCTAGATGGTTAGGCGCCACATTTGAAACATGCTCGCACAGGAGTAATCTGAGGTTGAGGTTGATTAGGGGTAGGGTTTTGGGCTACCATGGCTTGGTTTTTGTTGGTCATGGGTGGTTTGTGGCAGTACTGAGAAAAGTGTCCATACCGATTGCAATTTGCGCACTTGCGGCATGTACGGTAGCAGGGTGATGGTACTGGCATTGGGTACACTCGGGTTGAGTACTAGTGTAACCTTTACGTGGAGGTTCAGTATCGGGTACAGCAGGCATAGTTTGCAAGGGTTGAGGGTTTGGCGGAGTAACGACCGCACAGTTTTGAACAGAAGCCTTCCGCTTCTTGTTCCTGTTCTACTTGTGTTGGGAGGATGAGGGTTCAACGGTGGTGGTGGTGTCAGTGGTGGCTGTCACACCCCGACCCGGAATGGTACGGGGCATGATGATTGCCCATAGCTCATGACACTATTATAAGTTTAATATTTAAAGCCATTAAATTAAATTGTCACATAACATATATCAATCAATAGTTGTACATAAAATGTTCAAAAAATAAAAATAACTAAACTTCCAATTTATTTCCTAAGGCCCATGCTACGTGTCCTCATCACTTGTTTATCAACCTTGAAAACCTACACCACTTTAGAAAAATATATATATATTTTTTTTTGGTCAACAAACATGTTGGTGAGCAATTCCTTATTTTGTAAAAAATGGTTTAATATTTATTTCAAGAAAGAAAAATTATATTTTAACATGCTCACAAGGTTAATATAAAGATTGTCACATGTCACTAACAATACACATATATCAAGAGAGTCACATAACAAAATAATAAAATAATACCAAGACCAAAATAGCACACAACAACAATAGCGTCCATTAGGCTCAAGCCCCGAGGAGCGAGTCTAATGTCGTTGGCGATACTAGGCTACAACCCATGGCCGTGGGGAACCTAGTCAGCCGTGGATCCACTAGACACAATAGCATGCAATAGACTTGACATAGCATAGAATTTGAAACGATAAGACACATGAACATCTAGATATCAACACTTTGAATTTAGCATGTTAAAAATAGGATAAATCATAGATTTGAATAACATGATGCACCCCAAAACTTGTAAAATTAAAAAGGGGAGTTTGAAAGAAATTACTCACAGGCTGCGAAGAGTTAATCCACCAGAATTACCGCACGAGTACACGAGGTGGGACAAATGACTAAATCACCCTAGAATAAATATACCCAAGATTTTAAATAAACAGAACGACAACAATAAGTCAAATGATTCGAGTTCTTGATTTGGGGACTTTTGTATGGCGTAATTTATAAATCATAATTATAAGAAAATAAAGTTATATTAGTAGCCAAGAATACATAATTATGATTACGACGATATTAGAATATTTATATATTTAAGCTTATATTAGAAATACACATTTGGCCAAATTAATAATGATAATTGTCAAGATCTAATTGATTAAAAAAATACATAAATATATATATAGATATAAATTCTTTTTTTTAGATCATCAATTTATTGCAAATACCAAAACTTCTATTTTATAATTTAATTAGATATTATTATTAGATAATCACCAAAATTTTAATAAACAAAAACAACCATTAAATTATGGGTTAGCCAACCCATAACGTGGTGAAAGGTAAATGTTGAATTTTTTCTTTCTATACTAGTTTATAGACCCGTGTATAACACGGGTTCAAGGATATAAATTATATAACTTAACAATGCATGCATAATTATTGTTTGTCATTTGCTTATATATATGACCTAGATGTTTACTTTTTTTCAACCAAACATCTAATTATTGTTTGCAATTTTCTTATATATATGACCTAGATGTTTACTTTTTTTCAATCAAACATCGCAAACATATGATAGTCATACCATATTAAACCGCGACTAAAATCATTTCAATTAATAATTTTCAAACCTATTTCCTTGATTATAGAAAATTATTTGCCTTTTCAAATTATTTTGCATGTTTTTAAAATCTTTAGCTCACGAAACACTTCTTATAAATATATATAATCATTTATTACAAGTTGACATTAAGGCACGACCATAAATAAAGTTTCATATCTGCTACCTCCATTACCTCTCAAGTTGTATGTAAGAAAACAATTTAGTTATATAAATTTGTGCGTACATTATTAAATGATATATTTTCTTATACTCAAACCCGTGTAATACATAAATTCATAAAATACATAAGTTCATAACTTATTACTTAAACCCGTGTAATTCACAACAAAATTTTGAATAAAACTTATATCGAACATAGATTAAATTAAATATGTTGCAACACTATACTTATAATTTTGGTAAAATATAATATTTTAAAGTTATAAGAGAAAAATATAGGTTGAAAATTAATTGTATTAAAAACCCCTCCCCTAAAACCACCACCTGTATATAATTGTTACTTCGAAAGCTTATAATTTAATAGTTACAAAAATACAAAAAGAAAAAAGTTAAAACATTGAATAAGATAAAATAGATAAACAATTATTTTGGTTTTAATGATAAGAAGTCTATATCTAAATATTAATAAAAGACTCTAATTATTGTGTATTCAGTTTTAATTATAAGAAGTCAATATAAATTATAAAAGACTGTGTTTAACGATTGAATGATGATTCTATAAAAAAAACTCACGATTACTTTTTATATATTAAAGTGAAAATATTATTTTTTATATATTAAAACCACCACCTGTATATAATTGTTACTTCGAAAGCTTATAATTTAATAGTTACAAAAATACAAAAAGAAAAAAGTTAAAACATTGAATAAGATAAAATAGATAAACAATTATTTTGGTTTTAATGATAAGAAGTCTATATCTAAATATTAATAAAAGACTCTAATTATTGTGTATTCGGTTTTAATTATAAGAAGTCAATATAAATTATAAAAGATTGTGTTTAACAATGGAATGATGATTCTATACAAAAAAACTCACGATTACTTTTTATATATTAAAGTGAAAATATTATTTTTTATATATTAAAGTGAAAATATAAGATATGAATGATTATAAATGTGATCTTGGAAAATTTAAATATAAAAAATAAAATAATAATAATAATAATATTAATAATAATAATAATATAACAAAACTTAATAAAAAATTAGATTGTAGGAGATGTTACTATGTGGCATTTATTGGAGTCTTTTATTAGAATTGAGATGTTTGGATTTAAAGGTGTTGGTTCAAGTGCATGATCTGACTTGAAAAAATATGTATTATCTTTAATACTAAAAAATAATAATAATAATAATAATAATAATAATAATAATTATTATAATAGCAGTTTAATAGATAATACAAGAGACTTGTTTAAACAACGCATGGTAGAGCCACTACGTTATCAGGTTATCAATTAATCAAAGTTAAAATTTACATCCAAGGTTCATGACAATATATATTTTATAATAGAGTATCCCAATATTATTTTTCTAAACGTTTATATTTATAATACATAACAGAAATAAAACAAAGATATGTGGGTTGAACATCGAAGCCAGACCCAACCATCATGTGTTGTTCGATAACAAGAAATAAATAAATAAATAAAAATTGTTGTACGTTTGTTTAGTCGCCAAAACTAATAGCAGTCTTAACCAATACTCAAACCAAATATTAACCGTACATGCTAACAGATTAACAGTGGTTACCTTAATGTTGAACGGGGTTGACTGGAGGCCAACGAATAAAGTCATCGGATGTTTATTTACTAACTCTATTGATGGTTTATTTACGTTGTTTATTATTATTATTATTATTATTATTATTATTATTATTAAGAGTTATAACTGTATATGTATATGCACGCATTATTAATGTTCTTTAAAAAGAACATTTTAAGGAAACGTAAACTAGTGTTTATATCAACTTTCAATTTATATACAATATTATCATAAATTTAAAATCTCATAAATTTCATTAATCAAGTATGGTTAAAACTTAATTGTGTTTATATGATAAAAGACACGTCTTATTCGATTTACTCAACGTAAACGAGTTTTACTTCTTTAAGTAAAAGTTCTCATTTTCATTTATTTCCATTAAGATCTGGTTTACAAAACGAGTCGTTTTTTTTAGGATCCGTTTTTGGTGGATGTTACAGTGGCTTGGTGCGCACTCTTCGTAGAGACCTTGTTGTAGGCCCCATGAAGAATACAGTTGTTGTTAAGTTCGATTGCGATACGGTAAGCTTCCTCAACGGTTTTGGGACAGGCGGATGCAACATGGTTAATCAAAACAGAAGGTAGGCAACAGATAAATTTGGCGATGGCTTTGGGGGTGGTGTCGACCTGACCAGGGCAGAGGATACTGAGTTGCTTGAAACATGCAACCAGACCAGTAGTGTCGCTCCCTACTTGCTTCAGATTCCAAAACCCGTTATCGAGTTTCTGAAGTTCGTGAGGAGGACAAAACTCGTCCTTCATCAGCTCCTTTAGTTCTGCCCAAGGCAAGGCGTGGGCTACTTCGTTGCCTCTTTTGTTACACTCGGAGGTCCACCATTCGAGGGCTCTCAATGGAACACCCCTGTCGCGTTCAGGGTTCGTAACTCATCCGGGCATCAACTTCTCAAAAAGGTGAGTTCGATCGCGTCAAACCAGTTCGTCATGGCGGTTGCGCCATGCCATGAATTATTTGAATTGGAACGTCGCTTTAGGAGGTTCCACCTTAGAGTCAACAGAGGATTTGGGGGTGTCATGGATGGATTGAATTTGGCTAACAATGTCGGGAATATTTTTAGCCATCTGCTCGGCCATCTGGTCAGCAACTAAACCTACGAGTTCTTGCTTTGATATAGAGTCCCCATTGTTGTTGGATCCCTTCTTTGAACCTGACTTCTTAGACTTCTTTGACGAACTTGGAGAAGACATCTAGAGGTTAAAATAGAGGGAAAGGATGAGACGTGATCATAATGTAAAAGCAAGTTTTGCATGTATAATCGTGTGTATGTTCATGTATAAGTCACATAAGTTGCATGTATTCAACAAGTATAATCACGTATGAATGCATAAAGGAGTATAAATTTAGTTTGTTCACCAGAGTTATTATTGTTTTTGATTGCGAGAGACGTGCGAATTGTGTAACGGTTTTGAAATGAATGAGGTAACAAGTATAAAAATCACATATAAATTGAAATAGCATAAAAGAAAGGCTCATAAAACATTGGAAGGTTTTGGGTAGAGAAACGTCGACTATTCCAAAGTGAATCGAAGATCCTTTCGAGTTAGGGAGAAATGATTTGGCTTAATAGGTAAAATACTCTCATCAAGAAGCGACTAAGGGTATTTTCCCCTTCCAGTTACTACTTGTCCCTATCGATTAGAAAATCAAAACTTTGGTGAGATCGAAAATCGAGGAATGGGACTTAATCGGCACTGTGCGGGGTTCACCCCTAACTTGACGATTTCGTACCCTAAGTGTGGTTAGTACTCGTGGGTCAAAATATAATTTTGACACTTTGACGAGGGTCCACTAGAGTTTGAATTGGAACTTTACCATTAAGATGTGGATTTCACTCCTAACTTAATGGCGTAATTTCGTGTGAAATAAAGAATAAACGGAATGAGTGTCGTTCACCAAATTGCAGGTTTCACCACTATTTTGGTAAACTCATCTCGTTTGTATCACGATTGTCTTCAAGTCTTCATAGTGTATTGTGTAAAAATGTCTTAGGAAAGACATTATGTAAGTATTAAGACCAAAAGAAGAGAAAGAAACAAGATAGGAAGAATATCATTTTAATCAAGTATCGAGAATGGTCAAAAGAATGGTTCCTACTATAGACTAGGTCGAACATGGAAATTCTACCAAATTCCCTATAGTTATGGCTCTGATACAATCTGTCACACCCCAACTGATGGCAGAAACATCAGAATGAGACGAAATAGAATGCAAGAGACTTCATAACACTAATTGTGACAATATTTAAATCAAAACCATTTTCATTTCATAACTTAAATTGTCATTACAATACACGGAATTCAAATTACAACAATAAAAGGAAAATTACGACAAGTTCATCATAACATAAATATTCAAATCTAGTAATTTCTTGGGCGTGTTTCTAGTCATCCCTACTAGAATTTCATAAGATCATCCTCTTCAACTTGTAACATGTTTAAAATAATGTTCAATGCAAAATCCAAGGCGAGTATACTAGTTTTCATACGTACATAGCATAAACTAAGTTTAAACAATTCCACATGACAAGCTATTGAAACAAGATAAACATTAAAGTCGGCATGTTTTTAACTAATTAAACCAATGATGAAACGCAATAAGCTCTTAACATAACCTCAAGCATACGGGTGGTGCGTTAATCCTATAGCACTATATATGTCAAGGATAGGCTCGTACGAAGTTAATGAAAAGTCTAACACAAAACGTATAACCCCAAGTCTAATGTATCAAGTAATCAAGTATGCATGCATGTATAAGGAATGTTTGTGCATTTAAGAATAAAGTTTAAGTGTAATTTTTTCATAGGTAAACATGTTACACCCCAAAAGATGGTAAACAAAAAGGGGGATCAAGTATACTCACGGTTTTGCAAGCGTTCCGTTTGACAAGTCCGTGAAGGGTTGTTGATTTATTGGAAGGACACTGGGTTATCCTACAAGAGGAAACGTAAGTGTGAGTATTGGATGATGATGGGAGATTTGGAATTAAAAGTACAAGTATGACAAAAGTATGACAAAATACATGTACGAAAGTAATTACCTAGGTTGATAAAAGTATGACAAAATACATGTACGAAAGTAATTACCTAGGTCTAGCACTCGTTTTGACACTAAGGGAACCCATTAGGGTTTATATGATTTTTATAGGTATAACACCTATTAGAATCGCAACGAGGAACTAAACACTTTGGTAAACTAACTTAGTAACTTGATGAATAACTATTTAGTCATCATCAAGGGTTTGGTTTTAGGGGTTGTATATAGTTTATATGTATACTTTATATTCTAAGTCCAACAAGATCATCATATAAGTCATGTAGGAGGTATAACCATCCTTTTAGAACCTCAAGTAAAGTTCACCACTACACATGTTGTCATAGACAACAAGGAGGGTCAAGAACATAAACAAGAATGAAATAATAACATCTAATCTAAGTAAAACATCAAGTGATGTGTGGACTTGCATGTAGGGTAGCCCAATCTAACCAAGTTAGTCACACAACTTCAAGTTCAAGACTTGACATCACTTGTCAGTTTAAAACTCTTACAAAACAGAACATTTGTGAGGATAAATACTCTAGATTTGAATGTCACACCCTTGTTTTTAAGCCCAACTAACGATACAAATGATTATGAGCATTATGACATAGGAATGTGTATGAGATAACTCAAGTTCAAGTAGTAAATACAAAGTTTAAAGCATAACAGAAATTTTCAGTCCACTTTGGAGCCTTTTTGGTGAATTCCCAGGTCTGGATTCGCCATGGCAAACCCGTGGGATCATACCTAAGACTTATTCAAGTGTTTTGAAAGAAGAATCAAGGTAAAAGACTAAAAAATGAGCAAGTTATGCTCACTTTGGCAAGAGGTGAGGAATCTGCCAATGTTCTTGATTTCCAGCAGATTGAAGTGTGTTTGAGAGAGTTCACGAGAGTTTGCAAAGTGTAAAATGTGTGGAGAGGACATGGGTTTTATAGGGGAAGGAGTTAGGGTTGGTTGGGAGTTGATTAAATGAGGTTAAGAGGCCATTGGAGGAGAGTTTGGTGTGTGGATCCGAGTAAAATCGCAGCTGTTTGAGGATTCTGCCTGCCAGACCCCCTTACGAACCATAAGGGGGGGACCATACGGTCCTCAAGGCTTAGGCAGAAGTTACATTTTTTTATTTCTTTGATTTTGTTGATTTGTAACTTGTCCAAATGTTACATATTGATGGTTTTAGGATTATCTTAGGGTTTTCAAGCATATGTAGCATATACCAAAGACTAGTATAAGTATGAATGAGTGTGATTACGTATAAAACGTCGCGTATAAGTTTTGTATGAAGCATGTATATCACGTATTTGCAAGTTTATCATATGTTTTCAAGTATCACGAATCATGTATCATAAGTATGAATGTATAAATGTATATAATCTAAATTGAAATAAAATACGAGTTTCATTATGATTCAAATCTCGGATTATAACGATTACAACGAAAGGATGAATACAAGATTACAAAGTTTCCAAAAATAGCAATACAAGACAAGCTTTCCAAATATAGAAAGTATGAAAAAGCAGGGTGTTACAGCAAGGTTCAAGCTTTCTTTGATGGTTGCTATGTGGTTAACTTCAGTTTTTTGTTAACCGATCAATTAACTAATTTTTCTTACAATATGACTTTTATTGCTAACCTTAATGACAAATGTGCATCATGTATTATGCAAGACCTGGTAGATGGAGTGGTAGGAAAAAACCTTCTAAAATGTTCATCCATGCTCAAAAAATAAATGAATTTAGATTATTTTTTTATTATTATTATTTACCACTTTTTGTAGATTCGGATATGTTGGCAATGGAGGCATGACTTATCTAAAATATCGGTCGCATTTTTAGCATATGGGCTTTAGTGAAGGTGGTGTTTGTCTTTAAGATTACAGAAACAAGTTAGAATTTGATCAACTTTTTATATGATTTTTTTTATTGTTGGCGCAAGCTCCGCTTCTTATAGGTTGTGATGTTCGAAATATAATTGCGGAAACATTTTAAGTCCTAATTGATAAGTAGGTCATTGCTATAAACTAAGGTAATATGTTTTCTGTTCATAGATAAATAATAGACAAACTTAAATAGTGGCAACCCATTTTGGACCGGTTTAAGTTATAGATTTTATAAGAGTGGGTGGAGTTGACGTTGATTAAGTTATAAAGTTTTGTTAGAGTGTACCGTTTTAAAAAGACAAATTATAGTTATTTGTATCAGAGTTGTCACACCCCAACCGATGGCGGAAACATCGGGATGAGACGAATACAAGATTGCAAGAGACTTCATAACACTACTTTACGACAATAAATTAAACATAACCATTTTCATTGATAACAAAAAGGAAATACATTGTTCAAATACGAAGTACTACAATTTCAAATAACATAACAACTTAAACAAAATACAATAGTTCAAAGTTTAGGTGTGTATCTAATCCACCCTAAGTACGATTATTCGACGGCATAAACTAATTTCCTGCAACATGTCTTAAAATAATACATATCAACAAAAAAAGTTGGCGAGCAAACAAGTTTGATACATAGCATAATAATGATAAAATTTGTCTCATATCCAACATGGCAACATTGTATATAATTGGCATAAACATACTAAACATGTGTTCTTATATGTCAATCCATAGTCTAACGCAATCGTGATTACCCAATATTGTTATAAAATGGGTGTATATAGTTTACTTAACAATACCACAAGAATATGGGCGGGCGTTACTCCTATAACGCTATATTTGTTAAGGTTGGCTAGCAAAGTTAATGAGCATATAACACAAGTCTAACATAGCATGTAATAATCAAGTATCATGTTATAACGGATAGAGTAAATGTGTAAACAAGTTATATTGTGTTTTTGTACATGTTGCACCCAAAATGATAAAATAGAAAACGGGATCGAGTATGCTCACGGTTTCGCAAGCGTTCCTACTTGAAATCCCGTGAGAGTTGTTGATGGATGAAGGAGGAATACCGAGGTTACCTTTTGTGAAAGGTGATGAATCTACTCGAACTTGTAATTAGCAGCTGATTAGAGGAGGATTTGAGAGTGTTTTGATGATATGCAAAGTGTAAAAATGCTTGGATTATGCTTGGGTTTTATAAGGGTTGAAGTAGGGTTAGTTGGGAGGTGAATTTATGAGGTTTTGAGCCACTGGAGGAGGGTTGTAAGGTGGGATTCGTGCAAACCCGCGACCATTTCAAACCTGCTGCTTGCCAGTACCCCATGCGGACCGCACGGGGTTCCCCTTGCGGTCCGCAAGGGTCCGGCCAGGCATACATTTTTTATTTTCTTGATTTTTTTATACATTGCAACATATTTAAGTGTAATATATGGATGTTTTAAGCATAATTAAAGATTTCTAAGCACATTTAACATGTCCTAATGGTCACACAAGTGTAACATGAATAAAATCAAGTATAAACATAGCGTATAAATTTCGTATTGGACATGTAAGTCACGTATTCACAATTTTGTCAAGTGTTTTCGTATATCAAGGATCAAGTAGCATATATAAAGTATGAATGAGTTTGATATGATAAAATGGAACACGTGTTTCATTATAATTCAAGTCTCGGAATACGATTACAATGGAAAGGCGAATACAAAGCTTGCAAAGTTTCTAAAAATGGAAAATACAACATAAACTTTCTAAATATAGAAGGTATGAAAAACGTAGGGCGTTACAAGAGTTAACTCAACTCTACTTTAATCACAATTATACAAGCTCAAGACACCACCATGCTAACTTCCAACCACTCACAACCACTTCCAACCACTTCCACTCACAACCACTTCCAACCACCAACTACTTTAATCACAGTTGACTCATTTCAAATGTGTTTCTCGATAGAATGTTTTGTTATTTTTCATAATATGATTTGTGACAACTTTTTAACTATTCAGTAGCTACATTTGTGACCTTTAAATTTTACTTTTTAATGTGCTCGCTATGTTTGTGATCATTTTCTAACCTAACTGTAATGTTTTTTCTAGGTGAGAGCTCCGGCGTCTTTCGAAGACGACCACTTTGGATTATAACGGTGATTTTATATGGGCCTTAGGAAACGATGATGCCGGCTTTTGGCTTCTTTAGAATATCACTGAATCGATTTTATCTTGAGTGTCATCCCAATTCAAGACGTTGTTGGATTTTTGATGGTTCTTACTAAATTGATCAAATCTCGAGCGTCTTCGGGTAGAACGCCAGTGCTTTAGATTAGGTGGCTTCATTCCGTCTTTGTTATCTTGATAGAAAGGTTTTCTTTAATTTTATTGATTTTAAAACATGTATTGTGAATTTCACTAAGGTTTTAGATTTCGTGTATATGCGTAATCATAACTGCATATAGAATTTCGCTTTATGTTATATAGTTGTTTACTATTTGATTTGATATTTAACCTATCAGTGTTGTTTTTCTTAAATTTTAAACCAAAATAATACTTGATGTCATGTGCAAATCATTATAGCTGTGCTTATTAAACTCATCTAATTATATGAAGCATTTGAAATATTGAAATGTTAAGTTAGATATCTGTTCATAAGATTATGATTCTGATAAAGAGATATTGTAGTTATCATGTTATTTGTTCTTCGATTTTGGAACTTTATGATACAAAATTCAATAGATATCTGGCACCATTAAAGGTAAATGATCTGTAACCATGGTTTTGACTTTTAGTTTTGTAACGAGTACAATATTATTTGTTTTATTATGGTAAAATTGTTACCTTATGATTCTATTGAGCGAGCATCCTATTGAACCACTACTTGAGGAGGCTACAGCTTCTGGTCAACCGGTGTGAATAGCTTTCTTTCTAAAAACCACTCGTGTCTGTATAATGTCATGGTGCAAGTTTAGTGGAAATATGATATATATATTGTTTCGGTTTTTGACGATAAGTTATGTCATGGTGATTCGTTGTTTAATAAAATTTGGTATGTAAAATGTGGTGTGCATTGTTTTCTAAAATGTATAGTGATTCGTTGTTTAATAAAATGAGTTATGTAAATTTTCTAAACAGCGCCCCCTATCGACACATGGATTCACCGCTAGTATCTATTAATAAAAAGCGAGTGGTGTGAGTGGATTCGTGGCATTTTGGTGTCTGCTAGATCTTCTGTTTTGGTGAATGGGTCGCCTACTTTCGAGTTTGGGTGTCAAAAAGGTATTAGGCAGGGAGATCCGATTTCGCCTCTGTTATTCATTATCGTGATGGAGGCGTTCTCGGGTATGATGAAAAAGGCGTGTGATATAGGAGCGTTTGAGGGTCTGAGAATGCCTAATGATGGTCCGGTTTTATCGCATTTGTTGTATGCAGACGACGCGATGTTGATGGGGGAATGGTCTTCTTTCAATTTTAAGAACATGAAAAGGATACTCAGAATTTTTTATTTGTGTTCTGGTTTGAAAATAAATTTGCATAAGTCGGTTTTATTTGGTGTTGGTGTTGATAATGAAGCTGTTACGATTGAGGCAGAATCCTTGGGTTGCAAATCAGGCGTTATTCCTTTTGTGTACTTGGGTATTAAGGTTGGGGAAAACATGAACAGAGTAGCGAATTGGGAGCCGGTTGTGAATACATTCAAGAAGAGATTATCGAAGTGGAAAGCAAATACTTTGTTGATAGCCGGCCGGTTGACTTTGATTAAATCCGTTCTAGATAGTTTACCCACTTACTACTTTTCTCTCTTCAAAGCGCCAAAAAAGATCGTTCAAACGTTGGAAGGGTTGATGAGGCGGTTTCTGTGGGGCGGGTCAGACGAAGTGAGGAAATTAAATTGGGTTTCGTGGGATAAAGTCACTAAGAGTATACGAGATGGAGGTTTGGGCATTGCAAATTTGGAGATGAACAATAATGCGTTGATAGCTAAATGGTTATGGCGTTTCCTTAATGATAAATATACTATGTGGCGTAAGGTGATTGTGTCAATTCATGGTTCAAGTCGTGGTTGGGGCTTGGCTCCAGTGAATACAACTTTAACTGGTGTGTGGAAGAACTCGGTCTCGTTTTGGAATACTTACAAGGTAGAGGGTGTTGGTTTTAATCGTATGATTAAGGGGAAGTTGGGAAATGGGAGACAAATCAGATTTTGGTTAGACACATGGATAGGATTGGAGCCTTTGAAGGATGCATTCCCGGTTCTATTTGCGCTTGAAAAACATAAGAGAGTGGTTGTGTCTGATCGGATATTGGTTGAGGGGATTACCCGGCGTTTCCGGTGGGATTGGTCTCGAGCTCCAGCTTCGGGTCAGGAGATGGATCTGAAACATCAATTAGAAAATTTATTGTTGCAGGTGAACATGGAGGATTGTCATGACGAGTGGATGTGGAACGATGGGAGGTCCGAAGGTTTCTCTGTTGCTGCGGTAAAGAAATGGATGCAAGGTTCGGCGACTACGGGGGGTCATTGTGGTTTCACGTGGAGCAAGTGGGTTCCGAATAAGTGCAACATTTTCATGTGGCGTGCTTATCTAGATTGGCTTCCAACTAAGATGGCTCTCTTACGAAGAAGTATTCCGGTAGATAATTCTTTATGTGTTTGGTGCGATTGCAGTGAGGAAACAATTGAGCATATTCTCAGAGGTTGTTGCGTTTCTACGGGTGTGTGGAATGCAATAACTACTTGGTGCAGGATACCGGGGTTTTACGCCTTTCACGTTAAAGATTTGGTGGATATGCATGTCTATAGTGGCTTGGTTGGGAACAGAAGGATAGTTCTTCATGGGATCATTATAATTACTTGTTGGAGGATGTGGAGAGCTAGGAATGAAAAACTATTTTCGAATAAGGATCCTAACGTTATCGAGATGGTCGCGGATATCAAGACTTTGGGTTTTTTGTGGTATAAGCATAGGTTCAAACAAGGGGCGGTGGAGTGGGATAGGTGGTGTAGATTTGATTTAATGTAAGGTTTCGGGGTCTATTTCCGCCTTGGAGATAGTTTTCCTTGTGTTTGTGGCTTAATAAAAGTTATCTTTCAAAAAAAAAAATCTATTAATAAAAGGGTGGAAATGAACAGTAAAAAAAAGACAGGTGGCTCATCAATTTCCACGTGTTGCATCCTGGTTTCTTCTCATGCCCTTGTCAAAAGAGGCGTACAGATACAAAGAAAGGGAAGAAAGGCAGCAAACAGTGAGATAGGGAGATTCGGAAGATATAGAGAGAGATCCAGGAGCCGGCGAGTCCCCTGCAACCATCCCCCACACGTGTGTTACGAACCGAATCGTTAACTAATTGATCCAAAGAAAATAGATGAGAAACTTGAAAGAACTTGTAGATTTTTCGAAGAGACTCAATTCATATTTCATTCATAATTAATTGATACACTTGCAACCCTTTATATAACCAAACAAATACATAAGAAACTACCAACTACTCCACTACTATGACCACTAAAACTACTTTGAACTAAAAGAAAGGAAATGCATGAAAATTGAAACGTGGGGCTTGGATTGTTGTGCATGAGGATTTTGGTTGCAGGTCACGTGACTTTGGAACGTAACAGCGTGCTCGCCTCCCAACGACCGTTTAGGGTTTTCGATGAAGATCCGAGGGTCCAGAGATGGTAGTGGTGAGTCCCGAGTAGTCTACGGTTCCGCCGTGAACCATGATGACAGTGGCGATGTGGTGAATCTGCTTTAAATATCACCTCTTGCCTAACCATTCCAGATTTCACGACAACCTGTGTGGATTGAAGTAATTTACTAAAATCGGGTTTTGATAGTTTGTTCTTATTATACGATTTGAAATGTTAAACTAACAGTTGTTGCTAAAAGTTTTGACTTTAGAGATCTCCATAGTCACTGTGAGTGGCATATGGTTGTGTCAATGGAGTGTAATACTGTTCAAATAATAATATAAATATGTTCAGTTTTATATTTTTTAGTTTATTTATTAATTCTTCTTATTTTTGTATATGAGGATATAACCGATTTGAAGTAAAGGCTGGATGGGCTGGTGGGCTTGATATTGATAGCAAAAGACTGGACCTGGGCTGGATGGGCTTGTTCACGTGGATCAGAAGTTTCTAATATAAAAAGGAGTGTACAGCATCTTTTGCCAATTCATTCGGTTCAAAAAGTTGTTCAGTGTCTCTCTCAATATCTAGGGTTTGTTGAGCAAAGTTCTCACACGTTATTCGTGAGATTCGTGAGATCTTTTGTTGTTTGATAATCATCTCTTTGATGAATGTCCAGTAGTGTTTGATTTAGTTGTTACCATATAGAGGGTTTATATTGGTAAGTTTTTTTGTAAAAGTTCTTTGTGTAAAAAGATTCTGGAGAGTTGTGTACATATCAAAGGTGTATAATCTGTATAAATCTCAGTTTGTGACATGGTATCAGAGCCATCGTGCTCTGAGGGTTAAGTTCTTCCGCTGATTTTGAAGATTGGAGTATACTACGAAATTAGGGTTTCGTAATTTTTGGGGATTCTGGTGCCATAAGGGTATCTTGGCATATATCTGAAAGGATCTCTAATATCTCGGTTGAATCTCTCTCGTACGCCGTAGAGGTGTTCGTAGATCTATATTGAAGATTGTTGCTGATAGAGGAAGCTGCTGTTCTTAATCTTGAGTTCAACCCTAAAAGGTTGTAAAACTCGAGTTAAGAACTGAGAAACCCTAAGCCTGGGTTTGCTTATACGGTCAGATCTTTCCTTGCTCTCGTTTTTAGTTTTTTTAACTTCTTTGCATTAGGCATCTTGGCCGGGTTAGGTGAACCGGCATTGTTGATTTTGGGATACAGGAAGGGTTCCTCCTGTTGCATATTTTGTGGCATATTATCTGTTGTAGTTTTTTTGCCTGTGGTTGCTGAAATTGTTGGGTGTTGTCTGATTGTACTTGATATTTGTTGTTCTTGTTAAAGTGTGTATAAATGGGTGATACAAGTAGTCCTAGTGAAACTCTAGTCAGCAAGCTTGATGCTAGTGACCCTTTGTACTTGCATGTCAGTGATTCTAGTAGTTTAACCATTGTTAGTATTAAACTAAAAGGGACAGAAAACTATACAATTTGGTCTAATGCAATGAGACTAGCTTTGATGGCTAAAAATAAACTAGGATTTGTTGATAAAACTTGTGTTAAAAAAGAAGATAATCAAATCTTGGCTAATCAATGGGAGAGGTGTAACTCTGTAGTTTTGACCTGGATCTTAAATTCAATTTCTGAGGATTTATATGTTGGTCGGGTGTATTCTAAGTTAGCCTCAGAAGTGTGGGAGGATTTAAAAGAAACATATGATAAAATTGATGGGTCGGTTGTATTTGGATTGTATCAAAAAATTAACTCCGTCACTCAAAGTGGTTCTAGTGTGTCTGAGTATTATAACAAACTTAATGCAATGTGGAAACAGTTTGATGCTATGGTACAACTTCCATCTTGTACTTGTAACGCATCAACAAAATTTAATGATTTTAATCATTTAATTAAACTGATGCAATTTTTAATGGGTTTGGACGAAATTTATCAACCAGTGAGAACTAATCTTTTAACTAGAGATCCGTTACCAACTGTTAAAACTGTTTTTTCAATAATCTCTAGGGAAGAATCTCACAGGGGTTCAAACACTGTTTCCAAAACACCTAATGTTGGTTTTATAACTAAAGGTAATCAAGTAAATGATAATAAAAGAAGGTTTAACAAAAGTCAAAACTCTACTATCAGGTGTACACATTGCAATAAGCTGGGTCATGCAATTGAAAAATGTTTTGAGTTAATAGGATATCCTCCTAATTTTAGACAAAGACCTAGTCAAAATAATGTTCAGTGGAATAAGTCAAGTGTGTATAATAATTCTACATCTGAGGTGTCTGCACACCAATCTGGTTCTTCTTTAAATACTCTCACTGCTGATCAATTTAATAGGTTACTAGGCTTGCTGAATGATAGAAGAATTGAGGATGCTCCTAAGTCTAATGTAGGAGGTAATGCATTCTCTTCTTTAGGCTGGTATAATAATGTATATTGTTTTAACTCTAATTTGTTATTTGGATTGGAAAGTGGGTGGATAATAGACTCAGGAGCTAACCAACACATGGTTATGTCATATAAAAATATGTTTAATATAGTTGATGTAAGTGAGTTCAATATAAATGTGAAACATCCTAATGGCACAGATGCTAAAGTTACAAAGATAGGGTGTCTTAAAATAAAAGAGAATGTTGTATTAAAAGGTGTGTTTGTGGTTCCGGAGTATTGTGTAAATTTGATTTCAGTCCACAAACTTGCAAAAGATAACAAACTAAGAGTTGTATTTGATGAAACACATTGTTATATTCAGGATTTGTCGTCAAGGAGAATCCTGGTGACTGGTAACCAGACTGATGGGTTATATTTTTGTGGTAATGTTTATAATTTTGTTGTGTGTTGTTTAAACAAAACTGAACATGTAAAGCTATGGCATTCTAGATTTGGTCATCCATCTCATCAAGTTTTAAAAGTGTTAAAATTAGATACTAGTCATTTGGAAAGTGAACCCTGTGAGGTTTGTCATAAGGCTAAACAACACAGAGTTCCTTTTCCTTTAAGTGATCATAAGTCTAAACATTTAGGAGACTTAGTTCACTTAGATATATGGGGACCATACAGAGTGGCAAGTATAGAATGATATAAATATTTTCTAACAATAGTGGATGACTATACTAGAGCTAATTAGGTTTACTTAATGAAGTCTAAAAGTGAAGTTTTTGAGAATGTTGTTAAGTTTTGTAAATCTGATTGAAACACAGTTTAAAGCTAAAGTAAAGGTGTTTCGTAGTGACAATGGTACTGAGTTTGTTAACTCAAATATGATGAATTTTACAAATTTTTTGGGTATTATACATCAAACGTCATGTTCGTACACACCATAACAAAATGGTGTGGTGGAAAGAAAACATAGGCACTTACTTAATATTGCCAGAGCTTTACTGTTTCAAGCTAATATACCTTTACGTTTTTGGTCTGAGTGTGTGTTAACTGCTTCATATTTGATTAACAGGACACCTTCCTCAGTTCTAGATGGTAAATCACCTTATGTGCGTTTGTTTGGCTTTGAACCGTCATTAGGTCACTTAAGAGTCTTTGGGTGTTTATGTTTTTGCACAGTGTTAACAAAAAGTGATAAGTTTGAGGAACGAGCAGAAAAATGTGTTTTTATGGGATACACAAGGTTTTTTTAAGGATATAACTTTTATTTATTTGGTGTATAAAATTAAGTTTATTCAATGCACACATGGGTTTGTTTAAAGATATAATTTTCTTTTATTTTTTTATTATTTAGTATACATTTATTCAACCCATGTTATACAAAGGGTATTTAAAGATATATTTTTTGTTATTATTTGGCACTTAAAAAAATTATTCAGAATAATACACGGGGTTCTTAAAGGTATAATTTTCTTATTATTTAATATATAAAATTGCATTTGTTCGACCCGTGTAATAAACGCGATTTATATATATATATATATATATATATATATATATAGAGAGAGAGAGAGAGAGAGAGAGGTTAACATACAAAAAGCCTTATCGTACATTAACATACGCGACGCCCGTAACCATCCGATAAGGTATGTAATCACGCATGGAACAATTTTTTTTTGATAATCACGCATGGGAGTCACAAATCACGCATGGAACCCTAATAAATCACGCATGGGAGCCTTTGTTATACAAATCACGCACGTTGTAATCTTGTCGCGTACGTTAACGTACGTTTAGGCTTTTTGTACATTATACTTTCTCTCTCTCTCTCTCTCTATATATATATATATATATATTAAACACAATCAAAACTCACAAATAACAGAGTGAATATTACTAAAACACCATATTTGTGGGGTTTTTTTTTATGTTTTGGATGATAAGGTTTTGATTAACGAATGCCTAACATTAGTGTGTTTTATGTTGATTATCATATTGTGTTTTATATTCATAGTTCTACGATGCTGTGTTTGAAGTTATTATGGACTACTAAGGTTTCAATGTTGTGTTTTAGTGATCTTTTATCGGTTATTTATGGGTTTTGAGTGTGTTTCATGACTTTGTACACTTTGTAGGAAAAATGGACTTTGTAGCCGAACCCCACCATATATATATATATATATATATATATAGGGAGGAGTTCATGCGAGAACCACCCTTATTGTGAGAACCGCGAGAACCAATGTGAACACAACCTAAAATAGCTAAAAACCTAAAAAAACCTAACCCCCACCCCCCCCCCCCCACCCAAAAACCTAAACACCCCCCCCCCCAAAAAAAAAACCTAACCCCCCCCCCAAAGCTAAATGCTAAAAACAAAAACTCCCAAAAAACCTAAAAAAAACCTAACCCCCCCCCCCCAAAAAAAAAAACCTAAACCCCCCTCCCCCACCCCCCAAAAACCTACCCCCCCAAAGCTAAAATGCTAAAAACTAAACCCCAAAAAAACCTAAAAAAATAAAAAAAATCTAAATTTTTTTTTTAAATATTTTTTATGTTAAAATCGCTACTTTTAGAAGCAAAAAAAAAAATTTAAATTTTTTATTTTTTGGCTTCGAAAAGTAGCGATTTTTTCATAAAAAATATTAAAAAAAATTTTTGTGTGATTTTTAGCTATTTTTAGGCATTTTTGGTTGTGTTCACATTGGTTCTCGCGGTTCTCACAATAAGAGGTGGTTCTCGCATGATCTTCTCCCTATATATATATATAGGATTAGGATCAAGGGAAAACCCCTACGAGTTGTGAGAATTTAGAGAACTCGACCTTCCTGTGCGATTTTCAACCCCAAGTTTTACACACCCCTAGATTAAAATATTAGAAAAGAAAGCCGTAAAAAAATATATATAAAAAAATTCGAAGTGGTGTTTTTCGGTCCCATACAACGGCTTTAAAAAGGTGATGACATAAGCATGACATCGCTTTTTACAGCAATTACGGCTGCCGTAAATGAAGAAAAAAAAACAGGTTTTTTTTTGGAAAAGTTAATTTTTTTAGAATTTTTGGTAAAAAAAGTTTTGAAAAATCTTTCGTAAGACCAAGTTCTCTAAGTTCTCACAACTCTTATGAGTTTTCATTTTACCATAATCCTATATATATA